>OY728161.1:339125521-340325521 GCA_963277665.1 Viscum album | reverse complement strand
ATTAAGAAAATGGAAACAACGTTCATGCATACGTACGGCCTACCGTCTCCATGAATGATGTATTTCATTTTCTATCTCTATATTTTATAGATTACATTAAATACATATATAATGAATATATATGATAGTTTTATCATGGTTAAAATTATGAAGATGATCGAACCATGATCAAAGTAAGTGGACCAAAAATAAAAAATCAAAACATATATGAAGAACAAAGCGATTTTTACTCAAAACATAACTTTAATAAGGAATTATTAATAAATAGGTAATAAAAAGTCATAAGAAAATAATCTATGGTATTATATATATAAATTTTGTTCTGTAATAGATTGATAATAAACTTATATTCATTATACAGGTGGTTTGAATGTGTATAACGTAAGTCAAGACTTAAGGTAAGTGATTTCTAGCCTCTCTTTTATTTATAGGATACATATGAAAATTAACCACTCATTTAATTTGTGTGGCGTATATACTGAACATTTTACAAGATATATCATGAACATAATTATTTTCATAAAATTTTATGTCTTATTTCTGATTATTATTTATTGGGGATTATTATTAAAAATATTTCAAAAGTAGTAAGGGGTTTTTATCTCAATTTGTCCTCTTTGAGACTCATCTCATTTGTGGAACCTTTAATATTTTATGAGGTGTATATACATAAACTATGACATTTAATTTCATTTATTTTTTTATTCTCATTATATTATAAATTTCATTTAATTTTATTCTTTCATGGGGCTTATGATTCAAAGTTACCAAAGTGGTAATGATTTTATGTCATAATCTCATTGTTTATTAATATTGTTTATGATTATGTTTCCAATGATAAATTATTACAATTTATTTCTAAAGAAACTCATAATTTTATTATCCCCTATATATATCTATATAATACTGTTTCCCATCACTTCCCTCTCTTTATGTATTGAAGAGTTCAAAAAAATATTTTTTTACGAAAAATCATTTTTTCAGTTGAAAAACCTTTTTATTCCAAAAGAATGTTTTCAAAAAATGTTTTAAAAATGTTTTTAATACTCTTAAAATGATTTATTAAAAAAAAATTTACCCAATTTTTACTTTTAAAGAAAAAAATTAAAAGGAAACTTTATTTTTTTTTAAAACAATGACTATTTGTCTTTTATCAAAAATGTGAATGGAAATTTTTTTTAAAGGTTGGGGCCGAAGCCTCATTTATTATTAAATCAATGAAAAGACCTCTTATAACTGGGTAGAGGGAGACCCATTACATAGCTCGAAGGCCCAGTGGGAATTTAGCCCATTACATGTCTAGTAGGCCCAATTTTATGGCCCAAGGCCCATTATGTGAATAGTACTGCTACAGTACATGCATTGCTACAGTACGACACAGTACCCGCCACTGCTACAGTACCCTACCGCTGCTACAGTAACCTACCGCCGCTATAGTGCCCACCGTTGCTATAGTTCTCACCACTGCTACAGTACTTCAACAGTACTGTTACAGTAACCTGCGCCCCATGGAAAAGGAATAATTGTTTTAACGTGTACAACATGAATATAATTTCTTACTATCATGACAATTATTTTCATTAAAGATTACTTTATAAGTTTTCAAGGTTATTTTCAAAGAAATTTATTTTTAAATAAATGTATTTTCAAAAAAAAAATATCTTTTAATTTTTTTAAAGCATAAAGGATATTTTTATCAAGAAATGCTTTAAATGATTTTTAAATATTCTTTTATAAGTTTTAAATGTTATTTTCAAAGAAAATGATTTTGAAAATGTTTTAAGTTTTAAAAAGTTATTTTAAAAGAAAGGTTAGTTTTCTTAAGAAATGTTCCAAGTGATATTTCATAATCATTCTCCATCTAAAATGATGTTTTTTATATAAAATATGCATTGCTGGGGATATGAACCAAGGATACCATTATTATTCATTATCAAAATGGTTTATCATGAAAGTATTTTTATTAAACCCATTTATCTTCCATGGGATATACCATGATAAAATTATTATTAAACATGATTCTTTACCATGTTTTATTTAAAAATTAAATTATTAAATGATTATGAAACCTCTATCTTTTCCATAAGTTATGATAATTTGAAATGTTTATAAAACCCATTTAGTTTCATGGATTATGATATGATTAATTTTTTATGATATTTTGGAACACATGTGTATGATTTTCATTATGTGATGGGTGGGACCAATATCTACCTCCTATGCATTGGGTAAGGATAATTGTTCTACGAGATCAGATAATACATGGGTGGTTGGTCCAAGCCCAAAAATGAGGGTACATGGGCGGTTATCCAAAGCCCAAAAAATAGGTTACACTGGTGGTTAGCCCAAGCCTGATTCTAGTACATGGGTGGTTATCCCAAGAATAACATGTTATGAATGTCTTGGTGGACATACTTGACATAAGATTTTATATACTTATGTGTATAACACGAATCTGTATCTTATGTTAGTTCTATACTCTGATGGATTATATTCTTTCATTCCATTATGATTCATGTCTTATGAACTAACAATATTTATTCTATGTCTCAATATTAATATATTTGATATGAGGGGTTTAGTTTTCAAAAGTTATGATCATGTTCTCAGACCCTTATGTTTATGTTATGCTTATGCATCTTCCTTGTTTACCCTTACTGAGAATCTGATCTCACCCTTTCTTATGTATCCTTTTCCCATGTTAAGAAGTATGTTTTTGATTAGGAATACTAAAGGGAAATATCTTTATATAATAAATTGAAAATATTTCATGAATTACGAATATTATGTTCCAATATTTCAAATCAACTTAAATATTATGATCATCAGGCATGTTTTTTTTGTAATTTAATGAATATGTTTCTAAAAATATATAATATCCATGTATGAAAAGTCCGGGTCACTATAGTTTGTATTAGAGTAGTGGTTCATTTTACCTTTGTAAACTAGGATGATAAAACTTTAGTGATATCCCTAGAGATATTTCTAAGGATATGTATAGGGATGTCTATAAGGATAAGTCTAAGGATGAGTCAGAGTATAGGAAAATGTCTTGGAATTTTGGTAAAGGATAGAAAAAGTCATTTCTAAGAAATTTCATTCTTTTGTGGATATTAAAATTGTATGTGACTCTATAAAAGTGATATATAGGGGTAATAACACCAAAAATGGTACATGGATTCAGACATGATCATCACCTGGTGTATGAAAATAGGCCTTACTGTACACCTTGTTTAACACTCCAAGGGGGATATGCTTTCAAAATTCATAAAATATTTATGAACCAACATAAAGGATTTAAATAGATAATGACCATGAATGACCTAGATTAAGACTAAGGTTTCATATATTGAAAATAAGGTGTCTTTATTTAGACACCCTATAAGTTATTTTTTCCGGATTATGTGATTCCCCGATATGATTAGGGTATTTTCACACTATGATTTTGGTTTTAGTCGATGGATAAAACCTAAAAGAACCATGTTAATGCTGAGTGAGATAGAAAATGAAATTATTTCCCTCTTGAGCAACCAAAATTTATGGGAGATGGAATGAAAAATATTATTGATATTCTCATGAAAATTTCTCAAGCTATGAATCATATCAGACTTCTAAACAAGAAAACGAGGGAACAACATTCTGTAGAGTCCTACATGAAGATACATCCATTGTATTTCAATAGATCTCATAATAAACTAGTTTTTGAGAAATGTATCAACATAATTAAAAGTTATTTTCCATCCTTCAGTGTTCGGATCATGAGAATGTCATTTTGCATGTATACCATTTGGAATTTGAAGCATATCAATGGTGGAATCTTATCAAGAATATAAGGAAACATGATGAAATTGACTCCACATATTTGGATGAGTTAAATAACATATTTTTCATTAATTAATTTCCTCATATTCTTCATATAAATATGGATAAGTATTTAATTGAGATAATGTAAAAGGATGATGAATTTGTTAGTACATATGAGGAAATATTTACAAGACCTGTGAGGTATGATTTTGGTATTATCATCCTAACTAAAAATAAGGCTGATCATCTAAAGGTAATTATCATAAGTGACTTTAGTATATATGAAGATATTTTTTGTTCTATCAATGTGGATATATAGGTTGGAGTTACATGTCAATCTCATAGTTTTGGTAAGAAGAGAAACATATAATTCAAAAGAAAATATAAGAATTAGGGAGAAAATAAGATGAGATTTCCTTTATGCTCAAAGTGTGGGAAAATATGGAGGAAATTTTCTTAAGGGGACAAATAAATGTTTTAATTGTATAAAGGAAGGTCATCGAGTGAGTGAATTCTGAAGTGATGGGAAGATGTTATCTAATGATGTGAATAATTATAAATCTATATAGAATGAACCTCTCACACTTTAGTGTTTCAATTGCAAGGTGTTTTGGAATAATTCTAACAGGTGACCAAATCTGAGGGTTAATAATGATGATCAATTAAAACAACTATTGATGAAAAATTATAGAGAGAAATAATATATGATCACAATGGTTGAAGTGAATCATGATAATTAGTGCACTCTAATCCTCCCCTCCTCAGTTTGAAATTTCATGTTTGATTTTGTAGGAATAATCCATATGAAAATATTATTGTTCACCCTTTAGTGAAATTTCATGTGATTATCTACCTCTAAATTAATTCTAGAATAAATAAATCATATTTTATATTCTATCAGTACAAGGTTGAACACAACTTCTAATAGAAATGTTTTTGTATAAGATAAGATCTTATTTATGGAATAAAGGGTAAATTATATTTTGAAATAATTTATGTCTCCAGGTAATATTAACTTAATAGTTATGGATAACATAATTATTTTATTATTTAAGGTTGATCATAAGTTAAAATTCATTTTCACATATTTCAAGGGTTTTTTATGGGAGTTTATCAAGATAAAGGATATTTTAAGATAAATTTATGGAAATGAAACTTGTTGGTTTTGTATATAGTGAAAAAATTATTTAAGGATAAATTACATTACAATTTTTTGACATATTATTAAAGGTACTGGTAAAATTTAGGTTTTATCTTATCTTTGACGCTGAGATAATTATGGGTTATATTCAATCACCTTAAAAAGTCAGAACACATCATTTTTATAAGTAAATATTCCTATTTAGATCCACTTTCTATAACATACATTAAGTGTTAAGGTTTCGTGGAGTACCACATTAAAGTGTATTTTATCAAAATACAAAGTTTACCTTGAAGTTTTAGAAAATTATTCATCAAGATCTTGATACAGAGTTGAGTTGTAGCACTACATATCATCCTCAAAAAGATTTTTATTCTGAGAGAGCAATTCAAATTATAGAGGATATACTAAGATCTTGTTATATAGATTTAAGTGGTGTTTAGGATCAACACTATAACAGACCTTCCTGATATTCCATCAAACCCAACACCTGACCTGACCCATGGCATGGCCCAAGGGGTGTTCTTGATCCACACTTGCAAGAAAATAGTTCCTAGGCATCAAACATCACATTTTTGGAATGATTTTACCCATAGTAATCAGCTATAAACAACCCAAGTAGCGGAAAAACACATCCTAATCACTAACCATATTCCAAATCATCACCGGCATGAGTTAAACATTTTACATATTAAAAAAAATTAAAATACCAAAATTGTAAGGGGAACCAACTACACAAATAAATACCCATAAAATAAGAGGTCCAATACCCTCAATCCACCTCTACCAACATTTTCAAGAAGGGTTACACTAGAAACTGGATCCACCATCACCACCATGGAACATCTTTCCTTTACCTGGGTCAAACATAACAATGTCTACATACACCTGAGAGTGTATGTAAGGTGTGAGAAAATTCCCAGTATAATACCAATAAAAGAGATTCCATTCCATAACATTATAAGATAAATAAGAATTCTAGTTTTTTTTAAAAAATAAAATATTTTTTTAAAATAAACATGATTGGAAGTTAATAATTAAAATAAACATAATTAAAAGATGGATGATAAGCATAGAATTACATGAGAACCATGGGAAATCCATAAGGTAATAGGGTTAGTGGGGTACTTGGATCCTCTTACATTAGTGATAAGCATATGCCAAAACCGACAACATCCTCATACATGAGCCACTAGAGGAGAATTCATCCCAAGGTATAGTGGTCTCTGATCATTATCATATGTTTATTTAGTGTTGTAGCATCAATCCTGATAGGGGAACCGGGCCTTGGCCCTGCTGGACTGTGTATCATACTAGACATAGTATACCTAACCTAGTTACCAAGGATTCCATTTTTTCTCTATCTCATTCCCTACATCACATGAGTCACCTATTTCACATGATCACATCTTACCATATAAAAAAACATGAAAAATCACAATTTTCAGTAAACCCCCCCTTTCAAACCCTTACACACAACAAAACCCTTTGAAAACTTGTTTTACACCACAAAAAAATCATAGAACTCATTTAGGAACCATAAAAAAGCATATAAAAATCATTGAACAATGTTATAGGATTAAACCCCATACCATTCACTTGGAAACTTCAATAAAACTTTGGAAAATCACAAAATCACCACAAGAAGACCCTATAAAGGTAAGAGCACACCAAAACCATAAAAATCTTACCCAAAGAATCAATATTGAATGAAAATTAGGTCAACCAATCCACGAGAGAAATAATAACCTAAGATATAAGGATAAGGAAACCAAGAAGAAGAAAGAAAATAAGAGAGGAGTCTTACTTGAAGGATTTTTGAAGGATCCACACCAAAACCACAAAGAGATTAATGTATAAGGGATACATAAGGAAGGGGGATCTTAGGGATATAGATCTCAAATTTTTTTATCCAAGGGTGGATTTTGGGTTAAATTCAAAGATAGAAAAAGGGTAAAGTCAACATTTTTAATGATCTGGGTAAGATATATGGTTTGGACACATGTTTTACAATCTGTGCACTCACTGTGTGACACCTATCTCAAAAGGGGAAAGAGGCCACACAGATTTCTTAGGGAGGGTGCATGCTCATGCGATTGGCCATGCACCTCAAATATATCAACTGGTCTGGCCACACAGTTATACTGCACACCTATGTTGTAGGTTGTGAAACATGGGTAGTGACACTATCTAGGGTGCACGGTCTCCTCTGGGCCAATGCACGATTTCTACTAATCTTGCACCAACTTTTGTGCATCCAAAAATCAGCATTTTTTCAAAAAAACACACTTGAAATCCAAAAGATAAATTTAAGACAAAAAATTAAATAAATAATACCTCAAAATAAAACCAAAGATGTGATAATTCTCTCAATAATGAAACATTTCCACCCTCAGAAAGTCATTCTAGAGTCTGATCA
The DNA here is from genome assembly GCA_963277665.1 of Viscum album. Taxonomy (NCBI): domain Eukaryota; kingdom Viridiplantae; phylum Streptophyta; class Magnoliopsida; order Santalales; family Viscaceae; genus Viscum; species Viscum album. The sequence continues at coordinate 340,318,157 of OY728161.1, read as the reverse complement.
AAGAACAAAAATGGATACTTCTCCTCAAACCAATATATTCTCTCCCATGTCTCATTATCTTTATTCACATGCTTCCAAATAACTCTGACTAAGAGTATATACTTCCCCCAAAAAACTTTTTCTTGGAAGTCCACAACCCGCACTGGCCACTCAACCACAGACAAATCAGACTCCAGCTATAATTATTCCCAATTTAGAATGTGAGATGGATCCATATTATAATTATTCATTTGAGAGACATGGAAAATTTTATGAATTAACATCATATGAAATGGTAAATCTAACTAGTATTCCACTTTACAAATTCTCTCTGTAATCTAAAAAGGTCCAACATACCACACTATTATCTTCCCTTTATTACCAAGATGATGGTGAAAAAAGTGAGGTTCCACCTGTAGAGAGCCACACTTGACATACATGGACATTACATTACTTTTTTAGAATACTTAATATATAAAAAAAACAGACACCCAAGGACTGTAATAGTTTAGTGTCTTTGGAAACTCAGAACATCATCTTCTAGTCATGGTGAAAGATCTTCAACATCTCCCATAAAGGTCCTCCCTATTTGTTTTCTTACCTAAAACCTTTCTTTAAATCCTGTGGAAAAGAAAACATATAATGGGTGAGCTCAAATTCTCAGTAAGGGTAAGTATGGAGAAAATAAAACAAACCATATACATTTGAATTTAAAAACATGAACATAATGGTTAAACATCAAAATCTTGAGCAATGACATAAAAAATGGCAGTACGTAAGGCATAGATCATAATGGAACATCAATCATGATAAAATATCATGGTAATAAAACATGTAATTGTGGAAAACCATTAAAAACATGATATGATTTCCATAGTAGTCAATGAATTGCTGCCAAGACCATCATAGTGGACAAAGTCCATTACTGAATCGAGTTTACTTGTCGTTCTAGACCTATATTACTGATCCAAATTTAATTTCCATTCCAGCCATGACTATCTCATGAGATATAAATATTTACCAAATTCATTGGAGGGATATATAGGTCCCACCCATCTCATAATGAAATCATTCTTACATGTGCCATAAAATAATCATAAATCATTCATCACAACACAAAGAATAAAATGGGTTTCATAAAAATCATCCCATCATAAAATAATCCATATAAAACAAATGGATATCATTTCATTGTAATAAAAATCACAACATGTAAATAATAGAGACATTATACTTGAAACATAATCATACTAAATAATTTCATCTTAGATGGAAAATATTTTTGAAAAAACACTTGAAATGAATTCTTGAGGAAAATTTTCTTTCTTCTTCAAAACCATTTTCTTTTAATAAAATTCCATTAAATTTTTAAAAGAAAGGGATTTTTTTGAAAATAATCCTAAAATAGTGTAGAGGAAGATTCATGAAAATTTGGAGTTATTAAACCGTAAAAATCCGTTCATGTTGTATAAGTTAAAAAAAATTCTCCCCGTACTTTTTCCGGAAAAGTCAAAAAGTTCCTCATATGGTAAACAAAAGAAAGATTCCTTCCATAAAACAATATAAAAGTCAAAGAGGGGTAAAAATGACTTTAAACATACATGTATGAATATTAAAAACTTTATGAAAAACATTTTTATGGACATGGATGAAAAATATAACCCCAGTAAATACTTAAGTATAAGCAATCTCGGAAAAAAATGAGATTTGGAAAATTATCCCTTACCTTTTATGATCGGTGGAATCGTAAGTGTCATAAAAAAAGACAATTACATGCATATTTAAATATCATATCCTTCATAATAAAAATCATAAAACATTCATAGGAAGCATAAACACCATACAAAGGAAGTATATGGTGATTAAGGCATATGTCTCACAGAAATAAAAGTGAGACGAAATAATCCCTTACCTTATGTCAAATTTCTTCCGTACGTGTCTGAGACTCCTGTGTAGTGGGTTTAATCATATTATTAACCTATAAAACAACCATAATAATATTTATGATATCATATATGATTCACATATGACTTTATATTACTCGTTCTTTTGTAAATTCCATGTTAAGGCAGTGTTTTGGGTAAAATCATTTCATTTATCGTACGTGTTTCGACTTGTTGTTCTTGATATTATTACTTATATCCGGATTTAATTAATTCCAGAATGTAAAATATTATTTATATATAATATATATTAATCATGTAAATATATAAGATAGATCTATAAATGGAATTAAATACACTGTTCATGGAGATGGTAGGTCGTACGTACACATGAACGTTGTTTTCATTTCCTTATTGAATTGAATTGAATTAAGTAAATGAAACATATATGTACATAAATACAGTATCATTATTATGTAATATATTTCATGATTATTTATTATATATACTTTATAATTATACTTGAATGGTTAATTATGGAAAATGAATCTCATTGTGTTCGTGGAGACGGTAGTCCGTACGTACGCACGAGCGAAAATATCATTCCTTTGATATTAAAATCATACATAATTGGATGGTATATCATATATAAAGAATCATAATAATGTTATATTTATTATTTATATCATTTATTATCATTATTATACCCATCCAAATGATGAAATGTTTGAATAACAAACTACACCACGACGTGGAGACGGTAAGCCGTACGTACGCATGCATGGTGACTTTTTTCCTTCATAGGATGGATAAAATAACTAATATGGTTGTATAATTTTTATAATAACATAAAAATATATAGAAGATACTGGATTTATTATTTTATAATGGAAACAACAAAGAAGGAGGAAGTGGAAGAAGAAAGGAACTTCAAATAGGTGGTGAGAAATTTGCCTCTTCTTTGGGTTCTTCCATTTGATTTGATCAAAAGGGCCCCTTAGGTTGGCTTTATGACAAAAGAAAGGACTCTAGGATGAAGTGAGGATAGTTTAGATGGTATTTGGGCAGGAGTTGGCCGATACAAATGCCTTTGGAGGTGTTAATTAGAGAGAAGGGGGAGTGCCCTTTTATAAGAGGGGTGAGGGGAACCTTAGGAAAAACTTAAAATATTATTTTATAATAAATTCATATTCGGTTTATAATGGCTCCAAAGTGACTTATTTCGAGTATAGGGTGGGTATTGGTAAAAATAATCTCAACCAATAGGGTTTAGAAAAGTTTATGTTACCATTTTAACCTTATCATTTAGATTTAACTCTAAGTTAAATAATTTAACTTTTACCATGTCTTCTTGTATTCTTACACTATATGGTTAATAAACATACTATAAACTGCAAATCAAACCCAAATTGGTTCATTAATGATACAAATATTATTATATAAGTATTTTTGTAGAACTTTAGATTATTTGTAATATAATATCAATTAATAATATAATATTTGTTTTAAAAACACTATTATGTCAATTTTGACACTATTTTATATTTTGTTTTTGTTTAATTCATAACAGCATTATTAATTCGAAAAAAACTCATATAACCAACACTAATATGTTATATTAACCTATAAATTTATTATAATTCATAAAAAGTCAGAAATTAAATTTATTTGGGTATTTATATTATCAATTATGTCAATATTTCATTAATAAGGTAATTATTGCATCATCATTGTTTCATAAATAAATTAAATTTTTTAATGTCCAAAAATTATAAATAAAATACTATTATGTAGGAAATATTTTTATCTTTCTAATTAATTTTTATAGTAGAATTTATCTTATGTATAACCCTATATTAAAAATGTTTTAGTTATTAAACATTGATTTTAACTCTTTTAACTATTCATTGAATTAAATAATAATAAATGCCTTAATCTAGTCCAAGTGGACCTAAAAGGTGATATTTTATTCCTAAGGTTGTTTTTGGTCGAATTACACTTATCCAATAGAATTAGGATATGTGTTAGGGTAATAATAATATCATTTTGACCCTTAATTACCCTATTTACTTTTAACCGTGGTAAATAAAAGTTAAAAGTTATTATTCACCAAAAATTATTTTCATCTCATTGAACCACATTTTACTTACTGATATCAACCGTGTCTCTTGGATTTTTGAAATTCAACTTATAGAAGCAGTAAAATTATGTTTTATGTAAATTTTCAAATGCTCCTAGAAGGTGGGTAAAAGACGGTAAAAACTTCAATAAAATTTTTATATATCTAAAATTATTATAAAATGTCTCCAATGAATTACATTGAACTTATATAGGTATTATGTATCTATTTTGACATGAAATAAATTTAAATAAAATAAATTTTTATTTAAATAAAAAGTCGATTTTTAACCAATAACTCAGTGTTTTCACTATTCATCAAAAATTGAAAGTTCTCAGAAAAAAACAAAAAATTCACCCTAGGATAATTTCAATATTCAAAATCCAAAAATTAAGTCCATTTTGGAAGATAAAATTTTTAAAATTTCAAAAAGTGGGTATTTCTATTCATAACGGCTAGTTTATATAATATTTTAATAACATATCATTGTTTAGTGAAACTCGGTATTGAGTACAACACAAGATATCGAGGAAGGTTTATCTTGCATATAACACAAGCCAAGAATAGTGTTGCGTATACTACAAGCTAATATGGTGTTGTGTATAGCGCAAGATAATCTTGGTGTAGCGTACAACACAAGACATCAAAGAAATTAAAAAGATTATTTCTCATAAAATCTCAGGGTGTTACATTCTACCCCCCTTAAAATGAATTTCGCCCTTGAAATTCGTCAAGGTTATAAAATGTTTTCTACTTGAATGTTTCTATCATAGAAACCCACATCGTAAAAAGGAATACTAAAACGTAATTTTAAAAACTAAAGTATGAAAAGTAACGGTTACCCAAATTAACTCATCACTGAGTTTCCACATAGGATAACATAGGTGAAAATATGGATATGAAAGAGAAGTATAACCATCAAGTTCTGATGGAGAGTGGTATAGAACGTGTCTATGAAAAATCCAACAACCACAAAGCCATAAATTTGTGATTATCTAAGGTACCATCTAGGACAACATTTTTGGTTTTCAAGATCATTTCCCTAAATTTGAAAAAATTGGAATTAGAATAAATACTTCATTGATTTTTGTACAATCTCACAATTGGTCATTCCTTGAACAGTTTCCACTTTATCTCTTAAAGAAATGAAGTTGAATTTTTCATTTTTGAAGTGTTGGAAGATCATGCGATAGAATGATAGGTCATTCCATTTGTCTCAAACAAAAGGTTAGAAAAAGTTATTAAATATACATAAGTCCATCGATGGTGAGATTAATCGTATATGGTTCCTAAAATGGACTTATACTTCATCTATCATACCGCTTAATAAAATAAAACTAATTTCTACTAACCAGGGTCTTTCTATAGGCCATTTGTAGGCAATAAAGGCCTATCGCATCTCAGTTGTGGGTTCGATTCCCGCATCCTTGTCCAACGCGACATGTTGTCTCCTGTCCTACAGGTTGTCCTTTTTCTAAAACTATACTATTATAATATTCCAGCAATAATATCGAAAAATTTCTACCCTTAAACAATACTATATGATGTATAACCTAATTCATTCCAATCTTTAGGCTTATCCAAAATACTTCTGTCCAAGCTCATAGTATAAATAAAATGATTACTAGAAAGGTCATATACCAATCATATCAATACCTTCATTTATCCCCCATATATCATAAGATATATCTTGTTGTTGGTCACATTCCAATCATGTAAATACCTTAATCATGTATTCTCTTGAAAAATGAATACCCATTGAACTTTAGTGAAAACATGAATGATATCAAAAGTTAACTCTTTCCACATAAAAAAATTCCAAAAATTCTATATACTCAAACCATGATATCACTTTGTCCTTATATCAGTCATGAACTCATTAATACTATCAAACATATTATTTTCTACATATCCATTAATTATGCTCCTGCCATCTTCTTTCAAAAAATATCTGAATAACCTTTCATGGTTACCGGTACCATATACTTTCAAATAATTTAGTAAAAACAATAGTGTAACAATCCTTAGATGTTTCTTTATTCCATATTACCATTAAAATAACTCTAGATAAACATACTATCATTCCACTACCTTCTTAAACCATTGACCGAGCTTCATCATTTTATTCCCCAACACTTCTTTCATCTAATATATCATTTGTAGTATCTTCATCACCATCAACATAAATAATACCCATATGACCATGTTGATTCTCTTCATGAGATTTTCCCTTAGGGAATTGGTTTGCATAATGCCCGTATATTCCATATTTAAAACATTTAACTATTGTTGATGTCTTAGGAATACCATCATCCTTGTCTATAGTGTTAACTGGACCCTTTCCTTTGAAATTACTGGCTTTGTGTCCTTATTTTCCACACCCAAAGCATCTTCCAGTTCCTTTGAAACATTCTCCTTAATGTCTCTTCCCACATGATTTACATGAGGAAAATTGAACTTTCTTTCCTCTAAGATTATCATGAAATTCTATATTTCTCTAATTAGATGAGTCAGGAAACTTACAAAAGTTGAGATTATTGATCATATTATGATATTGTTGATTAGGCATAATAATAATGTTTTGCCTTCCAAATCCCATTTCATTTGCTTTATCATGAAGAATATCATTCCATTGTCCATCATATTCTCCAGTAACATGAATCTTCCTATTTCCAGCCATTTTCTACAACCCAAAAAGAATAGTGTGAGAGGAAAAAATAACACTTGGAAAACAACATAATCAGGGGGATTAATTAATATCTAACATATTATGTTTAATCCTATGTTATTCATGATCGTTATAATAATTCTAGGACTATAACCTATACTTATACTTGACCTTAAGAACATCCCTAGATATACCTTAGAAATATCTCTAGGGATCTCAATAAAGATTTCACATCCTAGTTTCCAAAGGATAACTAAACCTTTCCTCTGATACCAACTATAGAGACCCACAATTGATATACATGGACATTACATTACTTTTTCAGAATACTTAATACATAAAAAAAACAGAAACCCAAGGACCTTAATAGTTTACTGTCTTTGGAAACTCGGAACATCATCTTCTAGTCATGGAGAAAGATCTTCAACATATCCCATAAAGGTCTTCCCTATTTGTTTTCTAACCTAAAACCTTTCATTAATTCCTGGGAAAAATAAAAAATATAAAGGGTGAGATCAAATTTTCAGTAATGGTAAGTATAGAGAAAATAAAACAAACCATATACATTTGAATTTAAAAACATGAACATAATGTTTAAATATAAAAATCTTGAGCAATAACATAAAACATGGTAGTACGTAAGGAATAGATCATAATGGAACATCAATCATGATAAATAGCATGGGAATAAAACATTTAATTGTGGAAAATCATTAATCACATGATATTATTTCCATAGTAGCCAAGGCATTGCTACCAAGACCATCATAGTGGACAAATTCCATTACTGAATCGAGTTTACTTGTCGTTCTAGCCCTGTATTACTGATCCGAATTTACATTTAGTTATAGAAATGTCTATCTTATGAGATATAAATCTTTACCCAATGCATTTTAGGGATATATAGGTCCCACCCATCTCATAATGAAATCATTCTTACATGTGCCACAAAATAAACATAAATCATTCATCAAAACCCAAAGAATAAAATGGGTTTCATAAACATTATCCCATCATAAAATAATCCATATAAAACAAATAGATATCATTTCATCATAAGAAAAATCACACCATGTAAATAATAGGGATATTATAATTGAAAAATAATCATACTAAATAATGTCATCTTATATGGAAAATAGTTTTGACAAAACACTTGAAATTAATTCTTGAGGAAAATATCCTTTCTTCTTCAAAATAATCTTCTTTTCATTAAATTCCATTAAATTTTTAAAATAAAAGGATTTTTTGGAAAATAATCATGAAATCTTGTAGAGGAAGCTTCATTAAAATTAGGCTTTATGAAACCGTAAAAATTCATTCATTCCGTATAAGTTAAAAAAACATTCTCCTCATACTTTTGCCGAAAAAGTCAAAAAGTTTCTCATATGGTAAACAAAAGAAATATTCCATCCATAACACAATGTAAAAGTCAAATAGGGGTAAAAAGGACTTTAAAAATACAGGGATTAATATTAAACACTTTATGAAAAACATTTTTATTGACATTGATGAAAAATATAACCCCAGTAAATACTTACATATAAGTAATCTCGGATAAAAATGAGATTTGAAAAATTATCCCTTACGTTTTATGATCGGTGGAATTATACGTGTCATAAAATAAATAAAATTACATGCATATTTAAATATCATATCCTTCATAATAAAAATCATAAAACATTCATAGAAAGCATAAACACCATACAAAGGAAATAGATGGTGATTGAGGCATATGTCTCCCAGAAATAAAAGTGAGATGAAATAATCCCTTCCCTTATGTCCAATTTCTCCCGTATGTGTATGAGACTCTTGTATAGTGGGTTTAAATATATTATTAACTTTTAACATAACCATAATAATATTTATTATATCATATATGATTCATCTATAACTTTATATTACTCGTTCTTTTGTAAATTCCATGTTAAAGCAGCGTTTTGGGTAAAATCGTTTTATTTATCGTACGTGTTTCGAATTTTTGTTCTTGATATTATTACTTATATCCTTATTTACTAAATTACATAATGAAAATAATGATTTATATATAATATATATTCAGCATATAAATATATATGATAGATCGATAATTGGAATGAAATACACCGTTTATGGAGACGGTATGTCGTACGTACGCATGAACGTTGTTTTCGTTTCCTTATTGAATTGAATGGAATTAATTAAATAAAAAAATATGTACATAAATCCAGTATCATTATTAGGTAATATATTTCATTATTATTTATTATATATACTTTATATTTATACTTGAATGGTTAACTATGGAAAATGAATCTCATCGCGTTCATGGAGACGGTAGTTCATACGTACGCACGAGCAACAATATCATTATTTGGATATTAAAATCATACATAATTGGATGGTATATCATATATAAAGAATAATAATAATTTTATATTTATTATTTATATCATTTATACTCATTATTATACCCATCCAAATGATGAAATGTTTGAATAACAAACTACACCACGACATGGAGACGGTAAGTCGTACGTACGTACATGTGGTGACTTTTTCATTCATAGGATGGATAAAATAACTAATATGGTTGTAAAATTTTTATAATAACATAAAAATATATAGAATATAATGGATTTATTATTTTATAATGGAAAAAACAAAGACAGAGGAAGTGTAAGAAGAATGGAACTTCAAATAGGTGATGAAATATTTACCTCTTATTCGGTTTCTTCCTTTTGATTTGATCAAAAGAGCTCCATAGGTAGGATTTCTGACTAAGGAAAGTCCTCTAGGATGAAGGTAGGATAGTTTTGAGGGTATTTGGGTAGGGTTTGTCCATGAAAAATGGCTTTGGAGGTGTGAATTAGAGAGAGGGAAAGTGCCCTTTTATAAGAGGGGTGAAGGGAACCTTAGGAAAAACTTAAAATGTTATTTTATAATAAATTAATATTCGGTTTATAATGGCTCCAAAGTGACTTATTTTGAAGCTAGGGTGGGGATAGGTATAAATCCTATAAAACAATAGGTTTTATACAAGTTTAGGTTACCATTTTAACCTTATAATGTAGATTTAACTCAAAGTTAAATAATTTAACTTTTATCGTGTCTTCTTGTATTCTTACACTACATGGTTAATAAACTTACTATAAACTGTCAATCGAACCCCAATTGGTTCATTAATGATACTAATATTATTATATAAGTATTTTGGCCGAACCTTATATTTTTTTAATAGAATATCAATTAATAATATAATATTTTTTTTAAAAACTCTTTTATGTCAATTTTGACACTATTTGGAATTTTGTTTTTTCTAAATTCATAACAGCATTATTACTTTGAACCAAAATTAATATAACCAAAAATAATATGTTATATTAACCTAGAAAATTATTGTAATTTATAAAAAGACTCAAATTACATTTATTTTGGTATTTATAATATCAATTATGTTAATATTTCATTAATAAGGTAATTACTGCATCATCATTGTGTCATAAATAAATTAAATAATTTAATGTCTAAAAATTATAAATAAAATACCATTATGTATGAAATATTTTTATATTTCTAATTAATATTTATAGTAGAATTTATCTTATGTATAACGCTATATTAAAAATGTTTTAGTTAGTAAACTTTGATTTTAACTCTTTTAACTCTTCTTTGAATTAAATAATAATAAATGTCTTAATCTAATCGAAGTGGACCTAAAAGGTAATATTTTATTCCTAAGGTTGTTTTTGGTCGAATTAAACTTATCAAATATACTTATAACATGTTTTAGGGTAATAATAATATCATTCTTACCCTTAATTACCCTATTTACTTTTAACCATGGTTAATAAAAGTTAAAAGTTACTATTCACCAAAAATTATTTTCATCTAATTGAACCACATTTTACTTACTGATATCAACCGTGTATCTTGGTTTTTTGAAATTAAACTCGTAGAAGTAGTAAAATTAAGTTTTTTGTAAATTTTCAAATGCTCCTAGGAGGTGGGTAAAAGACGGTAAAAAGTTCAATAAAATTTTTATATATCTAAAATTATTATAAAATGTCTCCAATGAATTACATTGAACTCATATAGGTATTATGTATCTATTTTGACCTAAAATAAATTTAAATAAAATAAATTATTATTTAAATAAAAAGTTGGTTTTTAACCAATAACTCATTGTTTTCACTATTCATCAAAAATTGAAAGTTTTCAGAAAAAAAACCAAAAACTCACCCTAGGCTAATTTAGATATTCCAAATCCAAAAATTAAGTCCATTTTGAAAGATAAAATTTATAAAATTTTAAAAATTTGGTATTACTATTCATAACAACTAGTTTATATATTTTTTTAATAACATATCGTTGTTTAGTGAAACTCAGTATTGAGTACAACGCAAGCTATCGAGGAAGGTTTCTCTTGTATGTAATGCAAGTCAAGAATATTGTTGCGTATACTATAAGCTAATATGGTGTTGAGTATAGCGCAAGATAATCTTGGTGTGACGTACAAAACAAAACATCAAAGAAATTAAAAATATTATTTCTCATAAAATCTTGGGGTGTTACACCACCTTTAGAAACACCCTATCAACAAATAATAATTCCAAGGATCAGTATTTATAATCATCATATGACTTATGTAAGCTCCGCACTATCAAAAAACATTGTCTGATCAACCAAACATTATCATATATCTCCTGCACAAGGATCAATCCCAACAATGAGTCCTCACCCAACTATATCAAAAAAAAATTCAACTAACATAGCTAACTATAAACCGCATCAAAGGAGGCCATTATAATAGAGGATTGGTAACTATTGTTATACGAAAACTCCACCAACCAAAAATAGTTATCCTAAGAGCCTCTGAAATCCAACACACATGCCTGAAGCATGTCTTGCAATATCTGATTTTCCGGTTCCATCTAACCATCCATTTGATGATGGTATATCATGTTTAACTTCATTTGTGACCCCATTGAATTATGAAGTTCTTCCCAGAACTGAGAGGTAAAGTGGGGGTCCTTATCTGAAATAATAGTCGATGACTCACTATGAAGCCTCACTATCTCTTGAACATACAACTGACCCAACTTATACACTTTGGATGAGCCCTTGATTAGAATTTAATGGGCTGATTTGGTGAGATAGTCAATCACTACCCATATGGAATTTATTCCCATGGGTATATGAGGTATACCAATGATGAATTCCATGGAGACCTTGTCCCACTTCTAATTAGGAATGGGTAGTGTATGAAGAAAACTGGAGGGAGTCTGGTGCTTGGATTTAAACTCTTGATAAATATATCACCTAGATATAAAGTTAGTTATTTATTGTATCATACCTGGCCACCAAAACTTATGACCTACATCATAGAATATCTTGGTGTTCCTAGGATGAATGTCCCACTAAGACTAGTGGAAATCCCACATCATCACATTTCACAAAAACAAAAGAACTTTAAGACATACCGTGAAATAAATAACCCCCCTCAGAAGACAATAACCATTCTTTGGGAACATCCTCACCATGAAGAAGCCACATATATCACTGAAAAACTAATTGCAAGGATACTCTTCCCGAATTAACTCTATAAGGGAGGGAATCAGCTGAACACTAACTAAGAACATGCATCCACTAAATTCCCAAGTTTCCAGATGCATCTGGGAAAAAAACCATCAAATTTCACTCATCACTAGTCTCTTTAACTAATTGCACCATCATTTTCCTATTAAAAGCATCTATTACCACATTATATTTTCTCAGGGTATAAATGATATCAAAATTGAACCCCTGAAGGTACTTAACCCAACAATGGTCCCTCAAATTCAAATCCTTATAGGAGAAAATATAGGTCAAGATCTTATGATTTTATTAGACTACAAAATTCTCCCTAAATAGATAATAACTCCAAGTCTTCAAGTCATGCATTTCCATTTCTAATTATAGGTCATGGGTTGGGTAGTTCTTCTTGTTTGGTTAGAGTTGGCGAGAACCATACACCACCACATGGTCATCCTGCATTGGCACACACCCACGAACCATATTAGAGGCATCAAGAAACAAAATGCATCCCTTTCCAGATTCTAACAAGATAAAAATAGAGGTTTTATTCAATTGTTTCTTAAGCTCCTCAATGTATGCTTGAATTTTTTGGATCCAATCATACTTTACCCCATTTCAGGTAAGCATAATTATGGGTGAATCCAACTGAGATAAATCTCTAACAATCCACCTGTAATACCCTTATAGGCCCAAAAATATCTGGATCTCAATGATGTTCCTCAACTTCTCCTATGACATCACTACATTGATCTTCTCTGGGTCCACTAAATCCTCATGTTCGGAAATCAAGTGGACTATAAAAATTACCTCATTGATCTAGAAGGTACACTTAGAGAGACTAACAATGATATGGTTATTTTGAAGAGTACCCAACATTATTATTAAATGTTTCTCATGTTCTTCTTTAGTCATGAAGTAAACTAGGATGGCGTCCACAAACACCACCATAAAGGAATTGGGGTATTGATAGAACACCCAGTTTGTGAGCACCAAAAAGACTATTGGAGAATTTTTAAACTCAAAAGGCATGAACAAATACTCAAAGTTGTTTTTCCTTCTTTGGAATGATATATTAGGAAAATTCACCTCTTTGACTATGAACTGGTGATAACTAGAATGCAAGTAGATATTAAATAACCACCTTTGACCTTTTAGCTGGCTAAAGAGGTCATCAATATTGTGTAAGGGGTATTTATTCCTGATTTCTACCTTATTTAGATTCTATTACTTGATACATAATTGGAGAGATTCATTAGCCTTATTTGTAAGTAGTAATGGTGTGGACCAAGGTGAGACTTTTTGGTAAATAAATCCTTTGGATTACATATTTTTTGTTGTATATTTAATTCTCTCAACTCAGTAGGGGACATAAGATATAAGGGAAGAGATATAATCTCTATTCTCAGTGCCAAATTAGTGGTCAAATACATATCTCGTTCTAGAGTCAAGCCTATGAAATCCACTAGAAATGCATCTGGAAACTCATTCACCACAAGAGGTAATCCACCCTCAGAACCTCTATCATTATCCTCCAACATGAGCAATGAGACATAGATAAATATATTGACCAACTTTGGAAGTGGTGGTCTAGAATGTCCTAAACAAGAATCCCATTAACCACGGAAAACATGGGTAATCCTATTAAGTTCTACAAAACTCACCCATAAATTATAAACATCGTTGTGCACCTAGAAATCACCATCGAACCCATACTAAGGATCACATTAAAGAGGTCCATTCCTAAAATCAAGAAAATCAAATTCTAGCTCGACCCCTGAAAGAGTGAGAGAACATGATAGAAATATGAAATCATACCCTTTATTCTTAAAAAGTGGATTCACTAACTCCATTTCATACGACATGAGATTAGTTGGAAATTTCAACAAATCCTTAATTTGGGAAAAAAATTAAAGAGTTATAATAACCCGTATCAAACAAGGAAACAACTATGGATGATTTAATAAAAATAGTACCTCTAACAATTGTGGGTCCAGTATTTGATTCCACTAGTTCCTGACCAAAAGTATCAATGTGCCTCATCTCTGCCTAAGCCTAAGGATGACTACTAACCTGTAGATATTACTTTAGATGAATCTATCCAGAAGTAGATCTAGCCCTACCTCCATGACCACCAAACCAAGAAAACACTATATTGAATGGATCTGATTGGGATATCACTCCCCAGGAATCTGATAAAACAACAATAATCTAATATGGAAATGTCACTTTAAAAATTGGCAATAAGTTCCCCATAATTCCACACCTATAGAAAGGTCGTAGTGGGACTGAACATGATGACTGTATATTCCCTAACCTCTCACACTGATTGAATAAGACTCACCCAACATATAAGGTCGTAGAAAAAGGAGGTCAGGAAGGATGCCCTAAGATACCACCTCCAATTTTTTACTAATCATCATGCTTCCTCTTATTTTTATAAGAACCACCACTACCCTATCCCACTGCTGAAGCTACTTCATAAAAACCAGACATGACACTATGATTGATCTCCACTATCAAAGCATGATCAAATACATCAGCATAAGTCTTCAGCCTAAACCAGAATATCTGGGACATAATTTATGATCTCAACCCCATTTCAAACCATTGATCCTTTAGCAACTCATTAGAAAGTACCTAAGGTGAAACCTGAACCAAATCTACAAAGCATTTAGCATACTCTGACACAGTATGATCCCTCTGATGGAGATATAAAAACTCCTAGGTCTTATAAAATTCCAAGGTCTCATAGCATTACTTCTCATTGAATATGACCTTGAAGTCTTTCCAACCCATATAATCATACTTCCTAACCTAAACCATTGAATCCCACTACTTCTGATAGGGACCTTCTAATAAGAACGAAGCACATTTCCCTTTACCTACGTCAAGATTATCAAGAAACCCAAACATTATTTCAATATTTTAAATCCAGTAATCTACTTCCTAGGGGTTAATGCTACCCCAAAAAGAAGGGGGCTTGTTCCTAATAAAATCATAAGATTTTTTCCAGACCCAATTAGGATTCCCGGACATAAGCAGGACCAGATCTTGCTCTATGATCTAATGCTCAGACTGCCTGAAACACTACTTCCACCAGTCTCTGATAAATTGTTGAGGGAGAACTCTCTTCGGCCTCTTCCCATAGTTTAAAAGGAAGCCTCTAGGGAGTCATGACACTACATTAACTAAAAAACCCAAATAAACTATCCACATAATATCCAAACAATATAAAAAACAATAAAAGCACCTTTAAAACACATCTATGAATAAAAAAAAAGTCATAAAAAGAATAATAAAAATTTTAAACACTCCACCCTAACTTGCTGTCCATGCATAGTTTGAAACCTGTATATCTCACCTGGAAGAGGTTTCAAACCAAACCCCATACATCCTATTGTGATCTCAGGCCTATCATGAGGTGTGTTGGCTAGACACCCTACTCACAACCAGAACCTCAAGCCCCAATAATTATAATTATGGTCTATCTAGGCTTTCCAAAATATCATGACCCAAAGAAAGAGTGAAACCTCCTCTGATACCATTTTTTCATGAAATGGTCTTGGATTTAATTCAACACAAAACTTGTCTCGACCCATGGCAAGGCCTGAGGGGCGTTCCCAATCCCCACAGGCTGTCAACTAGTACTGGGGAATCAAAAATCACATTTTGGGAATTATTTTTTTTATAAGAATTATCCATAAAAAACCAACAAGAGAAGTACATCACACCACAAGAACTAACCATATTAAAAAGAATATCCAACATGAGTTAATCATTTTACAGTTTTAAACAAAAATCAAAATACTAAAATAGAAAGGGAACCAACTACACAACTAAAGTTTCATACAAAAAGAAGGACACCACCCTTAAGCCACCCCACCGACACCTCCAATAAGGGTAACACTAGAAACCAGATCCACCATATCCACCAAAAAATATATTGCCTTTACTTGGGTCAAACATAACAAGTTCCACATACAACTAAGGGTGTATGTAGGGTGTGATCCAATTCCCATTAGGATACCAAAAAAAATATTTCATGCCATAACATTATAAAAAAAAATCAACATGCTACTTTACAAAAAATAAAAGATTTTTAAAAAAAGAAACATGCTTTGAAGTTAAAAATGAAATTAACCATGATTGAAGCCGATCGATAAGAATAGAATCACATGAGAACCAGAGGCAATCCCTAAGGAACTATGGTCAGTGGGGTCCTAGGATATTTGTAAATAGGTAATAATCAAAAACCAAAAACCACATCATCCTCATACATGAGATACTATAGGGGAACAAATCCCAAGGTCTAGTGGTCTTTGACCATCATCATATGTTTTGTTAGTGTGGAAGTGTCAATCCTGATTGGGGAACTGGGCCTTGACCATACCGGACCTCCTAGCATAGTAGTCCTAATATGCCTAACCTAGTTACTAAGGATTTATTTTGTACTCTATCTCATTCACCATATAAAATGAGTCTTCTATTTTATAGACACATATCCATCAATAGAAAAACACAAAAAAACACCATTTTTAATGGAAAAAACCTCTTTCAAACCCTTACACACACCAAAATCATTTGAAAACATTTTTCACACCACACAGACAATTCATAGAACTTATTTAGGAACCATAGAAAGAATATCAAAATAATAAAACAATGTTAAATCATGTAATACTCTACCTTTAACTGGAAAACATTAAGAAACCGAGGGAAAATTAAAACCACACCATTAAGATACCCTATAAAAGTAATACCACGTGAGAAACATCAATATCTCACCCAAGGAATCAATATTGATCCCACATTGGGTCAACCAGTCCACTGAAGAAAGAATAATCTAAGAGAGAAGGAGAAGGAAACCAAGAACAAGGTAGAAAACAAGAGATTATAGTCTTACATGAAGTATTCTTGACCTATCCACACCAACACCACAAATATATTAAGGTGGGATCCAAGAGGAAGGGGGAACTTAGGGTTGTAGAGCTTAAATGGGGTAAGACAAGGGTGGATTTGGTGTTAAATTTGAAGAAGTAAAAAGGGTAAATTCAATATTTTTAATGATCTAGGTAGGATACATGGTTTTAAAAACCGCGTGCCAACTGTATGACACCTCTTTCCAAGAGGAAAAGAGGCTTTATAGTTTTCTTGGGGAGAGCGCATGCCCGTGTGGTCGACCATGTGCCTTAAACAAACCCACTGTCCTGGGTGAACGGTAATCCCGCACGCCCATGTGGTTGGTTGTGTAACCTAGAAAGTGCCACTATTAATGGAACTCGGTCTCCTATTTGCTAGAACATAGTATCTACTAACCATACAATAATTGTGTTCCACCTTCTATTGAAAACAAATCACCATTTTTTCAGGAAAAACACCCATGAAATCAAAAAGATAAATATTATACCAAAAATAAAAGAAATAATACCTCAAAATGGAACATGGATGTTATATAAACCTTCCCCTATTTGAGTTTTACTATAATAATATCTTTTAATTGAAAATTCATATATCTCCTTATAGATCCATTTATGGAAAGAAGTGTAGAAATCCAAGGTACTAGAATGAAGTTGCAGAAGGAAATCTATTGGGAGTTGAGAAAGATGATGAGATGAAAGGGAAGGTTAGATCCATTTAGCAACATTAAATAACTTCTCAAAGTTTATAAAAATGATATATTTATAATAATTGTAGTGATCTAGAATTCATTGTTGGTGAGAAGGTCATTCTATGAATTTCTCTCTGAAATAAATAACAGAAAACTAAGCCCTAGGTATATCAGTATTTCTGAAATCCTTGATCTTATTTGGACTATATATTATCTCTTGATGCTAAAAAAACCTCTATTAGGTTCAAAATGTGACCCATGTATCTCTTTTGAGAAAGTATATACCTGATCCATCACATGTACTGAACTTAGAGGTCATAGCACTAGAGAATGATTTTTCTTAATAAGAACAACCTGTGGAGATTTTGGATTAAATAGAGAAAGTTATAAAAACAATACCACTAACATTATCAATGATTTTTAGAAAATCCACCAGTTTGAGGAAGCTACATGGGATCATATAGATGTAATGATAAAGAAGTATCCATAGTTGTTGGTACCAAAGTGATGAATTTCAAGGGAAAAATTCATTTTAATGGGGGGTAGAATGTGAAACCCCAAGTTTTTATGAATTATTATTTGTAAAAATAAATTAAATTTATTCAATAGATTTAATTTCATGTAACACCTATTTAATCTTGTGCTACACATAATACTGAGTTAGTTTTCATTACACAAAACACTGAGTTTTAACCAAACCGTGATATATTATTAATATATTTACTTAAACATGACTGTTATAACCTATTAAATAAACTTAGATATATGAATAGTAATAATTAATTTTTAAATATAAATTATAATATTTTTCTATAAAGGAAACATATTTATAAAAAATTACTTAATTTTTGGTAAAGTCTTTATACATTTCAAAAATACTATTTTTAAAAAAAATGTGTTTTATTTATTATATTGAACATTAATAAACATAATTTTTAATAATTTTATATAATTAATTTGATAAAATAAACTTAGTTTTTTAAATAAAAATTTTAAAATTATCTTTGGGTGAATATTCGGGAATTTTTTGAAAATTTTCATTGGTTGATGAATAGTGAAAAATACTGAATTTTAATTGAAAAATTCCTTGTTGTTCAATATATTTATAAAGTTAAATTATATTTTAAATTTGTTTTAAAGTAAAATAAGTAAATTTATAGATATATTAATCCAATTTAGGTCATTTTAATCAATTTTATATTAAATTTCAATATAAATACTTTATAAACTTGTGAACATTTTCTCTTTAAAAACCCCACTTACTCATTGCATATGCAGGGTTAATTTTAAATTAAAATTCTTCAATTTTGTGAATATAATTTGGAAAATTTAGTCCATATTTTTAATAAAAATAAATTATATTATCTAATAAGTTTAACTCAGTTTTGACCAAAATTAATAGTAAACATTGTAAATATTATTTACCTCAGTTAAGGTGAAAATGAGTTTACAAGGGGGGTTAAACTAAAAAGATAAGGGTTAAAAATAACCAAAAACATTTTAAAAAATAATTTTAATTCCAAATTTTTAACTTTTATTATTTGTAATCATTTATTATTGGATCTTTTTTCCATGAAAAAATGGGTGAAATTCTTTCTTTCAAAAAATTATAAGTGTGCCACTCACCGCACTTATAAAAGGCCACCCCTTATCCTCCCATATTCACCCCTTAAAACCATTTTGGGTTTTTAAATTACTACCTAAATAAATTCAAAAAATAACTTCTATTATCCTAGAATAATTAGTTTATATATAAATCCAACCTTGGAAGGATTTTGGTGCAAATCTAAGGAGGATCCCGAAGAAGAGGTAACATTCACCAACAAACATTTTTGTTTTATTTATTCCTACACCTCCTAAAATTATTATTATAACATGATTATATAATAATATGAATATATTTCATATAATTATATGTGATTATGTTAAGGTTATGAACTATAACCATCTCCACTTCCCTCAAATGGGTTAAAAAATAATTATTCCTATGTATGACGGACAACCGCCTCGTGAACTGATGTCATTAATTTTTTCCATTACCACCTATGAAATTTTAAAATAATGAGGGATTTAATTTTTAGATATTATATTTATGATATTATTATGACTGTATAATTATTATATCACATATACATTCAAGACTTCTATTTTTTGGGAATACGATAATGTCGCTCGTGTGCATGATAGACTACCACATCCAGAAATGACGTAATTCATTAATTATTCAAATGGAAGGTAATAAGGATAATTTTAATAAAAATATGTGATATATATGACATAAAACTATTCTGGAATGATAATATATCAATTAAATTTCTTTTTTTCAATATGTCATGAAAATGGAAACAACGTTCATGCTTACGTACTACTTATCGTCTCCATGAACATTGTATTTCATTTTCTATCTCTATCTTTTATAGATTAATATGAATACATATATACTGAATATATATTATATTTATATCATGTTTAAAATTCTGGACATTAAGGAACCATGATCAAATTAATAGTACCAATAATAACTAATCAAAACATATTCGAAAAACAAAGCGATTATTACTCGAAACATAACTTTAACATGGAATTATTAATAAACGGGTAATAAATAATCATAATAAAATCATATATGGTAGTATATATTTAAAGTTTTCTATAATATATGTATAATAAAATTTTATTCAATATAAATGTGTTTTGAATGTGTACGATGAAAGTCTAGACTTAAGGTAATGGATTTTTAGTCTCTCTTTTATTTATGGGAGACCTAGAAATTCACCACCAATTTATTTTTTATTGTTTATATACTACCCATTTGACATGATATATCATTAATATATTTATTTTGATAAAATTTTTAGTTTAATTTTATTTTATTCTTTATTGGGTATTATGATTCAAAAGATTACTATAGTGGAAAGGGGTTTTTGTATGAATTTTCCTTCTTTGATAATTATGTCATGTGATGCACTTATCTTATTTTATTAGGTGTACATACATCCCATTGACATATTATATCATGAATTTATTTATTATCATATTATTATAAGTTTTATTTAATTTATTATTTCTTCTGGCTTATGATTCAAATTTATTAAAGTGGTAATGATTTTATGTTACAATCTCATTATTTTTGGGGATTTTTTATGATTATGATTCTGATGATAAAATATTATGTATATATCTCAATAAAATCATGAATTTTATTCTCATACGTTTATCTCTATAAAATACATGTTTCCATTCAATTTCCTCTCTTTATATACTTAAAATTTCAAAAAACAATTTTAAGAAAAATCATCTTTTTGGTTAAAAACCTTTTTTCTTCCAAAATGATGTTTTCCAATAATGTTTAAAAAAATGTTTTTAACATTATTAAAATGAATTATTAAATAATTTTTCCCATGAGTTAATTTTTACAAAATGTTTCAAAAGTAACCTTCATGTTGATTTCCAAAACAACGCATGTTTGAATTTTTCCAAAAATGTGAAAGGAATCTTTGTTTTATAATGTACGACATGGGAAAAAATTTCCACCATAATGATAATTATTTTATTTAGATATTAATTTATAAGTTTTAAAGGTTATTTTCAAATTAAATTAATTTTAAAATGTGTTATCTTTTAATTTTTTTTCAAAGCATAAAGTATATTTTTCCCAAGAGAAGTTTTAAATGGTTTTTAGAGATTCCATTATATGTTTTAAATATTATTTTCAAAGAAAAAGATTTTGAAAATGTTTATGTTTGAAAAATTTATTTTAAAATAAAGGTTAGTTTCCTTAATAAATTATCCAAGTGATCTTTCAAAATCATTCTATATATAAGATTATTTCCTTTGATATAAGTTATGATTTACTGAGGATATGAATCATGGATACCATTATTTTTCTTTATATGAATGGTTTCTCATGAAAATATGTTTATGAAACCTATTTCTATTTCATAGGTTATAGAATTATAAAATTATTATGAAAACTGCTTCTTCTCAATGATTTATACTAGGATGAAATGATGAAATGATAATGAAACCTATCTCTTTTCCTCAGGTTATGATAGGATGTAATTTTTATGAAACCCATTTCATTTCATGGGTTATGATTTTATGAATGTTTTATGATCATTTGGAACACATGTGTATGAATTTAATTATATGATGGGTGGGACCTATATCTCTCTTGAATGAATTGGTTAATGATAAATGTTCTATGATATTAGATGATACATGGTTAGTTATCCCAATCCCAAAAAGTAGGGTACATGGGTGGTAAGACCAAACCCAAATAATAGGGTATATAGGTGGTTAGACCAAGCCCTAAAAATATGGTAAATGGGTGGTTAGCATAAGACTAACATGTTATGAATGTCTTGGCGGGTAGCCTTGATATAATATTTTCTATAATTATGTGTATTCCACAAATATATGTTTTATTCTAATGTTGTACTCTTATGAATCATGTTCTTTGATTCCCTTATGATTCATGTCTTATTAACTTCCAATATTTATTACATGACTCAAAATTATGGTATTTGACATGAATGGTATGATTTTCAAAAGTTATGATCATGTTCTCATACACTTATGTTCATGTTGTGCTTACATATCTTCTATTTTTACCCTTACTGAGAATATAAGCTCACTCTTTGTTAGGTTTACTTTCCCCAAGTTATGAAGAAATGTTTTATGTAGGAACACTAAAGAGGGAGGTATTTATGGCAGATAATGAAGATATCTCATGAATTAATAATATTGTATTCTAAATTTTCTAAGGAACGAAAATATTACAGTCCTCAGGCATGTGTTTTGGTAATATAATAAATATTCATCTAAAAATATATAATATACATGTATAAAATTCCTAGTCCACTATATTTTCTAGAAACTAAAATGTTAGTAAAATATAATGAAATTTTATGTTTAGGGGGTATAGACTTGACCTAATTCTTGAAGTGATATTTTTATTCTACTTTAGATAATTCAGATTTTTCTTTTAATTCATTTATAAAATCTTCATTCAACATTCTTAAGGTATTTTTATCCTCAAGAAGTTTTTATTGAGTTTTTTTATCTTTATATTCCTTAGCTTCCAACTTCTTACTGAGGTATTCAACCATCTTTCCCTATTTAGAAATTCTTAGTTTGTTACTTAAGATCTCCTAGATGTATTCTTCTTCCTATTTAGAAACATCGTTTCTTCCTTCAACTATCATTCCACTATCTTTATTCATTATTCTAATTTATTTCTTGAGAGTTCTATTTTTCTCAAGACATGAAACAAGTTCTGATCTGATATGATACTCTCTGTAAGATTCTTCACCTCCTTTTTCTTCACAATTTGATGAATCTTAATTTTTCTCCGAATTTTCAAATAAGGTTATGATTATTTCAGAACATTCATCTTCATTTGAATCAATCACATCTAATTCATATTTTACATTTTTTACTTATCATACTTATTCTGTTTCCAGTAAAATTATTTTTCACACTAAATTAATTATTTTATTTTTTGTAAGTTTTCTTAAACTTATTAAATCATTTTTTTCAGAATAATCTTCAAATTCACAAACATTATTTTTGGGGAAATTCATAGCAAAATGATCAATTCCAATATACTCAAAACATTTTATAGTAAGTTTTCCTCCATATTGTCCTCTTCCTCACTAATAGTTCTTAGATATGAGAGTCATTATTTTTTCATTCAACACACCACCCTACTTATCTTTGAAATCATAAGGATCATCATCTTCAACATATTGAATTTTTATCTTTCTCATAGCTTGTAAATCCATATAATTTTTCATATTATTTCTGAACACTAGAGATTTTTTCATTTCACAGCAAACAAGAAAGTATTGAAGTTCATCAAGAGATAAATCATCTTTCTTTTCTAAAGAAAAAAAGTTAGAATCAAACCTATCTAGAATTTTTCTCATGAGATTCTTCAAAATCTCAGTATCTTCCAAAACATCTCTGAAACCTCTAATGATGAAAAAAAATTATTTACTCTGGTGAATTATTCATTAATTGTTTCTTTATCTCTCAGTATTATGTTTTCAAAATTACTATGACAGATTTGTTTCTTTTCTTCCTTCACTTCAATATTTCCTTTAAAAACACTTTCAATCTTGTTCCACATAAACTTTGATGTTTTTAGATTCACCACCTTCATATAAATATTTTCTAATAGATACATAATAATAGAATTTATATCTTTTACATAAACTTCAAAATTTATCTTATTAAGAAAAGTTATTGGGGAATATTTTTTATCAAGTTTGGAAACAAATTGTAGCAACATCAAAAACTTCCAGGCCAAGTGATAGAAGATAGGGAATCATTATGTTTTTTCATCTATAATAAATTTTCCATAAAAATTAGGAATTCATATATTATTAAAAGAATTGAGATTATCCATGATAAAGATTCTATATGGGAACCTTTTATATAATACTAATTGAAGTTACAAAAGATCAAAAAAAAAAACAACAAAGAAGGAGTGGGGTGGTGTTATCTTAGTTGTTTCCTTTTTAAAAATTTCAAATTTAGTAAATTTAACCCCTATAACTTGTTAGAGATATTTTATTATCACATTTTAACAAAATCAAAAATAGGAAAAAGTAAAAAATTAAACATAGAAAACTAGATTTATAAGGTTTGACCTCAATGTGAGAAGCTATATCCTTTCCATATCCACTTTCGTGGGTCTATAAAAATTAAACATTATGAATAAGTGAATAAAACTTATGTCAACACCCATTATAACCATTATATCTCTTGATAATAACGATTATAATGAATCCTATCATTTTATATGTTTTTAAAAAAAAATTGAGCCACAAAAAATATGTAACTCTGTTCAAAATGATCCACTAAAATAATATCTTGAATCTTAGTCTAATATTCCCTCTGTTTGATTTATCCATTGGATAAACTCCATCCAATGTGCCTATGTTTCATAGCATTCATCTGATGCACCACTTCTAAATAATCGCCTAAATAAAACTTTCTGTTATGTTCATTTAATAAACTCTACTCGATTACTCAATCCAATCTTCCTCGGACCGATAAACCTCTATCCGGTAATCTGAACCATCTCCAATTTGATTTTATGATTCAAGCCTCTATATAGTAGCCTAAAATTACCTTTTCTTGATCATCTGATTAACATCATTTATCTAGAAACTTTTATTCAACATGAAACAACTTCAATTGGAAACTCAATTATAACACCAAATTATTAATGTTTCATCTTTTATGCACTAGTGAACAATGATAAGTACTATTTTACTTTACAATCTTATTTATAGGTTCTCTAGAAATACACAAGGATAGAAACTGGAATATTTTTCCAATCAACCAAATTAAAAAATCTAAATTTCTCAAATATTTGAACTTCATTTGATTGCTTCTCAATTCTTCTCAACTATTCAACTATTTTATTGAATCTTCTTATATTCTCTAAAACATTACAATTCTCAACCTTACTTGAATAAGAACTATAAAAATGTTCCATCCAGAAATTGATTGTTTGGATTATCTCAGTATGAATCTCTATCTAGAATTATGTTTATCGTTTTGGTTCACTTGAGCCACTGAAATATAAAAATATAATTTCACAATCCAATTCACAAATGTAACTGAAATAAAATTTATTTTTTCAACTTCTATATATCTCACATTTTTATCAACTTTCTCTATCTAATCATATTTTTCATCTTCTCTTTATTCTAATCATATTGTGTCTGATGAAACTCTGTACTTGATGAGTTATCGATGCTAAAATCTCATTTGATAGATATTCTTCTTTCATATTTTTCAAAACCACAGGATCTCAACAACCACAAAACTTCTAAATTTATAAAAAAAATTATTTATTCAATGATATATTCTTTATTCCTTAGATAAAAACTTATCTTTGTATAAAATTAGTAACTTCCTCTTTTCCAATAAGATCTGTCTGATAGAAAACTCAAACCTTTCTATCTTTCAACATCTTCTTCATATGATCAACTTCTATGGTGAAAAAACATAAAAAATACTCACATTTTAAGTTGAAAGAAAATATGATATCATCCTTTGTCTTTTCTTAGATTATAAAGTCTAACATATTAATCCTCTTCATATTTCTATCATATTTATAACACCACAAAAACTCAAAACTCAGAAACCACAAAGACATATTTTATAACAAAAAATGTCTAATGATTCATGTATAATCATGTGCATTAGATGAACTGCATCTGATGAACCTCATCCAATCAGCAATGTTGAATTTCTTCAATCTTCATCAAATTCAAACTTTTAGAATTTTGAAAATTTCAATGTCTGGTGATTCTAGGTCCAATGATCTGTGTCCAGTATACTTCAAAATTTTATAAACATCAATCTTATATAAATTTTTCACTTATCTATCCTTCTACAAGATCCACCTTGTATCATGACTTCTTTATGATGTTTAGGAACTTGAAAAAACAACGGAGAATTATCTGACTTGTTTTGGATGTTCTTTGACTTCCCAAATTTTTGATTCTTGGAAACTTTTTATCTTTCTTCATCTTATCAATTTTTGACTTTCCAACAAAATATTTGTTCAATGAATTGTGTCTGATGGATCAAATGATATCCAACTTTCCAAAACACTTAATTAATACATATTTTTAGAAACTTCTCAATAAACCAAAAAATTAACTTTCAACAATACATATTTCATCTAATTTACAAAAACATTCTTTTATAAAAAGTTAGTTGTCAACAAAAACAAAACCTTTCTAAAACAAAACATCACAAAGGATCTTCAATATTAATTAATTAATAAATAATTTATCACAAATTAATGATTTATTTTTTAAATAAATTGTGAATAATATTTGATGATCCTCCATTTTGGTTCTGTTATTCAATTGTAAATTTATTTTTGATTAAATTTTATTGGTCATGGTGTTTATCATCGATGTACATCTCATATTAATCCTAGATTATAACTAAAAACCTAGCTGGGAATGTCCCATACAACACTTCTGCTACACCCAAAACCTTAAATATTTTGGCCTCATGAAGGAAATTTCATCTATATGGAAGAGAATTGTAACTTTTTAGGAATTTTTCTTGTGTGATGTATATTAGTTTTTAAAATTATGAGAATTTTTAGGATAAAAGATTTTCCAATATGGATGATATGAACTCCATTTTCAAGTTGAGGCTTCGGGGTTCCACTTCAGCATGCATGCATCCAATTAGAGGAGTCTATATAAATCATAATATAAAAAATATTTTGATAAATATTCAGGAAAAAAAGATGAAAATTTTCAAGAATATAGAATCACATAGAGATTTGAAGGCTCATGTAAATGGTAAACATTATAGGAATTATAAATATAGGATATTGTAGGTTTGAACAAAGTTGAAGAATATGCAAACTGAGTGAATCACCCAAGTTCATATATTTCACTAAAAGGGAGAGGGGGTGAATTTGTGATGTTATTTTTATAATTTATTCATTTTTAATTAGTCTTTATGATTATTTAAGATATATATCACTCATTATTTAATGTCCCACCTCTCTTATATGAAAAAAATTAAAGCATTGAAAATCACACAAGGATTTTGATAGGGTTTACCCTAATGTGGGTGACTATGGCCTTGTTGTGTTCAAGATGATCTGAAATATAGAAACTATACTAGTAAAGAAAAGTGATTACATACAATCTCTTGAAAATATTGATAGAAAAACTCCTGTAATGCCTAATTACTAATTATTACAAGGGTTTATTTCATGAAAAGATCTTTAGACTGGAATCCCACAATTTTTTTATATTTACTACTACTAGTTGAATATATCACCCAAAAAGATTCTTCTTGGGTTTTTTATATTTGAATAACACCAATTATTCAATGATATTCCCAAGATAATATGAGTATGTCTTTAACATCCATTTTATTCTGATGTATTTATTTATTAAATTTATTCATTTTCAAGTATGAAATCATTGGTCTTATAAAATATCAATACAACCAGTGTTTGTCACCTTCAGTATCAAGTTCACATATCCAAATATTCTATATGGATCACTAGACATTCCCACATGTAGGACACCTCTCTCTCTATTCTTCTACTAAGCTTCTAAATTATGTGTTTTTACACTGATTCTACTAATTCTATTAAACTTCTCACTTCTTCATGTACAAATACAAATGCATGGAAAATTCGGGCATGAAGACTTCTCTATTTTTCATGCAAGTGCATTGTACTAAAACATCATACAATCTATATAAATTATATGTATTTATATTTCATTTTTACTATAGTAAGAGTGCATGTAAACAATATGCATGACCTTATCATAGTGTATCACATGTATAGATCCCCCTTTACATAAAAAAATTGTGGTTAATTCACAATCTATTCTCTACTTTAACTTTGTAAAGTATCAAGATCGCATTACCATCTCACTGCTATTCAAATTTTTGATGTCAGTGATCCTAAGGAGGTAAAAAACATATTTATTATATTCAAGATAACTTTATTCAGGAATATATAATTTTATATGCATTATTATCAATATCTTCATGGATTCTCTATATTTTTTTCATGAATACTAGGGTGCAAGTAACTTTGTTCTTTTTTCATTCTAACCAAAACACAGATTTTTCGTTCATCATGAAGCTCATAATATTGTGGAACACATAAAGTTTCATTTAGAAACATATTAGAATATAGATATAATAAATGAAGGTCCATTAAACATCTCTTATATTTATTTGTTCGATAATTTTGAGGCACAAAATGATGATGCACAGAATCATCTCACAAATACAAAGTTCTTTTGAGTCTGTATTTTTCTATCTCTTTGATATCTCTCTATAATCCCATTTTTTTGTTCACATAGTACAAAAATGGTCAGATATTAGGGGGTATTTATAGGTGATTTCCATTGACCGAATACACCTCCCCAACACCCTACGTGCTCCCACACACATCATCTGTGCCCACTGACTCAATTTTCTAGTATGGAGCATTAGAAAATCATCGTCAAATATCATTAAAATGTATCTCACTCAGTCAGTGCATCATTCATGTAGTTAATCCTTCATGTTATCTTAGACTATAGAATCTAGTACATGGTGTTTTCATCACATCACTTTCATAAGCTCATCTTGATCATTGGATGAAGGTACATTATACTTTGATGCATGTAGGACCCTTTAATGTCTAAAGGTTGAAGACGATATCAACCTATGATCATATGACTTGGATCAAACAAATTTTATGACCATCATTATTTATATATGTTTTTAAATAGATCTATAGTTCATGCATATTCTAAGTCTCACATTAGAAACATCCTCAGTCTAGCACTACTTAATAAGATAAAGTGCTCCCTCAACTGGTGAGAAGGGAGTATCGCAGTCCACTCCCAATTCTAACGGGCATTGAATTGTGCTAGAATCCTACACAATGATTCCAACCTATGGAATAATATATGACTATCATGTTCTTCCATGTGTGTGCACCCACCTGCTCGCATGCCTCCTACATTCATGGGAGATTTGTGAGTTGGTTATCCCAGGTGTTAGAGGCCTCCTCCATATGTGAAGGATTGAGTTGATTCCTTAGCTCAAATTGTTGAAACTTTTTTCAAATGATTTTAAATAATCTATACATAAAATATATCATATGAAAAATAAAAAAAATAAATTCCAAGCCATAAACTTAAATTTAATTCCCCTTTTCCAAACATGAAATTTTCTAATTTAAATTTCAAATCAATTCATCTTCAAATCAAATCCACTTATCACATTTACTAAATACCAATGGTGATTGATAAATAATATCCTAAAAAATTATCTTTAATTTATGTAACCAATATGAATTATCTTAATGAAATTAGAAAATACATTGGGAATTAAGAAAAAATCTTAAATAATCACAATTAAAATAACATTGAATTTTCATCTTCAAAACTTATTAATAATAAATTCAATACTAGAAAATATTTACCTTCAGTTGGGTTCTTAAATCTCCTCCTATATATTTTTTTTCAACACATATTTCAATTTTAAAGTTAAAATTATCTCCCCCCCCCCTTCAATTACTATAAATTCAAAGTCACAAATATAGGAAGATCTTTTCATCTCCATCGTTAAAGTTTCAAGAACAAATTCTCCTCTCCTAGTTATTATAGTCTAATTTACTATAGAAAAGGATGGAATTACAAATAGCTTATCAATTAGCTAAAATTAATAAAATATAAGTCTATTTGATCCATGATTGATGTAGGAAACAAGAGTGGTCAATTTTAACACCAATGGTGTCAATTACTCTTCACCATGTGACACTATTAATGAAAATTTCTTTTAGTTGTTATTCAATGTATTTATTTAACTCATATCCTATAATTATCTTAAAATTTTGATTAAAAAAATTCAAGTGAAAGAATATATTTCCCCTTTTCGAATTTATTTTCCCTTTGGTCATTAAGTAATAAGTCACCCCCTTTTTATAGTTAATATTTCAGCATAAAAATAAGGGAATATAATCAATATACCTCAATGTTAATTGGCTTCATTCCCTATAATTGTAACATATAGTATTATCCAATAAATACTTCACCAGTACTCCATATATTTATGAGATATCAACTAAGTTATAGATATTTGGTGGTTTTTGTTTTGTGCTCCCCCTCAAGATATTCACTCTAAAGTTCATACCTTTTTCAAGTTCAGGCATACCCCTAAATACATGAATCACCTTCAATTCCATGCACATAAAATAAAATTATTATATACATGGGAATAAAGTGGTTCTTCATTGATTCTTAGTTAGAGAAACATGGATGATATTTTATCAACCCAAAAAATATTTTTAATTTAGCTCCAATTTTTTTTATGCTAAAGCCTCATTTGACTTTATAGTTTTGGGAATTTAAGGGTAACATGTATTCCCTATTATTCCTAGTAGGATCCAAAAAAGTAAATACATCATCATATGCCTAATTTTTCAATTTATTTATTTTTTCTTCTTATGTGGGAAGACAAATCATATAGTTCTAGGAAATATGGACAGTTTTTCTATATATTCTACACAAAATTTCATGATCTTTCAAGATATGCTCTTTTTAAAGATTCATATGGGTTTTATCCCCTTTTGATGAATTATTTGTTCTTCCTTTAGCCTAAAAAGTTTCTTTTATTTCTTTAAAATTTTCCTTTTGACAAGAAATTTTTTAATAGAAATGGACAGCAGTGTTTTCTCTTCTTTGATATTTATTTTCTTTAATATCCTATATAAAATATCCTAGAAGTTTTTTAATGAAATATTTAGCATAATTACATTATTAATCACATATTTCATATATTCCCTTTAGAAAATAAAATTTATTCTAAGTAGAAATCTTCCTTGATTTCCAAGAAAAGAACTTATTCATTCTAAGATTGTTCATCCATCCCACATTTCTAATTCTTTTTTTCAATAATTCACCCTAATGTGTGAAAATTATGAATAAGTAACATATTACACCATTAGTTGTTAGATTTGTGACCAAATTTACCAAAACACCAACATTAACCTTTAAAACTATATTTTCCATAATTCTAATTAATCGTTTGATGATTAAATACTTTTTTGGATAAACTCCTGATATTATTTTTCCTTAGTTTTGGGGAATATTATTTTCTCAACTCATTTAAGTTCTCGCTATCATTATCAGTTCACATACTTTCATTTTTTATATCATAACCTACACCACTGGATGAAAAAGATTTAAAATCACTAGAATAATCATAAATAACATATACCTTATTTTTTGTACTAGCCTTCATAATATCTTTGGATGATCCAAATTGAACATAAATAATTTATTAAAATATTCTTTCCTAATTATCAAGGTTTTTTCTACTTTAAGACACCTGAACTGCATCTCATTTAGTTCTTATTCTTTTTCAGGCAGTTTTCACTATGATATTTCAATATCTTATCATGTTTGGAAATTTCCAACATAGAAGTTTTGATCTCCTCAATAATACCATTATCTTTATTATTTTCATCTCTTTTCTATTTCTCCCAAAATTTGATTATTTTCTTGAGTTGAGTGTTTTGACCAATACATGCTATAAGTTTAGATATCCACATATACTCATTGTAGGTCTATTATTCTTTATCATCACTTACTGAAGAATTATCATGTCTCTTAACTTATTATATGAAGGTTTTATGATATTGAGTTATACCTTCATCTTCTAATTCATTCCATGTTAAATATTCTTCACCTACTTTTTTACTCAACAAATTTTTCTTCCACTTCTTTGAAAACTTCCAATGATTTTTAGTTTCTCCTTTTATATTTTTTCTAGATCTTCTTTTAGTGTAGTATTCTTATAAATAAATACTATCCTCATCACCAGATTTTTTCGTTATATAGTTATTTACAAAATTTACAATTTGAACACAATTGAATCACTTTAAAGTAAGAAAACCTTTATATTTTCCCTTTCATCTTCTACCCTTCTTGAAAAAAAGTACATAACTATTTTATAATTCTCATCACTTACCTCATCCTAATCAGAACCAAAGAAGGGTTCATATTTTTTCCCTTAATATAGTGACATTTCATTGCTTTGAAGGGCCATTAATCCTTGTATTTCTTTTTGAAAACAAGATATTTCTCTATCTAATAATTTATAAGTGTATCATGAAACTTAAAAAGATATAAGTCTCCAATTTTTCTAAGGAAGAAATATTTGGATCAAACATGTTAATAAAATTACTCATCAATTTCTTAATAATAGTCAAATCTTCCAAAGTATCTCCAAAAACCCTGATATGAATTACTTTTTTCATTTACCTTGGTGAAGTAGTCATCTATAGTTTTGTCATTGACCATTTTTATTTCTTAAAACTATGCTCTCAAGGTATATAGTTTGGATTCATTTATCTCTACATTCTCTTAATACATATTCTCAAGTTTATCCCACACCTCCTTGGCTGTTGTTAGTCCCATCACCTTAGTGAACACTTTATTAGACAAGGATGACAAAATAAAATTTTTGGCTTTCCCATTTACTTCCATATTTCATATATCATCATATTTCATGTGAGTATTTATTTATGGTAGGATAAAACCCAATGTTACAATAACTCTAACTTCAAGGACTTGTGAAGGAAGACAAATAAGAATTTGAATCTTCTATAAATAAAAGTTATTTTCATTAAATAAAGGAAATATTATATATAATACTAAATTTAAACTCTCTATCCTTAGTCATTAGTAAAAATTAGATATTTTCAGAGGGGACGTTATTCTCTAATACCACTTGAAGTAACCAAGTTTAGATATATCTCTGATAGGGGTATGGGGTGAATTAATGATCTTATTTTTACAATTTATTATTTTTGAATCAACCTTTATGACCAGTTAATATATTTATCCCTTATTCTTTAATGTCTCACCACTCTTGTATGTAAAAAGATGAAAACACTAAAAAGAACACAAGTATTTTTATAAGTTTCATCGCCAATGTGGGTGACTATATCCATGTTTTGTTCGAGATGATTAGTGACAAAAATTCTACACAAGAAAATAAAATTTATTATAGAAAATATTTCAAATTCCAGACAAGCACACTCTAGTAATGCCTGGTCACTAATGAATAGAGTGGATTATCTCTTGATAGGATCTTTATATTGGAATCCCACCAGTGTTCTTTATAATTATTATGACTAGTTGAAGCTATCTCTTAAAAATATTCTTCTTAGGTTTTTTATACTGGTACTCTACATATTCTTCAATGGTCTTCCTAAAATCTTACGAATAAGTCTTCAACTTCTAATAGCTTCTGATGTAGGGACCTTTTGTATTAATTATTCTTCAATCACAAACTCACTGATCTTCTATAATATCAATGCAATTATCCTTTCCCAACTTCATTATCAAGTATGAATATCCAAATATTCTATATGGATCACTGTACTTTCTCACATGCATCTCACCTCTATATCTTATTATGATCAACTTTGTCCTTTAGTGTTTTTACACTGATGATGCTGATTCTTTTTGTCTACTAACTTATTCATTCACTGATACAAATGCATGGAAACTTCACACATTACCACTTATTTATTTTCCATTCAAGTACACTTCACTAAAACATTATGAAAACTATATACATTTCATGGATTTATCATTTAACTTCAATATAATAAAATTGTGCATAAACAATATTCCCAACCTTCATGTAGTGTATCAGACATCCCCTTCATGAAACACAAGTGTGAGGATCTCATTTTCTACTTTCTAGTTCAACATCAAAAGCCTCAATCTCATGATACTATCTCACTATTCCTTGTGTATTCATTGTTACCCATCCTTCTCAAGCATGAAACATATGTAATGTATGCAATCTAACTAGCTTTAAAAATGTATAATTTTCTATGCATTATTCTCAAGAACATTGTGGATTCCTTGTATTTTTCTCTAGAATACTAGGTTGTGCATAACCTTTTTCTTCCTTCACACTAACCAAAGAATGAATTATTAGTTCAACAAAAAGCTCAAAATCTCAAATAAAACTTAAATTTTCATCAAGAAACAACTTTGAATATGGATATAATAAATTATTGTTCATAAAACTCTTTTTGTCTTCGCATGAATGATAAAGACAAGGCACAACACAATGACACACAAAATCCTCTCATGAATACAGAGTGAATTCTAGTCTTTGTTTTTTAATCCTTGATCTCTATTTAAATTCTTGTTTTTCATTCATCTCATACAAAAAATGGTCGAAGTTCATGGGGTATTTATATGCTGCTTGCACAGACCTAATCCACCTTCTTAAGACCCTACTCACACTTCTATACATCATTTTCATGCACTGAATCAAACTACTAGTACATAACAATAGAATATCATCATCAAACCTACACAAAATATATCTCACTCATTCAGTGAATATTACATGAAATTTGACCTTTGTCTCATCTTGGGATATATATTTTCGTACACCTTTTATTTTTAAAGAACTATAATAATATTGACATTATCACTAGATGAATCAGCTTGATACTTTGACACATGAAAAATCCTCAGTTGTCAAGAGGTTAAAGATGATGTTATCCTATGATCAGATGAATTGGATCAAATAGATTGGATATCCATAATTATTTACTTAAGTTTTTAAAAGGAACTATAGTGTATGCATTAGTTGAGTCACATATGTATGAACCTGGTCATTCTTGGAGGTAAATATACTTTAATTTCTATCAATTTTAAGTTTAAATATTTAAATATTGTCTAAAATTAATTTTATTTGAGGTCATGGAGTTATTGAGGGTGTCTGGGGATGGTTTGGAACCTGGAACCCAAGTTTTTGGTTGAACCAGCCTAGTTCATGGTTAGTCAAAATGGTGAGATTTAGGTCACATGGCTATGCAACCAGTTCTACAATTTTTACAGTGTGGGGTTTCACAGTTTGTGCATGTTTAGTCAAAATGTAAAATAAATCATGCAGGGTTCCCTTCCCTATAGCTAAGCATGTATGGTTAGAAGACGGTTTGGATAAACTGTGCAATTAAACCGTGAAACACCGAATTTTGGGTGAATTTACCAAAATAACCCCCACTTAATTCTATTTATAACCTATATCTCATTTTCTCTCATGTATACCAACTCTCACCATTTTGAATTCCTCATCTTGGATACTCCTGGATTTGATGTAACTCCTCCATCTGATCTCTAACTCAAGCGCCACTCATCTCATTGGATTCATATCAATGAGTTAAAAATTTCCTTTTAGCTATTATTCACTCTTCTATATATCAAATTCACTATTTAGGTGAAATCTAATATTCCCATATTATTAAGTTCTTTGTTCATTCTTCAATTTTCTCCCAATCTGAGTCGAATCAAGATCTAATACTGGATGATCTATCAACTACGAACCTAAGGTAGGTGATCACATAAATTTCATTAAAAGTAGAAGTGTTTATATATGTTGTTTTGTTGCATGACTAATTTTATAGAATCACCTTGAAATGAAATTAATTCCTTGAATTTTTTTGTATGGACTATGTAATTAAAGAGGACATCATTGAATGATTATAGATTAAATTACTTGAAAATGGAACCACCCCTTTGGGTGTTTTGTTTATCTAAATGGGATATTATGATGGTTC
Source organism: Viscum album (assembly GCA_963277665.1). Lineage (NCBI taxonomy): Eukaryota > Viridiplantae > Streptophyta > Magnoliopsida > Santalales > Viscaceae > Viscum > Viscum album. Next base: position 340,282,178 of record OY728161.1, on the reverse strand, counting down.
ATGATTTTTTATTCCTTTAAGGAGTTCCTATTTACCCCTTGCCTTAGGAAATGTATTGTAAATTTAATTTTAATATCAATTGTAATTGAATTTATTAATGGGAAGGGATGGTTATCACGACCCTTGTCCCTTGCCATGTAATGGCTTGTTTAAATGATATTGAATTTCCCCTTTTTATTGATGCGACCATGTGAGTTAAATAAAGTATATTCCATGTAATTAAATTTTTAATCGTGAATTAATCTTTTATAAATAATTTACCATTGGAGTATTTGGAAGCCAAACCTTCTAACCATGGCCAATGATTTGAGTCACATTTCTAGGTGAGATTGAATTGAGATTTCTTTAGTGATGACCTTGACATTTTTAAATGAATTTTATTAAATGGTTTTAATTTTTAAAATGCTTATATGCCTTGGGTGAGACATGGATTCATATGATAATTCCATGGATGGACTCAATTGGCTACTACCTTGCTTATTCCCAAGTGATACTTGGACTCCCTAGAAGACTTCAAATTATGGAATCTAAGGCTTATCTTTTATATGTCAAGTGATACTTGGAATCCAAATAGATTGATAAGGATAGACTCAAAGTGAATTAAACATATATTCAATGGTTGATAATTGGGATCCCTTGTTGGACCTCCAAAGACAGTCTCGAATGGAAGTGATGTTATACCACACCTAGAGCGATACTTAGGTTCTTGAGAGGTTCTCCATAGATGGGATTGTAAGGCGCTGGTTTATACTACACTTAGAGTGAAACTTAGATTCTAATGTAGGAATTCCAAGGATGGGATCGGGTTCTAAATTGAATAATAAATGAAATGGTTTATGAGATGCAAATTACAACTCAAAGAACAAGCTTGGATTCATTCTTAGCATTACACATTATGGATGGATTGTTTAGGAATCCTTTGATCATGTTATCATGGTGGACACTAGGCATTGTGCAAAGTTATGAGTCTTATTAATTAAATGAGATTTAATGGTTACATGAAGTTGATTATAATGACACATCCTGACTATTAATTCAAATACATACATATTAAATGAAATTTAATAAATGGAATTAATTATAAATGGGAACCTGGACATTATAAGATGCTTACATTCATTACTTACTTGCTTATTGTATTACTTCCTATACACTATTGTTATATATATTCTCTGATTGATTTGAACATGACCTTGGGTGGTTGCATACTAGGATTATATCTCACACCCTGTTTGGGCCACATTTGGGTACCCACATAGACAATATGATTGTAGGTACGAATAAGGGAAAGAATCCTGCTATAGGTTCTTGATTGATGCTTAGGAGAAGAAGTATAGGACCGAGTTGAGGCTTTCGATACTATCTAGAATTTTTTTTGGACTTTTGTGATTTTGTTCCATGTATTGTTCATTTATATTACATACATGTTTTGGATGTTTTTTAGATACATATGATATGTATCATCATTATTATATATGAGATTCCACTTTTATTAATGTCTATTCCTACTATGTTTCTTTTGCCGGTATGATTTATTTATTCTTATATTTGTATGGTATTTTTATTATGCTATGTTACACTCTAGTAAGATGGCATAGTCTCCCCATGGACTCACCCTCGTCCCCCCACTTCTAGATGAAATCCTCTAGCATTTAGAGAGATGAGGTTGAGTCCATGTGACCCACTGGGCTCGGGGCACCATTCAGTGGCATCTAGGTTTGGGATGATAGAAAGTGGTATAAGAGAAATATTTTTTGGTTTGGTTATTGTTTGGCGACAATAGAAAGGGATAGAAAGGAAATGAAATTTGGTAATGAGTTGTACTTGGGAATAGCTAACCCACATACAGGAAAAATCCAAATTCCCTCAAATGAAATTGTTTTTTTTTCAATTTTGACTATTATAGTTTATTTTATTCCACTGTTGGGTGACACAATTGATTTGTGATGTTATTATTGATATGAATTTGGGATGTATAGTGTCAAATCCCTATGAGATGAGGGTATTACATATCATGCTTCATCTTAGGAACCTGTTATATTTTACATGCCATGCATTATGAAATGCCATTTAGGATGCATTACTTGTTTCATGTTTTTGTGATATGTGTTGTGATGGATATATACCTACTATTGTGATAGGTATTCTAGAATGAGTTATGATGTGAATTAAGTGGATGTTATACTTTGGTTCATGAAGAGTATGGTCCCTTGTGAATTAGAATTTGGATGACCATCAATTCAAACATTAAAATTAATTGTGATAAATGTGAAATGAGTATGGATTCAAATGAAAATGAATAAATGAAAATGAATAAATGGAAATGAAATAAAAACTTGAGTTTTTTATGGAAGATAACTTGGCCATAACCAACCTTAGTTGTGGGATATTGGTAGTTTCTTTTTCCTATACTAGATTTGTATCCACACCTGATTCATGGATTAGGTAGAGGGGTGTGTTATTACATAATAAGGAATATTACTATCCTATTCCTATATCTGTGATTTTGGGCTGCTAACTTTGATAAATATCTCAATTTGGGGCATGTGTTTGGAATTGTAGAGTAATTACACCATGAATACCTCCAGTCGTATTCCAAGAGGGTGGCGATGACCACACTCCAGATGTGGTGGGCCATGGTATACCCATGGATCCTCTAGTAGTTCTAGCTGTGGAACCAGTTGTTGCAACAAACACAAGTGTTGAGCCATAGTTCCATGAATGCTTTATGCTATTTATGAAGACCGTTCATGGAGCACCGCAACCTACCCTAACTATGGTAGAGTTAACACGTGAGTTCCAGAAGAAGCATCCACCCACATTTTTAGGGGATGGAAGACCATAGGTTGTGGTGTCATGGATGGAGGCCAAGCTATCTATCTTTGAGCATCTATAGACACCTCCTAAGTGGAGGGTAAATATTACTACGTATATGCTATTTTATTTCCATCAAATGATATTGGGATGTTATTACATAGATGAAGCATCATCAAGATATTTCCTAAAGGTATTTTTATACGGACTTCTAGGATAACTTCTATCAGAATATTTTGAGGGATGATAGATCCTAGGAGTTATTGCACTTGGTGTAGGGTGTTCTATCAGTTATTAATTAATCAGTTAGTTTTACAGAGCTCCAGTGCTTCACAACTATTCTAATTGGTGATGAGTTATCTAAATCCATATGATTTGAGTATGGTCTTAGGTATGAAATCTAATCATCGGTAAATTTATTTTTTCTTAATACTATTTTTGGAATAATGAATCACACACTTATCACAAAACATAACCTGAGAGATGAGGTAGGTGCAAGTTAGGGAAGTTCAACATCTAGATTTGGTACTGCATCAAACAGTAGTATGAAGCATCGTCTCAACCTTATACATAGTGATATTTTTAGCCAAAGAAAAAACCTAGGTAGCCATGTGAGGTGTTACTAGTGTGGTTTGATGGGGTATACGAGGACACAATGTATAAGGTACCCAATCAAGTTTTGATCTTATGGATAGATAAGCCATCTACAATACTTCTGTAGAACTTTTCCACCATCAGTTAGTGAGAGAGGGTATGCACTAACTCCAAATTCATGATGGGGTTAGTGAATTTTCATCAAGTATGAAGCTATAGTATAGATGGATGATCAAGTTGAGGTGTTGGTCATGGTCCTGCTAGTGAGACCCCGGTTTTATAGTGACAGTAGAATGGATCTACTTAGGGTATCCAGGCAGTATCATAGGGTCACGGTTTAGGTAAAATATACATTATGCAACAGAGCCTTGAGGAGAAGGATCCCAGACCTTATACTGTTAAAGGCACTATTCTAGTAGCCTCTAATTTATCTTCTACGTGTTTTGATACATGGTATTCTCATAGCTTTATATATGTTCCCATTATGGAGAGCCTTGGGCTTAATGTTCATACCTCTCATGGTTTTTTGATGATTTACACTCTATTGGGGATTAGAACGTAGGGTGTACATCAATGCAGGGAGTGTCCCCTTAAGTTTGGTGGGTGTCACATCATATGGGACCTATTTTTCTTCGAGATGACATGTTTTGATTTCATTATCAGAATGGACTGGTTGGTTCCCTTTCAAGCTTTCATTGATTTATATCACTTATGTGTGGCTTTCACATCACTAGAGGGTGGAAAGTTTATTCACAATGGTGAATGGGATGTCTAGACGATCCGAGCTGGACTCGAACATCATGGGTTTTGTGGGATGATATCCAAAAATTAGAGTTTATATATGGATGATCTGAGGATACATCTGGATGATTACCCTCCAGTGGTTGATTGTTTTAGAGAAATTTTACCAGATGAATTTTCAGGATTACCTCTAGTGAGAGAGGTAGATCTCTCTATAGAGATAGATCCAGGATCTGCACCTATATCCATTCCTTCTTACAGGATAAATACTAATGAGATGCAAGAGATAAAGAGGTTGCTATAGGATTTTGAGGTAAATGCATTTATTCAAACCTGTACTTATCCATGGAGTTTTCCAGTACTTTTTTGTAAAAAAGGTAGACAAAACTCTCAAGATATGTGTTGATTACTAGATATTAAATCAATTTATAGTTAATAATATGTATCATCTACCATGGATAAATTATCTTTTCAACCATCTCCTAAGAAGTCAGGTCTTTTATAATATTTATTTGAGATCTGGTTATTATCAGGTGAATGTTAGACCATCAAAAAACACCTCACACAAATTTTCATAGAAGGTATGTCTATAAGAGTATTTTTTTTATGCCATTGGGTCTCACAAATTCACCAGCAGTCTTCATGGAACTGATGAACCAAATGTTCCATATTTATCTAGAGTCATTTATGGTTGATTTCATGGATGATATCTTGTCATATTCCCACAACCAACATGACCATTACAAACATATTAAGATCATGTTGAATGCACTGAGAGACCATCAGTTATATTATAAGATCATATAGTACCACTTCCGCGTAGATCAAATTCACTTATTGGGTCATATCATCTTAGATACAGGAGTATCAGTTGACCAAGGAAGGTGCGAGCTATAGTTTTCTGGGAGAAACCTAAGAATATCTTTGAGGTACATAGTTTCTTAGGGATGGATGGTTACTAAAGGAATTTCATATAGGACTTCTCAAACCTAGAAATACTATTCACAAGCTTAACAAAGAAGGGTGTGTAGTTTTTATGATCAGATTATTATGAGACAACCTTATAAGAGATGAAAGGGAGATTGACTTTAGTACCGATACTATTTTTTTCAGAGCCAGGTAAGAGTTATACTATTTATTATGATGCATCAGGTATTAGGATAAGATGCATTCTTATACATGGTGATGGAGTCATTATATACATGTCTTAGTAGTTGAGGCCACATGAGTGGAATTACCTGTCGCACGATCTCAATTTGGCTGCAGTAGTGAACGCTTTGCGCTATTGGAGACACTATTTACTAGGAGATTGTTTTCTAGTGTGAAAAGACCATAAAATAATTAAGTACATATTTATACAGTGTGATATAAATCTGAGTTATATAAGGTGGGTTGAGTACCTATAGTCTTTTGACTTCGAGTTTTCCTACACACTTGGTAAAGGAAATATAGTGGTTGATGAACTGAGTAGGATGACTAAAATACTTGATATACACTAGGCTAGTAGAGAGTGGTAGCATATGGATTTTTTATCTGATATGCACTTGGAGGTGCATGAGGGTTAGGGATAGAATTGTCTATCCTCTTTAGTTATTACCTCTATACTTTTAGATAGAGTATGTATTAGGAAACTATTAGATTCTGAGGGCCAAGTCTTATGCAGAATTATGGAAGGTGTAGGCTCTCCTGCTAGTTGAACCATAAGTGCAAAGGAAATTCTATGAGTACATGGTTGCATGTTGGTTTTTGTAGACATACGCAAGGAGAAGATGAAGGAATTTCATGCCTTAACTTGGTTAGTGAACCCTGGTATCACTATGATGTATCAGGATTTACATCACCAATAATAGTAGCTAGATATGAAAAGAGACATAAATGATTTTGTCATGATATGTTCCACCTATCAGTATGTGAATGTAGAACACAATTGACCATCTAGACTTTTATATAAACTACTAATTCTTGAGTGGAAATGTAATGATGTTGTGATGTATTTCACGATGGGTTTATCAAGGTATCCTCAAAGTAGTAATTCCATATGGGTTGTTGTGGAAATATTCAAAAATGTTTCACATTTATTGTAGATCAAGAAAATATTCAATGTGGGTGATCTTAGAAGGTTGTATATTCATGAGATAGTACAAATTTGTGGGGTCCCACATACTATAATTTCAGATAGGGATGCCTAGTTTACTTCACAGTTCTATTAGGGGATATAGATGGTGTTGGGTACCCAGGTGCTTCTGAGCACAATGTACCACCCCTAGACCAATTTCCAATCAGAATGCACAATTTAGGTGCTTGAGAACATTTTGAGAACATGTGTCTGGGATTTTAGGGGCTTTTCGGATAGTCATATACCTCAGTCAAATTTTCCTACAATAACAGCTTTCAAGATACTATTCATATGGGGCCATATGAGTCTTGTATGGTAGGAAATGATAAACACCCTTGTGTTGGTTAGAGGCAATAGAGGTATCTATTCTTGTACCTTGTCTTGTTTAGGAGACCACAGAGCAAGTGCAGTTTTTTCAGAAGCAGATGGCTATTGTGTAGTCTCATCAGAAATCATATGTTGATCACCGTATATGACCTCTAGAGTTTGAGGTCAGGGGTTGGGTTTTATTACTTGTCTCACTGAGGTTGGTAAATAGTTGGATAAGGATATATGGTAAGATTTCACTTAGATACATCTAGCCATTATAGATTCTGGAGAGATTCATTCGGGTAGCCTTTCAATTGGAGTTACCTTAGAGGTATCAGTCCATGCACGATTTATTCCATATTTCTCAGTTGTGATGCTATTATTCTGAACCGTCTCATGTTTTTAAATATGAGAATTTTGAGTTACAAGTAGATGTGTCCTTTGAAGAGCATCATATATGTATTATGGATTATATTATGAAGGTTCTTTGAGTCTAGTCAGTTCCTCTTATACGGGTGTTATGGTAGCACAACCGTGTGAAAAAATGAGACCTAGGAGAAGGAGGCCAATGTATGATCACATTGGCTGGAGTTAGTCTTAGATATTATTTCCCACCTTTGAGAAGAAATTTTAGGGACGAATTTCTTTAAGGGAAGATGTTTTCAAGAACCTGGTTATTCTTTGAGGCACATATCCTTTAATATCCATCAATTTTTAGTTTAAATGTTTAAATATGGCCTAATATGAATTCCATTTGAGTTCATGGGGTTATTATGGGTGTCTTGGGGTTGGTATGGAGTGAGGAACCCAAGTTTTGGGGTGCAATGGTCTAGAACACAGTTAGTCCAAGCCATGCGATTTGGGCCACACGGTCATGCAACCATGTCTGCAATTTTGATGGTTGGTTTTTTCATAGTTTTCATGTCACACCCATGAATTTTTTTTAAATTAATTACTCATTTAATTTCCATTACCGATTTGTTTTGGGGGTTTACCACTCATTTTGGTGAAAATGGTGGGTTTTGAAAATTTGGGCCAAACCATGAGCCCAAATCCAGTTTTAAAAACAAATTTTGATTCTTATATAACTCCTTCAATTTTTACTATTTTAAACTCATTCAACTTCCCAATTGGCATACCATAATATATTAAAATCACCATATCCTTTTGAACCAAATAGAAATCCCAAATCAAGATGGATTTGGGTTTTTAATTAAGGTAATGGGCCTGCCCGTAAGCCCATTTCCTGCTTTAAATTATTTTTTTAAAATTTCAATATCTCATTTGTTTTTTACTGTTTTTCGGTGATTCAACCTCCCACTCGAAGCCAAAAACCTCAGCCGCACCCCCTGTATCGCGTTTTTCTCTTTGGAGCTCATATACCCCGCGGATTTGGACGATCCTTCTCAATCTTTCTCAAATCGACCAGATTTGATGAGGTAAAATGAATCTTTCATAACTCCTTCAATTTTCATCCTTTCCCCCCATTTCAGTGCCCACATGACCTAATATGACTCCTTCGGACCTCTATATCAGTTTTGGGTACTTGGAGATTCATAGTTAGGTGGATTGGGGCCGATTTCTTCAAGATATTTCAAGTAAGAGAATTCCTTCTTGGTTCCTTCCATCCTCTTTTAGTTTTATTTCATATTTCTTGAAGTTCCTCATGTACCGAAGTTAGGTTTCGATCCTAAGGTCTGATTTGGTATCTTTTGGGTCAATTTTTGGTGGTCTAGGTCTGGATTTATATTCCTTGTGGTGCGGCGGTGGTGCGCTTAAGGTTTCGCACCAAGTTTTGAGGGTTTTGACTCAAAAGGTAGGTGATTCCATGTGTAACCATTTAATTATGAGTTAGCTTGCTTGTTTTATTAATTTAGTATGTTTATAATCTGTCTTGTGTGGTTTGAAAACTATTTTTGAATAATTTGGTTAAACATTTAATTTTTAGTTGTATTTTAGCTTGAAATTGGGTACTTTTTATGTGTGACTCTTGGGGTAATGTTTGGGTTTAGTTTATAACATATGAAAGTGATTTATTAGTCTTGAAAGGGGCTGACAATTATGTTTTGTTAATTCCTTATTATCATTTGGGCCTTGAAAAGAGGTTTTTTTGAATGAGTTTAAGGTGTAAAACCGTGTTGTACTTTTTGAAGGAGATTTATGAAAACATGTGTTTTTCATGTGTATCTTTGTGGTATTATTTGATGTATTTTTATAACATTTGGGGGTGCTTTAATAATTGTTTTAGGGCTGAAAATTCTGTTTTGGATTGTTATTGTTATGATTTTGGTTTTGAATGAGGGGTTTGAAATGGGTTTAGTGTGCAAACAATGGTTATACCTCTTGGGTTTGTTTTATAAAAATTGCAAATGTTTTATTTTGTTAAAAAAAGTTGGGAAAGGGTGTATATGTACTATTTGGGTGAGTGTGTTGACCTAATGTGGGTTTTTGAATGGTAAAGTGATGATTTGAGATGTCAAACATTTTTAGAATGTTTTATAAATTGCCGAAATGTTTTACTAAATTGTGTTTTGTGTGCGAAACATGGGTGTGGGATGTTTCGTGTGAGTTTATTGATAAAATGAATTGTGAAGGTGAGAAGGGTATTATGTGACATGTGTGTGGGCTGTTATGTGAGCTGAATATCTTGTAACGGTTTTATAAAATCGTTTAAAGGATTTGTGTAAGTGTTAAAGAAATGTGAAAAGTGTTGTAGGGAATTTTGGTGTGAGTTTGATTTCAAAATGCATTTGAATAAATAGTGGAATTTTTGACTTCTGTGATGTACATGGGGATTTTTGGTTAATGTGTGATGTGGAATTGATATTTTCATGTGAAAACTATACTTCTTGGATTGTTGAACTTGTTTGAGCACAAAGGGAAAACCCGGGTATCTAGGTGGGTGGACGTGTACTAGTATGCTACTGAATCCGTGGGGTTTGGCCTCAGTTTCACTTAGCAAGATTGACGCTTACAACTCTAACTAAACAATGATTATGATGATTGGGGACCACTAGGTTATGGGTATGATCCCTACTAGTGGCTCGTGCACGAGAACAGATATTTTTTGTGGTTACTCTCACCGAGATACGAGGTACCTGGGACCCACAGCTAGCTAGTGCCTAGGGGTTATTTCCTATTACTTGTGCTCATTAGATCCTTTGTACTTACCGTCGGTATACGGTATTTTTGGCTGGAAAATTCAGTAGCTTTGTTATTTATTTTAAAATTGTTGTTCCTTTAAAATTATCTCACATGGAAACTATTTTCATTTATCATTTCATCCTTTAGAAAATTGTAACTAGCATTTCTTATTTACAAAACATGCAATGCTTTTTGTCATGAAATGTTTATCACATGGAATCTCATAGAGGTGGTATCCTACTGGGATTTCGCTCACACCCTACTTACACCTTTGGGTGTAAGTAGACTTTCTTATTTTATGTCACAGGTTTGGGTACAGGTTTTATGCCTTTGGTTCGGGTTTTTAGCTGTCCATTGTGATGGAGTGTTGTGGAGATGGCTTGAGGGCGGTGCCTCTTTCCATGTGGAGGTTCTTGGGATGTATTTTCTTGGGTTTATACGTTTGTAATGGTCTTTAAAAATTGTTTAAAATTGTGTAATTCAGTTCTGAATTTTTGAAAAAGATTATTTGGTTTGAAAAATCCAGATTTGTTTCATTGGATTCTTTTGTCATTTTAAGTTTATAAACTCGGGTAAATCGTTCCCAATAATCATTTTATGATACCCGGGAACTTGTGCCAGCCCGTGGGGATCGGGAACGCCCTTCGGGACTTGTCACGGTCTGGGTTTGGTGCCGGTTTTGGCGGCGTCCAGATTCAGTTCGTGACAAAATGGTATCAGAGGAGGTTCGCTCCATTGGAGTCATGTTATTTGGGAAATAGTCGGGATAGTCTAGAGTTATGATTGTTGGGACATGGAATTCTGGTTATGGGTAGTGTTCTTGATCACCACACCTCATTTCAGGATTCAAGTCACCAGGGGAAGTTGGAATTTGTCTAGGTCTTTTGGTTTTCTTGGTTTGATGATGATTAGGGGAAATGAAAAGAGAGTTGGGTAAATGGTCTCAATGAGCTCGCAGGGTCTGGAAAGCCATGTGGAGCCTGGGATATTCCCTAGAACACTCTCTGTGATAGTGAAGTGATTGGAATATGGCCGCCAACCATATGTCCAAGTCACCCACAGAAACTAGTTTCCTCTCGCATTGTCTGGTGTTCTTTAGTTTTGAAATCTTGGAACTTTGGTTTTAAAGTGACTTGGTTTTAGGAAGTGTAATGTTTTTGTGAAATGATTTTGAAATAAATATGGAATGGTTTGATTTATGAAATGGTAGAACTGAATATTCAGAATTATTTTGAAATGGAAAATTGTGTTCTTACACCTCTTTTGAAAGCAGAAACTATATTGAAGTTGGTTTTGAAAAAGTGTTCCCATTAGAGTTTTCTAAACTATTAAAAGTTTTTTTAATGGGATGAGATGTTTTGAAATTGATGTAAATAAATTGAATGTGAGTTTTCATTGGAGCGATTGTGCCTTTCTGAAAAGTTTTTTTTAATGCGGTAATTTGGGTTCGACCTCCTGGTTAGCGGTTTTGATAAGAATGATGTGTTGGTTGACCGTTTTGGTTTTGAAAAGTGGAAAGAATCAGTGCATTGACCTTTGGTATTTCCATGAGTCACCACATGTATGGGGTTATATGGGATGATATATGGTTGATGGCATGACTGTATGAGTGCCAGGACGGATATGAGGAGGGTTCCTGGTGTGGCACAAAAACATGCATGTGTGAGGCCCATGGGGTACCATTGGTGGATACGCTCACCGCTGAACCGTTTTTTTTCAGAAATGGTTTTAAAGAAAAACATGTTTTCTTGATGAATAGTTTGGGATGGTTTTTATTATGGGTTTTTGAAAATGTTGATGTTGTGGGATGTTTTGAGTCCAAGAACCCCTCCTGTTCAAACTGTTTTTTTGGGGGTTTTGTTTGGTTGGAAAGCTAGGTAAAAGGTCCGGTTAGTAGTATCCTATGATATATGTTTCAGGACACCATTAAGATGGTTCCATTAACGAGTTTGGATCTATTTTGTGGTATGTTTTTACCAATGGACTAGCTTGGTTGGGTCCTTGGGTTCTCTCTTTGGATAAGGTACGCCCCATTAAGATTTAGTGCACAACTGAAGTGCAATGCGGATTGTTTCACCATTAGAAAAATCCTCCAGTTGATCAATGTAAGGAATATTTTCTTGAGATTTGTGGAATGAGTCTACACCATTTACTTTCTTGGTTTTTTTTGGATCCTCTTGTTGCGTAAGAGTGCTCGTGGATGGTTGAAAGATACCTTAGTTTCTTAAGCTACCTAATTCGTCGAAGGTGAAAGTTGTCTGGGGTTGTCAGTATGGATAGTGTCTAAGAGGGCCTCTAAGTCCTTCATAGTCTCTTCGTAGAAGGGGTTTATGTTAAACTACCAGTGTGGGAAATCTGGACATGAGAGGCTGTTATGGACACTTTTTGGAATGCTGTGATATTTGGTGATATTGTATAAGGCCCCCCTCCTTGTATTATTTCTCTTAGTCGCTTTGGACTTGTTCGGTGACGTGATGTGATGTCATGTGCTCGTTTGATTGTAAAGGTGATGTTGTACAATATTATGTGAGTCTATTTTTTTTTTCAAAACTGTTTTTCCTTTTGAGAGATCTCGACATCCTCTATTTTAGAGGAAGGTGTTTATATGTGTCCTTTATTTCTGTTGTTTCTCACCCGAAGAAGCAAGGTGTGATGTGAGTTCATCCTCTAAACCCTTATTTCAGTGAATTTAAAAGTTAGGGTAAAGTGAGTTCTGGAGTGTGTTATGTCTGGGTGAACCCATCTCAGATTGCGTGTAGTTGTTTTTAGCATCGGAAGAAGAAATTCTATTTGGGGGTTTTTAAATCCTAACTGCGTGGCCAAAGATGCTTCAATCATTCCAGCTCCAGCCATAGGTCCCGGAGAGAAGCTGGCACGTAGTCAAAGGAAATCCAATGGTATTTTTTAACCTTGAACAAAGAACTGTTCTTAGTATGAGAGATGGGAATAGTTTAAAAATTTGGTGTTTTCATCTTTCTTCTTTTGTTCCCATTTGGTGGAAAGAGGTGGAGTGCCTCATCCCCACGTTATCTCCCAATGACTTTATTTTCCCCTTTGGTTTCCTTTGGGTTTGGGGAAAGGTTTTGGATTTGTCTAGACATGTTGAGTGAACATTTATTAGTAACCATTCACCATAAAACCATGTAGGTATAAGGATCCACATGGTTAGAGCACAGTTTCCCAAACTGCGTGGGCTAACCGTGTTGTCGTCCCAACACTTTAAGTTTTGGGGTTTTTCTATGTCGGCCCATATTGGTCAGTTAAGATGGATGGTTTTTATGGTGGGGAGAACCACTATGAGTCTCATGTATATTATTTTGAAAATTCCTAATGGGATTCTACCCCTTGTACCACGGAGTTTGTTCGGGGCTCCCCTGTTAGTGTCTTGATTCTTTCTCAGAAAAAAATTTTTAAGTTGTCTCTTATAGTTGGGGAGCCCATTTGTGTATCCTTGTACCAGTAACTCACTTTTGTACTTGGTCTTGGATTGGATGTGGGTAGTCTCATTCAGAGCTATATAACCACATACATCTTCCTTGAGTAAACGTTGGGATTGGATATTTCCCAATTGTTTAGTTATATCAAGGTAAGTGTAACCTTGTTCGATGTTCTTGTTTGTTTGGGTAAATTTCTTGAGCCTTGTTCAGATAGTGTTTGAGGAGTTTTGTTTTAGGATAAATCTTGAATGTTCTTGATAATTTCAGTAACTAGTTGTATGTTTTGGTTGGGAAGTATTCCTTCCTTAATTGATCACTGGAGGTGTTTTGACCTTTGGGGGTGAAGCTTAGCAAATGAGTCCATTTATGCCTTTCGGTTGGGTTTGGTTTTTACTTTATCCATGATGTGGCTTTCCGAGGGCGGAAAGTTTTATGGTGGGGAGAATTGTCACACCCATGACTTTTTTTTAAATTCATTACTCATTTAATTTCCATTACCGATTTGTTTTGGGGGTTTACCACTCATTTTGGTGAAAATGGTGGGTTTTGAAAATTTGGGCCAAACCGTGAGCCCAAATCCAGTTTTAAAAACAAATTTTGATTCTTATATAACTCCTTCAATTTTTACTATTTTAAACCCATTCCACTTCCCAATTGGCATACCATAATATATTAAAATCTCCATATCATTTTGAACCACATAGAAATCCCAAATCATGATGGATTTGGGTTTTTAATTAAGGTAATGGGCCTGCCCGTAAGCCCATTTCCTGCTTTAAATTATTTTTTTAAACTTTCAATATCTCATTCGTTTTTTACTGTGTTTCGATGATTCAACCTCCCACTCGAAGCCAAAAACCTCAGCCTCACCCCCTATATCGCGTTTTCCTCTTTGGAGCTCATATACCCCGCGGATTTGGACGATCTTTCTAAATATTTCTCAAATCGACCAGATTTGATGAGGTAAAATGAATCTTTTATAACTCCTTCAATTTTCATCCTTTTCCCCCCATTTCAGTCCCCACATGACCTAATACGACTCCTTCGGACCTCCATATCAGTTTTGGGTACTTGGAGATTCATAGTTAGGTGGATTGGGGACGATTTCTTCAAGATATTTCAAGTAAGAGAATTCCTTCTTGGTTCCTTCCATCCTCTTTTAGTTTTATTTCATATTTCTTGAAGTTCCTCATGTCCAGAAGTTAGGTTTAGATCGTAAGGTCTGATTTGGTATCTTTTGGGTCAATTTTTGGTGGTATAGGTCTAGATTTATATTCCTTGTGGTGCGGCGGTGGTGCGCTTAAGGTTTCGCACCATGTTTTGAGGGTTTCGACTCAAAAGGTAGGTGATTCCATGTGTAACCATTTTATGATGAGTTAGCTTGATTGTTTTATTAATTTAGTATGTTTATAATCTGTCTTGTGTGGTTTGAAAACTGTTTTTGAAGAATTTGGTTAAACATTTAATTTTTAGTTGTATTTTAACTTGAAATTGGGTACTTTGTATGTGTGACTCTTGGGGTAATGTTTGGGTTTAGTTTATAACATATGAAAGTGATTTATTAGTCTTGAAAGGGGCTGCCAATTCTGTTGTGTTAATTCCTTATTATCATTTGGGCCTTGAAAAAGAGGTTTTTTTGAATGAGTTTAAGGTGTAAAACCGTGTTGTACTTTTTGAAGGAGATTTATGAAAACATGTGTTTTTCATGTGTATCTTTGTGGTATTATTTGATGTATTTTTATAACATTTGGGGGTGCTTTAATAATTGTTTTAGGGCTGAAAATTCTGTTTTGGATTGTTATTGTTATGATTTTGGTTTTGAATGAGGGGTTTGAAATGAGTTTAGTGTGCAAACAATGGTTATACCTCTTGGGTTTGTTTTATAAAAATTGCAAATGTTTTATTTTGTTAAAAAAAGTTGGGAAAGGGTGTATATGTACTGTTTGGGTGAGTGTGTTCACATAATGTGGGTTTTTGAATGGTAAAGTGGTGATTTGAGATGTCAAACATTTTTAGAATGTTTTATAAATTGCCGAAATGTTTTACTAAATTGTGTTTTGTGTGCGAAACACGGGTGTGGGATGTTTCGTGTGAGTTTATTGATAAAATGAATTGTGAAGGTGAGAAGGGTATTATGTGACATGTGTGTGGGCTGTTATGTGAGTTGAATATCTTTCAACGGTTTTATAAAATCATTTAAAGGATTTGTGTAAGTGTTAAATAAATGTGAAAAGTGTTGTAGGGAATTTTGGTGTGAGTTTGATTTCAAAATGCATTTGAATAAATAGTGGAATTTTTGACTTGTGTGATGTACATGGGGATTTTTGGTTAATGTGTGATGTGGAATTGATATTTTCATGTGAAAACTATACTTCTAGGATTGTTGAACTTGTTTGAGCACAAAGGGAAAACCCGGGTATCTAGGTTGGTGGACGTGTACTAGTATGCTAGTGAATCCGTGGGGTTTGGCCTCAGTTTCACTTAGCAAGGTTGACGCTTACAACTCTAACTAAACAATGATGATGATGATTGGGGACCACTAGGTTATGGGTATGATCCCTACTAGTTGCTCGTGCACGAGAACAGATATTTTGTGTGGTTACTCTCACCGAGATACGAGGTACATGGGACCCACAGCTAGCTAGTGCCTAGGGGTTATTTCCTATTACTTGTGCTCATTAGATCCTTTGTACTTACCGTCGGTATAGAGTATTGTTGGCTGGAAAATTCACTAGCTTTGTTATTTATTTTAAAATTGTTGTTCCTTTAAAATTATCTCACATGGAAACTATTTTCATTTATCATTTCATCCTTTAGAAAATTGTAACTAGCATTTCTTATTTACAAAACATGCAATGCTTTTTGTCATGAAATGTTTATCACATGGAATCTCATAGAGGTGGTATCCTACTGGGCTTTCTCTCACACCCTACTTACACCTTTGGGTGTAAGTAGACTTTCTTATTTTATGTCATAGGTTTGGGTACAGGTTTTATGCCTTTGGTTCGGGTTTTTAGCTGTCCATCGTGATGGAGTGTTGTGGAGATGGCTTGAGGGCGATGCCTCTTTCCATGTGGAGGTTCTTGGGCTGTATTTTCTTGGGTTTATACCTTTGTAATGGTCTTTAAAAATTGTTTAAAATTGTGTTATTCAGTTCTGAATTTTTGAAAAAGATTATTTGGTTTGAAAAATCCAGATTTGTTTCATTGGATTCTTTTGTCGTTTTAAGTTTATAAACTCGGGTAAATCATTCCCAGTTATCATTTTATGATACCCGGGCACTTGTGCCAGCCCGTGGGGATCGGGAATGCCCTTCGGGACTTGTCACGGTCTGGGTTTGGTGCCGGTTTTGGCGGCGTCCAGATTCGGTTCGTGACATTTCACATGGATAGTCAAAACATGTGGAAATCATGTGTGGCGCCCTTCCCTACAACTAAGGATTCATGGTTGGTGCACGGTTTTGGCCAAACCAAGTGACCAAACTGTGTGATGCCTAGTTTTGGGTAAATTTACTAACTAACCCTCACATAATTCTATTTCTAACATATCTCTCATTCACGATGACATACAACAACTCTCACCATTTTTAATCTCTTTTTTTAGTGACTCTAGGATTTGAGGTAACTCTTCCATCAGATCTCTGATTCAAGCGTCGCTTATCTCATTGGATTTGTATTGGTGGGTTCACAATTTTGTTTTAACCGTTACTCATTTATATGGATATTGGATACACTATTTAGGTACAAGATAATATTCCTTATTATTAGGTTCTTTCTCCGTTCTTGAATTTCTCCCAATTTGAGTTGAATCCAGAGCTGATACTGGATGATCTATCAACTACACACCTATGGTGGGTGGTCTCATGCCTTTAATTAAAAGTATATGTGTTGATATATGTCGTTCTTCCATGCACCTAATTTTTAGGTGTCACTTTGAAATGAAATTATATCCTTGAATTGTTTAGAATATACTATGTAATTAAATTGTCCATCATTGAATGATTATAGGTTAAATACCTTGAAAATAGAACCACCCCTTTGGGTGTGTTTTTTAATTAAATGGACCATTATGATGGTTTATGATTTTCTATGCCTTTGAGGTGTTTCTTTTTACCCCTTTCCTTGTTAGGTGAGTTTTGAATCGAATTGTAATATCAATTTTAATTGAATTGATCAATGGGAATGAATGGTCACCATGACCCATAGTCCTTTCCATTTAATGGATTGTTTAAATGATACAGAATTTTTCCCTTTTATTGATGTTCCCATGTGAGTTAAATAGAGGCTATTACATGTAATTGATTCTTTAATCTTGAATTACTCTTTATAAATAATTTACCACGTGATTATTTGGAATTCAAGACTTGTAATCTTAGACAATTACTTTAGTCGCCTTTCTAGGTGATATTGAATTGAGGTGCCTTTAGTGATGACATTGACATGATTAAGGGAATTTGATTAAATGATTTGAATTTGTAAAATAATTATATTACTTGGGTGACACATGGATTCATATGATAATTCCATGGATAGACTCAATTGACATGTACCTTGCTTATGATCGAGTGATACTTGTACTCCCTAGAGGATTTCCAAGGACAAACTCTAAGTCTTGACTTTTATATGTCAAGTGACACTTGGAATTCAAATGGATTGATAAGGATGGACTCAAAGGGAATTTAACATATATTCCATGAGTGATACTTGGGCTCCCTTAGTGGACTTCCAAGGAAATACTCGAATGGAAGTGACATTTTACCACACCTAGAGTGATACCTGGGTTCTTGATAGGTTCTCCATGGATGAGATTATAGGGTCTTAGTTAGTACTACACCTAGAGTGATGCTTGTATTCTAACATAGGAATTCCAAGGAAGATATTAGGTTCTAAATTGAAAAATAAATGTAATGTTTTCTGAGATGTGTATACCAAGAAAAAGAACAATCTTGGATTTGGTCTTTTCCTTACACTTTACGGATGGCCTATTTAGGCATCCATTGATCATGTTATCATGGGGGACATTGGGCATTGTTCTAATTATCATGAATTATTAATTAAATATGAACAAATGGTTAAATGAAGTTACTTATAATGACACGAGACTGACTGTTAATTCATCAAAATACCTAGTAAATTAAATTGAATAAATGGAATTGATTATAAATTGGAACATAGACCTTATAGGATGATTAATTTCAGTACTTACTTGATTATTGTATTATTTCCTTCACAATATTTTTATATATATTCACTAACTAGTTGGAACCTGACCTTGGGTGGTTTCCTACTAGGATTATATATCACACCCTATTTAGGTCACCTTTAGGTACCCAAATAGACTATATGATTATATGTATGGATAAAGACAAGAAACCTACTACAGGTTCTTAATTGATATTTAGGAGTAGGATCATGGGACCAAGTTGAGTCCTATTATTCTAGCTAGATATATTTTGGCCTTTTGTACTTTTGTTCCATGTATTGTTTTCCTGCCTTGTATACATGTTTTGGCTATTTTTTAGAGACATATGACATGTATCATCATCATTGTATTTGATATTACTCTTGTATTACTATCTATTCCTACTGTGTTTATATTGTCTGTATGATTTACTTCTTATTATATTTTTATGTTATTGTTATTAACCTATTTTACACTCTGGTAAGAGGGAATTGTCTCCCCATGAACTCACCCTATACCCTCACTACTTTTCGAAAGCCTTTGGCATTCTGGGAGATTCGCTTAAGGCCATTTGACACATCAGGCTTGGGGCAACTTTCAGTGGAATCTGGGTTCGAGATGTTACAAAAAAATTGGGAACAAACTCGGTAAAATGCTACTTAATAAGATAATTTTCTCCCTAGAATGGCCAGAAGTGAGTACTAATATCCACTCCAAATTCCTACTGTCACCAACACATGTCAGCATCCTCCAACACATTGCTACCCCACAGAACAATCTCTTCCTTCCATTAGACAATGTGTCTACAAACCCACTTACCCACAGGCATCCTTCCACCATGTGAGATCTATGAGCTGGCTCTCCCACATTGTAGAGGCCTCCCCCCACACATATATGATTGAGTTGTTTCCTTATCTCAAATGGTTGGAATTTTTTTCTAACACATGGAAATAATCTCTAAGTGAAATATGTCATATAAAAACTATAAAAAATGTTGGTTTATAAAATAAACTTCAATTCACCTTTTCTAAACATGGAATTGAATATTTTAAATTCTAAATAAAATCATTATTAAATAATCCCCACATATTATATTTACTCAATTCTAATGATGATTGATAAAAACACAACATAAAAAGATCTTCTCCAAATGTTTTAAATAATGTGTATTATCCTAATGAAATTGGAACATGTATTGGGTGTTAAGAACAGATTTGAAATCATAAACAATTTAAATAAAATTGAATTTTAAACTTCCCAAATTATTGAAATAAATTCTACACTATCAGAAATTCACCTTCAGTTGGTTTCTTTACCAAGGGACTACAAGAAGAAGATGATTCCAAAGGAAGATAATTCTACCCAAAGTTCAAAGTAAAGAGTTCATACTAGAATTGGTCATTGTTGTTATTTTCATTTTATTTTCTATTTTATTTAGTACTATAATTATTTCTTATTATTTATTCATATATTAAACTCTTCTATTGGATAGATAAGTTATAAGTGGATTGGGATGGGAAGGTTTTATTTTTATAATTATTGAGTCGTAAACCTTTAATAAATAAACCTCTCTATTTTTAATAATTGGACTTGATATATATTAATAGGGATTTATTTTAAACATATTTGTATTTTATTTAATCTTATTTATTATTTATTTCATTTCTTGATGATCTATAATTGATACACCCAATTTGTATATACATTTTCATATTCTCTATTGAAAAATAAGAACAAGTTTTCAACAATTACCTACTGCTTAGAGAACAAATACTTTGATTTTAGTGATCTTATTCATTTCCAGGAGGTTTATGCCAAAATACACAAAACAGATAAGAACAGAGAAAAAATTTACATCTACACAGCGTGTACTTATATACACATTGTGTACATTCCAGTTCAGACATGGGTTGACCAGGAAAAATACATTCCCAATTAACCATAATGCAATATATGTCGTGTCCCATATCTACACGCCGTGTATACCTATTATAGAAACAGTTTGTGGCCGATAAGAGTCTACATGCCCATGTGGCCAACTGAAGGAGACATGTCGTGTTCCACTTATACACGCCGTGTATGAATTTCTAGAAGCAGTTGGTGGCCGAATTTTGAGACTACACACTATGTATTGCGGCGCTACACTCCATGTTCCATCACCTACCAGGCGGCGCTGTGTATCAAGTCAAAGACGGCGTGTTAAGCCACCTACCAGTAGAGAAAATGGAGCAAAAAACGCATTGAAAAAAGTTCACGGCATGTAATTTTTGATACACTCTGTGTACTTATTTTTTCTATAAAAAAATGCCTTGGCCTCCAGAAAAATGGGTGGTGGGGGTGTGTGTAGTATTTTGTGGAGAAAGGGTTGAATCTCCAAATGAAAGATGCTTTGCAATCGTAATACCGTCATTCCATCTACTGAACAAACATTCCTTTTTCAAATTTCCAAGCATGATTTCATCAGGTATCAATAGTTTTGTGTTTTTCATTTTCAATATGTGTAACTAAACACCCAGTGTGTTGGGGTTGTGGAAGCTAATGAGTGTAATTTGAATTAAGTTGCTCTAAATGTGTTTGTTTTAATAATCTCTTCTTATTATTCTTAAATCACTTCTTATTATCAATGGAAATTCTATACCAGACCAAGGGCAGAATTTTCAGGGATTCAAAATAAGAATAACGACAAATAACTCTATGACCATTGGAAGTATCTGTCGGATCAAAATGGACTCAGCCAAATAAAGATCTATTAAACACTAACTACCGGACCAAGGAGTTAGTTTCTTCAGCTCTAAATATAAAGTTTACTGGACTAAGGAAACTTTATTACAAATTAAACCCAGAGAGTCGAGTTATCATGAACAACACAACCTCATAAGCAACTTGATTTAATAATCAACTTATAACAAATCCATAACCCCAACGCATTTTTCTCATTATTTGAATCAAAACCAATTCCCTTGTATTTAATTTTGTTTTAGTAATTAATTTGTTAAAATAAGCTTAAAAACCAATTGTTCTTTTTGTACCCAAACAACCAACCAAAATTGATTCTAAATTCAGCAAAATTCACTAAAAAAAATTACAAACTAAATTAAGCAAGATAAAATAACCCCATGGTTCCCTGTGGATCAACCCCTTACTGGTGCTATACTTTTTATAGTAAATATAATTTGGGATATTGAAAACATACATTCGGTGAAACGGTCATCCAAATTTTGACGCCATTTCCAGGGACCTAGAGTAATTTTATTCTTGTTTCAATTAAATTTGTATCAAATGTTAGTGGAAATGAAAATAAAAAATTCCCAAAAATTTCTTTCCTAATCTCATTTTTATTTATCTTTTGTTTTCCCTTCTATGCCTAGGTTTTGTTTTGTTTTTGTGCCTGATCACAGGTGCATGAACCAATGCCTTACATGGTCTAGGAGCGCTGAGTCATCAGAACTTTTTCTACTTGACTCAGAAATCGAACAGACATTTTTGAGGTGCCAACGAGCACTCATGGTCGAACACAACCAAACCACTCCAGTGGCGCAGAATGAGGAAGGCAATCCAGCTGTTGTCTACGGCGCTGGACAACAGTTAGGACCATATGACAACCAGAACCAGCAAGCTCCACTTGCTCTAGGATATATCCTGTAACAGCTCCAATAATTTCAACCAGAGAAGATGCCATATTTCAACTAAGGTCAGGGGCCTTACTACGCCCCTCGGGACCAACAATTCCTGCCAATTCCCCTTCCTCAGCAGCCACCTCTGCGGCGTACTCCTATGAAGTACGACCTTCCATCGATCCACGGAGCTGATACGGGCATCGTTCATCCTACAGTATAGGCCCATCACTTCGAGATCAAGCCTACTATTATGCAGCTGATCCAGAACACTGTTCAATTCGGCGGCCTTCCCAGTGAAGACCTGAATGCCCATCTCTCCAATTTTTTGAAGATCTGCGATACATTCTGTTACCATGGCATGTCTGAGGACGCCATTCATCTTAGCCTCTTCCCCTTATCTCTACGAGAAAAGGCGAAAAAATGGATCAAAGAGTTTATGAAAAGATCTATCCTCACATGGGAGGAGCTAGCCCAGGCATTTCAGTCCAAATATTTTCCACCTTCGAAGACCGTAACCTTGCAAAATGAGATCCATCACATTCAGCAGAATGACTCAGAGTCATTGTAAAAATCATGGGAATGTTTCAAGGAGATGTTACGTAAATTCCCACACCATGGAATTCCACTCTGGATACAAGTACAAACCTTTTATGGGGGACTAACAACGAATACAAAGTCCGTGGTGGATGCAGCTACTGGAGGTATGGTAATGAGAAATTCCCCTGAAGAACATTTCGAACTGCTGGAAGATATGTATTCCAACAACTTCCAGTGTCATTCTGAGCGGGGAACTCAAAAACGAGGTATGCATAGTATTGATTATACTACCATGCTTGCTGCCCAGTTGGATGCATTATCCAAAAAGATCGACACAATGAATCTCATGGGAACATCTCAAGTCTATGCGGTGAACCATCTAGCATGCGGTGACTGTGGTAACAACCACATCCTGGGAGAAAGCCCAGGACCTTCAGTTGACCCTTCAACAAGTGAGGTGAGATATGTTTCTCAAAATAGAGGGTTGAACCAGTATCAGCAATACCAGAACCTGGCATGGTGCAAAAACCAGAACACAGGCTGGGGCCAACAGTAGCAGAATCCTTCGCCCCAGCGACCGCTTGGCTACAGTCAGACACAATATCAAAACCCATACCCAAGGCAACAACAGAACTAGTAGGGCTCCTACCATCAACAAGGGTATCAAGACCCTCACCCACAGTAGCCAAGGCAGTAAACACCTCCACCAGCTGCACAACCACCTCACCAAGAGAACACCTCAAGGTTAGAGGATCTTATGAACAGATTCATATCTACTGCTAAAACAATATTTCAGAACCAGGAGGCTTTTATTCGAGTCCTCGAGAACCAAATTGTCCAGTTAGCAAACTAGCTCTCAGGGAGAAAACCTGGTACACTACAAGGAAACACTGAGAAGAACCCAAGGGAGGCGGCCCATGCAATCACTTTATGAAGTGGAAAGAATATACACTAGAAGGAACCATTACATTCAACCGCACCTATACTCTCTATTGACAACAAAGGTACAATTTCAGATCCCTCTTCATCCGAAAATCCATCACCGAAGGCTCAAACAGGCAAATGAAAGGATGTCTTAAAACCATTCGAGCCTGCATTACCTTTTCCGGAGAGGATGATGCAAAGGAATTTGGTTCACCAGTTTGGAAAATTCATGGAAGTATTCAAAAATTTACACATCAATATCCCATTTGTAGAGTCTCTGACAAAAATGCCCACATATGCCAAATTCATTAAGTAAATCCTCTCAAATAAAAGGAATATAAAAGATTTGGGCACCATAGCACTGAAAAAGGAGTGCTCCGTAGTCCTACAACATTACCTTCCTCCCAAGCTCCAGGATCCAGGTAGCTTTACTATTCCATGTACATTTGGACCCTGTGAATTTGGAAAAGCCCTGTGCAACTTAGGGTCCAATGTCAACCTCATGCCATTCAGAGTTTTCCAAAATATTAGACTCCACGATCTGAAGCCTACCTGAGTTTCCCTTCAACTTGCTGAAATATCTATTAAATATCCAAAGGGGCTATTAGAGGATGTGCTGGTGAAGGTGGAAAGATTGATCCTCCCTACAGATTTAATTATCCTAGACATAGAGGAGGATCAGAAGGCACCTATTATATTGGGAAGACCTTTCTTGTTCACAGGGAAATCCTTGATCGACATGCACCAGGGGGAGTTGATTTTATGGGCAGGGGATGAAAGAGTCTCCTACAATGTTCTAAAGGCCGTCAAACAAACATCATTACCCGAACATGAGGGCTGCTATGCAGTGACTACCATGGATGAACAACTGAGAAGACAAGAAAATGATCTGTTATTTTCTTCAATTTCAGATGATATGATTTTTCCAGACATGCCCACTGATGAAGCGCTAGAGGACCTAAAATTCATTGAAGGCCAGGGCGGCCACTACTGGCAACAAGCTGTCATTCCTTACATCCTAGAGAGGGAAGAAGTGAAACCACTAGTACCTTCAGTTCTCAAGGCACCAAAACTAGAGTTGAAGCCTCTCCCACCTTCTTTAAAGTATGGGTATTTGAGAGATCATCAAACTTTTCCCATTATACATAGTGCATCACTATCATAGGAGCAAGAGGATGCACTCCTACAAGTTTTAAAGTAGAGAAAGTAGGCAATTTGATGGACTGTTGTAGATTTGAAGGGTATCATCCCAACCATTTGCACCCACAAGGTGCTGCTCGAAGGAGAAAAGCCATCTAGACAACCCCAGTGGCGTCTGAACCCTCCCATGAAGGAAGTCGTCAAGAAAGAGGTTATCAAGATATTAGAAGTAGGAATAATTTACCCAATATTAGATAGCCCGTGGGTGAGTCCCTTGCAAGTGGTCCCTAAGAAGGGAGGTATCACTATGGTATCTAATGGCAAGAACAAGATCATCCCTACTCGTACAGTCATGGGCTGGAGAGTCTGTGTCGATTACAGGAAGCTAAATGATGCCACAATGAAGGATAATTTTCCCCTTCCCTTCATGGACTAGATGATAGAAAGACTAGTAGGTCATGATTATTACTGCTTCCTCGATGGCTACTCAGGCTATAATCAGATCTCCATTTCCCCAGAGGATCAGGAGAAGATAACCTTCACTTGCCCATACGGTACGTTTTCCTACCGTAGGATGTCTTTCGGTATGTGAAACGCTCCCACCACATGCCAACAATGCATACTGGATATTTTTCACGACATAGTGGAACAAATCCTAGAAGTCTTCATGGATGATTTTTCCATTTACGGGAAGTCATTTACCACCTGTTTGTGGCACATGAAGCTAGTACTGGAGCGATGCGAAAATGCTAACCTAGTTTTGAACTAGGAAAAGTGTCATTTTATGGTGCAAAGTGGCATAGTACTTGGCCATAGAATTTCAGTAAAGGGGATAGAGGTGGATCTGGCGAAAATAAGAGTCATTTCACGACTTCCCATTCCAACTTCTGTTAGATCCATCTACAGCTTCCTGGGTCATGCGGGTTTTTATAGGCAGTTAGTCCACGATTTCTCAAAGATAACTCATCCCCTAACCAACCTCCTGACTAAGAATGCTATTTTCGAATTCAATGAGGCATGTACCATATCTTTTGAGCATCTAAAGAAGCACCTGGTCAAAGCTCCAATGATGATTGCCCCCAACTGGGAGGAACAATTTGAATTAATGTGCGATGCCAGTGACTATGTGGTGGGAGCTATCCTTGGTCAGTGGCTGGACCGAATCTTCTGACCCATATACTATGCCAGCAGGACACTCAATGAGGCCCAACTAAACTACACTACTACAGAGAAGGAGATGCAGGCAGTGGTATTCACCTTCAACAAGTTTCGTTCTGACATCGTGCTGTCTAAAGTTATTGTTTATACTGGCCATGCAACACTTAAGTAACTGTTAAACAAGAAGAATGCAAAGCCCTGATTGATCTGATGGGTCCTCCTCTTACAAGAATTTGATTTAGAGATCCAAGATAAAAAGGGGAGTGAGAATATGGTTGCTGATCATCTATCCCGTCTGGATCTGCCACACATAGAGTAGGAAGAGGATCAAGAGATAAGGGGGGATTTCTGTAATGAGCATCTCTTTTCAATTGTCGAGTCCCCTAGGCCCTATTTTGCTGATATTGCTAACTATTTAGTTACAGGCGCCATCCACCCCGACCTCTCCTTCCAGTAGAAGAAAATATTCCTCTCTGATGTTAAGCGATACTTCTAGGAAGACCCACTCTTATTCTAATTCTGTGGAGATGGGGTGATCTGACGATGCATCCCAGAGACAGAGGTTTAAGGGGTCCTAGAATTTTTTCATGCATGACCCGTTGGAGGACATCATGGGCCAGATCGTACCATAGTGAAGATTCTACAATCTGGGTTTTTATGGACCACCATGCATAAAGATGCCCGAGCCTTCATTGCCCATTGTGATCCATGACAACAAATAGGTAATATGGGATATAGAGCGAAGATGCCCGAACACCCCATCCTGAAGGTCAAGATCTTTGACGTCTGGGGAATCAACTTCGTGGGACCATTTCCCCCTTCTTTTAGGAATACCTACATCCTCATATGCATTGATTATGTCTCCAAATGGGTGGAAGCCACTACTACGGCACACAACACAGATAAGGTAGTCATGACCTTTCTAAAGAAGCACATTTTCAGCAGGTTCGACGTTCCTTGTGTGCTGATCAGCGATAGAGGAACTCACTTTGACAACACATTAATGAAAGGAGTGTTGTCTAAATATGGGGTAAAGCATCACATGGGTACACCATACCATCCCTAATCAAGTGGACAGGTGGAGCTCTCCAACCGTGAGCTCAAACAAATTTTGGAGAAAATAGTGAATAACTCATGGAAAGACTAGTCCAAAAAGCTTGGCAACGCTTTATGGGCCTATCGCACCGCCTTCAAGACACCACTAGGGATGTCACCATTCTGCCTCATCTATGGAAAACCATTCCATCTCCCAGTGGATATGGAACATAAAGTATATTGGGCCGTCAAGGCCCTAAATTTTGATTTGAAGGTAGCTGCAGAGAGGTGAAAGTTATAACTATT
The DNA here is from genome assembly GCA_963277665.1 of Viscum album. Classification (NCBI taxonomy): domain Eukaryota; kingdom Viridiplantae; phylum Streptophyta; class Magnoliopsida; order Santalales; family Viscaceae; genus Viscum; species Viscum album. The sequence continues at coordinate 340,255,125 of OY728161.1, read as the reverse complement.
GGAACTCGATGAAATCATAAGGGAGGCGTATGAGAACACTAAAATGTACAAGGAGAGGACAAAATCCATCCACGACTAGATGATTTCTCGAAAAACATTTCAACCTAGTGATCAGGTACTCCTCTTCAAATCTCGTCTTCGCCTACTACCAGGAAAACTCAAGTCAAGGTGGTCGGGACCGTTCCATGTCATACGAGTATTCCCCCACGGAGCGGTGGAAATTTCTAAGGAAGACAGTCAACCATTCAAGGTGAATGGACAATGACTGAAGATTTACCATCACATGGAAGATACAGTGGGAACAATCTCCACCACCCCTCTCAGGTAAGAAAATGTTAGTAGGTCGAGCCAATGATCTAAAACAAAGGGGCTTCCTAGGAGGCAACCCAGAGGTTACACGCCATGTCCCACTTATATACATGGCGTGCACTTATATTTTTAGTTTTAAATATTTTTAGTATAAATATATAGATTAACTTACTTAATAAATAGGGATGATGTCGATGTCGATGGCTAAGTCACTGGAGTTTATCCGAGCGTTCACCGGTTCGAATCCTCCCTGCCTACCTTCGGCACATGCTTCCTGCTTTTTATATTTTATTACATGGAATGTGTAGTAAATTTCATATATATATATATATATATATATTCTTAAAATAAAACCCATGGTGGGGATGGATCAGTTGTCCAAGATCGAAACCTGATTTCCAAAAGACCCGGGTTCGAATCCTGACAACCGCCCCATTTCCATCATTTACCCTTTTAATAAAACCACACAGCATGTCTTACAGTATATTTCATGTGTGACCTGTTTGCTTTCTAAAACCAAAATATAAAAACAATTTTTTATATAAATTAATTCATGCCGATGAAGTTGGTAGATTGACAAAGTCTCGGCCCTGGATCCAAAAGACCCGGGTTCGAAATTGTCTAATCTCCCTGCTTCATCCACTTCTTGTATACTTAAAAACCACACAACATGCATTTTCTTTCTTCCCGTGTGTATAGGCTATATAGAATAAAGGTATATAAATGATAAATATGGACAACAGTATAACCTTCACTCCAGTGGTTGAGGGCTTCCGTTCGGAACGGCCGATCGCCGGTTTGAGCCTCGCCCCAAGCACCAGACCAAAGGTTATACTTCTATTTTTACAATTTTTAAACACACAATGTATTTTACCACTAAATTACATGTATAATTTTATTTTCTGTAAATACATATATATATATATATCTATTTACTTTTATTATTTTAATTAATTAATATTAATTATTATATAGTTTATTATAATAATTATATATATATGTTTCAAAAACAAAATTGAGATACACGGCATGTAGTCCCAAGGTACACACCGTGTACCTTGGCTATATAAGCCGTGGCCACCTAGCTTCAGGCCGTGTCGCGCAGAGCCCTTATTCTTCCCGTTTTCTTCTCCCGTCCGACACCCGAACCCCCATTGTTCAAATCCTTTGATTTGGTGCATTTCAGGTTCTGATTCTTCTTGCATTGCGATCCTCAGTCTAGGTACGCCCTTCTACACCCTCTATTTCAAGTTATTAGACACGTTTAGGGTGATTTCAGAATCATCCGACCATTCAGCTTCTGCAGTACACGACCACAAAATGAGGAACACACGTCGTGTACTTTTCTACATGGCCACACACAAAATGCTTCACAATTTGAATATACACAGTTTGTATGTTCGGTACACACCGTGTAATTTCCCCCATCGTGCCAGAGTACCCTTTGCACATGGACTCACACACCATTTTCGTGTACACAACGTGTGTATTTGGTACACGCTGTGTAGGTCATTTCTTTTGGCCCCTCCATGTGTAGCACTTGACACAGACTCTCACCCAATGTTCCTATACACAACATTCGTGTTCGAGAAATGCCATGTACCCTATTTACTTCGGCTGGACCCGTGTCTAGCCCCCACACGGCCATGTTCCTCAAGTAATGAACACGCTGTGTCTGTCCCATACATGGCCTGTCTTGTATTCTTAGAACTGTTACAATCATGGTTGTGTCGATTATGATACACAACCATGTCCACTTTGTATGAACACAGCGTGTATGTTCGGTACACGTCGTGTACCTTTACCTGGTTTATATTCTTCACCCTTGGCATCTTTATCCAGAGAAAATTGGATGCTACTCAGCTTGTACTACACGCTGTGTACTCTGGATGTACATGTCATGTACTTTTATTTTTTAGATTTCTCATGTTTTCTTCATTTTCTTTTCCTTTCTTTTTATTTTTTTTCCTTTTTCTTTCTTTTTCAGGTTATGGAAGATCACGATCCTTCCCAGGGGAAGCGGACGACCTCCACCACTGAGGGCGAGAGGCCCATTTATTGGCAGATACGGCTGTGACCGGTGACACAGTCAGACCCCGACGCTCCAGTATATGAGCTCCCTACATTGGCCACCCTTCTACCCCTCACTTCCTCCACCGAGGCTGGTCTGAGCACCATCCTTTCTTCCCTCCCAGCTACCACTCCACCTGAGATCTCCTCCTATGTATCTGCCACTTCATTGACCGCCCCATCTAAAGACCCTTCACTTACTACAACCGATCCACCCCTAGAGCCAGCTCCTGCTGCTGCACCTCCACCTATGCTGGGATCTGTAGGTGTTCCCTATCCCTGCATGATGTTCCCGGTCACCGATCTGAAACATGATAGGGTTCGGTGCTTCTCTCACCAGCCGATTCTATTGAGTGGCCGCTACCTCGACAGTAGCATTTCACAGCAGCTAGGCATTTGGGTAGATTTAGAGGATCTCCTTGGACACACTCCACTGCTCTCTATTTTCCAGGTCAGCACTCCTATATTTTGCGACTTATTTTTGGATTTCGCGACCTCGTTCGAGTTCGATGGAGTTGAGTACCGAGAGACACCTAGTGATGCGGTGCCCGTGGTTCGGTTCCGGCTAGGTGGCCAAATATTTTCCCTCACCATGACAGAGTTTGGCCGAGGGTGTGGTTTCTACCCCCATCCCATCACCCCACCCCTTGTTTCTACCCTAACCAGGCCTGAGCGCTCTGAGCTCATGAATATATGGCGGGAGATTGCTGGGCCTGACCACCACTACACCCCTACCTCGCAGAAGAGTACCCTTTTCATCGACCCCATCCTTTGTTTTACCCACCGATGCACCAACACCATTCTTTTCCCCCGCCATGAGGATATGGGGGTTGTGACCAGTCGTGACATGGATCTCCTTACCTGTGTCATCCGGAAGGACTACCCAGACCTCCCTTACCTAGCCGCATCCTATTTCCATGCTATGTTTATCGGCCGTTAGGGAAACCTGAACGGTGGGTTTTACGCCACTCGCCTCACCCACCACCTTGGGGTTTTCGAGCCTTCTTTACCCCATGACATGTTAGGTTCTCCCCAATGGATGGAATATATCTTTCTGATTCACATGGGATTGGTCCGAAAGTAGGGGTGATTACATCCTTGCCCAGGCTCACCCCCACCCACCTACTGACCCTCCTACCCCAGTTGATGCCCCTGATCCTCCTTCCCCGCCCCTCTAGTCTCCCCACCCCACCCCCTTCCTACTGACCCCACTTCTTCTGGCCTTCGTTCTTCTACACCACCACCAGCCCCACCTACCCCCGCACCCTCGGCCGATCTTTCCCTTTACCTCCGCCTAGCCGCGATGGAGCAGCATTTGGTTTGTATCGACAGCCGCTAGAACAACATGGAGTAGCTGTTGGGGATTATTGTTTAGTATCTTGGTATTCCACTACCCCTGCCTGTACCTCAGTTCCTGGACCTTTTGCTGCTGCTCCACCATCCTTCACTACGCTGGCCACAAATTCCATTCTTCTATCTACTATGCGCCCAGCTGCTGCTACTACTACTACCGCTGCCATTGTTTCCAGTCCAGGGGGCTGATGAGCTTCCTTTATCGAGTTCAGTCCTTATGGCTTCTACCCCTTCAGGTTCCACGGCTCCTAAGACATCTCTACCGGCTGGTTCTGTACTGAATGATGCCTCTTTTGAGGCAACCCCTTAACTGGTTTTGGGAGGCACACTTTTCATTGTATATATATATATTTGATATCTTGTGTCTGTGTTTGTTATGCATGTTTACAGTGTTCTCCATCTTCCCCTCTCACAGGTACTTTGGCACGTTTTGGGCTACACTTTTCCATCATATACCGTTTTCCTACGCCTCGACATGAGGAGAGTATTCTCTTTCCATTATTTACTTTCCTTTCTTGGTTTACTTCATTCCTTACTTCCCCTCGGTCTGGTCCACTTTTGTGTCCCCACTTTTCCTTGTTCTATATTTTTGGGCACTTGGTGGACCATGTGCGGTAATAAGTATGGGGGGGGGTCTCTCAACCTGTTTAGTTTTTACCCTTTTCAGATTTTAGGACAAATCATTATTAGAAGATATATTTTAAAATGTGAAGACATTTTGGTTAACATTATTTTTAAAATAGTAAAGCTGAAAGTGGAAAATTTGACAAGTTACATGCTTATTTTGGTTCTTAGGTATTTTAAAATGATTGCTGATATAATTTAAATTACAACTTGTAATCCTTAGATAATTACATCGATTAGGCTAATACATTATTTTTCAAGACATGACCTGATTGTCTCTTTATTTATTTTTCCCACTCTCGAGAGGTATTCTAATCCCCTTTTTTATATTCTTTCTAAATACCCTCTTTTTTTGAGAGATTCTTAGAATATACATAACTACCAGAATTTTCATGTTTTCTTTTCAAAACATGAAGAATTTTTGGATTACATTAAAATGATTGAGGCATTAGATTGTTTTGACCCCTTTATCTTGAGCCTACCCTACATCTTATATTCGTGAAGCCCTTAGAGACCATGAATAGACTTTATAAGAAGCCATATTACAAGACTATTTCCCTTCCTACCCTAGTTATTTTATGATTTTGCATGATTATTTATTTGAGCTCAAAAGAAGGGATTGGAAACACATGGTATAAATTCATGGATTTCTAAGAAATTATGTATGGGGGCGAACCTCTTGATCATTTGGGGTGAAAAGAGTTCCAAAACTCTATTTTAGAAATTTAGAAAGGGTCCCTTTGTTTAATAAAAAATGGTACAAACAAAGGGGCCTTATACACACTTGTTGGTTTGTGACTCCTACTCAAATAAAGGATATGCTGGTGATGAGATCATTTGATAAAGCTTGTGGAGGACGTTTTTTCATTGAGTTTAACTTTGAATATCATGAATTGTTATTTAAGAATTTATCCTCCTTTTTCAAACCTTAGAGTTATTTTTTTACATCTGTACCTACCAACCTTTAGCCATAGAAACATCTGATCCTTACTGAAAAGTCCTCATGATTTTTGTAAGTCAGATTTTCTAAAGTAGAGGACTAGATTTCTTGAAAACCTATGGATATAGTGTATATATCTATGATTGAGCATAAAATTGTTTCAAAACATCTTGAGTGTTGAGCATATTTATGGCAAGTTAAATTATCAAGTGGCTTGCTTGTATTTGAATGGTTGAAACATGCGTTAAAAGAGTATGAAAGTAGTTAATTGAATTATATATGAGGCATACTTAGAATATCTTCTAGATTGAAACTTCTTTGTATCCTTTGTGAAATTTTCTCCTATCACTTATTATATACATTTATGATTAACATAGGTTCTTCCATTTACAATATAGATTTTTTTGATTAGATGTTGAGATTTTCTTGAGGGCAAGCAAATGACTAAGTATGAGAGAGTTTGATACACCCAATTTGTGTATGCATTTTCATATTCTATATTGAAAAATAAGAACAAGTTTTCAACAATTACCTACTGCTTAGGGAACAAATACTTTTATTTTGGTGAGCTTGTTCATTTCCAGGAGGTTTATGGCCAAATACACAAAACCGAGAAGAACGGAGCAAAAATTTACAACTACACGGTGTGTACTTATATACACACCATGTACATTCCAGTTCAAACATGGGTTTACCTGGACAAATACATGCCCAAGTAACCAGAAGGCGGTGCATGCCGTGTGCCATATCTACATGCTGTGTATACCAATTCTAGAAGCAGTTGGAGGCCGAGAAGAGCCTACATGCCCATGTGGACAGCTAAAGGAGACACACCGTGTTCCACTTATACATGTCATGTATGAATTTATAAAAGCTATTGGTGGCCTAATATTGAGACTACACGCCGTGTATTGCGGCGCTACACGCCGTGTACCTCCACCTACCAGGAGGTGCCGTGTTTCAAGTCAAAGACGGCGTGTTAGGTCATCTACCAGTGGAGAAAATGGAGCCAAAAACACATTGACAAAAATACACGGCGTGTACTTATTTTTTCTACAATAAGAGGCCTCGGCCTCCGGACCAAGGAGTGGTGGTGATGTGTGTAGTATTTTGTGGAGAAATGGTTGAAGCTACAAAGGAAAGATGATTTGTCATCGTAATACCATCATTCCGTCTACCAAAGAACCATTCCTTTTTCAAAGTTCCAAGCATGATTTCATCAGGTATCAATAGTTTTGTGTGTTTCATTTTCAATATGTGTAACTAAACACCCAGTGTGTTGGGGTTGTGGAAGCTAATGAGTGTAATTTAAATTAAGTTTCTCTGAATGTGTTTTTTAATAATATCTTCTTATTCTTCTTAAACCACTTCATATTATCACTGGAAATTCTGTACCGGACCAAGGGAAAAAATTTCATGGATTCAAAAGAAGAATAACGACGAATAACTCCATGACCATTGGAAGTATCTGTCAGCTCAAAATGGACTAGGACAAATAAAGATCTGCTAAACACTAACTACCAGACCAAGGAGTTAGTTTCTTCAGATCTAAATATAAAGTTTACCAGACCAAGGAAACTTTATTACAAATTAAACCCAGAGAGTTGGGTTATCATGAACAACACAACCTTATAAGCAACATGATTTAATAATCAACTTATCACAAATCCATTACCCCAACACATTTCTCTCTTTATTTGCATCAAAACCAATTCTCTCGTCTTTACTTTCGTTTTAGTAATTAATTTGTTAAAAGAATCTTAAAAACCAATTGTTTTTTTTTTGTACCCAAACAACCAACCAAAATAAATTCTAAATTCAGAAAACTTCACTAAAAACAAAAAATACAAACTAAATTAAGCAAGATAAAATAACCCCATAGTTCCCTCTGGATCGACACCTTACTGGTGCTATACTTGTTAGGGTAAATATAATTTGGGATACTGAAAACATACATTCAGTGAAACAACCATCCAATAATATTCCTACAGTCAGTTTCAGGAAATATAAAGTGGAATAGTATAATTTGAGTGGTGAAGTGCTAGAAGACTACTGGAATGTGTATAAGGGAAAGTAGTAACTCTTGGATTGATTAAGAGGATCAATACCTAGTTAGTAATTATCTAAGTAAACTGGGAGGGAGTTTATATATCACTAACACATATAAGAATGAGGGTTGACTAAGTAAAGGTTTTTGTTAAGTTAATCCTCACAAAAACCATTCAACCAATGGTGAGAGGTGAAATGGTTGTGAATCCCATCATTCACCAGTTAATAAAAATAAGTGCCAATAATTTAAGGGATAAGATAACATTGCAATAGGATAGCCAACCCTTTCCCAATCACCTTTCTCATCATCTTGTTTTTAATATCTTTATTTCATTTATTTCTTTGTTTTTAAGACTAAATAATTTTAAAAACTCCCACTTATTCTAACCAATGTGACAATTGATTTTTTTCACTTCTATTTTGAGACTTCCCTAGGGTCACCACTACTAATACATTTAACCTAGAAAATAATAATATTTTTGATCCACACCATGATAGGGGTGTCAAATAACAAGACAATAAAATTAGAAAATGGATGAAATAAATTACCCCACCTCAGAATAAAATATCAAACTTAATACAGGGATAAAATTTACTAATAGATCTTGAAATTGAATCTTTATCTATAACTCTCTTTCCAAAATACATTTCTATAAATTAATATGCCTCCATAAGATGTGTACTAATGGAATGAATCACATGTTCCCGAAATTCTCCTGATTGTCTTGATTCTACATAGGTATCTTTACAAATTTCCCATCCTCATTAATATCCAAATCACCTTAGTCAATGACATGAGAGTTATCATGAAGCTATATTTGAAGTTATGACATGTGAAAGATGTTGTGAATCAGATCCATGTGGGGTGGAAGCGCAAATATATACACTATTACACCAATCTGTTTATACACCTCAAATGATCCAACATGATGAGGAGAAAGATTACTACCTCTACCAGACCCTCATTGACTTCAATGAGAATAAACCTTCAAGAGAACATAATCGCTAGCCTAAAACATTATTAGTCTCCTATTTTGATCTATATAAGACTTGTGATTATCCGAGCCTTCTTTTTTCCACTCTCAAATAACCTACATTATCTTTGTTGTACTCCACACCAAATTTAGTTCAATGATCACTAACTCTCACTACTACAAAACAGACCTTTAACAGCACTAGCCTTTATCAATTCTAACAAAAAGCACGGATAAAGGTACCCTTTATCAGTGCTTTATTTTTTAGCACTGAAAAAGGGTGTCCTTTATTAGCACTTTTTAGCACTGAAAGGTCCTGAATAAAATGAAATAATTAAACAACTAAAAATTAAAAATGAGTACATTTTTAAAAATATTAACATTTTATCAATTAAATAATTATTGATAAAAATGAATAAATTTATTATACATATATATAAATTGTAAATATTAATAAATATTATATATAAAATATAGAGATATGTAAAATCAATAAAATGAAATGATTAAACATATAAAAATTAAAATTGAGTAAATAAAGAAAAATATTAAACATTTAATTAATTAATTAATTAATGATAAAAATGAATAAATTTAATATATTATAAATATTAATAAATAGTATATATTAAATATATATATATATAATGAATAAATTGTAATAATTAAAAAAATTAAAAATGAATAAATTTTAATAAGGAAAGAAAAAAAATTAAAAATTAATAAATTACAAAATTATTTAAAAACTTATTATTGAAACAATTATTAATATAAATGAATAAATTGAATATATATATATATATATATATTAACTATAAATGGTAATAAATAATATATATTAAATATAAATTTCGAAAATGAATAAAATGTAATAATTAAAAACATATTAATATCTTATTCATTTTAATGGGTTTTATACAAAGTTATTCAATAATACATTTAATGTAGAAATATATTCATATATATATATATCAATGTATATAATAATTCATAAAATACGATTTATATAATACAAAATATTTATTCTTACATTAAACAAGTCATATATTTAGTGAAAAATGGTTTATAATTAAAAATTATTATTAATTAAAAATATAGACTAATTGCATCGAGTAATGGACATAATTAAATGTCACTTGATTTTTCAATTTAACGTATATCAAATATGTGTTACATTGATTTAACATATATATATAAGTAATTCATTCATTTTTATATACAACACACATATACAAATATTTACTCAATTAATGAAATCTTATATAGAAACACACACACATAATATTTATGTAATTTATTTAAATTTTAGTATTCATTTTATAATTTTATTATAACATGAAACATTTAATATATTAATTTTTGAATTGGTAAATTTTATTTATTTATTATTAATAGTAGTACAATTAGTCATTATTTATTCATTATTTATTTTTATTATTATTTATACAATCAATTTCTAATATATATATATATACTATATTTTAGTATTTTCAATATTTATCCATATTTACTTTAGTATATATCCATATTTTTTTAATAATTTATATTTAATTAATAAAACTTATCCATTTTTAAAATATTTTCAAAGTATACTCATTTTTAATTATTCAATTTCACTAATTTTTAAGATGCATGCATTTAAGATCATATATTCATTGATAATTTTAAAAATAAATTTATAAATATATATTTAAAAATAAATATATTTATAAATTTATATAATTATAATTACAAATAAATGAATATTATTTTTTAATAAAATTATATATATAATTAAAAATAAATAATTATTTATATTTAAATAATTATAAAATTATAATAAATTCATTAAAATAATGAATGTATTTACTATATTTATATTTATAATTTTATTTATTATATACATATAATGATATAAATATATAAAATATTATTTTTTAAAAGAATTTATGTATTTATAAATAAATAATTATATATTTAAATAATTATTTAATTTTAATAAATATATTTAAATAATGAATATATTTACTATATTTATATTTATAATTAAATTTATTTAATAAATTAGAATATATAATTATATAAATATATATAATGTTGTAAATATATATGTAATTATAAAATTATAACAAAAATATTAAAATAATGAATATATTTACTATATTTATATTTATATATATATTTATTAAATATATATAAAAATATATAATTATATAATTATATAATCATATATTTATAATTATAAATAAATAATTATAAATATATTTACAAATATATTTATTTATAAATATATTTGTAAATGTGTATTTACTATATTTATAAAATTATATATTAATAATTATAAATAAAAAATATATAATTTTAAAAAAAAATTATTTATATAATTATAAATAAATAATTATATATTTAAATAATTATAAAACTATAATAAATAAATATATAATTGTATAAATATATTTTAATTTTTTTATTTATAATTATAATTATAAATCCTCTATTAGTGCTGATGTTTTAGCACTAATAAAGATGCATTTTATTTGTGCTAGTAACTATGTCTTTTATTAGCATTTTTTAGCACTGATAAATCTCTATCTTTATCAATGCTTTCTTGGAAGCACAGATAATGGTCTCACAAATTTTTTTAAAAGAAATCTAACAACAACTGATTCAGTCATGATTCTTATGATTTTACGAAACTCCCCTATTGTCGACACTCCTCCTCTATGTTCTCTTGGATGAATTAAGGCTAGAATCCAAGGTCCGTTATTTTTTCCTCCTCCTCCCTCATTGATTGCTTTTTTGGGTTCCGCAATTTGTGTTATTATAGTGTTCTCAACCATGACAAACCCTACTTTTATTCTCCCATAACTCTAGTCATGATTGGTCTCTCTCATTCTTCCTCATTGTTTCCTTTCTTATTTCCACCTTCACTCATGACGCTTTCCATTATTTGCGCTATCACTCTCACTATCACCATTGTCGCTATCAACTTCCCATTTTTCTTCATCCCCTACCACTTCTTCTCTTTGATAGTTATTCTTGGGTTTTAATCATAGTTCTGATTTTTTTCACACATCTATGGTCTATTTTATTTGATAATTTTTTTTGGGCTTGTGGTTTTCTGGAATGATTATTTGATGAATGGGTGTTACAAATCATGTTAATTTACTTATAAATTCCATATAAGGTATGTTTAGTAGGGGATATATTTGACTGAATGATTATTTAATGAGTGTCTAGACAACTAAGGTGTGTTTAATTTTCTTGAATTATTATTTAACTCATGTTATATTCGAGGAATGATTTTTTGATGAATGGGTGTCTTGTAAATCTTATAATTCTTTTTCATGACATTTAAAGTATGTTTAATTTACTTTCTATTATTTTTAAAACCTATAAGGTATGTTTAATTTACCAAATAAATGTTTGGATGATTAATTAATATTTTTTTCTTGCATTGTGAATGGGTGTTTTGAAGGTATAATGGATTATGGAGTCTGAATATGGAGTATTGATAATATATATTTCAATGATCATCATGGAAAGGTTTTTATTGTGTTCATTATGTGATTTCAGTATAGGGGATGTAATTTTATAAATTAATTTTAATAACATAAGAATAATATAAGAGTTTTTTAGAGTTATCCCATATTTATTTTCTATTATATAGTTTAATATTTATGTAAAATTCCATTTGTAATTTATTAACTTAACCATCATGAGGTAATATAACAATTTAATCAAAAAACATCTTCAATTCCCTAATGTTACATTCTATATCATCTCTATTCATAAATTTCACTAATATTGATCATTCTAAAATGATATGATAAGGAGAAGAAAATTTATTTTTTTTAATATAATTATGAAAAATAATAATCAAATTATCTCCCTATTTAATCAGGTTCATAGTATATATCAATTGGTACTTACAACTTGAAGTGACAATTTCATTTTCAATATGATGGATTAAATCGTATGCCTTTTTTTGGATCCTTATCACTATCGTTATTTTTTGTCACTAATATATTACTTCTAATATTATTTTATATTTTATATTTATGTATATATTTTGAAAATAATAATTTTCAAATTATATAATGAAAAAAATTTGAGTTTTATTTGTGGTCAAACTTTTAAAATTAATGTTACGTTTTTTTTAAATTTTCTTGTGGATGGATTATAATTGAATAATTCTAAGGTAAAACCATTTTTTTGAAATATGTTGGCTTTATTTTATTTAAGAAATATTTTTCATCTCTTGGATTGTATTTTTATTTATAAACGTAAATTTGAATTTTATTTTTACAAAAAAAATATATTTTGTACATGAAATTTATTATAAGTGATAATGAATTTTTTTTGGATTACAACACTATGAACAAGTGATGAATATGAGGAAAGTGTGGTTGATTTTTTAGAATTTTCAAAATATAATTTTCCAGAAAATGACCTGATTTCTATCTTTGGTTGAAATGTTTAAATAAAATAGATTTTTAAAGTAGATAAATTAAATTAAATTTAACTTGTCATAGTTTTAATACATTTCAAATTCCTTGAATTTGGTATGGTAAAAATGGGTAAAATTCAAGATCTATTAATGGTAAAGATTATCATGTTGATAAGTTTGATAAATTTGAGATTTTTTTTTGATATTAAAGTAGTGAAAATTAATAAGAAGCCAATGATCACACACATATATGGTGATACTGAAAACCCATTGTATCTAGGTTGTAGAAAATTTATGTTCTCATTAATGAATTTATAAATCAAAACCTAGGTGATTTATTGGATAAGGTATTAGGTTGTTTATTAAATAATATCTCATTCCCTTGCATGATTTAAAAGATTATATTTTAATGGAAGGATCTGGATCTAATTAGAATATAGAAAACTAGGACCAATAGTTTGATCTGGTTCCCACTTTTGTAGTTGTACCTAATGTGTCTGGACTGAAAACCACATTTGGAACAAAGAGTGGTTTCCAATTTGGGTAGACCCAATTTGTTATACCAAACATATGAAAACTACATTCCTTTATAGATCTTAAAATTATTTTGGGCTTATAGATTATTTAAAAATGAACTTATATAAATGGAATAATGTAAATAATTAAAGAAAAAAGCCACAAACTTTAATTTCATAGAATAAATAATTCTAAAATAAGTAAAAATTTTTACCGATATTTACATAATAAACCAAACATAAATATATAATGTGAAAAAAAACGTGTGATGTGGTTTCCATCTCACCACACCCAATCTCATGCAAAAAAATTATTTGTTAGTGATGTTATAGGAGGTCCATAAGGGTAATCATGGATAATGGAAGTATCACATAAGGGTAAAATAGTGTATGAATTTCCTTATGAAAGTTTTTCATAGAGAAGTGATGTGCTAAGAGGGGTTATACGGTAACCTTAGTAATTATTAGATATGTGGTATAAATTTGAGTATAGTCCCTTAGAACCTAGTGGGATAACCTATAAAGGGTAGGATGGATTAGTTGATCATATAGCTTACTTTTTCTTAAGATTTGAGGTGTGTGAGGTATGAATATTGTCCTACCAACTGTGAGATTATCTGATGAGTGATCATTGAGAAAGATGATCAATACCAAAGAAAGATGATATTTGAGTATCTCATATTAGAATATGATGGGTATTATGTGAGGGGTAAGTATGGAATGTATGAATATGTGTTACTATAGACATATTAGTGATTTATCAAGGGCTAGAGTGTGGGTGATGTGAAATTTGTGTTGTTTGTTCTTCTTTGTTGTTTTTCAGAAGTTAGGTTGAACAAATATATTGTAGAACCCATTGTGTGGTTATTTCCTAAGGAAAAGAAATATGTTAAGATTTCTCCATATTTAAAATGAATTTATGAAGAAAAATATCCAAGTTATACCCATTTTAATATTTTTATTCTATAAGTACATGCGATGGTTATCCATGTGGGATAGTCTTGGATGCAAGGGGTCTGAGGTCGAATATCATGGTTCTTATGATGTGGTTATTTTTAGTGGGAGATAAATAAATTTTTCCACTTCTATAATTGAAATATTAACCACATATTAGTGAAATGATTTGAATGTCAGGGAAAAACATGGTATAAAATTATGGTATGATTAGTGTAATTCACTTGTATGAAATGAAGTAGCTACATTTGACGATCATGGTGTCATGTTCAATACACAATGACTTGACTTACATGTGTATTTTTATTGTTACTACTTGGAACATATACTCAAATATATGCATTTTTGTATATTTCAGGGGCCCTGTTAGTATTTAATTATTTATTTTTATAATCACACCCTATACATGAACCTCATTTGACGTAGAGCTCTTATATTTGAGATACAATTTAAGGAAAGGGGATAGTAACATAGATTAGAGTCGGTGAAACTTAATGGGGATGAGTTGATGTTCTCAGGGTCATTTTAAGGACCTTTTAGCATATTGAGAAGAGATTTGAAATTTTAAATTATGATGTGGTAATTTAAAAAGTTTTATGTTGAAAACTATCATCCTCACCAGTTTCATCTCTCAAATAATTATTCTTGGATTTCTTTTGCTTGAGACTCATCCCCCAACTCTTATACATTGATCAAACTAATCTAAGCATTAGTCATAAAAAATGAACATCGATACCTGATATGGTATGAATACTAATTATATTAGTTCAAGAAACATAGGTTCATGTCTACAAGAGATGGATTATGATTATTAGGCAACAAAATTCAATAATATCAGTTCAAGAGATGAAGATAATGAGGATGACAGTTATCTATAACTTTCACCTTTGGATAAAATTAGATAATAACATATACCATAGTGGAATAATTATTTTATTAAATTAAATTACCCAATTTAATAAAAAAGGATGCACATTAATCATTTGGAAAAAAATATTATGAATATGGAGTTAAATAGTTCATCATGTTTTCAATAGATCATGCATATGACCCTCTAAAATCCATTATCTATGTTTAGATTTTTTATTCCAGAAAAATTAAATGTTTGACAACTCATGACGACAATGTATTCCGCACATGATGATGTTACCAATCCTAAGGAAGAACAAATTGTTGATGCAGAAACATCATAATTATAGGGGGATCAATTTCATGTTGATGAAAAAAACAAGAACACCGCAACATCAGAATGTTAAATAAAATTATCAAGGCAATAATTAAGGGTATAAAATTTGAGGTTGGTTGGAATCAACATGGCCAACCAATTGACCCCAAAAATTCATTGTTCATTATTTATGTTGGGTTCATAATGATTAATAACGTTATAATTGATATTTATTATTGTCTCCATGTACAACCTATAAAAAGGAAACCCTTTAGAAAGATATAATGGTAATTTTACAATATACTTTCTATATTTTACTGATAATTATATAATTAAACGTTGATTTAATTTTAATTATTCCTTTCAAATTTCATTTATTTTAGAATATTTTTTACGTAATTTGTCTTAATGGTAACTAGAAAATCCCATAGAGGCTTACAAACTCTTCTTACCAAGTTACATCTTAGGTAAACTGAGGGGGAAGTAATTCCCCACCCACCAGTTAGTTATGCAAAAATTATAAAGTAGTAAATATGAAATTATTTCATCAGTCTTCATGATAAGAAATCATTTCAGGTGAATTAAAATTGATAATATATTATTTAAAATTATATATTTTATCCTATTTGATTCAATATTATTTATTTATGATATAGAAAAAGAGTGCTAAAAATAAAAGGATTCATCAAAACCAATGTACCCCTATCCTAAAGTAAGGATGAGTTACACTTCACTAGAAAAGGAATTGGTATGTATTTTAAATTCACAATAAAAGTTTTATATGATATAAAACAACATATGTTTCTTTTTTTATATGAATATTGATGAACCAAAATTTAATCCACTTCTATCCCATGTCCTATGCTATGGAAGGAGGCTTTCATAAATAAGTAGGGTAAACTAGTTAATAAAAACACAAAATCAGTATAGGAAACATGTGTTATTATAAAATAATAGTAATTATTTAATATTTATAATATTATTAAATAAAAATATATATTTATGTTCATATTTTTTTTATGGTATATACACAAGAATTGACACTGACTGTACTAGAAGAAAAACTACTTTTAGTACATTTGAAGCGGCTAGAACAATATGGTCACATTAGAGTGTTAGGTTTTGGAGTATTTCCTTAAACATATTTCATGAAGATAAAACCAAAATAATTTAAATATAATATGTTTAAAGGATTTTAATAATAAATAAAAGCATGGAAATATATTATTTTCTGGTTTGGTTTAGCAGACTAATGTGTGAGAAAGGATCAAAGTGAATCAGCGGTGGAAAAACGATCCACACATGAACCAAATAAACTTATTATATTTGAGGCTAGTTAGTACCCTCAACCTTATAACTTACCTTAGGTAATCAATTTTTTAATTACACTTTCTCCTAAATGTGAATAAAAAAACTTTCAATAACTTTATATTACTAAAATCTTACAAGGAACAATTGTATGTGATTTCTATATGCCAAAACTATGCACCACCTTATTGTGAGGGGTAAAGTGTATAATATCCAAAGAGAAATGCTAAACCAAAAAATAACTCCAATAAGATCACATGAGAGTGATAATTGAGGTAGATCACGATACTATTGATGAGTTGCCTTTTCCACTTTAGGATCTGGATATTACAATAGGCAATGATGCTACTGGAACTTTCATAGAATTGATTTATAATCTTATAAATATATATGAGGTGTGTCTTTAACAAATTTTTTCATATAAAAAACTATAAAAGTTGATGAAAAAAGGCTTTAAGTGAGGTATAATATTACAGATAGATAAAATGTTAGGTAAATGGAAGGTCAGATCAAGACAATCTAGTGAATCGACCAAGAAATCAAAATGATCTTCCAAGGGTACCTTCTCCCCACCAGTTCCAAAGAAACATTTATTATCATTACAACTTCATATAGAGACCACATATAAAGATGAAAATATTTATTTCATTCCATATGAAAAATAAATATATTGAACTTCCATGATAGACGTAGTTGGTCTCAAGAGTATAAATGAGATTCTCAAGCATGAATGACTGGGAACCTCAGTTGTGAATATATATATATAAGACACATTTTTATAATATGAATACCCAAATAGTGAGCTAATATGTTTATTAAAGTTAATGAATATTCATATTTTATATAAGAATTTATATTACTACTGTATAAAGGTAAAACCATGTGAATCATGATTTGGATTCATTAATCCCTATATCATTTCTACAGAATGGATTACTTTGGATATGGAATAAATTAATATGAAAAGATATTATCTACTTGAAGAATTTGAGAAAAAAATAATAAATAAAGACTTTTTTTATGCCCATAATACAGAAGTAAAACTCTACGATCTATTCACATAAAATATATTTTTGTTTTTTTATTAATTATTTGTTTTTGTTTTTTAGGCATACCTGGATACTGATCATAGTCAATCTGGATACCCCAAATATTCATTTTTTAGAACCAATTCATGGATATTTAACAAAACAACCACACATGATGTATATTGTGAATTCATAATATACTAAAATCAACATTTTATAGATAAACTTTGAATTATATTTTTTACTCTATGTTTTAACAAGATTTTTGTTATGATAGGGTGGTCACTAAATATAGACTAAATCATGGAATGAAGTCAGTGTATGAAAATAACAATGGAAACATATTAAGGTGTATAACTATAAAAATATATTTCATATTTTGGAAATGTTTCTACAGTGTCTAAAGAAAGATAATGGAAATGATTGCGGATATTATGTTTGAAAATTTATGAGATAGATCATAAACCATTAAAAGTAAATTATCCATAAATAGGTAATTTCTGAAGGTAATTACAATTTCATTAAAAATATATCTTAATAATTTGTTTGTTTATATTTTCTCAGTACCACCATGATTTCTGAAAACCTTCATACTCAAAAGAAGAATTAATTTTTTATAGATGAGTGGGAAATGTACATGGTGTCAGAATGTTTATATAAAAAATTAGGGATTAACTGAAATGTTTGTGACCTAGTATAGGATATGACCTTAGAAATATATTTTGGGTGTGAAGAATTAGTTTCAGAAGGATTATGTATTATTTTTGATATATTTATAAAATATAAGTATAGTGGAGGAAATAAATCTATTTAGAAGAACTGACCAGTAAACAATAAAATTGTTAGGAAATGTAGGAGAGGGAGGCAGAGTCAGAGGTAGAGGCAGAGTTGGAGGTGAAGGTAGAGGTGGAGTCAGAGTCAGAGATCGAGGTGGAGGAGGAGTCAGATGCAAAGATTGAGGTTGAGGGAGAGATGAATTTATGGCTCGAAAATAATAAAATTATTGGATAATTGAGTAGAATGGGGATCATACCATTGTTGTGTTTGAGAAAAATTATTTAAAAGTGCACACAACACTTTTCACTAAAGATAAGATCCATTTCATAAGTTTTTAAATTTTATTAATTAATTTTTTTCACCATTTGTTTGAGTGATTTTGTATAGAAATTTATGTGTACGAATTTCTTTCAAAAGAAACACAAACACCACTTATTTTTTCAAACCAATTGTTATAGGATGAAATTTCTATGAGAATATTCCAAGTACTATAAAATATTACTTAAGTGTGAAATAAATCCCACACCAAGAAAAAACTGAACAAAAATAGACAAACAGATGCAGTAGCTTTCCCATGGATTCTCTACACTACAAAGAAATGGTATTAGTAGTGGATATAATAGTCACTTTTGAATCATAAAACACCAATACAATCCTAAAATTGGTATATAATATAGCTCAAATATTTGAATAAATATGTGTGTAATCAACCATCGAAGCCAACAAGTGTATGAGAGAACTATTGGAGGACAACTATCATTGAGAGATCATAGTCATCAAAGATGGATGATGTCAATGGAAACATGACATCAAATGAAAAGAGACTGCTTTATAAATAAATCCCTAAAAACGAAAAACCTTCTTAAAATGCAATTGTGATGTAACAAAAATCCAAACAAAGAACCCATTGAAAAAGAAGCTAGTGGCTTGATCCAAAACGACTAAAAAATAAAGAAATAAAAATTTTCATTGAATGAATCATGAATCTTCATAAAAGAACAGTATAGAGGTTTTACTTTGGTAGGTGGTGGAATTATTTGGTATATTCGATCATAAATTGTATGCATGATAAAATATCAAAACTTATTTTGAAATCCATAAAAGTAACATTCATTATGCATGTTAACACATATTATAAAAAATGATCCGTGTTCACAAGATCATTAACAGAAAAATCATCAGTATTCTCAATAAAAATTACATGAGAATAGGGATATTCCAATTTTGAGGAACAAATAATGACGATGTTTTGTTAGAGTTTATCACCACCCTGAATATTGAAAAGGATATACTAATCTATATCAAAATCTGGGAATAATAAATGGATTTGATAAATTTTACTTTCATTTAGATTCTATAAAGGGATATACTGTTGTTTAATACTTTCAAAAGGGGTAAAAGATTTATAATAGAGTTTAATATATAATGAAAATACATAATGGGTCACACTGATGTTTTTTCCATAAAATAAGGAAAATGGTTTTTCATGGTGCTTATATTCTCTATGATTGTGAAAGGTGAAGTTAGATTTTATTATGTTCTATAAAAACTCATATGTAAATATATTTTTTAGTTTAATCATTAAAATCTACTAGGTTTATACTAATGTTTAATGTTTTCTAGGAATAGATACTTCATTAACAAGGATGATTCACTCATGTACTATGATCACACACTCAAAAAGGATGATTTACTCATGATTATGCAATTTTATTTTTATTCTATAATTCATTCAATATTATGGTTTATCAAACTAAAATATTGTTAGATGAAATAGTGTGTTGAATTAATTTTAGGATAAAAAGTCATGGTGTAATCAACCACACCTTAAATAAATACATGGTGTGCCCTATATGACTCAAATTGCGTGGTTTTAGTTTAAAATTGACATTTTATTAATTTATTATTTCATATTTATGTTTAACTTATTTATTTATATTATTAATAACATAATAATTGTTTTCTTATAATGGTGGATTATATTTATCTAGTTGGGTTGGTTTATTTTAAACTACTCGTGGTCATGAGAGATTTCACTTTGAGGCTGAAACTAAGATAACAACAACAAATAAATGGGCCAAGAATGTATACAACCATCATGAAAAGGTGAGTTTCTACTAATTATTTAGTTATTTTTTAGTAAATTTACTTATCATTTTTATTTAATTATTTTTTTTACATATCTTTTTCAGAATACTATTTTTTTCCTTTAATTGTCTATAATAATCCATAAAAGAGAGAACATGTTGCTTTTAGATGAGGCATTTCAGGAAATATGGGGTATATTATTCATCCAAATGGAACATTTATTTCTTTTTAGGATTGTTGTAGATAGTTTAAAGAAAAAAACATCAAATGATCAATCATCTTCACCCCAATCTGATGCACAATGTGACTAATATGAATCAAACTGTATGTTTTTAGTTCATAATTTACATTTTAGGTAAAAATACACCTCACATAGTGAAAACTAAGAAAACGAATTAGTATTGTTTTGATAAATTTAAATAATATCTATAAGTAATTTTTGATATGTAGTAATCATCCTCACCTCAATCAGATGCACGATGTGCTTGGTATTACTCAAAGTGGTTGTTATCAGTTTAAAACTAAAATTTTAGTTCAAAAAGTATCACACACTAAAAACTGAGAAAATTTTCTCATATTGTCTTCAAAAATTGGGGAAAATGTTAAGTAATTTTTGATGTGTAGGAATTAGTCTCATGTAAAATAGACACACGATGTGACCAGTATGACTCAAAGTGCATGTTTCCAGTTTAAAATGACATTTTAGTAAAAAATACAAGTGATGTTCTCAAAATCAAGAAAAAGATTTTGGATTATTTTGATACTTTAGTAAAATGATCTATAAGTCATTTGGGATGTGTAGAAATCATCTTCACTTCAATATGATGCACTGTGTGACCAGTATGACTCTTAGTGCATCTTTTTATTTAAAATTTATATTAATTTTAGTAAACAACACAACTGACTTACTCCAAACTGAGAAAAAACATTAATATTTTTTATATGCATTATGAAAATGATTCATAATTCATTTTTTATGTGTATAAATCAGCCTCACCTCAATATAATACATGATTTTCCTATAATGACTCAAGGGGTCCATTATTAGTTTAAAATTGACAATTTAGTTCAAAAAGTATCACTTGCTAAAAACCAATAAAATACACTCTAATTTTCATGATAATTAATGAAAAATATTCACAAGTAATGTTTTAAATATTGGAATCAATCTTGCATCAAACTGACACATGATGTGATTGGTATGACTCAAAGTGCGGGTTTCCAATTTAAAATTACATTTTATTAAAAAAAAGTGATGTACTTAAAACTAAGAAAATTCATTGATTTTGTCTTTATAATTTATTAAAAAATATCTATAAGTTATTTGGAACATGTATGGATTATCCTCACGTCAATCTAACACACATTGTGACTGGTATGACTCCAAGTGTGTCTTTTTTATTTTAAATTGACATTAATTTAAGTAAAAAACACCACTGACATACTCAAAAGCAATAACACACTTTAGTTTTTTTTGATACTTTGGTAAAATGATCCATAAGTTACTTTTCATATTTATGAATTAAGTTTTCCACAATTCGATACATGATATGCCCGACATGAATCAAAGTGTCTGTTATTAGTTTAAAATGGACATTTCAGTTCAAAAAGTGTAACTCACTAAAAACCAATAAAACATACTATTATTGTATTGATAATTTTTGAAAATTATTCACAAGTCATTTTTGATGTGTAGGAATTAATATTAAATCAAACCGACACATTATGTGACTAGTACGACACAGAGTGTGTGTTTCCATTTTAAAATGACATTTTAGTAAAAAACAAAAGTGATGTAATAAAAACCAAGAAAACACATTAGGATTGTTTTTATAATTTAGTAGAATGATCCATAAGTCATTTTAGCTATGTAGGAATCAACCACACCTCAATCCGACACACGGTGTGACCAACATGACTCTAAATTTGTCTTTTTATTAAAAAAATAAATTAATTTTAGTAAAAAAGAAAAATGGCATAACCAAAAACAATAAAACAAATTTTGATTATTTTGATACTTATTAAAATGACACATAAGCCATTTTTTATTTTTAGGAATCAACCGTACCTCATCCTAATCCATGATGTGCTCGACATGACTCAAAGTTTCTGTTATTAGTTTAAAATTGGTATTTTAGATCAAAAAGTTTTGATCACTAAAAACTGATAAAAAATGATTGAATTATATTAATAATTTATTAAACTGATTCATAATTAATTTTTAATTTATTAGAATCAATCTCACATCAAACCAACACATGATGTGACTTGTATGACTCAAAGTGCATATTTCCAGTTTAAAATGACATTTTAATAAAACATATATGTGACATACTCAAAATAGAGAAAATTCCTTAATATTGTTTTGATAATTTGGGAAAAAATACATAAATAATTTTTGACATGTAGGAATTATCCTAACCTCAATCTGATGCACAGTGTGATCGATATGACTCCAAGTGAATCTTTCTATTTAAAATTGATATTAATTTTAGTTAAAAAGAATACTGATATACTCAAAACTGATCAAGTGCATTAGTATTGTTTTGATACTTTAGTAAAACAATCCTTGAGTCATTTTTTATTTGTAGGAATCAGAAACACCTCAATTTGATACATGATGTGTCTGACATGACTTAAAGTGTCCGTTATCAGTTTAAAATTAATATTTAAGTGTAAAAAGTGTCACTCACTGAAAGCCAAGTAAAGCGGATCATATTGTCTTGATAATTTAGTAAAATGATTCTTAAGTATTTTTTGACATGTTGGTTTTAGTTTTTCATCAAACTGGCACACTATGTGACTACTATGACTCAAAGTGCATGTTTCCAGTTTAAAATGAAATTTTAGTAAAAAACACAAGTGACATACTTAAAATGATCAAAGTATTCATATTTTTTTCATAGTTTAAAAAAACAATCCATAAGTCATTTTGGACATGTATGAATCATCCTCACCAGCATACAATTCACGGTGTGACTAGTATTACTCCAAGTGCAGCTTTTTATTTAAAATTGACATTAATTTTAGTAAAAAAGACAACTAAAATATTCAAAACCAAGAAAACATGATCATATTGTTTTGATAATTTAGTAAAATTATCCATAAGTTATTTTTGACATATAGGAATCAACTGAATGTCAATTTGATACATGATTTTCATGATATGACTCAAAGTGTCTGTTATCAGTTTAAAATTGACATTTAACTTCAAAAAGTGTCACTCATTCAAAACCAATAAAACATGCTCGGATTATCTTAAATATTTTAGAAAATTAATAATAATTAATTTGTGATGTTTAGTAATTAGTCTCACATAAAACTAACACATGATGTGACTAGTATGACTCAATGTTTGTGTTTATAGTTTAAAATGGTATTTTATTAAAAAACAAATGTGACATACTGAAAACTGATAAAATTCATTTGGATTGTTTTGATAGTTTAATAAAATTATCCATAATTCATTTAGGGTGTGTAGAAATAAGTTTCAACTCAATTCAATGCACAATGTGACCGATATGACTCTATGCATGTCTTTTTAATATATAAGTTTCATTTTATTTTAAAACACACATCACATTTTCCAAAACTAATAAAATAAACTGAGATTTTTTTATCATTCTATTTTCTATTAGTTAATTAATTTACTTATCATTTTTATCTTATACTTATTTTTTTAATTTTCACAGAGATAATTCTTAAATATGAACAAGAAATGATGTGATATTTAGTAATCAATCACAATTCAATCTGATACAAAGTGTTCCTGGTATGACTCAAAGTTTAGTTTAAAATTAAAACTGTCGGTTTAATTTATTTCTTTATATTATTACTAATATAAAAATTATTTTCTTACATAGGTGTTTTATTTATCCCAAGCATGCGTGGTTTGATATTTTATACAGTTTCTTTCTTTTTCTTTATAATCCTTTTTTTTCTAGTATTTGTGTTGTAAATTTTATTTCATTTAAATTATGTATTTGTATCTAATTTTTATAATTTATGGTGTTTTTTCTGGTGTTTTAGTGTTCTATTATAACACCTATTAGTATGCCCCTTTATCAATGCTACTAAATGCATTGATAAATACCTCTTTTATTAGTGATTGTAGAAGCACTAATAAATGGAGTATTTTATCAGTACTTATAGAAGTGTTGATAAATTACCCATTTATCAGTGATTTTCTAGTACTGATAAAATACTAGGTATTTTAATCTCACTCTAGTAGTTAGCACTTTTTAAATGTTGATAAAGTCAAATTCTAGTGTTGTTAAATGCCTATTTTTTAGTATTTTTTTACTTTGGTTCAATATAATGGTGATCTACACAACTACCCTTACAATGCATCAAATGGTGTTATGCCAATGGAGGATTAATAGTTATTGTTGTATGAAAAATTAACCAATGAAAAATGATTCATCCATAAACCTCTAAAATCAAGGAAAATTCATGTAACATGTCCTCTAAAGGTTGGATCATTTGTTGCCTCTACCCATTTGTTTGTGAATTAATTATCACAATAAAGAATAACTATGAGTTAAATTTATGCTACAAACCCTTCCACACTCACGAAGTAAAGTAAGGATATGAATAAAACATGATAATCCTCCAAACTCTATGAAATAGTAAATCCTTTTTCATATAGAGTCTCACCAACACATCCATTATACCCACCTCTTTAATCGCTAATAAATAAGATGAATTCATTATTTGATCCATAATAACCCAAATGGAATCAAATTTTCCCAAAACTAAAGGAAAAAATGTTACAAAATCCATCAATATAGCTTCATATTTCCACTATAGAGAATCCAAATGATATATCTGACTAGTAGGAAATCAATTCTTGCCTTTAACCCATTGAAAAATGGCATCAAAACAAAAACTTTTTTCAATACATACTTTATAACTAACAAAAATATTTTACCTTTAAAAGTATGACATATCTTAAAAATAACCGAAAACACAACTAGAGGTAAGATTTAAAACTCACATCAAAATTCCACTCACATTTACCAAGGAATAGAAATCTTCCCTTGAAAAAAAATCTATGATTTTTATCCTCTGTGCATCCATCAATGGTATCTCTAAATAATATGTTACCTCAAAACCTCTAATTTCAGATTTCTTAACTGATATCCCCAACCTGTAAAAATAATTTAGAGTGCACCATCATCCTATAGATAAAAAATACTATGTCAACCACTTCTATATATAGATAAAAATCCACAAACTCTTTCATCATATTACACTCACCTCTAGCCTCATGAGAAAATTCACATTGCATCTTCCTATTCAATGTGCCATATTTTATGTTACCTTACTCTAGAATATAAGATATATAAACTTTTGAATATTTTAAGAACTCTACACATAACCATTGTATAAAGTTAAAATCCTTTTAAAGAATTTATATTGTAGCCTCTTATGATCAGTGAAGACCAACATGTTTTCTCCAATGTGTTAATGCCACAAAAAATTTAAAGAAAACACTTCAAATGAAAGATCAAGATCATGAGATACATAATTATTCCCATGAGTATATAAATTATTAAATCCATAAGATATCACCTTATACTCTTCAATCAATACACAACCCAAACAAAGATAGGAAATGACACAATAAACCTCAAATATGACTCCATTTTTAGGAAAATGGAGTAAAAAATCCTTGATACACTTTTCCTTTAGGTACTTAGACACCACCTGAAACTAATACTCCATAAAAAAAATTTTGATCCTTCTTGGTCAAAGTGTTTAAATATACCATGATATGAGAGAAATAAAATATGAACCTCCTTCAATATCCCATAAAACAAATAAATATATGAACCTATTTAAATTTATTGGGCTCTTCCCAAGAAAAAAAATTACTCAATATTTTAAGGAATAAAAAATATCCCCTTCTAATACATGAAGAACCTAAGAAAATTTACCACATATTTCAAGAAATTTCACTTTAATAACTTATCATACAACTGGTGTGACTGAAGGAATTCCAAGAAAATCTTCAAATGCTCAAACATGCTCTTCATTTACCCTTGAATACACTAGAATATCATCAATAAAAAAAATTATCTAAAATCTCACATAATAACAATTTTATCAATCCTATGAATAATTTTTATATATTTATAACTCTAAAGGGAAACAATAAAAACACAGAATTCCCATAGAAATACCTAAAAGTTGTCTTATAAATATCTTCCTCCTTCACCCTCAACTAATGATATCCTGATTGAAAATTTACTAGATGGTGTGATTTACGTAACAACACCCCTAAAAGTTTAAAAGTTCGCTATAATGCATTAAATTTAGTGTTACAAGTCATTTCCTTAGAGATAGCTTTGTAGATAATCACTATGTCTAGTTTTCTTATCTAATAGGAAGTATAAAATAGAGTCTGTGTATTTTCTATAGCATAAAATGAAAACTAACTAAGTATAAGAAAAGAACAATTTATAATGTGTGTGAGGAAATCAATGAATACAAGGTTTTGAGAAAATAATAAAGATATTGGGGGGATTTTAGGTTATTTAACACAATTTATCACTAGAATAATTTGAACCATTACTAGAAAAATCACTGTATCCATTGTGTAATATATCAATATACTCTTAGGATCCTTATTATAACTGCAACTACTCAAAAGTTTGAATATTAAGATATAATATGGGAATTAAAATTTTAATATTTAGTAATAAAAATGATCCATGAATCCCTCAATGACAATCATACTCTAAGATTCATCTCTCACTCTCTATAATGCTCTATATAATCTTCCACTTTCACTCTTTCACCCACTCCCCTAAGTTCAATTTCTAAGTGATTAGTTTTGTAAAATATTAAGAAGAAGAGATAATGATAACATGTATTCAAATATTCATAATGTAACGGTGATTGTCAAATAAAAAACACCATATCCTCTTCCCTTGATCACATTTCATCCATATCTCTCTTTTGGATCAATTTCCATTTTTACACATTGTTAGGGGGTTACTCGATATTGTTTGATAATATATAACAAAAGATTCCCCATATATATATATATTAAATGTTTCTATGTTTTAATATATTCATCAATTATATTGTGATATCAGGTATTAATGGATCATAATTGGATTTATCTACGATTAACTACTAGTGAATATGAAAGAGGAGTTGACAATTTTTTGGAATTTGCTAAACGGCATAATCAATATATTGATTTGATTTTCTGTCCATGTGTGAAGTGTGTAAATATGAGAAAGTTAAACTTCAGAGAAATCAAGGATCATCTCATTTGTTATGGTTTTAGCCTTAATTATACACGTTGGATCTTGCATGGTGAAAGAACTGAAAATTCAACATCCAATGTTGATGACGATATTCATAATGAGGCAGAGGATCGTATTGAAGAATTAATTCATGATTTAGGTGTTGAAACCATCGAAAAAACACCAACTGTTGAACGATTGTATAGAGATTCTGTGAAACCATTATTCCCAGGTTGCAGTAAATATACAGTGTTATCAGCAGTTTTGAGATTAGTTAACTTAAAAGAAAAAAATGGGTGGAGTGATAAAAGTTTCTCCAGTTTACTTGAGCTTTTAAAAGAGCTTCTTCCAGAAGGCAATGGGCTTCCAGATTCCAATTATGAGGTGAAGAAAATATTATGACCAATGGGATTGGGGTATAAAAAGATACATGCTTGCCCCAATGATTATGTACTATATAGGAAAGAAAATGAACATTTATCAAGTTGTCCTACATGTGGAACATCGCGCTATAAGATGGATGAGAAAGTCAACTCAGATTCATTTTCAGGTGATGTCATGTAACGTTATGAAAAATCCATTTTTTTACTTTCCAATGATATCATCCAATATTTTTTTCAAACAATTCTGATAATTCAATTCTGATTTATTTTTAGGTACCAAAATCAAAACTCCATCTAAAGCAATTTGGTACCTTCCAATTATTCCTCGTTTGAAACATCTATTTGCAAATTCAAATGATGAAAAAAGGTTAAGATGGCATTCAGATGAGCGCATTTCTGATGGTAACTTACGTCACCCTGCCGATTCACCACAGTGGAAGAGTTTTGATAAAAAATTTCATGATTTTGGAAGTGAAGTTAGAAATCTCAGAATGGGATTGTGTACTGATGGAATGAATCCATATCGGAGCCTCAGTAGCCAACATAGTTCATGGCCTGTTTTGCTGGTACTTTACAACTTGTCCCCACATCTATGTATGAAGAAAAAATATGTTATGATGAGCTTGATGATTTCTGGACCAAAACAACCGAGAAATGATATTGATGTGTATCTTACACCATTGATTGAGGATTTAAAACTGCTATGGGAGAAAGGTGTTACAGTTTTCGATGCATACAAGAAAGAGTATTTTCTTTTGTGTGCTATGATAATGTTCACTATAAATGACTTTACTGCATATGGAAACTTATCTGGATATAGTGTTAAGGGACATAAAGCATGTCCAATTTGTGAAGAAGAAACTTCATATTATCAATTGCAGAATGGAAGAAAGACAGTGTACATGGGACATCGAAGATTTTTGAGAATTGATCATCCTTATCATAGATTGAGAAAAGCATTTAACGGTTTACAAGAATACAACCTCCCCCCTCAACCATTGTCAGCTGAAGAATATTATGACAGAGTGAAAGATATTGATTCAACATTTGGAAAGAGAAAAAGTTCTGGTTTACAAAAACATATTTGGAAGAAGCAGTCTATTTTTTTCGAACTACCTTATTGGAGATTTTTAGAGATAAAACATAACATTGATGTTATTCATGTTGAGAAAAACATATGTGATAGTTTGATTGGAACTTTGTTAGACATAAAAGGAAAGACAAAAGATGGATTACATGCTAGATTGGACTTGATATTAATGCGAATACGTTTGGAGTTAGCTCCCGCTGTGAAAGGAAAAAGAACATATTTACCTCCGGCTTGTCACACATTAAGCAAGATTGAAAAGATGATTTTTTGTCAGTGTCTTCATGGTATTAAAGTACCCAGTGGTTTTTCTTCAAATGTGAATAATTTTGTGTCATTGAAGGATTGTAAATTAATAGGTATGAAATCACATGATTTCCATGTGTTAATGCAACAAATTCTACCAGTAGAAGTGCGTGGTATATTACCGAAAGCTGTCAGGAAGACAATCATCTGGTTATATAATTTCTTTAAATCCATTTGTAGAAAAGTCGTTGATCCAAATTTGTTAGATTTGTTGGAGAATGAAGCAACTCTTATTCTTTGTCAACTAGAAATGTATTTCCCACCCACATTTTTTGATATAATGGTTCATCTATTGGTTCATTTGGTGCGTGAGATAAGAATGTGTGGGCCTATTTATTTAAGATGGATGTATCCTTTTGAAAGATATATGAAAATTTTGAAAGGATATGTTAAAAATCCTTAACGACCAGAGGCCTCTATTGTTCAAAAATATGTATCAGAAGAGGTGATTGAGTTCTGTACTGATTATTTGAATGAGGTAGAGCATATTGGTCTCCCTTTATCTCGACATATGACAGTTGACAGAGAAGGTAGAGGGGTTCGAGGCTTAAAGGTAAAGTTCATTCCACGTGATGAAGTGATGCAAGCACATTTATACATTTTGAACAACACAGATGAGGTTCAACCATATATATCCTCACATATTGCTGAATTAAAGTTACGATATTAGAAAAGAAATGAAAAGTGGTTGATGATTGAGCATAAGAAGACATTTGTTTCATGGTTTAAAGAGAAAGTCACCCCAGATATATCTGTATCAGAAACATTGAAGTGGTTATCAAGGGGACCATCTTTTAATGTGATCACTTGGTCTGGTTTTGATATCAATGGCTACACATTTTACACAAAAAACCTGGATGACAAGAGTACCGTTCAGAATAGTGGTGTGATGGTATTCGCTGAAGCAGTGCATTTTTCGAGTGCCAAAGATAAAAACCCAATTTCTGCATCAACATCATATTTTGGAGTTATTGAAGACATATGGGAAATTGATTATATTAAATTTCGAGTCACTATTTTTAAGTGCAATTGGGTTGATAGTAATAGTGGAGTGAAACATGATGAATATGGGTTTAAACTGGTTGATTTGAAAAGATTTAATCACAATGAGGAACCATTTATCTTGGCGACACATGCAAAACAAGTATTTTATGTCATTGATCCATCGAATGATCAGTGGTCAGTTGTTTTTCAAGGGAAAAGATATCATTTGGGTGATGATGATGATTCTGATGATGCTAGTGATTTACATGAGCCTTATTCATCTATTATGCAATTTTCAGATGATTACAATGAATATAAGACAGACATAGTGCATGCTGTACGTACCAATCATGATGAAGGGACGTGGGAAAACACTAAATTAGTCTCCTAATTTTTCTGGTAAATATTTATATTTTGTGTCTATTTTTAAAACATACAAATGCATGCCTCTATTTTTACATATTTATTTTTCATTTCCTTGTTTCTAATTATTCAGTTTTCTAATGATATGTAGGTACCCAAAATTTCATTACACTTTCTAGTAGCAATGTCTAATACAGATAGAGAGGAGCAGTTACCGAGGTATATCTATTTTGACATATTATTAAATATTCAGTAATATACATATTTAATGAAATAAAACTGTTAATTTATAAAAAAAATTGCAGGACTACTGATGCGTCCTCGGCGGAGGAGACTTCTCCAGTTACTACTCAAAAATCAAGTTCTCTAGTTGGTAAACGTGGTATTACACATTTACCAAAACTATCACTCGCTCGTGATGATAACAAATCACACATCCGTTTTGATGATAATAATAATGCAGTTGGCCCAAATGCAGTTCAGTTTGTCAGTTATATAGCGATGTAGAGCCGTTGCAGGATTAGTATTTTATATCCTGATTGAAAGTCGGTGGACAGGATGGCGAAGCAACAGCTTTGGGAGGCCGTGACGGTAAAATATATTTATTTATTTATTTTATCTCATTTTTTAATATTATATAGTTTAAATGACATATTTAATTTTTTCAATTACAGATGTCATTCAATTTTGAGGAAACCAAAGAAATTAGGAAAAGACATCTCTCTTTAGCGGCGGTTCTATGGAGAGATTTTAAAAACAAACTGACGAAAGATTATGTTTTTGGAAAGAGAAGGTTTGAAAGCCCATGTCTTAAGTATCCATATATAGATGAAGAAACATGGAAGCGATTTGTTGACAGTCGTCAGGAAGAGAAATTTCAGTTATTGTAATTGTTTTATATTTTAAAATTTATGCTATATTTTCCTTATTACTTATGTGTTTATTTTTATGTAACAGGCCTCCAGAATATCTCATCAGGAGATCCAGTTGAAAAACGTATACCCTTATACTTTATCACGTGGAGGATACTCGTATTTGGAGCATAAAATTATTGAAGAAAAATTTGAAGCATTAAGAGCTCGATCAAGTAGTGGTTCAGAAGAGGTCCAGTATGGTCCTCCATCTCCTCCCACTCGCCATGAGAAATGGAAACGAGCAAGAATAAGAAAAAATGAACAATATCTTACAGACGAAGCTCATCAAGTGGCTGATAGAATTGTAAGTAAATATTAATTCTTTGTTAACAATTTTCCTTTTTTATAATTTATAAACACTAATATAAATTTTTTATTTTTCATTTCAGGATGAACTTCAGGAGAAAGAGACACAGGGCTCTTTTATCCCCGAGGGTAGGATGGATATCCTAGCCACTGCTTTGGGAAAGGCTGAACACCCCGGCCGTGTTAGAGGATATCAGGCGGGTGTTAGTATTCGGAAGGTTTTTGGTAAGAGTAAGCAACCAAGAGACCCGGAAATCGAATCCTTAAAAGAAGAGCTGCAGGATATGAAACGGTCTTTGGGTGATCAAATTCAAGCAGCAGTACAAAAGGCTTTATTAGAACACTTGGCAAGACAGTCACAGTCTGCTCATCCTTCCGAAGTATATTATTTACTGTTAACAATTTTTCTTTTCTATAAATTATAAACACTGATATAACTTTTTCATTTTTCAACATTCTCAGCCTACTCACTCAGACTATCCTGCCTCATATGCTTACCCAACACCGTCTGGGCAGCCTTCCAAGGTATATTATTTAATGTCATCAATTTTTCTATTTTATAAATTATAAACACTGATATAACTTTTTCATTTTCCAATATTCTCAGCCAACTCACCCGGACTACCCTGCCCCATCTGCTTACCCTGCCCCGTCTGTGCGACCATTTGAGGTATATTATTTTATTTAATTTTTAATCAATTTTTCTATGTTATAAATTTTAAACACTAATATACCCTTTTCATTTTTCTGACTTCTCAGCCTGCTCACCCTGACTACCCTACCCCACTTGCTAACTTTGAGCCTCCACCTCCTCCATCGGATCGAACCTTATATTGTGAGTTGTTTGCGGGAGATCCTCATGTACATATTGTTGCGTTAGGACAAGTGTATTTTTTGGGGGACTCAGTACATCATCAGCCTATGCAGATGGGTCAAGTTAGAGTATCAGTACTAGTTATTATAGATCCTACAACTCTACTACCATTTCCTACTGCGGAGATCACCAGTGTTGGGGAATGTATGAGCCATTTTTTACTTTATCCAACTGCACTTCTTCATTATATTTCACATGAGGTATGAGTTTTTTTAATTAGTAATTAGAAATGATTCCAAATTACTTATAATGTTTTCTGACATTTAACTTATATAGGAATATCTGAAAGCAAAAGAAACTGTACAAATGCAGCAAAATGTTCAGAAACAGTCAGCTGTAGATACTTCTGATATTTCTTCTGGGTTGAAAAGATTATCTCAGTGCTCTTCTTCCTTGAATTTTATCTATGAGTTTCGGATGACGTCCTATATATGTGGAAGAAATTATAAATTGAGAATATTGAAAGAAGATATCATGAATTTAGTTAATTTTGAAGAGATCGGGATGAATGTGGTGCAGTTGTTTTCCATGTAAGTAAATTGACGTTTGAATTGCTATTTCTTTAATAAAATATTGTTATGTCATTGACTAACTATATTTTCTTTTTAAATTAGGTATCTATACAGGATTCTTTTACAAAATTAAACTACAAGCATTTACAGCTTTATAGATCCAGAGTACATTTCCTTGGAAGTCAAACATGTGAAAAATGATGAAAGAGTTCAATATATATCCGAGAGATTATCACAAACAGAGATTCAGTGCTGGTTTTTTCCATTTCTTGATAAGTAAGAATATCAACATAATTTTGAACTCATGATCATTATAATGTCATTAATTGTGAACTTTTTTTATTATAGGGGGCATTGGATGTTAGGTGTATTTTGCCCAAATGAATGCACCTTATATTGGTTTTTCTCTTTATTAGGAAAAGTGCGTAAACCGTTTTCGAAATTATTAAACAGGTAAGTTGTTTTTTTATTTTTAGAAGTTTGTTATGTTTAATTTTAATTGTTTACACAAGTTTTATTAGTTCTTATATAAAAAAATGCAGTTCATGGAAACATTTTACAAAGGAAAAGAAACCAACGAAAATCAAATATGTGGAAGTACAGGTAATTAGTTTTTATATTTTTGTTATATATTGGGTTTTTTTATTATTTAAATGTTTTATAACTGCAGTGTCATCGTCAAAATGGAAATGTTGAATGTGGTTATTATATTCTACGATTTATGTACGAGATAATCACAACTGGGGAAACTACTGATTTTCATAAGGTTAGTTGTATTAATTTTTTTATATATTTTCATCCACTTTCTTCTATTTATTAATTTCATATCATTCAATATTATTGTAGGTATTCAATGATTCACAGTCATATTCTCAATCTGATATGATCCATATTCAATCTACTTTTGCGGACTATTTGTTAAGTCTGATTAAGATTTGAGGTATGTATATACTAATATTTATAAATAATAATATATATGGGTTTAAAAAACTAAATCTTATGATATATTAGGTGTTTTAACCTACTAATAATCAAATTAATGCTTCAACAATAACAAACAATGAGCATGTCATATATTTCAGGTACGTGTATTTTAATTCTGCTTTACTGAGTTTTCTCAAGTGCCTCTGCAAAAACTGTTTTATTGAATCTACTAATAATCAAATGAATCCTTCAACAATAACCAACAATAAGCATGTCGTATATTTCAGGTACGTGTATTTTAATTCAGAATTAGTTATTATATTTCTTTTCATTGTTATTTCTTAAAATCATTTGTCTGTACAGTGACAGATCTGGAGGGTGGTACTTGGATCATGAACATAGAGATTCGTATAGCGAAATAACATTCACAAACACTAAAAATTGTCTCCCTTGCATGCACATCAATATATTCTAGGCCTTTTTATTTTTTATGCAAATAAATATTGGAAAATGATTGCCGAGAAGCATATCACATAATACCGGAAATAGCGCTTAGTGGGTTTGCACAAAGATAAAATAGAAGGCGTCAATTTTTAAGGTATGTTTCTTTATGTCTCTTCAATCTGCATTTGATTTCAATTTTCTAACCTATTTTTTGCACTCAAACTTATTTCTCTGTTATTCCATAACTTAAACAAATAACAATAGTGAATGGGTAATGCACGTCTATACAGAGCAAATATAAAAACCTGAGGTTGGGGGTGGTGGGGATCCTATGGTGAAAAGACACCCCCAACATCTTCAGTGGGGGAGGTGAGGAAGAGGTTGCATCGGCTGAGTGTTCCTGGAATTTTGATCAGGAGTCGTAACATTTCATTTTGTTAATTTACTTTGTGAAAAAATGAATGATTCAAATAAATTACACATTTTCATTTAATGTTTATTCATTGCACTAATATCTTGGATTGATTTTTTCACGCACATCTCCTTAGTTTCATTACTGTTTTGACAGGATTGGTGCTATCTATGGGAGGAAACTTACAATGATTGATACTGAGTATGGTTAGATTAAAAAAATGCACCATGTAGGTACGTGTATTTTAATTCTGCTTTACTTTGAGTTTTCTCAAGTACTTCTGTTAAAGCTGTTTAATTGTTTTTGTATACTTCGTTTTTTTTTCAGGGTTCCGATTTTTTGGAGGAGAAAATATATGTATTTTATTTAAAAAAAATTATTTACGGCATCGGTTATTTTAAAAACCGACGCCGAATATTTTAAAAAAAAAATTATTTACGGCGTCGGTTTTTTTAAAAACCGACGCCGAAAGTTTGCTATGGCGTCGTTTTTTTAAAAAATCGACGCTGAAAATCCTGTGTAAATTAGTTTCGGCTTCGGTTTTTAGAAAAACCGACGCGGAAAACCGATATTTCGGCGTCAGTTTTATATAAATCCGACGCCGAAAACCTAGTAGACTCTATTTTTCGCGTCGGTTTTATAAAAAACCGACACCGAAGCTCATAAGCAAATTATTTTTCGCGTCGGTTTCTATAAACCGACGCGAAAACTGTATTTTTAACGTCGCCTATAAAGACGTCGGTTTATAACCGACGTTAAAAATTAAAAAAAAAACGACGCTAAAAAGTGTTTTTTCACTAGTGGAGCTTTACCCCCTCATTATATATTATTCTTCTTTAACCTTATAGGATGTTCCTGGATCACTAGAATCATCAGTTCAAAAAATTAATGAAACTACAAGTAGTTTTAATTTCCATTAACAACATTATGATACAATTGAATTGTAGGGGATGGTTTCAACCTTTTCCTAAGTCAAAGATGTTGATATATCCTTATCACAGTGGTGACATCACATCAAACCTATGATATCACCATGTCATTAAGGGATACACACAATTATTTAACAACCAAATTCTAAAAATCATTATATCATATCTCTAGTAGGCTATATTAAGTTATGGAAGTCCATTTTACTCAATCATGGATAGTGACTTCTCCTTATCACTATTTCCTATCCATTTTAGTCTTTCATTACCTTTTTTAATATACCCATGCCTTAGTATTGACGCAACCTTACCATTAATTGCATACTATAAGATATGAAAATCGTAGTGTATGATTAACATTATTCATACCCCCAAAATAGATCATCAAAAAATAGTCATGATATATCTATATCAGAGGGTATGATATAATTAGGGTTATCCACCAAAAACCCGAAATTGGAGAGAGTGACTTGTAGAGAACCATAGGTCATAATTTTTCTTTCTTAGTGGGATCAAAAATGGAGTATGATGCGAATGTTATCTTCATAAATTGGTAATTATAAATCGAGGTAGGGATCATTATTATGATCCCCATTATTATTTTTTCTTCTATCCATTTCATACTTAATCCTAAAATTTTAATTTATTAACATAATAAAGATTCCCCCATGTTATTTTTCATTCCTATTTTGATAGAAGTCTGTGATCTCCTTAATTCTCTTCATCATTGGAAAATATACACCTAATAAATGGTGGATAAAACGTCACATCAACCACTAAAGACATGTTATTCTCAATTCCATATCCCCTCTTATTCATGATTTCATCACCAAATGTTGTTATGGTAGGGGGTTAAAATAATTTGGATTAGAAAAATGAATGAGTGGTATCTGGGCATACATGAATCTGATTTGGGGATAAAAACAGAGAAATAGAAATCTAAAGATGAATTTTCAGTGATGAAAAAGTGGTGGAGATGATGCGGTGTGATATCCTATAGGAAGTGGTTTCACCTAGTGTTAGGTTATCTTATTTAGGCATATTCTAGACAAGGATGGTTTCTGGGATCTTCAACAGAGTATCACATTGACCCCCAGAGGTGAAACTGTGGAGAATGAGGCCAATGACGAAATTTTAGGGATGGTAAAATGAAAAAATAGTGGTAGAAACAAATTTTATAGTTACTATCAGATCTAAAGGTCCAAGATATGGTCACACAGTGTGTGATTCTGAGCCACACATCATGTATTATAATACCAATAGAAGCTATAGTTTCAAACCAAGTTAAATATAACATGGGGTGTACTTTTGATATACATGTTATATAGTCTTAGGTCACCCATATAGATGTGTATAAGAGTAATTTCATGGATAACTATTTGGTCCCACACACCATATGGGATAAAAAACACATTATATACCATGTGTACATGAATCAGATAGTTAATGGTAAAAATTTCGTGAACCATAGTCCTAACATATAATATACCAAGCCTTATACATGATGTTTAATGTATCCCTAACACCACTAAACTTATTGAAGTATACATCGACTACCCCTATATTTCCTAAATACCATTTAACCTCTTAATAATACTATGAATATCGACTCTCACAAAGAAAGTTAGTGACAATACATGGCACAACTACTTCCCTAATCGTACATTCCATTTGGTACATGTCATTTATTTTTACTACCTAGGTGTTTTTCTCAAATTATTTCTTGAGACTCAAATTTGACCTTGTGTGGATAATATTTTTGGTTTCCTTAGGTTTATTGGGATTATGAATTGGTTCAAGCAAGATGATCAGAGTGGGTATAGGGTAAATAACTCCCCAAGTGTTGAGATGATGACAAGACATGGGCTCTCTTAATTCTCTTCATAGTTTAGTACTGTCACACATACTTAGGGAATGGGTCTTCCAAATCAGGCATTGGGTCTATAATTCTTTGGAAATAAAAAGTTTTTGTCCCTCCACATAATAGATATAGTCATGTACTCCCTTGCTTCCAAGGAACAAGTCCTCTATACTTATAGTTAGGTACTCCATCATCTAATGTTATTTAATTAATGAGGCATGGGTCCTCCAATAGGTTTAGTTACTCCCTTGAAAAACATTTACCTTCAGTGAGGCATGGGTTGTAACATACTAGATTTTTAAGGTATTCTCTTTTGTTGTTTAAGATTTTATTATTCAGGTTCATAGGGAATAAGAGTTGTTTTTGGGAGTTTCTATAAAACCTAGGGGATAAAACTACTTGTTGGACACATTTACATCATATGTTCTAGCTTAAAACATAATTAGTTCACTGGGAACTAGTCATTAAATGGTTTAGGGCCTAAAAATATTACAAGTCATAAATCCATTTTTTTTGTAAATTTATTTTATGCTATAATACAAATTTTACACCATAAAATCATCACTCAAAATATGTATCCTAAGGCGATGTATTTATTTGTGTATGGGTATTATGGTGATTTTACATTGTAAATATATTGATTATGACATAAACCCTTCATTTCCTATAAGTTTTATGCATTGAAATCATGTATCCTAATTCATTTTTTCTTATTCATCCTTACCTAAAACCCTAGGATAATTTAAGTGATTTGGGGTGTCTACTCCTCTTTAGGATCACTTAATTTGACACTTGATATCCATGGTGATTGTATATAATTTGTAATTCTTAATTGCTATTAGTCGTGGAAGTGGTGTTGGGATGTGTTTTTAGGATCTATTGATCACATGTTGATTTTTATGTGATTCTTATAGATACATTGTACAATATTATCCCATAGTATGAACCTCATGTTAGTTGTGGTGCAGAGGGTGTGTTAATCAATGTAAGTGTGATCAAACCTCTCTCCTGGATATTTTTTGTTATGGAATGAAATTATAAGACATGGGAATAATTATTAGGGATTTTATTGTTGTCTCTGATTTCCTTCAAGTGTTGGTGGATCTCGTTGAGGGTAGTGTTTAACCTGAGTTTTATGTAGGTAGTTCCATCCTTTTCCTACGTTAGATGAACCACATTACTATAGTTTTATAATTTTTTTATAAATTAATTATCATGATTGATTTGTGTGAACAAATGGATTTGTGGTAAAATATAGGATTTCCCATGGGTTTGGGTAAAGGAAATGTGGTACTTTCAAATCATTGTAAATGGTTTTTGAAGAATGTTTTGATGGAATAGAGGGTTGTGAAATTATTTGTTTAATGTGAACCCTTTAAAATGATTTGAGAAATGTAGAACATGGTAAGCCTTTGGTACTTAGGTGGAAAGTGTATCTTAGGGCCATTATCCAGTTTATTATTGGTAGGTTCATTCTTGGAGTGTTTCTCAGCTCCATAATCCTATTTTTCTAGGGGATTACTATTGATATTTTTATAGGATTTACCAATGGGGTGTTTCTCTGTTTCTTAGACCCGTGTTCTAAGGAAATGGGTGCACACTAGTCATTGATTCTGGTATAATTAGTCTGTTATCTTGACTTATTATGATATTTTCCATGTTTACCCTTGGGATTATATTTTACTATTTTTATTTTGATATAAATGCTTTAACTTTTGATAAATTATTAGGGAAATTACTCTTTGAAATTTTTTTACCTGTATTATTTTAGAAATGTGGAAAATGGGAAATATTTTCAATGATTATAATATATAACTATCACATTTCTTATCATTCCATTTTTTCTTCAAAATGTGAATACTAGGATTATTTATATAAATATTTGATATGGAACACTTTGGTGGGATTCTACTGATCCTGTTTAGGTCACACCCTACACACCCCTTTGATAGTGTATAGACCTGATTTTTTATTTTGTTGTAGGAAAAGGAAAGGCACCACGGTGGGGTAGTGAGGTTTCTATCAATTGGGTTTGGGTAGCTAGTGGTGAAATGGTGCGAGATTGAACACATATCACATAAGTGTTTGTCTTTTATTTTGGTTGTCCTTTGATTTTTTTGGACTTTTACCTTATCATTTTTATATTTTTTTGAGTTGTATATATACCACTTATTTCTTTTAGTTAAAGAATATATACCTTATGTAATTTCTTTGGTTATTTCTTTGTCTCTGAATATTTCCATGTATCTTGTTTAGTATTAGAAAAATAATTTCCTATAGATTGTTTTTATACTCGTGTGCTTGTAAACAACCTGTGGGGATTGAGAACTCTCTTTGAATATGTACCATATCAGCTTGGGTACCAGTATTTGAGGGCAACCTGGGTTAGTTCATTACAAATTGGTATCAACGATCATTTTTCCTCAATATTCCTTGTCTTGGGATGTTTGGTAGACTGGGGGCATGATTTCCATAAATTGAGAGGTAGGTTACAGTGAGTGTTAGACCAACTCTTGTTGTGATGAGACTCAGGTTACCACGGGATGTTGGGATGTGTGTCTCTTATTTTGAGTTCTTAATCTTAATATCATTTTTTCTTATGGTTTTCTGGTTTGAACTAATATTTATTCTTCGGTTTGATCATTAATTCTATTTTTAGTGTGTAGTGATATGCCCATGATACGTCTTCCTCAGGTTCCATAGGAGGGTGCAGTGAATGAACCTCAAGGAAACCCTCCTTTGGATCATAATTTTATAAATTCCATCATACAAGAAATCTGTGTAATGGAAAAATGTACTAAAATATCATAGACAAGTTATTGAGGTACATCTGAGAGATGGAGGAGAAAAGGATCTATCTCAAGAGTTATTACATGGGAATCCCCTATCCTTTAAGGGTATGAATGATTCCCAATGGGAAGATAACTATCTAGATAAGATCAATTAGACATTTGAATTACTAGACACACATGAGAACATCAAGGTGAAGTGTGCATTGTTCAGGTTTTAGGGTCGCAATAAGAGATGATTGAATTCTATGATATAGGTGGATAGGCATGTGGGATTGGATTAGAAGGGTTTTAAAACAGTATTCTTTTATAAGTTATACCCAGAGTGTCGAATAACATTAAAGTCTCTAGAGTTTCTATCTTTATAGTATAGAGAGCGTTAAGTGTTAGTGTACACAAATAATTTTGTAGAGATGGTCTGTTTTTCCCAGAGGTGATAAATAATGATTAGCTGAAAGCTCAGGAATACATAGATGGTTTTCAATCAGATGTTCAAGTTCATGTATTTATGCTGAATATCTCTAACTATGCAGAGACAATAGACTAGGATATTACATTAAATATGAACATGACATGACATATTTTATATTCTTCCCCTTCTCTTCTACTTAATGGCATATTTAAAAGCACACAGGGAAATAAGAAGAAGTTGGATGATTATCGTAGGGTTAATGGAGGAGGTTCTCAGCAATGATCCTCTTATTCACTATCAGTTGCATCCAGAATTGTTTCCATAACTTGCTACTAGTGCATAAAGTTTAGGCACACCCAATGTTCTTATACCCCCCCCCGTGAAGATATGAAATTCTTATGGACACTTGACCAAATTACCATGATTCTATGAGAAAATTTCCTACCATGTTATGGTTAGGTGTCATCAACTGCAAAGGAAACTACCTCACATTAAATATCTTTAAAGTATATTGGAATCCATCCAAATTACTCGATATTGGAGAAAATTTATGTTGTAGATTTATTTTATGGAGGTTGACACTGGTCCAACTATAGTGAGAGGTACCATCTTTTTTTCATCCTCTATAGAGAATGAATTATTTGATATATGTTCCTCTCAATTGTTTATATTAGCATATTTTTTTGATGGGTTGAAACATCCAACATAGCTCATATCCTTTTCATGGAGCTAGTAAAACCTCTTGAAAATAGGAAAGAGTGGGAGTTTTGGTGTCATTCTTGTTCTCCATTGATAACTGATATGAGGTTAGTCTGGGATTTCCTTGTTCTCTATCTAGATTTGTTTGATGTGATTATTAGGATGTATTGGATTATTTATAATCCTGATGATATTGTTTTTTATCATATATTTTCACTTTCATTACTATATATTAGGGCTATCAAGTGTTTCAGGGAGAGTGGGATCCAATTTTTGGTCATGAAGGACCTTCTCACCTAGATATCAGAACATTGTTATCTACCATTGTATTTGAACCTGATGTGTTTTATTCTATTGTTAGTATTCCCGTGGTTTTTTAGTAATTTTATGATTTTTTCCTAGAAAAAATATGTAGTATTACTTCAGATATATAGGTGGTTTTTAATTGATATGGTGTCAGGTAATAATTTGATCTTGATACCCTCGTATCGCATAACACCAATAGAGATGAAAGGGATCAATATTCAATTGGATGATCTGATATAGAAAATTTAGGTTTACCCAATTGTTTCATTATGGGAATCCCCAGTTCTCTTTCCCAAGAAGGTAGATTGTTCACTTTGATTATATATAGACTATTATAACTTGAACTGGGTAATAGTTAATAATAAGTATCCTTCTCCCCATGTTGATGATTTGTCCTATTAGTTATTGGGGTGAAATGGTTTTCAAAAATCGATCTTCGATTGGGTTATCATCATATTATGGTTTAGGAGTCTAATATACTGAATATGGATTTCAGGAGTAGGTAAGTCCATTTCAAATAATTTATGGTTCCTTTTGGTTTGACTAACTCTACTACAGTTTTAAGGCTCTGATGAATCAGATATTCCATAAGTATCATGGAACCATCATCTCAATGTTCATAGATAATATTTTGGTTCATTTGATGTTGGAGTGAGATAACTATCACTATATGAGTTTGGTTATGTAAATACTAAGGAGTCACCATCTATATGGAAAGATTTTTAAATTCATTTTCTTGATCCAAGAAGTGAAGTTCTTGAGGAATGAAATTTTTGAGTGTGGCTTGTTAGTCAATCCTGAGAATATTAATACTCTCTCTTCATGGAAGGATCCATGGAAAATCTTTTATATACAAATATTCCTTGGTCTTTTTAGATACTATTAGTGTTTCATCAAGTATTTCTTGAAGTTGACATCACATTTGACTGAACTTACCCAGAATGGGTGAAATTCATATGGGATGAAAAGTTTCTAAATTATTTCAATGAGTTGAAAATACTTCTGACATTGTCACCTATTATGATCTTATCTGATTCCAAAAAGGGTTATGTGGTATACTCGGACTCTTATGGTGCTATTTTGGGTTGTTTTCTTATGAATTATGATCATTTGGTGTCTTATGGCTCTTATCAGCTTTGAATACCTGAGAAAAATTACCCCACGTATCTTTTGAGGAGAGATTCATAGTATTTTATGAACACAAGATCCTGGGTTATGTCTTTTATCAGAAGGAATTGAATATTATATATATAGGTAGTAGGTGGAGTACCTTCATACATTTGATTTTGACATTGCCTACACCCTGGAGAATGGGAATTTCATCAGTGATGCTCTTAGTTGGAAAATACCATTTTTGATTATCTTGGAATCGACAGAAGAATAGAACCTTATGGGTCTCTTCGCTTAGTGGAATATGAACAC
The DNA here is from genome assembly GCA_963277665.1 of Viscum album. Taxonomy (NCBI): domain Eukaryota; kingdom Viridiplantae; phylum Streptophyta; class Magnoliopsida; order Santalales; family Viscaceae; genus Viscum; species Viscum album. The sequence continues at coordinate 340,211,359 of OY728161.1, read as the reverse complement.
TCAGGAGGATGTTTTTGGGTATGATTATGAACAATGTTCAATTATCATCATCTCCCCTCAAGACAAGTCTATAAGGTTAGTATTATGATGATGAGTTTAGGGTAATTAGAGAAACCCTTTATGGTGGGGATACCTTTTCTTGTTGGTCACTCCATTTTAATGTAAATCTATACTTCCAAAATTAGTTTTTATCCCAATATATGTGAGGAGTTTATTTTTGTTTAATTGTTATATTTTTTCATTCTCCATTGATATGGGCACTATAAAGATGTATTATGACATAATACGGTGATTCTGGTGTTCGAGTATGAAGCGTGGCATTGTTTATTTCGTGTCCCACTATTACACCTGTCAATAGATAAAGGCATAGAATATGAAACCTTCAAGTTTTCTCAAGACTATTTTGGTGCCTATTTTGAAATGGGATGAGGTGTCCCTAGATTTTTTTGTTGGATTATCATAGAATCCTTGAGGGAATAATTCTATATGGATAGCTGTTGATCAATTAACAAAATCATCCCATTTTATTTCGATTAGGTACACCAATAATGTTGAATATTTGGGTAAGATATATGTGCAGGAAATTGTGAGGTTATATGGGGTTCTCTGTATAATTTTATCTATAGCATCCCATGCTTACCATACATGTATATTACATCATTTTAGACAAATATTCAATATATTACAAAAATACATGCTCGAGGACCGTAATAGTTTTGTGTATTTGGAAACTTGGAACACATTACTCTAATTTGGTGAATCATCTTCAACATCTCCCATGAAGATCACCCCCTTTAGTAATTCAACTTAAAACCTTACTTCACAACCTAGTGAGAGGAAACAAAATAAATAGGTGGGATCAAATTCTCGGTAAGGGTAAACAAGGAGACATGTAAGCATAAACATGAAATATAAATAATGTATTAAGGTTCCTCAACCTCAATATAATCATTATTCTTACATTTAATGTAAAAAATATTATTAAAACATCCAACACCTTTCACATGTATTTTTCATTCTCTTTATCTTGAGTAGTATAACTGATTCACACACCACATTCTTGATTATATTCATGATATTTACATATAGGAAATCTATTTTCATAATGCCCATATATTCCACATCTAAAACATTCAATGTTATCCTATTTTAATCTAATTCATTCTATTGACTAGAACCATAAAGCATATGGTGATAAACAATTATCATAATAGAAAACCACATAATCATGAAAAATTACTTATATAATTTCTAAATCATGACATATACATTTTAATCTATGACACCTTAGTCTTATCATTAGAGACATACCTATACATATCATTATAAATATCCCTAAGTATATCACAAAATATTTACCATCCTATCTTTCAAATATTGATATAACTTTTCCCTTAATACCAACTATAGAAAACCAAGCTTATCATACATGGATATTACATCATTTTAGAAGAATATTCAAAATTAAAAAAAAATACATTCCCAAGGACAATAATAGTTTAGTTCTTTTGTAAACTTGAAACACATTCTTATAATTTGGTGAAAGATCTTCAACATCTCCCATAAAGATATTCCCCTTTAGTAATCCTACTTAAAACATTTCTTTATAACCTAGTGAACACAAATATAAGAAACGGGTAAGATCATATTCCTAATAAGGGTATACAAATAGATATATAAACATAATCTTGATCATAAGGTTAGATAACATGATAATAACATTTGAATATCATACCCTACATATTAAAGATCATATACATGAGTCATGGAATCAATACTTTAATCCATAAGAGATGAATCATAAGGGTTATAAATCATTATAAATCAATAATTATCCATAATCTCATGTCATACAAGTATTGAACCATCATAACTATAGAAAATAATTTCATGTTTCATGGTTAACTAACAATACCACCGACATAGTGGATTAGGACACACCAGTTTCCCATTTTGGATCAAGACAAGCCTATTTTGCATTATGGATCAGGGAACACTTGTTTCCCATCATGGACAAGGACACACTTGTTTCCCATTTTATATTTGGAAACCTATTTCCTATTTTGTATTAGGACACACTTGTTTCCCATTAAGAATCAGGACACACCTATTTTCCATTTTGGATCAGGACACACCTATTTCCCATTTTGGATCAAGCCCATTGACTTGTTTCCCTTAATTATATAATGATATATGAATATTTACCCAATGTATTATAGGGAGATATAGGTCCCACACATCACATAATAAAATCATACATACATGTGTTACAAGATAATAAAATTTTATCATATCATGACCCATAAAAAGGGATGGGTTTAATAAACACCATATAACAATACATGAAATAAAATGGGTCTCATAAAATTGTCATCATATCATAACATGTGGAAAAAATATATATTTAATAATAATTTCATCAAATCATAAATTGTGAAAGGTATCTCGTTTTATAAACATATAACCAATGGAAGAGAAATAGGTGTCATAGACATCATGCGATCAAAACATAAACCATTTAGAGAATGAATATGAATGGTACCCTTGGACCACATCCATATTATATAAAAAATTATGTCAAAGTATGAAACATTATATAGATAACGATTTTGAAAGATCACTTGGAACATTTCATAAATAAAATAATCTTTCCAGGAAAATCACTTTTTAAAACATGAAACATTTTCAATATCCATTTCTTTTAAAACCACTTTGAAAAACATATAATAGAAAATTTTAAAAACCTATGAAAATTTTATTGAGGAAAATATCATTTCTTCATTAAAAAAAATATTTTTAAAACATAAAACCTTTTTAAAACCATTTTCTTTTAAAATATACTTGAAAACTTATAAAAGAATCTTGAAAACATTATGAAAACCTTTTTATTTGGAAATAATTTGAAAACTTATAAAGAAAGATATAAAATATTTTGAAAACATCTTTTTTGAAAATAGATTTTAAAAATAATCTAAGACACTTTTTAAACATGAAAATATTTTGAAAATATTTTTATAAAACATGGTTTTGAAATAACACAGATTTCTGACTGAAAAGAGAAATAAAGTCAAATTTTCATAAAAACAAATTTCTTAATCATATTAAATACCAAAGAGTGGTAAAATGGTACTAATAAATGAATATATAATATAAAAAAAGAGGGTAATAAAACTAGTGATTGTTATTGAGAGATTTATTGTAATATTTTATCAATAAAAGCATAATCATAAACAATCCTGATAAATGATGAGACTGTAGCAATACACTGTTACCACTTTGTTATCTTTGAATCGTAATACCCATGAAATAATTACATTATATGAAACTTAAAATATCATGAAAATAAATATATTCATGATATAACATGTCAAATGGTAGTATATACACCTTATAGAAAAATATATGTGCATAAATGGTTTTTATCTCAAAGAAATAAAATTGAGATAAAATTACTTTACTGATTTGGTAACATTTGAACCATAAACCACATGGAAGAAATATCAAAAAATGGATATGTAAATAAAAATAAATTTATGTATAATAATAATATAATATATTCATGGGTAGTATATACACCACACAAATTAAATGAGTGCTGAATAAGGCATAAGTCTCACAGAAATAAAAGTGAGATGAGAAAACCCTCACTACTTGAGTAACTTGAGAATCATGATCCCCATGAAAGAATAACATCAATTGAAATATTTAATATCATTAAATAAATGTAAATCATGATATTACATGTCTTAGGATAGTATATACACCACATAAAAGAAATGGGTGGTGAATATGACATGTATCTCACGAATATAAGAAAGTGAGATGAAATTCCCTTACCTTAAGTCTTGACTTTCTTCGTACATGTTCAAACATCCTGTATAAATAATATATATTTTTTTAAAAAAAAATATAACACAGAAAAATATTCTTATATATTATACCATATATTATTTTATTTTCACCTTATATTATCCATTTATTATCAATTCCATGTTAATGTTATGTTTCGGGTAATAACCGTTTTATTTTTCAGACATATTTTAAAATTTTATTCATGATCCTTTTACTTAGATTATGATTTAATTATTTAAAGAATGTAAAACATGATATATATATATATATTATATTCATTATATATATATTTATAATAATATATAAAATATATAAATAGGAATGGAATACACTATTCATGGAGACGGTAGGTTGAACGTATGCATGAACGCTCTTTCCATTTTCAGGGCATATTGAAAGAATTAAAGTAAATGAGATATAAGTATATATATATATATAATATCATTAAATTATAATTATTATGTTGTATATATCATATAATTTCACTAAACCCATCCTTAATACATTTCATGTTATGTGTGAATGAATTACATCGCTTTGAGGAGGCGGTAGTCCACACATCCCCAAACAAAGTAATTAAATTTACAAAAAATGGAAATCATGACTGCACGTGTTATATAATAATTACATACAAATATATACAGAATAAATATCATATATTTTATATTAAAAGTTAAATTCCATCATTATTCCCAACCTTGAAAGGTGGCAATGGAAGAACAAATGACATCGGTTCACGAGGTGGTAGTCTGCCGTACGCACAAATGATGACTGTGTATCCCATTTGATGGAATTTTATATGAGTATAGGTAATAAAATTATCATAACAACATATCATTATATTTATGGTACTGATGTTATTATATAACCATTTAATAATATTAATTGAGGGTGTGAAGAAAGAAATAAAATCAAAGTTCTTGTTGAAGGATGTTACCTATTCTTTGGGTAATTACTTTTGGTTTGTAATAGAATACTAACTTGGTTTTATTTATACACAAAGTTAGGCTTCTATATTGATAGGAGAGAAGTTTGGAGCTTATTTGGGTAGGGTTTTGATGATCCAAAGGACTTGTGAGGTGTGAATAAGTGAGGATAAGGGGAGGCCTTTTATAAGAGGGGAAAATGACATATTGGGTATTCTTAAAAGGATTTGAGTGCTCCCCTTGTTTTAATTTTCCCCCAAGGGTAACAAATATACCAATATAGACCCTTATAGGTTTCGTTGTCTAAATATATCCATAAAATAATTTTAGACATGTTTTGGGTCATTTTTACACCTTATTTTTCAATTTTAGTCATTAATTAAGTTTGTTTTTCCTTAATCACTTTAATTAATTTTAATTACCTTCACTAATAATTTTGGTCAAAAACTATTTTTAACTTATTTGAAATTATAAATTACTAATATTAAAAAAATGTAATCCATTTTTCCAAATTATAATCATATAATTAGAAGAAATTAATTTAAAATTAATCCTGCAAACAGGATGAGACAACAAGTTTTTAAAGTTTAAAATTTTAAAAGTTAGAAATGTTTTTATATCCAATTTAAATATGAAATTGGATAAAATGAACTAAAATGGATTAATTGATTTATAATTTATATAAATATAATTTAATACTGATTTAATATATAATCGAACTATATAAATAAATTAGAGGAACAAGTAATTTTCAATTAAAATTCAGTGTCTTTTAACTATTCATCAAAAAATGAAACTTCTATGAAAAATAAAAAAATTTACGCAAATTAAATTTTGACACGAAACTTAAAAAAAAGTTTATTTTTTCAAATAAAAAATATAAGTGTCAAAATTATATTTAAAATGGGACTTCCATTAAAAGGAGGTAAAATCACTATTTAGAAAAATACATATTTATATTCATCAATTGAATTTATTATTATCTCTTGTATAAAAAACATATAAGATGAATGCTAAATATTTTTATTAATAATATATATATATATTTCATTAAAATCATTTATAAAATGTTTTTTAATTAATTTATTGTGGTAAAACATGTTTGATTTCATAGAAACTTTTTTTCCAAAAAAAGATTTCTAATATTTTCAAAAAGGGTTTTATTTTCATTTATAGTTAATTGGTTACTAAATAATTAATATTATATACATGTTTAAACCATATTTCAATAATTTAATTAATATTATTCATAACCATCATTCCAACAACATGGTGATAATTATAATGATATTTTAATAATAATAATAATAGTAGTACATTGTAGTTTGGTGAAACAAGATCTTTTGTGTGACGAAAGCTACCGAGGGAATTCATATTTGTGTGCAACGTAGGAAAACATAGTTTTATGTACACTTCAAGCTAATCTAAGTGTTGCGTATAGTTTAAGATTAACTTGGTGTTTCATGAAACACAATCCAAGCATAGTGCTTTTCTATAACACATGATATATTCAGAGTTGGGTGAAATGAAAAATAACAAAAAGATTAAATTAATTTGAAAAATAATAATTCAAAAAAACTCAGGGTGTTACATTATCCCCCCTTAAAATGATTTTTCCCTTGAAATTCATCTTATTTTTCAATGGTTTAATACTTGAAAGTTTTTTTTCTTAGAAACGCACATTACAAAAATTAATTATGAAACTTCTTTTAAAAAATGAAAGTAAGAACCATAATAATTACCAAATGTAACTCATAACTAGGTTTCAATGTAGGAAAAAATAGGTAAGGAGTGAATATTGGACATGGTAGAAAAGGGTAAATAACTAAAGTGAGTGATAAAGATCATTTATCTTCAAAAATTGAATGATCAATGGAAAGTTAAGGACCTCAAAACCATAAATTTTTATTTATTTATAATACCATCGATTTAATAAAAATGAAGGCATTGGGATAAATCATTTTCAATATCCTTTTCATAGAGTTAATGAATTATTTTACTGTCTAAGAACAAAAGGAAATATAATTACTTGATTTTATTCCTTTTATTATGCAAAATATCAGCCTTTGGTTTTGCCTTGCTCGATTTTCACTTCATATCTTACTCTAAGAAATAAAGGTGAAATTGCAATTACTAAAGAATTAGTCAATAATGAGATCCATAAATACAACGATAGGTCATTCCATATGTCTTCATCATAAACAAAAGGTTATAAAATTTATCCAATATGTATGAATCCTCATATGGAGAGATAATAATTTAGTCTCTAAAACCTCATCTGAAGTTTAACATAAACCATTCCATAAATGGTTGACCTTATAACCCTTCCAAAAGATGAAATTCCAAAACATAAGGTCACTAAATTTCTCAAAAAAAGCTTAACATTGATTCCATATATATCATATATTTTCTCTTGTTTTTCATATACCAAACATGTGAATACCTTCATCTTGTATTCTCTTGAAACGTGGTAATTACCATAAATACTTATTGAAAACATGCATGTTTTTTTCCCAAAGTTCATTGGATATATTCCTTAAATCCAAAAATTCTATATATCTATCCATGATATCATAAGATACTTTGTCATAAATTTTTTATTAGTTATGAGGTAATCATTATTATCCAATTTACTTATTCATGACCTATATATCTTTATCCAAACATCATTATCATAACATTATGAACACATTAAGGGTTATCTTCCCTTAAAAAAATATCACATTTTTATTAAATCAATTTTATATGTCTTTATCACCATTCAACATATCCTTTTCAATCATTAATAAAAAACTTATACTAAAAATACTTATATATTTCATGATTTGTATAACATAATCATTGAATTACAAAACATATAAACTTAAATCATCCATCTTTATTCTAAAACCACTACTCAGACTTCATCACCTTTTTCCTTAATACCCCTTTCCTAGAATATGAAATATGAATCATGTATTAAGTTTCCTAAACCTCAATCTAATCATGTTTCTTACATTTAATATAAGAAATACTGTTATAATATACGATACCTTTCACAAGTAGTTTTTGGTCTCTTTATCTTTAGCAGTGTGACCAATACTTGTACCACCTTCTTGATTATCTACATGATATTCTCACATAGAAAAACTATTTTCATAATTCCCATACATTCAACATATGAAACATTCAATATTAACCCAGTTTCTTCTAAATACATCCATTTAATAAAACCAAAAAACATAGGATGATAAACACTTATCATAAACATAATCATGAAAAATTACATATAAGATTTCTAAATTAAGACACCTAATTTTAAATCTAGGACACCTTTCGATTATCCTTATAGATATACCTATAAATATCCTTATAAATATCCTTAAGGATATCACTAAATATTTCTCATCCTAGTTTACAAATGTTGACTACACCGCTCCCTTGATACCAAATATAGAAACCCAAGCTTAACATACATGGATATTATATCATTTTAGATTAATATTCAATATATCACAAAAATATATTCCTGAGGTGCCTAATAGTTTATTGTCTTTTTAAACATGGAACAAATTCTTCTAATTTTATAAAATATCCTCAAAATCTCCCATAAAGAACATCACCTTTAGTAATCTTACATAAAAACGTTCATCATAACATGGGTAAAGGAATCATAAGGGGTGAGCTCAGATGTTCAGTAAGGGTAAACAAAGAGATATGTAAGCATAATCTTGAGAATAAGGGTAAGATAAAATGAGAATAACATTTGAAGATTATACCCTACATATAAAATATCATATGCATGAGTTATGGAATAAATATTATAAATTCATAAGACATGAATCATAAGGGTGATAAATCATAATAAATTAATCATTAGCCATAGAGTCATCTCATACAAGTTTGGAAACATAATAGCTATGGAAAAAATTCCATGAGTCAAGGTTAACTATCAAGACCATAAACTTAGTGTATCAGGACAAACCAGTTTCTCATTTTGGATTAGGAAAAACTTGTTTCCCATTGTGGATGAGGATAAACTTTTTTCCCATCATGGATCAGGACATACCTATTTCTCATATTGGATCAGGGCACACATATTTTCCAATATGGACCAGGACACACTTATTTCCCATTTTGGATGAAGCCCATCGACTTGATTCCCATAATAATCTCATGGGATACAAATTTTTACCCAATTTATTGAAGGTAGATATAGGTCACACCCTTTACATAATAAAATCATACATTCATGTTTCAAAAGATAATAAAATGTTCAACATACCATGGCCCATAAAAATAAATGGATTTCATAAACATTATATCATAACCCATTAAATAAAATGGGTATAATAAATAATTCATGATATCATAACCTTTTGAAAAGATATAGGCTTCATAATCATTTCATCAAAGAATAACCTGTGAAGAGTAGCGGGTTTTATAAGTATACAACCCATGGAAGAGAAACAGGTATCATATACATCATTCCATCAAAACATAAAACATTCAGAGAAAGAATATAGATGGTAACCTTGGATTATATCCCCAGTATATCATATAATATATCAAAGGATGAGAACTTATATCGAGAAGGATTTTTAAATATCACTTGCAAAATTTCATAAGGAAAATAACATTACCTTGAAAATCACTTTTTAAAACATGAAACATTTTAAAAATATATTTCTTTGAAAAACACTTTTAAAAACATATAATTGAATATTTTAAAAACATATAAAACTTTTCTTGATAAAAATATACTTTCTTTTTTGAAAAATTATTTTTATAACATAAAACCTTTTGAAATCCATTTACTTTTAAAATATCCTTGAAAACATATAAAGGAAGCTTGAAAAAATTTTGAATACCTTTTTCTTTGAAAATAATTTAAAAACCTATAAAGAAAAATTGATTTTTTAAAAAAATGATTTTTTTAAAAAATATTTGAAAATTAATTTAAGACACCTTTTAAACATAAAACATTTTTTAGTATATTTTTATAAAACCCAGTTTTGAAAGAACATGGATTTCCAACCAAAAAGAGAAAAAAAGTTGTATTTTGATAATTTTTTCTGAATTATCTTAAGTAACAATGTGTGTAAAAATGTTAATAATACATTAATATATCATGTATAACCATATGATAACAAAATTAATGAGTTTTATTGAGATATAGATTATAATATTTTATCAATTGAATCATAATCATAAACAATCCCGATAAATAATGAGAATATAGGAATAAACTATTACAACTTTTGTAACATTGAATCATAATAAACCTAAAATAGTTAAATTAAATGGAGCTTAAAATATAATTAAAATAATTATATTAATTATATTACATTTCAAATGATATTATCTACACCTCATAGTAAAATATGGGTGTATAACATGCCATGTATCTCAATGAAGGAAAATTAAGACAAAATTACATTACCAAATTGGTAAATTTTAACCCATAAAACCAATGGATGAAAGATCATAAAATGTATATTTAAATACACATAAATTTAATTATAATAATAATATAATAAAATCATGGGTATTATATACACCAAACAAATGAAATGAGTGGTGAATAAGGCATAAGTCTCTCAAAAATAAAAGTGAGATGAGAGAAACCTCACTACTTGAGTAACTTGAGAATAATGATACCCATTAAATAATGAAATAAATTGAAAATTTTAATATAATATAATAAAGGGAATCCATTATATTAAATTTCTTTGGAATTATGTATACTTCATAAAAGAAATGGGTGGTGAATATGGCATGTATGTCACAAATATATGAAAGTGAGATGAAATTCCCTTACCTTAACTCTTGAATTTATTTTTATATGTTAAAACCTCTTATATAATAAATATATGTTTATTATAAATATAAAAGAGAACCATATTATTATATATCATACAATAAATGATTTTATCATGACATTATATTACCTGTTTGTGAATAATTCCATGTTAAGATTATATTTTGGGTAATAACCGATTTATTTTTCGTACATGTTTTGAATTTTTACTCTTGATACTATTACTTATATTATGATTCAATAATTTCAAGACTCTAAAAAAATATATATAAATAATATATATTGAGTAAATATTTATTTATAATAATCTATAAAATATAGAAATAGTAAATGGAATACACCATTCATGGAATACATCATTATATAATAATTCCATAAGAACAAATAAATAATAAATATAATATATATAATATATATCATATAAAAACATAAAATGAATCATTATAATAAACCTTTAAAGGTGGAAATGGAAGAACAAATGACATCATTTTATGAGGCGGTATTCCGCTATATACAGAAATGATGATTGTGTATCTCATTTGATGGAAGTGTGTGTGAGTGTAGATTGTACCCTTAGAATAAAAAATGTAGTATATTGATTATACTGAGGTTATAATATAATTATTTAATAAGAATAATTAAGGGGGTGAAGAAATAAATAAAATGAAAGTTCTTGTTGAAGGATGTTACATCTTTTTTGGGTAATTCCTTGTGGTTTGTATGAAAACACTAACTTGGCTTACATTATGCACAAATCTAGGATTCTAAGTTGAGATTATGGAATTTGGGAGCTTATTTGGTCAGGTTTTGGATGAGTTAAATGGATTTAGATATGTGAGGAAGCGAGGAGGAGGGGAGGCCTTTTATAAATGGGGAAAATGACACATTGGGTATTCTTGAAAATATTTGAGTGCTCCCCAAGTTTTAATTATTCCCTATGAGATTAAAATAAACCTTTATATATCCTTTTTGATTCAGTGGTCTAAATATAGCCATTAAATAATTTTTATACCAGTTTAGGGTCATCTTTACATCTTATTTTCCATGTTTTGTCCTTAATTAAGCGCGTTTTTTTCCTCAATCACTATAATTAATTTCAATTACCTTCACTAATAATTTTGGTAAAAAAATAAGTGGAACTTATTATATATTATAAATTTTTATTATTAAAAATATTTAATCCATTTTTCCAAATTCTAATAACATAAGTGACATAAATTAATTTAAAATTAATCCTGTAAACAAGATGACACGATAAGTTTTTAAAGTGAAAAAATTCAAACGCTAGAAATGTTTTTATATGCAATTTCTATATAAAATTAGTTACAATTAAATTAATTGGATTAATTTATGTATAATTTTTATAAATATACTTTAAAACCAATTTAAAATTTAATTTATCTATATAAATAAATTACACAAAGAAACAGTTTTCAGTTGAAATTCAGTGTCTTTTCACTATTTATCAAAAAATAAAACTTCTCTAAAAGATACCAAAAATTTACCCAACGTAAATTTTGATATCTCAATTTCAAAAATGATGTTTATTTTTGAAAATAAGAATTATAAATGTTTCAAAATTATATTCAAAATGGGTTCACCATTAAAAGGATGTAAAATTACCTTTTAGAAAAATACATATTTTTATTCATAAAATTAGATTTATTCTTATCACTTATATAAAAAACACATAAGATTATTGTTAAATAATTGTTTTAATAGAATATATATATATATATATATATATATATATATAATTAAAATCATTTATCATATTTTTTTAATTAATTTATTGCAGTATAACGTGTTTGATTTTATAAATATAGTTTTCCAGCAAATGATTTTATATATTTTCAAAAAGAGTTTTATTTTAATTTCTACTTAATTGGTCACCAAATTATTTTTTTATATATCTGTGCAAGGCATATTTTCATAATTTAATTAATAGTATTCATAACCACCATTCCAATAGCTAGGTGACACTTATAATGTTATTTTAATAACAATATTAACAGTACATTGTATTTTGGTAAAATAAGGTCTTTTGTGTGACGTAAGCTATCAAGGGAACTTGAAATTATATATAAAATAATAAAAACATAGTTTTTCATGTATTATAATCTAATCTAATTTTTTCATTTAGTTCAAGATTAGACTGTTGTAATATGTAACATAGTCCAAACTTAGTGCTTTTATATAAAGAAATATATATTCCGTGTTGCATGAAATGAAGAATATCAAAAATATTAAATTAATTTTAAAAAAATATTTCAAAAAATCTCAGGGTGTTATAGTATCAAATAGGGATTCCAAGTTTACCTTCAGGTTCTGGAAGAGTCTCCTAGAGGATATGGGGACTCAAGTTAGTTTAAGTAGATATCACTATCCACGGATGGATGATCATACATAGCATATTATTTTTTTCCTATATTATTTTCTTCATTCCTACATCTTGGATTTTGGTGGATAATGGGATATCCATATAGGAATAGTTGAGTTTTATTGTTACAATTGTTATCAGTAATCCATCGAGATGGCTCCCTTCAAGGCTTTGTATGGTCACTCGTGTAGATCACCTCTTTTTTGGGAAAAGGTGGTTGAGCCCTCTCTTGTAGGATTGATTCTCATTATAGATACGTTGGAAAGGATTAAGGATATATGTTGATATATTATTATGGAAATGAGTTGGTTGAAATTTTATACAGATCTTTGATATCATCCTTTAGAGTTTTCTGTTGGTGACTATGTTTTCTTGATGGTTTCTCTTTGATTGGGTCACCATCAGCTTGCGAAATAGGGAAAGTTGACTCGGAGATATGTTGTACCATTTTATGTCACTTAGTGGCTTGGGTAGGTAGATTATTGGTTGGAATTTATAGTTCAGATGATAGGCATACATTATTTTTTCCACATATCTCATTTTAGGAAGTACTATCATGATCCTTCTCATGTTTTGAGTTGGGGAGATATAGAGTTAGATCCCGATGTTTCATTTGTGAAAAAACTAGTAGAGATCATGGATCCTTAGTTTAGATTATTTTGTGGAAGGAATATCCCATTGGTTAGAGTTTTATAGAGACACAGATCATATTCTCACAAGGGTTGGGAGTGTGAATCATTGGTGAGGGAGTAGTGGCATCACTCTTTCCAGAGTATCCTTTCTTATCATGACTTCATGGAAATGATTAGTCCTATGGTTGAGAGATAGTAACATCATGTATTTTTAAGGTTTGATATTTTATTGTTTAATAACGTATGCTTTTAGGTTCATAGTACATAAGAGTTGTTTTTGGGAGTTTCTTCAGAACCTATGGGCTAGCACTGCTTACTAAAAACATTTACATCATAAGTTCAAACTTAAAGTGAAAATACTTCTCTAATAACTTTTTAGAAAATGGTTTATGACATAAAAACATTACAGGTCGTAAATCTATTTTTATTCTATAAATACATTTTTTGTTGTAAGTCATCTTTTACACCATAAAATCAGCACTCAAGATATTTAACCAAAGAAAATTTATTTCTTGGTGTATGTGGATTATAGGGATTTTATGACATAAATACCTAGTTTAAAACAAAAACCTTAAATCCCTATAGGTTGTATGTATGCAAGCCTAAATACTAATTCATTTGGTATTTTTCTTACCTTCCTCAAACCGTAGTATTTTCAATGTGATTTTTTATGTCTCATACTCTTCTGGATCACATCATTCGATGATCCATCTCCATGGTTGTTGTGAAACATCTCTCTTAGTGAGTTTCCTTTTCTACTTTGTATTTATCATTGGTCATGGAACAAATATTGGTTAGTTTTTATAGGATCTATTGATCACATATTTATTTTTATGTGATTCTTCTAGATCCATTGTGTGATCTTCTCCTAGTGGTAGGCCCTCATGTTGGTTTTGGTGCATTGGGTGTGTTTATCAAGGTTCGTGTGATCCAAACTATATGCTAAATCTTATTTACATTGGAATAAAATTATGAGATATGGTAATTGTTGTTAGGGCCTCCATTATTGTCTCTTCTTTCCTTCAAGTGTTGGTGGATCCCATTGAGTGTAGTGTTTGGCCTATGTTTGAGGTAGGTGGTTCCATATCTATACTACATTATATGAACCATATTTTAATGATTTTATAAATTGTTTTTAAAAATAAATTGGAATGACTAGTTTGTGTGTCTAAATGTATTTGTGGTAAAATATGGGGTTTACCTTAGTTTTGACTAAATTAAACAAAATTCTTTCAAAGAATTGTAAATGCTTTTAGAAATGGGTTTTTAAATAATGTTTTGGTGGAATATAGGGTTGTGGAATTGTTTGGGAAATTTGGAATCCTTTTAAATGATTTGAGAAATACTACACATCATAAGCCTTGGGTACTTAGGTGGAATATGTATCTTAGTTACATCATCTAGTTTATTGTTGGGAGTTTCACTCTTGGGGTGTTCCCCTAATCCATATGCCTATTATTATAGGGACTTTATATTAACATTTTTGGGGGGTTAACTCATGGGGTGTTCCACTTATCCCTAGATATATGTTCTAAGGAGTTGGGTATATACTAGTCATTGATTGTGGTATGAGTAACCTTATAGAATAACCTTTTGTGATCCTTGGAATGTTTACCATTATGATTAGATTGTAATATATTTTTTTATATACATGATTTGGATTGTGATAAATTTTTATAGAAATTATTCTTTGAAACTATTTTACCAGACTTGTTTTAGAATTGTGGAAAAATGGAAATATTTACCATGTTTTTGATATAAAACCATCTTACTTCTTATCATGCTAGGTTTTATTTAAAATTAGTATATGAACATTATTTGTACAGATACGTGATATAGAACACCTAGGTGGGATCCTACAAAGCCTTTTTAGGTAACACTGAATACACCCATTTTGTGGTGTATAGACCTAGTTATAAATTTGATGTGGGGAAAGGCAAGGCACCACAGTAAGGTAGCGAAGCTTCTATTGGCTGAATTTGGGTAGCTTTTGGTGATATTTTTGGATAGTTAACATATATCACATGATTTTTTTTCTTTAATTTTGGTTGTCATTTTATTTTTTGGACCCATGTCTTTTCATTTATATCTGGTTCTTGAGTTGTATTGTGATGGTTGATTTCTTTTAATTATGGAATATATTTCTTATGGTTTTTATTATACTATTCTTTATATAATTTATATATTCCATGTATCCTTTTTAGGTTGTCTAAAATCATTCCATTTAGTTTTTGTTTGATGATTGGGTGCAAGTTTCTAGCTCGAGGGGATTGGAAAAAATCCTCAAGTATATAGTGGATAAGCTCGAGAACTAGTCTCTAAGGGTAACCTAGGTTGGTTTATTACATGGGTATCCCACTGTAGTTTTTAAGAGCTAATGTTGGTTTCTTGGTTGGATAGTTCAATTTTTTTGGTTTCTATACATGGTTTATTCTTCTATAGTTGGGCTGTTTAGAGTCATGCACATTTCTATGTCACAAATTCTCTACCTTTAAATCATGTCTAGTTTATCCTTTAATTTTTTGTTTTGAGATTATTGGCCTTTTTATTCATCCTTTTTGGTTTTGGGGTGTACTACTAAGTATGTATATACTCAACCCTATATAGGAATTTCTCCCACATGTGTCATGTCTTATGAAGAAGATAGGTAGTTTAGAGGCGATTTCGATAGAGACATAGTTAGTGGAGTGAGATATTGTGGTACCCGAAGGTGAAATGTAGAGGTTGAGTTTGAGTAGGGAGGTATTCATCGATGAGTCATTATCATATCTAATTGTCTAGGTTTTTTTTACATTTTTGATATTGTGCCTTTGTTTTTCCCCTATTATTTTTGGTCATTTCACTTTTTCATTCTTTGTAGATGACTAGTGTGATTTTTTTTCATTATATATTATGGTTGTTTTATTAATCTATCTTGTATTTTTATATCCCATAGAAGATCATAGTGGTGTATAAGTATATTAGACTATGGCCTACCATCTTGTGTGATATTCTGACACAATGCTATTCACATGCCCTTAGCCTATTGGAGGTGGGATTGTGGTAAAACACTCAACTTACTGTCTACCTAGGTAGGGTCTTAGTGGGTTGGGTAATGTCAGATTTTTATTTCTCTTAGGGATATATTTTGGTGTTATGTGTCTTGTGAGGTTGGTTTATAAACTTAGGGAAACTATGTTAAGGGGTCTTGAGTTTGGATTTCAGGATGGGGAACCCAATTTTAGTGTGGTGGATAATGTATATATTCACTAAAACTCTAATAACATTCTTATAGAATTTGATCTTTGATTCACTTGGTATGGTGTAAGGATAGGATGATACATGCATCATATAGGATTTTATCATTGTTTTATATGTCCTTCTTGAGTTAGTTCCCCATATTCACTTTAATAAACATGGTTTATGTTTTTAATTGAAGTATACCATCAAACTAAAAACCAATAAAAATTATGAGTTAGGATCATGATGTTCCCATTCCATCATTAGATCCTCTTTTCACTGAATAGCTAAGAGAAGAGGCTTCTATCTAGGGATATGATCATGTGTTTTCCCCCATCAGGTTATAGCGGAGATGATCCTTTACCTATAGTGTATTTAACAAACCCTTTACTTATAGTATGGGTGTATGTCTCTCCACCCACTGAGTAATTAATGAATCTAGTGTGATAGTATGAGGATTAATATACAGTGAACTTTTTTGAGGAGTTCCAATGTTAGTGACCACCAAGGTCACATAAAAATTCTAATACATTTATAGAATATTAATGGATTAAATTAGTGAACTGAGTGTTACATTTGATCTTGAAACCTATTTATTAAATGGAAGTTCTATCATCCATTCTTATCTATAGCATAGTGATTCACTGGGGGACTTTAATCATACATACCCACAGAGAGGAAACTCGTCCATAGTCACAGTTTGAGTGCCTATTTCACAAGGAGAATTATGAATCTACATTGAATATTATGATTGTATAATATTTATTAGATCTATAGTAGGGTATCATTTTCAATATAGAGTATACATCAAGTTTTACCGACATCATTAGGCACACTCTTGATATTGACCATGATGGATTCATTTATGAACATAAGTTTGAGTGTGGTATTTATAGAGATATATGATCCTAAATTATTCCACTATGTATCCACATATATTATGGAGTTCTTGAGATAGTCTAGTGATTGAGAGATTTTAAGCGAAGGGGAATCAGGTCGCAAGAGTTTGTGGTGGTTATATTCAAGAAGAGTCGTTAGTTGTGGAAAACTGATAGTAGGTGTTGGGGTTGCGATTCTAGAGGAATGAACATGTGTGGTACTAGACCTAAGGCTTAATAGTATAGGAGTCACATACAAGATCCATCCATCATGTTAATAAGATTTGATACACCTATATCGGATGAGTCCAACTGACCTAGGATTTCCCAACCCGGCATACAAAAAAGGGAATTCATGGTGACATAATGGATAAACCCTATTTTTTGAAAAATGCTAACTTTATGAAAAGGTAAAGTCTCATTTATTTATTAAAATTCAAGGTTAAAAAATTATAAAATATTTTTTTTAAAGTAATCATTGTGAAAAAAAAGAAAAAAGATCACCAGGCATGTTATTGCAACATGTCAGATAAGGAGTGGTGACTCCTTTATTATCAAGCCCATTATCCAAATAATTTGCTTCATTGTATGTATGAGTGATGATATATTTCATCTAGGATATCATATCCATGAATTTTATACATATTTCAGTAAATATATTGTATAAATGAATGATATTGTCCCTAGTATCTTGAAAAATGGTGGTGGAGTCACATAACATCCACAAGTTGGAATAACCTCACTCATATGAAATTGTCACAACATTGATAATACTGATAATTTCAACATCAAGATAGGTAGAAATACCATAGAATTATGTTAGAGGTATCATCAATATTATAGTCCTCCAAATATTGGATAGGTTTACCCTTAAAGAGGATGTTTTTTTAGAGGAGTTTAGGTGGATGACATTTTGATCTACTTCCACTACTACCACATCCAAGAAATTCATTCCATGGTTAGGGTTATAGCTTCCAATTATATAGTTAAATGTAGGAAATTGAGTTATATGAGAATGATATGACCAACATGGTTCGATGTGCGATTTGTGTCTTCTCTATATTACTACCCAAACTCATCAATATTGGTGCAAGCTATTATTTCATTACTACATCACTTTTTTGAGATCTATAAATCCCGATAGATCCCATCTCCTAACCTATGAACCTAAATCATAATAGAAGTGATCACATTCTCACCCAAATCATCTAATTAGGAGATCTTTCACATAATATATAGAGATTTTCATAGGCTCTTATAGTGGTTGGGATAAATCCCTATGATTTAATCCATTGAATAGACTGGATGACCTCATTCTATTCCTAGATAGACTATTACCATCAGTGAGTGGTTCAATATTGATTGTATGGATTAGGATTTTACTTCATGGGTGGGTGGGACCTTCAATTGAGGAAATAAGGGAATATACACAAAAACTACAACTATTAATCTATTAGTTGGTGAGATTTAATTTTTATGCGATGGATGATTTAGATGATCAACGATTTACTAGCATGGATAATTACATGGTTGTATTTCCTAAGGATGTTTTAGGATTTCCCATCAATAAAAAATAAAATTTTAAATTTATATATACACTAGGACCACACTAATATCTTATACATCTTAATAAATATCCTTGATGGAGCTTAGGGAGATGAAAGTGTGGTTGGGGGATCTTATAGAGAAAGTTTTCTTCCTACCCAGTGTGTCCCCCTATACAAATCCAATGTTGTTCTACAAGAAATAAGAGAAGATATTGGGGATTTTTATTGACTATCATTACCTAAATCATATTATAGTACATTTTTATTAGATAAAAGGATTGAATTAGTTATTTAAGAATGATCTCAATTCTGTATATCAATAGCTTTTATTCTGCAAGGAGAAAAACCCAAAAATAATGTTCAGGTGTTAATATGGTATTTATGAGTTTTTTTGGAAATTCCCTCTAATGTAAATAATTTCTTATATATGTTCATGGTCCTAATAAACTGGATATTATATGACATATTAGGCTAATTCATGGTGGTATTCATGAAATATATCTTTGTCTATTCTGCGCTAGATGATGAGCATGATGAGAATCGCAGGATTGTCATTTACTTTCTTCAAGAGCACCAAATCTATGAAAAAATCTCAAATAGTGAATTATGGATTCAAGAGGATCAATTCATAGGTCATTTTATCATAGAGGGTATAATAACTATGGATATTAAAAATATTAAGTCTGTGATCGCTTGCGATCTACCCAATAACATGTTTGAGGTGATAATATTCATTGGGTTAGTGGGTTATTATTAGAGATTTCTGACATAATTCCCTAGGATTGAATCTCCCATGAACAACCTTACCTTAAAAGTGTAAACCTACATTTGGTTTGAGTAATGTTAGAGTGATTTTTAGTATTTAAAGTGGAGATTGGAAAGCACTCATATTTTGATGTATCAATGTAGTCAAGTACATGGTAATCTATGATGTCTTTGGGAATATTCTAGTATATGTGATGATGAAGAGGTAGGTAGTGATTGGTTATGGGTATAGGTAGTTGAGAACTCATGAGTAAACCATGAAAACCATTATCTAGAGCTCACATTAGGCGTGTTTTCTTTTAAGAGTTGAAGAAAATACCTCCTCGGAAAGTGGTTCATAGTCTATAAGGACTAACACAGTCTCAGGTATATATTCTCTAACTGATATTTAAACCTGAGGTGGAGGTAGTGGTTAGAGTTCCTAAAATATTATTATTTTGATATTATCTATAATTTATATATGGTAAATATAGTGGTCAATTACCTTAACATGAAATCCAATATTCAGTTGATGGAAGAGGTGTATGAGTAGTTCGTAGTGATTAAGACGACCTTGGTGGATGGAAGATTTGTCACATATCTTTATCCAATGCTGGTGAAACATTTTTTTATTCAGTTTGTGAGTGTGGACTATTTGGGAGACATATACTATAATTTCGATCATGAATGAATATTCTTAGGTAAGGCACCTGATGGATTTTCTAAAGGTGTCACCCGTTTTCAAGGGTGGAAAATGGTTCCAATCACACTATGTGAAGTAGCTATTAAGGGAGTTCCACACTTCCACCATAGTAGTATATTCACGTTTGAGAAATATATACCATGACCATATATGTTAGTGTTGGTGGCCAGGTATAATGTGGAGTTTTTCTATGTTTTTATCATGGTGTATCACCTGTTAATAAGTGAAGCCTTTCAACTATGATCTATAATATTTATCATAACCCCTTAAATTTCTATAGTGGAAGTGGGGTGGAATATTGATAATCTTCATAATGACACTTCTATGTATATCAAGAGGTTATGATAAAATTTGGGTGATCATCTACCAATGAACCAAGTTGACCCACTTCATTCCAATTCAAGAACCACGTTTTGTGGAGAGCTTGGGATGATTTTATATAGGAAATATCATCAAGTTTAATGGGATAACCTAGAAGATCGTTTCTAACTAGGATGGCCGATTAACATCCCAATTTTTAAGGATCTTGGAGGAGACATTCAAGACTCAGTTTTGGTTGAATACAACATTCCACCCTCAAATAGATGGCCATACCAAGTAGACTCTTCAGGGTTTTTTGGATATGTTAATAGATTTCATGCTTGATTTCATCTATAGATGGAAATATAACCTACCTTTATATGATTTCACTTGCATTAAAATTTATCACTCCAATATCAACATGGAAACTTTAGATACAATATATAAGAGATCTTATAGGCCACCCTGGTGATGAATGAATATTGGAGATTCATCACTTATGGGTATGAAGTTGGTGTGAATAATAATAGAAAAGGTATAGGTGAAGACAACTCAGAGCTTCCAGATGTCTTATAGAGATATATGGAAAAATCATTTTTTTTTGTGGAGGGAGATCATATTTTCTTAAAGGTCTCACCATGATGTAGTTTGGGGAGTTTTGGTTGGGGAAGTAATCTATCAAAAATGTTTATTGGGTTATTCTAGATTATTATTAAGTTAGGTGAGGTTTATTTCTAACTAACACTAGACCCATAGTTGGATCGGGTGCAAAATGTCTTCTACGTGGCCCAACCAAGGATATACATGAACAAATAACTCTATGTCATCGATTGGGGTGAGTTGGAAATAGATAATTATTCAACCTTCTTAGATTACCAGATAGAGATCAAAGAATAGAAAGAGATGACCCTTAATGGTTGGGAAATACAACTAGATGTGTTATAAAGAAAAATAAGAACCTTCAAGAGAGATAATTAGAAAACAAGAATCATATGTGGTCATAGTATCCTCAAACTTTTGAGTTAGTTGGGATTTTCTACAAAAAAATCTTTAAAGGTGGGGAGGATTTATAAACATGTATTTTTATAGTCTAAAATTTATAATACTTTAAATAAAATTTTATGAGTCAGTCATTGAGTCACTTTTATTGGATTATCGTAGGGGATGATAAAATATATTATAATAAATATAATATATTATTTTTAGTCTACACATATGAATTCATGTGATATTTTCATATCTTTTTAATAATATAATTATATGGGAAAACTGATGTTGCAATTGCATTCAAAATCGGTGTTCACCCTATGGGTGATGTAAACTTGTCTTCATTTCGAACCCGTGAGACATGCCATCATGGGTACATTATTTAATAAATAGATAAATATTATATATAAATGTCTGTGTGGGTGAAACACTAAATGTTTTTATTTAATCCACCTTAAAATCTATAATTATGGTTATCCACCATAAACCCTAAATTAGAGAGATTTCTTGGGATATAATCAAATATTCAGATTTGTGCATTCTTGGATGCATCAACAACAAAGCCTAGAAGGGATGCAATATTCATCGAATAACAATCATAAATCAAGGTAGGGCTCATTATTATGAGTTTTTTTATTTTAATTTAATTCTCAATCCTCTAATTTTAATTTTCTGACATATTGGAAATCCCTCATGTTATTATTCATTCCCATTTTTTCCAAAAATCTCTGATTTCCTTCATGTTCTTTGTTGTAGGTAGATTCGTTCTTGATGAATGGTGGATATAACTTCACACTAGAAACCGAACCCACATTCTTCCCCATTATATCTCCCTTATTATTCATTATTTATCCATTGACCTTATCTATAATCAACATTTTTATGAACTTGGATCATAATAGTGAATTAAGAGTATCATGTCCTGTGAGAAGATGATTTGTGCATGAAAATGGAGAATCTTGCAACATAGGGTGGATTTTAGGCAAGGAAAGGTATCCAATTATAATGAAAAATTAGATCAAGTAGTAAGCGGTGGTACCGAGAATTGTAGGATCATTCCCGATAAGATTATGTCCAAATACGGCCATTTAATCTTTGATGGAGGATTACATCGACCCTCAGAGGTGTGGTATTGATGGAGGAGGCCCATGGTGTCATTTTTTGCATAATAAGAGGAAAAAATGGTGGTAGTGGTACATTTTGAAATGATACGTAGATATATATATATATATATATATATATATAATATCTGATCACATGATGTGTGATTTTAATCCACACATTGTGTATCACACTACCACCAATGGCTAGGGTTTCAGACTAAGTTACTTTACATATACACATTGTGTAGTGTTAGGTTGTATAACTTAGCATGTATAGGAGCAAATGTATATATAATCATTTAACCCCACATGATATATTATCCAATGAAAAAACCATGTACTATGATCACACAACTCAGGCAATCAATGGTACATGCTGAGTGAACCTTGAGCTTAACATTTCATGTACCTGACCTTAGATATTCCAAGTAGTTTTTTCATCACATGACTCATCTTATATAAGTTCATGATGAGTTACCCTATGGGTCCCATATTCCATATAACCTATCATTCATGTTTTTAACATAAACCCGCAAATGGTAAATCAATAGCTATACAAGACCCAGGTATTTCTTAGGGGCTACACATTGTGTTCCCAAAAGTACATTTCTTGTACATTTTCCTGCCTATGTGTTTTTTGGAACTTCTTTTCTGAGACTCATATTTGGGAATGAAAGTAGTCAATCCTGATTTTTTTCCACATATAAAACCATGGTAAATACATCTATAAAATCATAGGTGATATATAAGCTAAATTCATTAGTATTATTTTCCTTATCTTTATAGGGACAATGAATGGGATTGGGAATGATGATCGAAGCATACACGGGGTTAGAAACTATTCTAGTGATAGACTAATTAAAGGAAATAGATCCCCTATATTATCACAAGAGTTATTTACTCCAAAAAAATAATTAGGGATTAGGTACTTCAGATCATCCATGGGACCAATAATCCCTTGACATTGATAAGGTTTAGGTCCACCACACGACATAGAGAGTTACGTACTCCCCCACACACAGGGCACGATTCCTCTATCCATAGAGTTAGGTACTTCCTATTATAACATTATTTACTTGATTATGTGAGCATCCACTCTTGGTTTTGGTTAATCCCTTAAATTACACTTAAATTAAATGAGGTGTTGGTAACACACTATAGTTTATGATATGCGATGTGGGTTGCATAGTTGGTTATTTCAAATTCTTGGGATGCTTGTGGTGGGTGATTCTTCTATAGTGGGGATATGTGGAGTTATAAAATCTTCAATGTCTTTGGTTATCTACCTTTAAATCATTTTTGGGTTATCCTTTACTTTTTCTTATTTATGTGACTAAACTTTATATTAATCCTTTTCAGTTTTAGTCCATTCTAATAAGTATGTATATACTCACCCTTCTATGGGAATTTCTACCAGATGTGTAATATATTATAAAAATGATGGGTAGTTAAAATGTGATTTCAATGGGTATGGATTCAGTTTAGTGGGATCATAGTGGTACCCAGAGATGAAAGTTGTTGGATATGTTTGATTTGGGAGCAGTACGTTGAGGGGTCATCATCATCTCGAGTTTTCTAGGTTGGTTTTATATTTCGAATATTGGGACTTTTTTTACCCCATTTATTTTATCTCATTGTACCTTTTTATTCTCTGTGGATGATTAGTGTATGTATCATTCATTATATATTTGAATTTTTTTATTTTTCTATCTTGAATTATTATATCTTATGGAGACACATGGTGGTGTATAGGTACATTAGTCTATGGACTCTCATCTCATTTGATATGCCTACTTGATGATAGTCGTCAGCCCCTGTCCTAATAGAGGTGGGATTGGGTGGAACACTATATTTACTTATAACCTAGGTTGGTTCCTTGTAGTTTGTATCATTTCATCGAAGTTTTTGGTTAGAAACAAAAAGAGATTTTCTGACTACCATAAATGATTTAGATATTTGTGTTTGACTTCATAAACAAAACGTTACATGGAAAAACAGAAGGAAATTTATGCGTTATCTAGGTTTGAAATATTTTGTTAGTATGATCTCATGAAATATAAGTAAAATATCATGGTATTTTTTAAATTAAATACAATGATATGAACCATATAAATACCACAATTTAAAATTGGAAGAGGAAATGAAAAATGGTTTCTAAAGCATCAAATGGATAGATTTATGAAAACATGATCATTTAAGAGTGAGTGGGACATACCAATTAAAAATTAAATGAAATAAAAAGACATGGATTAATAAAAATCATTCAAGAAAAGAATTATAAATACAATGTAAAAAATATAAAATAAAACTTGGGATTTATATAAAACCCATTCTTAAGTTATCACAAATAGTTTATAACTTTATCGAAGGGGGAGGAAGAAAACGATGAGTAAATAGGCATCCAAATCAATCTTTTCTCTCCATTTAGAAGACAATCCCTTGATAACATGGTTAGGGTGAAATTATAATTACAGTTAATTCAACATAGATCTAGAATAATTAAATATTCTAAGGTTATAGGTAAACTATCCAAGAGAAATTTTTCCTCCCTATTTATTAACCTAGATAAGTGACTAATCCACTGAATATTAACTTTAATTTTTTTTATAAATGTGGATCTTTAAGTATATTTTATATGCTACTAGAATCATTCCAATTATAGTTCCCCATCCATTATATGACCCATTTATAGAGGGCAGTTCTAATTTGTATAACACAAAATTTCTTCTCTTTATGGGGATTCATTTGGTCATTTATGGTTAGATCTAGCCTTTGGTTGAGTTTCTTGAATTGAATCCTCATAACGCATTAATTCTAAAAAAAATTAATTTTATATTTTAAATTAGTTTAGTTAATGTTATCATAAAAATAAAAACATAATTTTTTCATTTGGATCATGTTTTTAAAAATATTCAAATTTTATGTGGAATGAAAAAGGCTTCAATGATGGGATATTAAGACCCATAAATAATGTAAATAACATTTATAAGGGAGAAAATGTATGAAATATCACTTCAAAATAAACTAAGTTTCCACAAGTAATTACACTCAATGAAATTTAATAAAGAATCCATTTTATCTCAGATATAAGCTCTAGGTTAGTGAATATTAAAATTTTAAGGGATCAGTTAAATCATAATCTTAGTATGAAAACACATTTTTAAATACCTCTCACATATGATCCTCATAATATTTCCCAATATCACTCACTATTGATTCATCACTATATATTCAATTTGACTCCTTCATTTTCCTCTTATTAATTTGAGTTAACAATAAGCATTATTTATATATCTTTTAATAACAATGAATACATGACACATAATTTTTTTTAAATATATTTATTATTCATTGAACATATTCATTCTTGAGTCTATAAAATCTATAAATAAAACATTCCAATCAGTAGTAACCACCTAAGATTAATTATAATATCCTAGACATGGAATAAATATTGAACAATCAACTCTCAGACAAATTATAAATCATATTTTTAGAATTTTATTTTATATACATAGACTTAGTTCCAATATTTATTAATAGTTTGTTACTTTGGTTCGAATATTATCATAATAATATATTTTAAAAGTCCTCATTCAACTTATTTTTTAAAGTGAATAATCAAAATGTTACAATTTCATAATAAAAAAGTTACAATACACCACACACAATTTACCCCCCCCCCACCACACACAATTTAGTTTTATCAAATGATCACTACAAACACAAGAAGTAAGAATAATATATGTAATGATACTTAATTTTATTTGAATTTATTTCTTTAAAGTGTGTGTTTGTGTGTGTGTGCATGTCCTTTTACCCAAGATCCATCCTTCTCCTTTTCCTTATATCCTTCATGAAAAAATTAGGTGGTATACTTAGTGAGGAGGGTGGAAATTTATTTAAAACAAACCATAAAATAAATAAATGGAAATTCCTTTGCTTTAGTTACTTATAAAGATATCTTATTTTAGTTTATTTATCTTGAATTCTTCATATTTAATTTTTTATAATTATATAAGTTGATGGATTTACCTAGTTTCCTTTAAAATAAGGATTTAACCTTTTTCCATTCACAAAATATTATCCTCTTTATTCATTAATGTTCTCCACTAATTCATTGTAATTGATCTTCAAAACCTTGAAAGGATAGAACCACCTTGGTTTATGTTTGCTAGGAAATAACATAATAATTTAATTAAAAAACAAAAAAAAAATTCTTGTTTCTTGAAGTTACTTTATCAAATTATTTTATCATGAAAAATATTATATTTATATTTAGTGATCATGTCATTCTTATGGGAGTCTCTTCTAATTTTTGACAATTAATATAAATAAAATAGTATTTTCCCAGAAACCAATTTATAGTCCAAAATCATTACCTTAATTTCCCAAAACAATTTATATTAAATACTAATAGTTTTATGTAAAACATTCCCAAATACCATTATATATGAATAAATAACAAATGGAGTTTTATAGGTAGTCCTATAATCCCACAATGTATCTTCAAGATTTAGTGTCCAATCCTTAATTGAATTGAATATTGTCTTTTCAAGAATTCTATTTAATGATTTATTAGAGACCTATTCCTATCAAATGGTTTATGTGTGATAGGTAGTTCTTATCTCATTGTTTTATCCATATTTCTCTAGAAATGATCTGAATATATTATTTTATAAATTCAATCCCTTTTCACTTATGATGTCTCAAGACACCCTATATCTACACAGGAAAATTTTTCTCACAAACATGACTATTGAAGATACCATGTTATCTGTTAAAGTAGTGGAAACAACATACTTAGATAAATAATAAATAATATCCAAAATATATTCATTTCCATGAAATTTTAGAAATGGATTCATGAATTTTAGGCCCCATATCTAAAAAAATATATACCTCATGTATTCCAACTGGAGAAATTTGTTATCTTATTCCTATGTTTCTCATCCTTTGTCAATTAGAAAAATATTTCACATACTCTGAAGAATCATTTTAATAAGTAGTCTAGTATAAACCAATTTTTAATACCTTTTAAGCAGTTTTCTCAATTCAACAATTCCTACCATATGATAATAGATAAAAATGGTTTATAATATAAATAATTTTATATTTTTGGAACACACTTATTTATAATTTTGTCAAATTTTTATTTGAATAATAATGCATCTTATAAAAAATTGCATATCAAATCATACTTGAGACTATTATTTTTATCCCATGAAAATCACTTAGGTATTATATCATGTTCAGAATAATTATAAATCCATGAAAATGAAGAAAACCCCCTAATATTGAATGTAAAAAAACTATGAAGGAATTATCCCTTAATTAGACAACAATGATATTTTATTTCATCATCAAGCCTAGATAAATGACCCAGAACTTGATTTTTATCACATTTTTTATTCTTAATTTCAAGGTCAAATTCATGAAGAAGAATGAACCTCCTTATTGACCTTGGTTTGGTTTCCTTATTTTAGAGAAAATATTTTAGTGTTGAAAGGAATTTGTAGACAATTTTCATACTAAATATCAAGTCTGGCAAGAATTTTCTCTATTTAATACAGTACAGTGAATATTTACTTATTTTTACTGACAAAATTTAGTTGATCTACCTTAATTAACTTTCCAGCATAGTATATAATATGTTTTATCTTCTCTTTTCTCGAGCTAAGAACTGTACCCACTATATAATCACTGGCATCATGCATTATTTTAAAATTTAAATCTCAGCCTAGTTCTATTATTATTATATATGAAATTAATTTCTTATTCAATATTTTAAAATCTTCCAAATATTATTTATCATCCTTCACTAAAATTGAACACAAAGGGCTTTCTATCTTTGATAAGCATTTAATTAATCTTCTATAAAACCCTACATGACATGAAAAAATCCTCACTACCTTTACTAAATTTAAGGGTGGTAATGTGTTTATCACTTATATTTAATATTGGTTTAATTCAATTCATTCTTTATAAATCATGTTCCTAAAAATAGTTTCTTCTCTCACTATGAAATAGATTTCTTCCATTTTAAAACGAATTTCATTTATTTACACCACTTAAGAATTTTAGAGAGATTTTTAAGCCATTTTTTAATGATAGTCTAAACATAGAGAAATCATAAAATAATATCTCAATTTTATTGTCCACCATATAAAAAAACTAACATCATATATATTTTCAATGTGATTTGAGCACCATAGAACCTAAATTACATTCTTATATAACAAACATTCCTTACAGACATGTGAACATTGATTTTTATTGATCCAATTGATCAATAAAAACTTAATAGCTTAATTATTAATTAAAAAACAAAAGTGTAAATTTTCAATAATCATTTCATTCATTTTATAAATAAAATATAGAGGGGAGTGATATTTTTGAGTTATTTTATTGAGTTTCTTATAGTCAATACATACTAAATATCTCATGGCTATTATTATATAAATATAATCATTTCTTTTATTTTTATCAACTATAATTCAACCCATATTTGGAACTATATAAATGATACTAGCCCATGAACTATATAATATTGGTAATATGATTCCAATATCTAAAAGTTCAATAATATCATCCATAACAAATTCCTTTATGTTTGGATTCAACCTTATTTTTCACTCAATCATTATCTTATCCTCATCTTCTATATAACAAGACATATCCCTTTAACATAAAAAATAATTCAAGAAAAATATTCTAGTATTTATTTAAAAAATTGAATAATATAACTTGTTATTATTTCTACAAGATAGACACAACAATTACTAGAAATGTATTCTTTACTCTAAGGTAGGCATGTAAATACCCCGACCCTAGTAGACCAAAACCAGTGCATTACTTTAATGAATTTGTATTAAGAATAAGTGATCTCATACCAATGGACTGAATTATTTAGAAGATTTGGAAAAGCAGATACAAAAAAAAGTTTTACAATACAATTTGAAATGAAATACAATATAAAAAATTCTGTGAAAAAATCCTTATTTTCCTAGATTATATCAACATGTCAATCCTAATATATATCTTGGCATCCTGGGAAAAAAATAAAATGTAAGAAATGGGTTAGATCATATGATCAGTAGGATTAATTAATAAAAAGGAATCTATGATAAAAAAATATAAACAATAAGGCATGGTGAATAACTAAAAACACATACAATTAGAACAAATTCTTGAGTATAATATGGTAGTAATAAAATATGATCAAATAATTCTATACAAATAATTATATGAGAATGAAACTTAAAGAAGGATATTCTAATAGTAAAATAAATATATGGAATACCGTCAAATAATCTCATAATTATAAAATTCATAATGTGGGATATCATAAAATTACCATCAAGGCCTTGATCAAAATTTTTACATAAATGGGTAAGGCCATGGCCAAAACCTAGTCTAGTTTGTCTCATAAGACCTACTAATACATCGAGGGGATATAATGGCCCCCACCTGATACTTACTAAGTCCAATGTAATCCTAATATGATAGGGGTGAAACATAATAAACATATACATTCATATCGAAACTGGAATATTAAATGTAAATAATTTCCCCAATCAAAAAACATAATCATAAATTATCCAAAGTAATATAGTGAATGCTATCAAGATAGTATATTCCTAGTCAAAATAATCCTAAAAAAATCAATAAAATATGGTAGATGGTAACATAATAGATCCATATAAATTAATCATATGATTAAATAGAGGTTTTTTGAATAGATAAAAAAACTCAAATAAAATAATTGATAAATTCTTGATAAAAATACCATATTTTACTTTGTAAAGAAGAGTTCTTTTGGAAAATAACTTTTATTTTTTATAAAATAATATTTTAAACATGTATATCACAAAAAAGAAAATATATGGAAAATGAAATTATTTTTTAGGAATATCAAAATAATATTCATAATTTTTGTTTCAAATGAAGTGAAAACATATAAAAAAATTATTTAAGAAACTTTTAGAAATGTGCCACTTTGGTGCGGTTGAAGGGAAAATAGAAAAGTGTCTTTAAAGGGAATGATAAAAACATTTTTTTAAAAAACCATAAATTAAATAAGACAGTTTTTCATGATAAAAATAATGATTTTAGAAAAATATTGGTTGCTTAAAATAGATTATGTAGTTTACTTTAAAATTAGTGTGAAATTAGGATGTTCCCTTTAATCAAGAGGAATTGAAAAAAGAACCTTATAAAACATTTATTCCCCCTTAAAAGAAAAAATGATTGAGATGGATAGATATATTTGGAGCATAAAAATATAATTTAAGAGGATTAAATAATAATAATTAAGAATTATATTCAGGTAAAGAGATAGAAAGCATGACCTGAAGGAAAAAGTAGAGGTTTGTGGAGAATCCCTTACCTTATGTCTAAAAGTGTTCTTCAATTACACTTAATGTCATGGATAATGAAATTAGATTCATTAATAATTTGATTCATAACCTCTTAAACATGTATTTAATTTATTATAGTTTTATTATGTTCATTTATGTCCCTTTTGATGAGTTACAAGATTCAATTTCATCATTCAGGAGTGTTTGTTTCCTTGGTTTTCATGGTAGGTTCACTTGTATACATGAATGAAAGTTCATATAAAATTGAAATAGTTATCTGGAATTGAAATTTATTTTTATTAATGAAATTATATAATATTAAATAGTTATATATATCATTTTTATAGATATTAAGAAGATTCATCGGATAAAACATCAATGATAACCGTTTAGATTATTTTGGTATTTTTTCAATCATCATGTACTAATTTTTTTATTAATTAATATTATGTATATATACTGGTTCCATAAAACTAAATAATTTTTAATAAATATATTTTAATATATTTTAACCATAAAAATGGTTTTATTATGAACCTTGAAATAGGTATTAGAAAATGAAAAACCATCATCCATGAAGGTGGTGAATCGATACCTCATGGATGATGTTTTCATTTTTAGAACAAAAGGGGAAGAGAAGAGAATTGATGGTGGATATACCATTAACATAATAAAATTTCAGTATATATATATATATGATACTATTTTTATAATGTTACTTTTCCCAGGGTATGTGAATAAATTATAATAAAAATAAAGAAATTGAAAGAGAGAGAGAGGGGGAGGGAGGGAGAGAAGGTTTTTTACCTCTTGAGTGTAGTCTCCCAGAGATCTTCCTTAAGGGAATAGGAAATGGTATTCTTGAGAGAGAAGAAAGGACTGAATATAAAGAAGAGTATTGGTATAGTAATTTTTCATAATATTATCAATATCTAAAGCCTATAAGGTGTCATGATAAGTGGTGGTGAGGGGTGGTATTTATAGTGGAGGAGATGGGTATTTTTTTTATTAATTAGTTTTTTATTTTGGCTGAAGGACATCAGTAATATTGATTATTTTTACTAAATACTATAACTAGATTATTTGAGTTCGAAATAATTGGTGTTTACCTCATCCATAAATCAGCCATGACTGAATAATTCATTTATTTACTTATAATGTTAAAAATCATAAATTACATTATTTTACAATTCATAAACATTAAACTATTTTAGAAAACCCCAAAAAATTTACCCTAACCATTTTTTAACATGTAGATTTCAAAAATGGACTCCATTTTATAGAAATAATTTTCTGAATATGAGAAATTTAATTTTTAAATAAAATCATCATTGATTCAAAAATACTGATTTTAATATTATAACAGATATTACGACACTTTGAAAAATTAATTGTAGTTTATAAAATTATATTCTAATTATAATGAAACAAAATATTAATTTATGAATCTATTTTATGGAAATAAATTTCATTTTAAATAATTATATTAATTATAATATTGTAAATAATCATTTATGCTTCATGAAAATACCAACACTTAATTTATCATTTTTAAAACATTTATTTACTTATTCAATGATATAAATATATTATATTTTCATTAATAAGATAAATAATTTTTTTGGTAATTTCATAGGTGATGTTACTATTCTATTGGACAAATTACTATTCCTAATGGTAACATTACTATTCTAACAGTCATGTTAAAATTTTATAGTATATCGTGGTTTTAAACATGGTGTTGTGTGAAACATAATCTATTGAAGATGTTAAATTTAAAATAGTCGTACCATAAAATCTTAGGGTACTACATTCTCTCCTCCATAAGAAATTTCTTTCTCAAAATTTCTATAATTTCACCTCAAAAAATGAATTGGGTGGTTTTTCATCATAATTTACTCTAGTTCCCATGTCACCTCTTTAATTTTATGCTATTTCCAAAGTACATTTACCAACTGAGTCATCCGATTTGTCAACACCTATTCTATAGTGTATATAATCTGTATAGGCTCTTCATAGTAAGATAAATAAGGTTCCAATTCTATTCCTTCAGAAGTGAGAACATGCGTTGGGTCTGGCAGGTACTTCCTTAACAAAGAGATGTAGAACACATCATGTACTTCAGAAAGGCTAAGTGGGATTGCCAAAAGATAAGACATAGATCCAATTATCTCTATAATTTTAAAAGGTCTAATGTACCTGGGGCTCAGTTTCCCTTTCTTACCGAACCTTATGTCACCCTTCCATGGAGATACATTTATAAATACATCCCACTTGAAACTTCAAATCCTTTATATGGTTGTTAGCATAACTCTTCTACCTACTTTGAGCTTCTTTGACATGGGTTTGAATAATCTTTACCTTTTTTATTGTTTCCTATATAATTTTTGGGCCTATAAGCTTCCTTCTACCAACCTCATCCCAACAAGTTGGTGTAAAACCTCTCTTTACATATAACACTTAATACAGTTCCATTTAAATACTTTAATGAAAACTAATGTTGTAGGAAAACTCTGCCAAAGGTAAATACTAGTCCCACATACCTTGAAATTCAAGTGAGCATGATCTCAACATATATTATAAAATTTGGATCATCCATTTAGACTGTCCACTAGTTTGAGGTTGATAATAAATACTCAAATGCAGCTCAGTATAGAAAGCATTCTGAATAGTTTTTTAGAATTTTGATGTAAATCAGGGATCATGATCAAACACAATTGAAAGAGGTTCATTATAAATTCTTAAAATTTTATTAATATAGAGTCTTGCATGGTGCTCTAGTAGAAAATCCTCTCTTATAGCAAGGAAATGTGCAGATTTGGTAAGTCGATCAAAAATTACCCATATTGCAACATTATTTCTTAGAGTTTTATGTAATAAAATGAAATAATCTATAGTAATGTCATCCCATTTCCATGTCAGAATAGGTAAAGGTTCCATGAATCCTCTAGGATGTTGTATTTCATCTTTCACCTATTGAAAAACTAAACATATTGATACATAATCAACAATTTACCACTTCATATTATCCCACAAAGAATGTTCCTTCAAATATCTATACATTTTAGTACTACCAGGGTGTATAGAGAAATTTGAGCTATGAGCATCATCCAATAATTATCTTTTTATATCAGGTATAGAGGGAATATAAAGCCTCTTCCCAAATTTGAAAATATCATATTCATATACAATGTCTTCCAATTTCCCATCATTCATAGCTTTAATTTTCTTTTGAAAATTCTCATCACCAGACTAAGAACTTTTAATCCTTCCAATAAAGATGGTTTTCAAACCATTTAGAAAAGTGGTGATGTTTCACCATCCTTAATAATTCCCATATCCATATTTACTAGATCCATGTACAAAGGATCTTTATCAATCCTCATTTTGTTCAGAACTCCACAATCCTTCATAATCAATGCATCTACTACCTTATTTTTCTTTCCTTGGGTGGTATTGTATTGAACAATCATAATGCTTGAGTAAATAGAGCCATCACCTTTTCCTCATGTTAAGATAATT
This sequence comes from Viscum album, assembly GCA_963277665.1. Classification (NCBI taxonomy): domain Eukaryota; kingdom Viridiplantae; phylum Streptophyta; class Magnoliopsida; order Santalales; family Viscaceae; genus Viscum; species Viscum album. The sequence goes on along the minus strand of OY728161.1, from coordinate 340,176,406 downwards.
TTGTAAGAAGATATATTTTAAACTCTTATGATCTATATTTCACTATAGAGATAGTGTCTCTATATATTAAGAGAAAAGATTATAGTTTCTAACTCAAGATAATGAGTTGGCTAGTTTTGTTCATGTGTTTTTAATAGTATCGATTAATAGGAATTAATTATATCATTCTATATAAGACCAAAACCAAGTCCTTTATTTGATGTTCTAGATGGTAAAGTCAAGATCAGATCATTCACTAATATCCTATTTAATTATTTAAAGAATTATTCACATTATTTTGTCTAAATAAGCATAACCCTTTATGAGTAATCTTGGTTAACGGGTTAGCTAATAGGGAACAATTCTGAATGAAATGATAATAGTAACTTTCTAAACCAGTGAAACTACATACCTCAATTATGTTCATTGGTGTAGGCCATTCCTGGACTGTGTTTTTCTTTGAAAGATCAACTGAGATTCCATCCATGGAGAAAATATGGCCAAGAAAGGAAACTTTTTGAATCCAGATTTCATAATTTATAAACATCACATATAACTATATTATTCTATGAGTCTCTAGAAAATTTTTTAAGTGGTTCTCATGGTCCTCATATATTTTTGACTACACCAAGATATCGTCATAAAATAAAACAACAAAATTTTCAAGATATTCCTTGAATGTTCTATTCATTAGATCCAAAAAATAGAGGGTTCATTAGTCAATCCAAATGGAATTACTGTAAACCTGTAATTCTAATAACCTATTCAAAATGTTGTCCTTTGAATGTCTTCCTTCCTCACACACAATTGATGATATCCAGAACAAAGATCAATATTTGAAAAATATTTCGCTTCCTAAAGTTGAGCAAATAAGTCATCAATGTGAGGCAGTGAATACTTTTTATTTATTATAATATCATTGATATCTCTATAGTTAATGCATAGCCTCATGGATATTTCTTTATTCTTAACAAAGAGAATAGGGGCTCCCAATTGAGAAACACAAGGGTGAATAAAATACTTACTACTTAACTCCTCTAGTTGTTTCTTCATCTCCATTTATTCTTCAGTGGCCATTATATAAAGAGTATTTGATATTGGCCTTTCATTAGAGATTAAATAAATATAAAACTATACTTCCTACTCTAGAGGACGTCCAGGTAAATCCTATGGAAATACATCAATTTATTCCAGTACAATAGGCATATCCTCCATTTGAAGATCACTTTTTTCATCAGTAGTTTTTATCTTTCCTTCTTCTCCAAGAATATCATTTAGTAGAGATAATGAGTGTGGATATAGATATAAATTAGATGATGAGTTTTATTCTCTAAAGATAAATTATTATACATCTATCTTAAAAATCATAATTTCTTTCTTCTTGTAATAATGTTTTGCATCATATTTTGAAATCTAGTCTATATCGTGGACTATATCAAATTCAACCATAGGTATGATGATAAGTTGAACAAATAAATCATGTTTATGTATCATAAAAAGGACTGTGTTACATATTTTTGTGGCAACGAGACTACCCTTAAAAGTTTTATTGACAAATCCATTATTAAATCAAAATGGGAATGTCTGATTTTCTTGGAAAACTGGTCAGATATAGAAGAGTGAAATAATAAAAAATCAAATAATTCATTGGATAAATTTAAATATTGGATTACTGTACCTACCACCACATTATTGGGTGCTTATAATTCAGTTTTTTGACTACATAAGCAATGACTTGTTCCCTTGGCCTTTTTGGGGGAAAGATCCTTTGATTTCTAGGACATTCATGTTTATAATTTTCCATTTTATTACATATGAAGCATTTCATATTGCTGAATTATTTATTTACCATGTAATCAAGGGAAGAATAGACTTTTTCTCCACACTTTTAATAAAATCACATTCCCAATAGGCATGTTCCATGTTGTTTCTTTCCCCATTTATTTCAAGTTGAAAATTCTATTCTTCCCTTATTCCTTTTTTCCATATTTCCTTTTCCAAAGTACTCAACATCCGTCTTCTTATATTTCTTCCCTTCTAAGCTATATGTATTGGGAAATTATTTCTATATCTTTATAGAACATGATATTATATCCTTGTATAATTAGAATTTTTGGGACACTAGTTCCCTTTGTATAATTTTTTTAATTCCATCAAAGAAACAGTCATTCTTGCTTATTAGATTACATATGTAGTCCACAACATGTATTGATAACCTTATAATGATGGATTCATACTTAGTAATGTTTTAATCCTATTTCTTTATTAGTATCCATAATTATCTCTTTATATCCACTCTATATTGATGAGGGAAATATTTTTCAAAGAAAATTTTCTTAAAATCCTTCCATTCCATATTTTCAATTTCTTAAACCTCTTTTGTGTTTTTAATTAACTACCACCACTGATCCACATATCCTAATAGATGATAAACTATCATGAAAACTTTATCCATTTTTAAACTTCCCAAATCCAGAAATATCTAATCTATGGAACTTAAACATTTATTAGCTACAAATGAATTTTTAGACCAATTAAATGATGGAGGTTATTATAACGTGAAGAGATCTAACATTGTTACCCCATGTTGTGGATTGGAACTCTCCATGTGAGTAAGGTTATTTATTATAACTTGAGTCAGTTATCCTAGTATAATCATAAGTTTTTCAGATCCAGTTTTAGCTCCAGCTCCAACATCTTTATCTTATATAGGAGGTAAATACCTACATGTAATATATGCACTGATACAGTTTCCCTTCATTCCACCATGAACCATTTATAAGCAATGTAATACACTAGATTAGATTATGAAATTTTAAAACTAGTGTAACACTTAAAGTATAACTAATCTAAAAATCATAATCTTGGTTTCCTTGAGATTATTCTAAAAGTCAGTTATAAGGCCATATTTATCTAATATATGTTTTCCTAAATTTGGCTTATAAAGTTTCTACTAAACTTACCTCTGATACCAACTGTAATAACCCCAAACCCAATAGCCCAGATCTTATGAATTACTTTATTACATTGGAAATAAGAACAGGTGATCACATCCCAAAGTACCGAAAAGTTTATTAAATTTGGAAAACCAGATAAAACATAAGTTTTACATTTCTTGTGGAAACATCACTATTCTCTTATATTATCCCTTAAAATCAATCTTAATATACATCTTGACATCTTGGGGAAGGGGTGAGATAAACTGATCAATAAGGGTAATAAATACAATGGAAGATGTAATAAATAAACATAAATTGTAAGGAAAGGTGAATAACTAAAAATACATTCCATTAAATCTAATTCTTGAGCATAATATGGATGGAATTAAAGATGATAAAATAATACCATATAAATAATTACATCAGAATGAAACTTAGCCATAGATATTCTACTAGTCAAGTAAACACATGGAATATCAACAGCTAATATCATAATGATGAAATGAATAATGTGGGACATCATAAAAATACCATCAAGGCCTCAGTAAATAATTCTACATAAATGTTTCAGGCATCGGCCAAAACTCGGTCCACTTTGTCTCATGAGACCAACTGTTGTATTGAGAAACTATAGCAGGCCCCAACAGATAATTAATAAGTCCAATTCAATCCTCATATGATATGGGTGAAACATAATCAATATATACATTCATATTAAAACTAGCATATGAAATGAAAATAATTTCCCCAATAAATAAACATAATCATAAACTATCCATTCTAATATTGTGAATGGTATCAAGATAGTACCTCCTCACTCAAAATAATGATAAAAGATTTAATAAAATATATTATACAGTAAAATAAGTGATCAATATAAATTAAACATAATATTCAGAAGATTTTGTTGAAATATATGAAAATAATATAATAAAATAATTATGAAATTCTTGAGAAAAATACCCTTTTTTACTTTAGAAAGAGGAGTTCTTTTGGAAAATCATTTTTTATTTTTTATAAAATGAGATTCTAAACAGGTATATCCTATAAATGTAATGGGAAGGAAAATGAAATTATTTTTGAGGAAAATAGAAATAATATTCATACTAAAATTTGGGAACTAAAGGGAAAACATGTAAAAAAATGTGTTTAATAAACTTTTAGAAATGATCCACTTTGGTGCGGTTTAAAGGATAGTATAAAAGAGTCTTTTAAGTAGACAAAAGAATAATTTTTTTGCCTTAAAAAATTAACTAAGATATTTTTTAATGATGAAAGAATGATTTAAAAAAAATATTAGTGGCTTAAAACAGATTATAGAGTGTACTTGAGAATGGGTATAAAATTTTGAATTTCCATTTAATCAGACATACTTATCGAGAGGAATTGAAAATGGAATATTATAAAATATGTATTCCACCATCAAATAAAAAATAATTGATGTAGTTAAATATCTTTGTAACATAAAAAATATAATTTAGGTGGAATAAATAATAATAATAATTAAGAATTAAATTTGGGTAAATAGAGAGAAAATGTAACCTAAATAAAAAATGGAGGTTCGGGGATAATACCTTACCTTATGTAAAAAAGTGTTTTGAACATGAATTTAATGTTTTGGATAATGAAATTAGATTCATTAATAATTTAATTAATAACCTCTTAAAAATTTATTTTATTTAATATATTTTTGTTAATTTCATTTATGGGCCTTGTGATGAGTTATAAGATTCAATTTCGTCATTTTAGTGTGTTTGTTTCCTTGGTTTTCATGATTGGTTCACTTGTATACATGTATGAAAGATCATGTAAAATCAAAATAGTTATCCAGAATTCAAATTATTTGTTATTAAGGATATTCCATAAGATTAAATGGTCCTACATATCATTTTTTCAGATATGATGATTATTCATTAGAGAAAATGTTAATGATAATTGTTTAGATTATTTTCGCATTTTTTTATCGTCACTCACTAGTTTCATTTTATTAATTAATATTATGTTTATATAGTCATTCTAGATCACTAAAAAAGTTTTAATGAACATATTATAATATATTTTGACCATAAAAATTGTTTTATTATGATCTTTGAAGGTAGTATTATAAAACAAAAAATCATCATCCACGAAGGTGGGGAGTCGACACCTCACAGACGATCTTTTAATTTTTAGAATAAAAGTGGTAGACAATATAATTGAAGGTGGATATAAAATTAATTTAATAACATTACAGTATATATATATATATATAATATTGATCATGTTACTTTGGATAGGGGGGGTGAGGGAAGTATAAGAAAAGAAAAGAAATTGAAAGATAGAGAGAGAGAGAGATGGTTTTAACTCACGAGTGTAGTCTCCTTGATAACATCTTTAAGGGGAATATAAATTGTCTTTTGGAGAGAAAAACAATACAAGAACGTGGGGAAGAGGTTTGGGAGAGTAATTGGGTAGAATATTATAAATTTCCACGGATTTTAAGGAGTGAGGAGAAGGGGTGGCGAGGGGTGGTTTTTATAGTCGAGGAAAGGGGTGTTTTTTTATTATTTTATTCTTTATTTTATTATTTTATCTAAATACTATCAATAGTATTAATTATTATGAATAACTATAGTAAATAGATAATTTGAGTATGAACTAATGGGTTCTTACCTCACCCCTACATCTTTCATGACTCAATAATTAACAAATTTACATATAATGTTAAATGTCGTAAATTACTATATTTCACTATTCATAAAAAATCAACTATTTTAGAAAAATAAAAAATCACCCAAACTATTTTATTAATTTTAAGATTTAAAAAATGTACACAATTTTATGAAAAATAATTTTCTAAAAATGAGAAATTTAATCTTTAAATAAAATCATCATTTATTCAAAAAAAATACCGATTTTAATATTATAACTAGTTTTACGACACTTTGAAAAATTAATTATAGTACATTAAATTATATTATAATTATAATGAAACAAAATATTAATTATGAAAATATTTTATGAAAATAAATTTTCTTTTAAGTAATTGTATTAATTATAAAATTGAAAATAAACATTTATTCTTCACAAAAATATCAACACTTAATTTATCAATTTTAAAACATTTATTTACATATTCCATGGTATGAATATATTCTAATTTCATTAATTAGATACCTAATTTTTTTTATAATTTAATATGTGATCTTAATATTATATTAGCTATAATTCTATTCTAAATGGCCACATTACTATTCCAAAAGTCATGTTATTATTTTATAGTATATTTAGGTTTTAAACTTGGTGTTGTGTTTAACATAATCTATCTAAGATATTAAATTTAAAATATACATACCATTAAATCTTGGTGTGCTACAAGTCATGATTCAATGTTTGTGGTAGAATATTCAATAATAAGAAACATGGTTCTTATATAAATGGATTCAATCCTTTTTAGCCTTGATAAGATTCCTCCACTTGCTTCCCATAAACATTTCCTTAATAACTTCTTTAAATAATTAAACCTATATCTTCAATAACTTCTTATTAATCTTACTTGTGTTTAACTATTTAAACTCATGAAATATATCTATGCTTATTTAATCTTGTATATGAAAGTTAACTTCCTTATCAATAATTCCAGTAGAAAAATAAATATTCAGAACGTTTATATGTATTATAACTTGAAACAAATTAATAATATATTTTTCCTCTCCCACCTAAAATAAAATCATCCCTTGATGAAAATAAATGAGAACACCTATAATTTTTAATAATGACTGACCAAGTATCACCCTGACCTCATTATCATTCTTCATATCAAGGAATCAAAAGTTTTAAATAATATTAGTTCACTAATCCAAACTAATAAGTGTTCAATTACATATGTGTGTAAGTAATATATCTATTTTCAAGGTGAAAACACCTTATTAGATTAAACTCTCATATTTCAAGATCCTTATAAATTTTAAATAAATGAGGTTAATACTAACACCCAAATTAACCAAACATTTAAAGGTATTCTTTTCATCAAATTCACATAGAATTTTGAAGCTCCCTAGATCATTTAACTTTTATAGTATATTCCTCTAGGTTTTAACACTATATTACTCAATTATTTTCATTTAAGTAACCTCCTCAAGCCAAATTTTGTTTAAAATTATATTTTTAAAAGCTTTGTGTAAGAATAAATCTTGGAAAATTTCTCTACAAATGGTATGTTAACTCCTATATTCTAAAATATTTTAATAAACATCTTGTAATGATTATACATATGATTAAAAACTACCTATATCTATATAATAATGGTATAAAATGTTTATAATTATTTAATCCTAATTTTCATACCTTTGAAATAATCCTTCTAAGATTTCTATCCTTTTTGTTTTTCTTGAGTTTAAACAATTTTGTGTATTCTTTCTCAGCCACTTATAGTTTATTATATTTCAAGTTTTTATAGTGAGTTTCATATTTTTTAATTCCTTCCAATTCTGTATTTTCCAACATTTATTCATTATTTTCTTTTAATTTTTTACCACTTTGAGTATTTATTTTCCTAACTACTTCTCCATGATTGAATTACATGGTACTTAGAAACTTAACTCTCTCTATTATGTTATTTTACCTTGAAAATTTCCCCACTTTCACTTCAATGTTGTGAAATATTTCCTAGTTACTCTAAGAAAAATGATATTTATTTGAATTAATCTATAAAAAAATTTACTGATCACTTTGGACAAAATATTTCATCCATAACTGGTTGTTTTAATTTTATATGACTTATTCAATTTTCTATTAGTACCTTTATAAAATTATGTTGAACATGAATATTACTTCCCATAAGTTCCCTATTGGGTTATTATTTGATATAAATTATAATTTTATCCTTAAAATTCATAATTTTTAGTATATTTAATGTTCCCTTTATCCTTACAAAATAAGTTAAGATTGTTCCTCTAAACTACATTATATGTGTTTGAAAATGGATCCATTTTTACAGATTTATTTCCTCAATAATTTCCCATCTAATTAAATTCTTCCACATGAGATGTTGAATCTGATCCTAGCATTTAAAAATTCATGAAATTAATTTCACTATGCCTATACATTCTATAATAACAATACTACCTTTTTATTCCCAGTTTTTTAGACCAAATTTTGAAACCTCTTTTACAAAACACAAATTTAATAGTTCACATCATTCATGGTAGTGACTTCATTCACTAAATATCTTATTCCTTTAATTTCATTTTTATATGAATTCATAGCAATCATATTGAATATATGATTCAAATTCTAATTTTTCTTATCTCTAAAACTTTTTTCTTTTGCTAAATCAACCAATTCCTTCCCCATTGAATTTAATCTTTCAAAGAAAACTTACACCAATAATGATAAAGGAATGTAGTGATGTGGGCATTACTTATAATAGTCTTTAAAAATTTCCCAATATTCATGAAAAGGTTCTTTCTCCTTCTGTAAAAATATATAAATCAGTGTTCTTAAATCCATTAGACTTTGGATAACAGAAAATCTCTTAATAAAATTATTTTATATATCTTTCCAATAAAAAAAATGAGTTCTCTTGTTTCTATAATATCCTATTACAAGATTAACCATTTATTCAATAAGGAAAATGCCTCAATCTTAATTCATCCTATGAAACTATTTATAGTAGAACTTATTTAATTCTTATTAAAAATTATTCGATAAAATCTAGTTCATATTCTAACGGTATATTATTAAATGTTGGTTGGTATTTAAGATGATGGTGTTTTAATTAAAAATAAATTTCATTGGGTGTTAATCTAATACATGATGGATTTAAAAAACCCCCTTGTCCTATGAAAATATCTTAGGATTGTTAAATTTTTATTTTATTTTATACTATGTTGTCTAAAAATTATGGAACTCAAATCAATTATAAAATTCTCATGGTATAATGCTCTTCTATTTATTTTATGGTTCTTTCCAAACTATGATATACATACCTCTCAATATAAAGAATCAAATTAAGTAAATATATACTTAATGATCTATCAGTTCATGTAAACCTAGAAAACAAGTTAATATTTCAACAATTGATGTAAACTCATTAAATTTATAAAAATTTTGAGTGTGTATAATGAATGTAATATTAATGTTTTTAAATTTTCTCTTATAAAATAAAAACTAAAACAAAAAAATAAAAATATGTTGTCACTAAAAAATAAAGAACCCATATTGATTAATAGAGATAATATTATATATGATATCAATATGGTTGTGTAGAGGAAACTCATTGTGTGTTAAAGTTGGGTGATGAAGGATGATCCCAATAAAGATAAGAATGTTGTTTACATCATGGATGAATGTCAAAGGAGATATAATTGAGGTTTATTCTTATAATTATCTTATAGATAAATTCAATAAAACGGTATTTAAATACGATGACTGGAGATATGATATTCATGTCTATGATAAGTGATGACATTAAGAGGAGTACTTTACACAATATTTTATCATGTAATGGAATAAGTGGTTGCTGTAAATCTTGTGAAGAGATGTGATTATGAAGTAAAAGATTTCCAAAATATTGAATAATCCATTGAAACATAATTATACAAGATGAAAATTATATCAGTAAAACATATTTCTTTGGAAGAGGTTTTGAGAAGCTAAGTTTTAAGATAAATTAAATATCCTATGGTGATATATTGAAATTCTATGAATTGAGTATTTATATGTTGTAATAATTTTAAAATTAAGATGAAGAAGTTTAGAAATATTATGTTCATTTATAAAATTATTTGAAGTAATTTTAAGTGATTGAAAAGGCCCTAAGATTAATTAAAGATATTCTAAGCTTATTGAAAAATTCTATAATTATATAGTTGTAGGAAATATGAAAGTACTCTTTTTATAAGAGTCATTCTAACAGAATACCGATATATAAAAAAGGATAATTCCATAAGGGTCATTAAGAAACCTATAAGGTTAATTTTGAAAAACCATAAGTGTCATATTTATAATTTTAATAGGAATTTATAGACTTTATAAGAGTCATTTACTCCTATAAAAACACTTCCTATCTAAAAATGGATAAAGGCCTGAAACCATACGAGTCATCACATGGTTTTTTAATTTTCCTTTACTCTTACCAAAAGAAATAATTATAGAATTTAGTACAGGTGCTAAATAATAAGGTTCATTTTTAGAATTATTAACTTATATAAAATATCCAAAATTTCAAGGAGTTCCAAAAAGAATATTCTAAATTAATATTAAATCAAATGAAATTGAATATGTTTTTCATGATCATAATATCATGATGATTTGTTAAGAAATGATTTAATAATTTAAACAAAAATATCAAATTAGAGGATAATTAAGAGATCATTTATAAATTAATTTTATATTTTCAAATATAAAATTTTTAAAATCAATATTAATGATAAAAGGTGAATGAATTTTTGGAAACTAAGTTTTTTGATGTTGTAATGGTTATTTATTAGTTTAAATGTCATAAATAAAATTGTGATTCAAGATGAATGATTAAGAAGATGATCTTCACCCTAGAAATAAAAATATCATACTATATTGATATTTTAGAGTTAAAATGTTACTAGGAGCATAGTTTAGAATCCTAGAATATCATTACAAAAATTTTAGTGTCATGAAAAAAAATATTTTTGTTGTACTATTTCTATACAATAATAGAGATTAATTATAGTGTGGGTGTTTGGGAATAATTTTTAGAATAATTATCCCAAGATTTTTAGATGAATTAAAATAGAAATTATTCATTTTGGATAAAACAAAAAATAAATGAGAAAATGGTATTCCTAGAATATCAATGGAAACAAGAAGTTAAAGAGAATGGAATATTATGATATCATGGGAATTCACCCAGTGATGTAGTTAAGGAAATATTTATAGATCATGTCATCAAGATTGATTGAATTATTTTATATATGTATTATATATAAAATATATTTAGTGATATTGAATATAAATTATTAGAAGAACAAGTAGAATTAATTTATTAGAGGGAAAATTGAGAGAACCTGATGCTGCTCTGAATAATAATTCCTTTATTTGTATTGAGGAATAAGAAGAACCCAATGAGATTCTGAAAATAAGATCTAGTGTGTTGAAGAAGATTGATAAATAAGTAAGAGATAATGATAATTAAGGAAGGTTGATGTGCATGGAGTCTTACTGATCACTCATTGGCAGTCAAATACCTTAGAGTGTAAGTTGAGAGAATCTATTGATTATATTTTGTACAAGATATTAGTTCTTGGATCTTTATAGATATCGAGTTTCATGTAATTTTGTTAAATAATTATATATAGTTGAAGTAAAGTTATCCAAGCTAAAGATGACATAAATAATACTTTAATCTCAGTATTTAAATAATAAATCTAAAAAATATTCACACCACCTAAGTACATAATGGTTTAGTGACTTGGACATTAGCTACAAAAACATATTAATACACAATAAAATATCTATAATCAAACAAACTTATACTTCTTTAAAGACTTTCCAAAAGTTATATATGTCTTCATAAACCGAGGAAAACAAAACATAATAAATGGATAAGCTCAAAATCTCAGTAAGGGAAAACATATCAACATGTAATCTAGGGTTAGATCATAAGAATATAATTAAAAAAAGAAAGGGAATAAATTTATTATTAAAAGTAACATAGAACAATAAGAGTTGTACATAAGTCATGATAAAAGGAAATATAATCTCAAATGAACAAACATATATAATAGAAAAAGTGTATATAATCGTGAGACATTAAATAGGATTCAATGAGAAAGATCATAGACACAAGATTATGACATAATAGTATGGAATAAACATAAGCATAAAAACCACATGTCAAGGATAACTGCTAAGAAATTCATCACATAGTAGGCTTGGGAAAACTACATGTGTAACTTCTTGGGATTGGCATAATTCTCTTTTGTACCCTTGGCCTTGGTATAAAATCTCCTAGGTACCCCTTTGGATTAGGATAATTCCTCCCATGTATCCTTTGGATTAGGATAAATCCTACCATGTACCATTTTGAGCTAATTAGATATTATCTTAAACCAATTCATTAGAGGGTGATATATGACCCCATATATTATCATCCATGCGTATATGTTCCACATAAAATCAGTCATAAAAATATCTTAAGCAACCTATGGAAAAAGAACTTGTTTCTTTAAATATTTAAAAACATAACATAACATAAAATATAAATATCACAGGATATTAAAAAAATCATTTTACAAAAGGAATTTTATCGTGATAAAATATATAGTATGATCAAAACATAAATTCATAAGTGATAAACCTTTTAAGAAAAATAGAATTGAAAATACAAAATTTTTCACAAAACCATTTAGACATTGTTATAAAATGTGAAGTATAAATTAATTTAAAAAATTTGAGAATGTAAATTGGGTAATTTTGAAAATATTATTATAAAGAGTTCCAAATGAAATATCCCAGAAAAGATATAAATTTTATCAAAAAATTTGGAGTAAAAGATAAAACATTTTATTTTGAAAGGATGGAAACCCAATTTTAATTTTTTTTGAAATACCTTATTTTGAAACCGACATTGTGAAAAGATTATTAAAATTTAATATGAATATGGTTAAATATAATTATGAGAATTATATAAAATCATTGATATTATATTTCATAAAAGGGAGGAGGACTTTAGCCAGAAGGAAAACATGAGCATGGAAGGAAAGATTCATTGGTAAAAATGAAAGTTATTATTACCAACATTGGACCTTTATTTTAGAATTTTTTTTATCAAAGAAGTGATTATTGATGATGAAAATAAATTTACCTAGATAAAAACATCAAAATAAATATAAAATAGAAGAATTATGGGATCAAATAAATCTTTAAAAATTATATTCAAGTAAGAAATATAATGACCCAATGAATTATAAATTCAGTCAACGAAACTATTACGAAATTGGTAATGAAGGAATCAAAGGATAATTGGAGGAAGATCATGAAATAGAAATTAATGTATCTTTAAATGGAATATATTTTCATATTTTAAAGAAATTGGTTAATGAATACACCATATAAAATAAATTATGGTGCAGAATATCAAACATGTCCCATGGAGTTGAAAATGGGATAGAGAAATCATTACCTTTACTCTTTATTTACTTGTAAGTGCTTTAAAATACTATATAGAAAAAAAATATCATTATAACTAATTTCATAACAGTATTTTCACCCAAAAAATTCATTTATAATAATTATCTACATTTATATTGGTAAGTTTTTACCTATTTTCCCACATCGGGTGTTTATAGTTTTGACTATTTGTACTTTCATTAGAGCAATATTAGTATTAACTTTTATAAAAATTTAATCATTATAAGTTCATTTATGTTACTATAATGGATCAAATATAATTATTTATTATGTTTCAATTTCCTTGGGTGATTTTTTCCATTATCTATCCTTGAAGTTGAAATCGACAATGAGCACACTCTGGTGACTTTTTTATCCAATGAAAGTTGTTATCTTAATTATTGGGTTAAATATTGATGTATCCATTTAAAAAAAATACCTAATAATTTGTAAATATTTAAATCATATCATACCATTAATTATATTTTAATAGTCATCCATGATATAATTTTTTGGTGTTGTTTAAGTAGGTGGTCAAACCAACCCAAACCTGAACATACCATGAATAATGAATGATTATGGGGTGATTTAGTAGCAAAAAAAATTATTCAAAAATAATAAATATAGTATTTATAATTATTTATTTTAATATATAATAATATTAATAAATTAAAATAAGAATTAGTGTATATTAAAATATTACATAATATTAATAAATAGTTTTCTTCTTCTTAGTTTTCTTGTTTAAGATGGTTAATTTTATAAGTATTATTTATCATTAATATCATTAATAAGTTATTAAATTGGTATTAAAAAAACATATTCATATCATAATAATCATATTTAATCTTTAAGTCCATTTTCACAATCATCCATGTAAGGTGTTGATAAATGAAATATGAAAATCGTGCATTCTATTGAGGCACTAGTCTACACGTACTCATGGATGATGATTTATCTTTCCATAGAATAGGGAAAAAGATTAATATAGTTTATAATTTGATAGTATTAAATATTTCATAAATATAATAATTATATATTAAATACCTTATTTTTACCATCTCTGTACAGTGGTGAATGAAAACAAAACATGTCACACTGTTGAGGCGGTAGTCCACAAAACACACGATTCACGTTTTTGTTTTTATTAATGGAAAAGGGAAGGGTTGTTAATGATTATTACATCCTTATAATAACATACTAGTATAATAATTATACTGATTATATCATTATAATATTTATAAAATATGTTTTAGTGAGAATAAAAACACATAAATAAATAGGAAAGAGGGAGGAGTTGTTAGATATTTATAACTTTCTACTGGGATTATCTCCTACGTAAAGGGGATTAAACCTTTAAGGGGTTGTATTTTGAGAACAAAAAAATGAATTATGGTTCATAAGAGTGTTTAAGAGAGTTTTGTGAAAATTTTTGGGCTGAGAATAAGGGTTTTTTGTGTGAGGGGAAATGAGAATAGGAGTGCCCCTTTTATAAGTGAAAAGGGATGAAAATTTTTAAAATACCCAAAACATTTCAATAATGGAAGGTAAATATAAATTAAATTTCCTCAAAAATTGATAAATAATTTAAATAATAATATATGAGGTTGGTAAACACCTCAAAAACTCAATTAGAAACATTTTTTAAACATGTTTCAATCCCTTTACCCCTTGAATTATTACTCTTTCAATTTAAGATTTACCATAGAAGCTAGTTTTTACCAATGGAAACTGAATATTTATAAAAAAATAAAGTGTTTCTTATTAGATAATTTATACCCAGTTATTATAAAATTTAATTCTATTTCATTTTTTTCAATTTAAAAAAGAAAAAAAATTAATTTTAAAATACTAATGTATAATGTATTAAAAACAATTTTTGAGAAAATATTATTTATATTCTAAAATATTAAATATAGGTTTTTAATTAAAAAATAATATTTTAAAATATATAATTTTACTTATAATATAGATATTTAGTTAATAAAATGGTTTCATAATTTTTATGTAATTTTTACATCCTAGTAATGTCATAAAATCCATAGTATTTTCAAAAAACGATATTTTTCACTATTCACCAAAAAATCAATTATTTTAGAAAAATGATAAAAATTAATATCAAGATTATATTATTATGATTAATATAAAAATTATTTTAATTATTTCAAATTTAATTTATAAAATTTTAGGTTTCAATATTTAAATAAAATACCAAAATATAATGTAAAAATATTCATATTGGAAAATATATTTTTAAAATGTTAACTATTATTATTTTCTTATTCCCTATAGATTGATAATTATTTTATTGATAATATATTATTAATATTACCAAAATATTTTATTATTACTTAATCATAATATATTTATTTTCTTAAATTAATACACCAATTTTAGAAAAATATGTTTTTAAAAATAAAAGGATTTTTTAGTTGTTTTAGCCATACAAATTGTATTTCATTAATATTAAAAGTAGAATTTATTTTTATTATACCCATATTTCATAATTTGGTTACTCCTATTTATATCCCCTAATTCAATGTTTAGTTTTTAATGATTATAGTTAATACATATATTTTTGTCTAAATGTTTCAGGGTTTTTGTTTAATTTTAGTGTTCCTGTAGAGAAAGATATTAAAAAAGTATTTATTTAAATAAATGTATCACAAAATATTAGGGTGTTACATGAATACTTTGTTGAGGAATGAGATTGATCAGCTAGATTCACTAACATAAAATTCCAATTTATGATCTTCTTTGTAACAGCCCAAGATTTTATAAAAAATATTCTTTTTAATTTTATTAATTTCTTGTGTTGTACGCTACACCAAAAGGAGCTTGCACAACACGCATCCTTGACTTGCCTTGCATTACACGCAATCACGACCTTCCTCGATAGCGTGTGTAATACGCAATACCAAGTTTCACTAAACAACGATATGCTATTAAAATATTATTAAAACTAGCCGGTATGAATAGTAATAACCACTTTTTAAAATTCTGTAAATCTTATTTTTCAAAATGAACTTCATTTTTGGATTCGGAGTATCGAATTTAGCCTAAGGTGAAATTTTGGTACATTTCGGATAACTTTCATATTCTGAGGAATAGTGAAAATTACAAAATTATATTTAAAAAACAACTTTTTTAATCGAAATAATTAATAGTGATAAATTATTAATTGGAGTAGTTTTAAAGTATATTTAGAATATATTTTTACAATTTAATACAATGTTGGTCATTGGATGTAATTGCACATTTAGACCAGACATAAACAAGTGTCAATCTTTTGATAGATATTGTTTGTTTTAACAGCGGGATTTAATTATAAAATTAATTAATGCAACTTCTATGTTATGAATTTGGTAAAATAGACTTCATTTTTGAATTCGGAATATGAAATATAGCTTAGGATGAAATTTTGGCATTTTTTTGAAAACCTTCATTTTTGATGAATAGTGAAACCACTAAGTGGTAGGTTAAAAACTGAATTTTGCATAAAACATAATTTTACCGCTTCTGTGAATGGAATTTCGAAAATCCGAGAGACACGGTTAATATCAAGAACTAAAATGTGGTTCAATGAGATAAAAATAATTTTTGGTGAATAGTAACTTTTTACTTTTTTTACCGCGGTTAATAGTAAATAGGGTAACTAAGGGTAAATATGATATTAATATTACCCTAACACATGTCCTAATTCTATTGGAAAAGTGTAATTCGACCAAAAACAAACTTAGGAATAAAATATGACCATTTAGGCCCACTTGGATTAGATTAGGACATTTATTATTAATTTATTTAAAGAACGGTTAAAATAGTTAAAATCAAAGTTTAATAAGTAAATCATTTTTAATATGGGGTTATACATAGGATAAATTCGACTATAAATATTCATTAGAAATATAAAAAGATTTCCTACATAATGGTATTTTATTTGTAATTTTTAGACAATAAATAAATTAATTTATTTATGACACAATGATGATGCAGTAATTATCTTATTAATGAAATATTGACATAATTGATGTTATAAACACAAAAATAAATGTAATTTGAGACTTTTTATGAATTCTACTAATTTTATAGGTTACTATGATATATTAGTGTTGATTTAATCAACTTGGTTTGAACATATAATTCTGTTATGACTTTCACAAAAATCATATATCAAATAGTGTCAAAATTGACACAAAATAGTTTTTAAATCAAATATTATATTATTAATTGTTATTTTATTCTTAAAAATCTAAGGTTCGGCCAAATGACTTAGATAAGGATATATATATTAATAATAAACAATTTGGGGTTCGTTTGTCATGTTATAGTAAGTGTATTAACCATATAGTGAAAGAAAACAAAAAGACACGGTAAAAGTTAAATTAATTAACTTAGAGTTAAATCTAATTGATAAGGTTAAAATAATACCCTAAACTTTTCTAAATCATATTGGTTGATAGGATTTCGACCCATCCCCACTTTAGCTTCGAAATAAGACCCTTTTGAACCATTATAAACCGATTTTGACTTTAATATAAAATAATATTTTGAGATATTCCTAAGGTGCCCCTCTCCTCCCTTATAAAAGGGCACCTCCTCCCCCTCCTCCTCACACCAATTTGAGAACTCAAGCTCGGCCAACCCCTGCCATTTTCTCCTCTCCACTTCCCTAGAATAATCCTAGAGGTCCTGGTATTCTCCAAAGACCAATCTTAGTTCCTTAAGTGGAGGATTCAAAGAAGCGTTCCAAAGAAGAGGTAATATCCATTACCGATCTTTTCAATTTCTTTCTTCTTCAACTTCTTCTTCTTTAGCTGTTTCATGATAAAGTAATAACATCAGTATTACTTACATACTGATATGTTATTATAAATATGAAACAACCCTAATTCACCTTCTATCCATCCTACGGAAAAATGAAATCACCGCGCGTGCGTACATACGGAATACCGTCTCCACGCCGTGGTGTAATCTATTTTCCACCATCACCTTACAAGGATGGGTATAATGGTGTAAATAATAACTATACATAGTTATTAAAACATCATATTGATTCTGATATATTGTATAATCCACTTCAATTCAATTCAATATTTATGGAAATGATATCATCGCTCGTGCGTACGTACGGACTACCGTCTCCACGACGCGATGAGATTCATTCTCCATGCTAACCATTTAAGAATGATTATAAAGTATATATAAGAAATAATAATGAAATATATGAAATTATAAAGCTACTGGATTTATGTATATATATATATGTATGTCATCTACTTACTTCCATTCAAGACAATAGGGAAAGGAAAACAGCGTTCATGCGTACGTACGGACTACCGTCTCCATGAACGATGTTTTTCATTTCATTTATCTATCTATTATATATATATATACTGAATATATATGATATATAAATCATATTTTATATTCTGGAAGTAAGTAAATCATGATATAAGTAATAATAATTTCAATAACAACAAGTCAAAATACCTACGATAAAAGAAACGATTTTACCCAAAACACCTCTTTAACATGGAATTTACAAAAGAACGGGTAATATAATGTCATAAGTGAACCATATATGATATCATAACAATGAATATGATTCTTTAATAAGTCAATGAAATTATTTAAACCATTATACAGGAGCTTCGGACACGTACAAAGCAAATCGGACCTAAGGTAAGGGAAATATCACAATCTCATTTTTATCCGAGATTGTTTATTCGTAAGTATTTACTGGGGTGTATTTTATCATCCACACCCATGTTTCATAAATATGTAGTATTATTTCCATCCAACTACAATTGTTTAAATCCAATTTTACCCTTCGGTGAGTTTTTAGTAAAGGAAATGAAAGGAATCTTTTGTCGTTTTCCGTACGAGGTATTTTTTTGACTTTTCCGACAAAAGTACGAAGAATGTTTTTTTTAACTTATACGGAATGAATGGATTTTTAAAACATTATTTCCAAGATACTTCCTTTACAAGTTTTCAAGTTTATTTTTAATCAATTTCTTTTATTTTAAAGTTATATGACATGTTATGAAAGGAAAAATGTTTTTGAAGAAGAAAGGATATTTTCCTCAAGAATTCATTTCAAGTGTTTTATCAAAATTATTTTCCATATAAGATAATAAAGGGTTCTGTTTCTATCCATATTTTTACATTGATTTGACTATGTTGTGATGGAAATATTTTTATGAATTCCTTTATCTTATATGAATTGTTTTATGATGTCATGATGTTTCAAGAATCCCATTTTTGTTACATGTGTTATGCGATGATGTATGATGTATGATTATGTGGCACACATAAGAAAGGATTCATTATAAGATGGGTGGGACCTATATCTCCCTCCAATGCATTGGGTAAAGATTTTATATCTCATGAGATAGACAGGGCTGGAACGGTAGGTTATACCGATTCAGTGAAACAGGACTGAAACGAGGGTTACTCGATTCAGAAAGGGACTTTGTCCACTAAGATAGTCTTGACAATGAGTCATGACTAACAAGAAATGATTTTCCATGATTATGTGTGCATGCCACAAAGTTTCAAGTTTCATGTTATGATTATGGGGATCTCATTTTCACTTATATGATTTATTCCATGATAAGATATTATGATCTCTTTTGCAGGTTTTGATTTTCAAAAAGATATGATATGATTTTTATTTCCTTTATTTGCCGTTGCTGAGCATTTGAGCTCACCCTTTTATGTTTTCTTTTCCCCAGGATATAAAGAAAGGTTTTAGGTAAAAAAAAGAAGATCTTTATGGGAGATTTTGAAGATCTTGCACCACGATTAGAAGATTATAGTCCGAGTTTCCAAAGACACTAA
Source organism: Viscum album (assembly GCA_963277665.1). Lineage (NCBI taxonomy): Eukaryota > Viridiplantae > Streptophyta > Magnoliopsida > Santalales > Viscaceae > Viscum > Viscum album. Next base: position 340,156,517 of record OY728161.1, on the reverse strand, counting down.
ACTATTACGGTCCTTGTGTGTGTGTTTTTTTTAATGTACTAAGTATTCCGCAAAAGTAATGTAATGTCAATGTACGTCAAGATACGGGTCTCTACATTCTTGAAGAGGTTGGAGGATGTGTTGTAAGACTAATAGGAGTTAGTATTATCTGGTGGTATACTAGGAATAATAATGAGTTGTTGGGTAAGTGAAGTATTCACTATGGTTTCTGGATAATCACAAACCTATTGTAACCACATGAGTTAAATAGTTAATAATCTATGTCTTGGGATAATAAATGAACACAAAAAATACCTGGTTTCCCTCATTGGGAACAAATCTTGTAAAAAATATGTAATGCTTTGTAGTTTAAATTTTTAATTACATGTGGGTGTTTTTAATTGAGTAAAACATCGATAAACCCATGTGTATTAACTGATACTATAATTTTAGAAACTAAAGGGTAAAATGATTATAAGAGTAGTTGAAATGTGGTAAAAAAGGAGTCACACCAGATTCACCCCCCTCTCAGGTGACCACACCCATTCATAGGCACTACAAAAATGATGAAAAATGTTTTTAATTATGTGAGTTGTGTAGAAACACCCCTAAAATGTACAATATCATTACAACACATTAAACATGGATTTTTGAGTCATTTAATCATAGACAAAATTGTATCTAATAATTAATTATGGTTTTATTTTATAACAATAAGTGTAAAAGAGAATTTATGGGTTTTATGTTGTATCAAACAAAAAATCACTAAATATAAGAAAATAAAATTTCATGGAGAGCTTAGGGATAAAAATGCTAACAAGTTTTTGAGAAAAAAAATTGTGAAATAATGGGGAGTTTGGGTTAGGCTTATTGAATCCCATAACTTCATACTTTAATTCACTAAAACATTACTACTATGATCACCCATACCTTGAGTACTCTATAGATAGAATATTAGGATTCAAAATATAATTATAGGTCTCCATAATGTTTCATATTAAGATGAACTAAATTAATTCATATTTAAACTTTTTTTAATCAAAATTTTCCATGAATCCCTCGGTGGATATTGAACTCTAGGATTTGTGTCTCCCTCTTTAGTGCTTAGGATGGAATTCCAATTTAACTCCTAACACACCACTAAGTTAAATTACTTTGTGATTAGGTTATTAAAGAGTTAATAATAAAAGAAGGAGATAAAATTTATTCAATAATGTCAATCAATTCTCTGTGATCATTAACTCAACATCACCTTATCACTATAAAATTATTATCCTAACAAGATCATAACAAAATGTATAAGTAAAAATAAGATTCCAAATACTTATTCCATTGTTATAGATCTACTCATTCATTAAATATCTAATTTAAAGTCTTAACACATGGTATGGATCTCTTCTGAAAGTCCAAATCCTCCTCTTTTCTTTTGGGGTTTTTCTTTTTTTTATGGTCCATGATCATCTTTGAGCTTCTCCACTTCCTATGATGTTTCCACATAGTCAATGTACTCCTTGATTCATCAATGTGTTAACCCATACATTCAAAACGTTAATTTCTTTGAGCATGTGTCATCATTATATCTACTTTGGATAAAGTTTAATTTGTACTCATCATTAGATATTTTACCGATATAGTTATAAAACTTATACTAAAATATTTCCCTTGTTCACATCTTCCACATGTCCTTATTGATCCATTCATTTCTCCCATAGCTGGGGATTTAGTCCTTCCTTATAGATTCTTCTTCTTCTTATTCATATTTTTAGAATTTTCTTGGAACACTAGAATAATAAATTGATGAAATAGATAAAAATACTAGTAAATCATGTCTATATGCATAACATTGTTATAAATCTGTATCGTAGAGGATGACTTCAACATTTTCCCATGTTATAGATGATGATATATTATTTTTGAGGTGGATAAATAACATAAAATCTATTATATTATCTTTTTCATTGAGGCTGATACACCTATACTCATCAACTAGAGTTTTAAAATTATCATGTTTTATCACTGATATGTTATTGTAAAATGTAATATCAGAGCATAGGATTGATACTTTTCTGACCCTCCTAAAAAGTTGAATCGCATATTAGACATGATTTGATGTTATCATAGGGTATGATCCAATAATGAATCCATTATCCATTGATTGACACTGAAACATTACATTCATTTATTCAAAATTACATTATAACATCTTTTAATATCATATTATTGTAATTAGAGACTCTTTAAGATTTAGAGATATAGAAAAATCATAGATATTGATACCAACATGGACAATGATAACTCCATGTCACTATTGCAGTTTCAAACACTTCAGTTCATGAAATAGATCCATAATGATGATTCTATAGTGTAACATAAAATTAATTTAATAATTTCTAATATACATGATCCAATATTAATTCCAAAATATATGTGTAATATTCTACAACCTTCATATTTTAATGGTTATAGTCTTTGAGATGCCTATGACATTTAATACAATATCCAATGCCTTTATTATTTTCAAATCCAATCCTTGTAGCCTCATTTCATCTATATCCTTTGGTAAACAAAATAATATGTACAAACATCCATAATTATCATCTTATAGATTATACACTTAATATTCCCAAAATAATTCATTTCAACTAAGAATGATCAATATGTGAATTTTATTCAAAAAAAATTAAAATTTATTATTCATACTATATTTATAAATTTAGTAGGAAAACACAAAATAATTTTGCTTAAACTATTATAAAGAAAAAACTTGAAATATATTATAGTAACACTCCATATTTTAGAACTATTTATTTTCTTTCAATTTATTAAACAAATCATCAATATTTGGGACTAGATAAGGGTTCTTAACCTTCACCTAGTTCAACATCCTATAATCAATGTAAATCCATAAAACAATCTTCATTATTTATATATTACATCGGAGCTCCCAATGGAGTTACACTTGTTTGAATAAATGATTTCTATAATAGATCACCAATTTAAATCGAAAACACCTACTAATTTGAAAGTTATATCCTCTTAAGAGACATGGAAATAGGAAAAAATAGAAATTGAAGTCTATCATAAACTTTCTTTCACTTTGAGGGAGAAATTTCAAAATCATTTAAGGTAAAATATCTTGGAACTCTACCATAACTATTGTAAATTCCTCCACCTACACTTCTACCAAGATCAATATAAATCTTTTTGACTATGATGTCTGAGGCTCCAAACATATAAAATTTATTCAATGATCTATTTCACTAATTAATATCACATATTAACCTTTCATGTTAGAGAATATATATTGTTCTTTATAGCAGTAAATGATGGATTTTCACAAAATAAAATCCATTAATTTCAATTATATCATCATATGATTTAATTTTAAATAATAAGATCTCAATAATATATTGATATCATCTAATAAATATCTCACAATCTAACACACCTCTACGAATTTATATTGACCTCCAACCGGTGTGTATACCATAAAAGTTGTAGGAATACTATCCACCCTAAGTCTTAATGACCTAACTAAATAAGGAAAAATAAATGTGTGTGATTATATTGAGTCAATCAATTAATAAGATAGAGTGGAATATAAATATATGGTACCTCAAATGATGTATGGTCAACATAGTGATAGAAACTCTATTTCATGCAATTATCCATGTCTTCCAACTCTACCTTGTTTCCACATATGTCAAACACTACCTCATATATAACTAGTTTTAAGTCCTTATGAATGGGTATCATCCCTTTATTATCTTATTCTTGCTAGGTATTTGTTTGATAGTCTAAAAACCCAGGTACTTGACTACCGATAAGGTTGAGGAGGAAAAAATTTCTAGAGATTCATCTAAAATTATTAGGGGTATATCTATTGCCATACTTATGATGTTATTATATATATGAAGAAAGGTAAGAAAAACATAAAACTAATGCCCTCACCATGAATAGAAATATAAAAAAATCAAAGTTCCTACTCAAAGTATGGGAACTACATTCTTTATATAAATGAGAGAAGGAGGGTTGAGGGTGACTACTCAGAGGTAGAAATTTTAACTAACCTAATAATCAATAGCTAATGTTTGAAACAAAACTCCATAGGAAGTTTTGATGACTTCCCTATTGAAGAAAATTCATCCTTGGTAAATTATGTTTAATCACTTCATCCTTTACGAGTACCTCATTATAATTAAACAATGTAATTAGGTTGAACTAACACCAATTCTTTGGATTAAATGACTCTATAAAATACAACACACTTTCCTTATATCTAGAAAAAGTTCAAGGGAATAAGATAGAATGTTCAGAAACATCATTCCAAACTCCCACAAACTAGAGATTCTATATCAGATATAAATTATCTCTTATCTTTATTATCCACTTAATATTACGTATTGAAAATCTGTCCAAAATTGGCTCATAAAGTTCTCCCAAGTAACTTTTTATTCATCATAGTTTATTAGATAAAGGATATTCCATTAATTAATTATGCCTCACAAAAAACTAACCACTAAATAAATCCAATTCTCTATCCTCCTGTGAATCAATTCAAAAATAATTTCAATAATCTTCATACACCCATCCATATCCTGATAAAAAATAGTACCCTATAAGATTCTACAATTGAAACATACATAATTCCATTCTCCATCAATCATCATCCCTTATTTCAATCCACCCAAAAATAGCCTGATCATCTTACCTCACCTCAATAACCAAAATTATATGTGTTTATCATCCACCAACCATGTATAAGAGAGTAAAAAAACTCAAAATATAAGGATATTGAATTAATTTATTTTCTTTTAATAAATTATTTTTTATTTCCTCAAAAATCTTCTCTAGTTCAAACATAGGTGTATATAAGTATGTTTCATGTAACACACGTATGTTTCTAACCCATAATTAGTATACCCTTAATTAATTATGTGTAATAGACTATCATATTCCTTGCATCAGATTTTAGGTTCCCTTTATATATTAACCAGTCTCCTAGACCCGCATCACATGTTTTGTTTAAATGATACCATCACCTTAACAAACTAATTTAGTAACCACTAGTTACTATTAAAAACTCAATCCTAATAAAAACAATATTTAATACCACTATTTTATGACCCAAATTGACATGAAATGACCCATCGGGACCCCTCATGGGAGGTGGAAAGCCGAGTGTTCCACTCCCCAAGCCTGCCTCCAATATGAATGTTCTAGTGAATAGTACTGAGTAGACATATCACATGATATGGGTTATCTTAGCCTAATTCACCCATACACAACACATACCTCCACACGTGACATAATAATATAAGAAAGTTAAATAAAACTGAGTGTAATACAAATGATTCATGTGAAAAATGTTAAGATCTACAATGGTAAACTCGTACATAACCCACAATTAAATAAAGGGAAATATACATTCCCAACAACCAAATAAGAAAATAAAAAAATTATTTATATAAATATAAATCCAAACATGAACTATTCATTATACTATAAAATTTAATCTCCACTATGCTCCTCTAATAACGTATCCACCAAGGTCACCACTAATTGTTAGCTCTGTATAATCCATAGTAGTTCCACTTCCACCAAGAACATCTACAACCTATGTGTCAACTACACATACATAACACGTGTGGGAAGAAATTCCTAAAAATGGTGAGTCTAAAAATACTCAGTTGGATACCCTAAAACCACAAAGTAAAATCTAAGGAAACTGCTAGCTCAAAACCCCTTATACGAGAGAGTAACCAGAAGGAAGATTAGTAAGGATATAAATATTCTATATAACTAGAACTAAAAAGAACATAGAGAATTCCTAATTATATTATATCTAACCCATGAACGTCTAAATCTCATGAGTCACTAGGGATGCTTAGAGTACCTAATAGTCCATGAAGTGAAAGGTCGATAACCTGTTGGACATCACAAGTCGAAGGAAAACAAGGGGGTTTTAAATACCTCAATCCTAATAGCCCAGAGTGGATGGTTAAAAAATTAAATTAGTAATAGATATAAGTGATCACATCTCAAAGGACCCAATAGTTTTGTAGTCTTGTTAAACTAGATACATTCTTGAATCCTAAATTACATTTGAAAACATATAATAGGACATAGTATTTTATTTGAGAAAAAAATATTACCTTTAGAAAATCCTTTAATATATATAATAAAACACCTCTTGGAATCATGGTGAAAGGAAACATAATAAAGCGGTGAGATCAGATTCTTAGTAAGGATATGCATATAATGGAAGCTAACATGGAATAAATAAGGAATTAATAACATTTAAGGAATACATAATGATCAAATAATTTCATATAGATAATCACATGATCTTAAAACTTATCCATGTATATCATAACTATTCAAAAAAACATATAAACATCAATAAATGATTTCTTAATAGTGGAATGCATAATTTCATACCTATAAAACTTAACATTGAGGCCTTACTCCAAGACATCTAAAAATATCTTCAAGACCTCATGCCAAGACATCTACAAAAATAGGCATGGTCATAGCCAAACACCCAGTCTATTTTGTCTCATGATACATACCAATTCATAAATGGGATATGTAATTATAGTTTCCACCAATCACTTATTAAGTCCAATTCATTCATCATATGAATAAACAATACAACTTAATAAATATGCCTTAAAAATATCATTAATTATATGTATTAAAAGATATAACATGCATAATGTCAATAATTTCCCGAGTAAAACTGATCATATACCAAACATAAAAATATTTTGGATGGTATATTTGGAGTATATACTCATTAAATCATAATATTCAATAAATTATGTTTTCATGGATGATATAATCTAAAAATATCACTGGAAAATTTCACAAGGAAAATACCCCCATTCACATTGAAATAAATTATTTAAAATCTAAAATTTCCCAAATATTAAAGAAAACATTTTATTTGAAAATAAACTTGTAAATTTTTTAATAATTATTAAAATAATTGAGTTTTCATGACTGTATAATTTTTTTTTCATATCGTATAAGTTAAAAAACATTCCTTTTACACTTTTATAAAAAAAGTAAAAAAGAACTTCATTTGAAAAATAATGAGAATATTCATTTTAAAATATTTTTTAAAAGTAAAATAATGGTTAAAATATATTAATTAAATAATTTTATAATATTAAACATTAATTTTTTTAAGGAAAATATGAATATGGAATAAAAATATTCTCGGCCTAGTAGAAAAACAAAGTTGGTGTTTATTAAAGTCATTAGTTTTGTATCTTATGTACATAAAGAGAGGAAAATGAAATATTTTTTTTAAAATTTACATAAATAACATGAGTATAATAAAATATATTAGGTTTAGGATATAAATATCAATGAATTCCCCTTAATGGATACTTAAACATAAATAATCCTAAATAATGATGAGATTATGAAATAAACCCTTACCTTTGGTATGACTTGATTTGTAGGTGTTAAAAACACTTGTATAATAAATATAAATTAATTATAAATATATTCAATCACCATATTCATATATTTCGTATAATATATTTTTTTAATTAAAATATTTTAACACCCGTTTATTAATAATTCTTTGTAAAAATCACAGTCCTAGATGATAACTGCTTAGTTTTTTATATATGTTTTGATTTGGTAGTTTTGGGCCTTTTAATTTTATCAGGGTTAAAAAATAAAAATAATTTTAATAATGATATAAAAATTATATATATTCACTATATATTTATTTATAGTAATCCATAAAATATAGAGATAGAAAAATGAATTAAACCATTATTGGAGACGGTAGGTCGTACATACACATGAATGTTGTTTTCACTTTTCTATGTATGGAATAAAATAAAGGTAAATAATAATTCACCTTTATATATTAATTATTATATTATATAAATCATATATATTCAATAAATATATCTTTTTTACCATTCATGTAAAGCAAAAATGAATCGCATTCCTTCATGGAGGTGGTGATCCACATATACGCACGAGCGATGTTATCATTTTAAAATGGATTAGAAAGAGACAAGGTAGATATGATATTATCGTTAAAAAATAATAATTATTTCATAAATATCATATATAAACATTAAACCCATCATAATACTCATCTATAAAATATGGTGATGAAAAATTATTTTTATCGCTACGTGGAGATGGTAAGCAGTACGTACGCACGAATGATACTTTCACTTACCATTTGGTGGAAAAGAGGGTGGATAATGGTGATTTTATAATTATAATAAAATTTTAGTATAATTTATATTATTAATTAATTATTTTATTATAAATATTATATATTTATAGTTGGTAAAATAACAAGTAAAAACAAAGTGATATGTTAAGGCGATTACCTATTCTTTGATAGAAATCATTTAGATCTACTCTTAAGGACCCTTGGGTTGGAATTTTGGGGATAATATCACCTATATAAAGTTTCAAAGGATTCTGGTAAGATAATTTTCTAGGTTTTTATTGATCTAGATGACTCGATGTTGTGTGAATAATTGAGAGAAATGGGTGTCCTTTTAGAAGGGAGGGAAAGGTCACACCTAGACTTTCGAAAACTATTAAAATATAATTAATTCGCTATCCAGATAAATGATTTTAAATGGATATATATTATAATATACATAGTATAAGGTATGAATATAATCATAAAATTAAATTTAGATAGATTTTTGTGTAATTTAAAAACTTATCTTTTGGTTCAACCCCATGGTCAAGCAATTTTAATCTTAAATTCAGTAATGGCATTTTAATATTAAAGGGCTATAATTTTTCATATAAGGTAAAAAAATGGATTGTAAATGGATAAGGGATGAAATTTTAGACCATATATTATCCCCCTCATCGTAGTTCAATATTTTTATTTTTTTTAAATAATTTAATAATATATTATTTCCCTAAAATATCTTTACTATCATTTTTGACACTATTATTTTAATTTGACCTTAAAAAAATAAATAAAAATATTGAATTATAATAGAATAATTTAACACATTAATAATATGTTATAATTATTTAGAAAATCCTAATAAAACTATTAATCACTCAAATTATATTACTTTTAATATTTTTAAAATCATTTATTTTATTTTTTATTAAGTAAATAAATACTTTTTCAGGGATGTGTAGTATTAAAATTAATTATATAATCAATAAAAATTATAAATAAATTACCATCATGAAAATAATTTCAAATTATCAAAATAAAATTTAATATTCTTTTCCAACTTCATTTTATCTCTATATGAACACATAATATATATTTAAAAGTAAGAGAGTGACATTGTGTATTTTTCATTGATTTAAATAATATATAGGTCATTTTCATGGAAACGTTTCCCTTAAATAAATAAATCTTGATCCTAAAGTGATAATAACATAATTAACCTCATCCAATAAGAATTAACACGAAAAAGGGTTACCTTAACACTTAATTTTAACTACGGTTAACCCTATTTATCCTTTATTGAGTTGATAAATTTTACTATTGTTACTTTTCATAATGAAAAAAACTAAAAGGTGTGCATTCAAAAAATGTGAACCAAAAAATTCAAAATATGGTATATATTTTTAACGATTTAATATATAGTTTTGGATGAAATTAATTTGTAAAATATGTGTGAAAAATATGATGAAAACATATTTTTATAAAAATAATATTTTTAAGCATAAAAATGCATTTATTATTATCCCATTCCTATAAAAATATTAGATGAATGATAAAAAATAATTGAATATTTAATATTTAAATTTCATTAAAACCATTCACCAATAGTGATCAATTTAATTTATTAACAGAAAAATGCATTTCATGCTTAAAAAATATTTTTTTTAGAAAAACATCTATGTTACCTTCAAATATTTTTTATTTTCATTTATAATCAATTGATAACTAAGGAATTCATTTTATAAATGTATAAAACATAAATATTTCATAATTTAGTTAGTCTTATTCATACCCACCAATTTTAATATCTATGTTATAATTGTCACATTTAAATATTATTTTAATAGCAGATTGTGGTTCATTTAAAATCAGTGTCGTGTGTAACACAAGATATTGAAGAAATAAAATTTATTAATAGATAACTATATCATAAAATATCCAGTTGTTACATTCTAACACCATTAAAATGAATTTATCTCTTGAAATTATATCACTGTGATACAAAAAAATGAGGATATCTGTACCTCATCACATCCTTAGGTTCCCACATAGCTTCTTCAATTTTTTTTGATTTCACCACAAAAATTTGACCATGTGAGTGGTCTTGTTTTATATCAATTTTTCTATGGGATCTAAAATATCCATATTTTATTCCTCATAAGACATATCTTTCTCCAGTAGTATGACTTTTGAGTTTAGAACATCTGAAAGAGCAGGTTTTTACTTCCTAAAGGGAATTCATGAAACAAATTGTGAACTTGAGATATATTTGGTAGAATCACTAAGTGATAATCTAGCAACCCGATATGTTCAATTTTTTTAAAATTATTGATAAATATAGGGCTCAAATTTTCCTTATTTATAAATATCAAAACTTTATTCCAAGTAGATATTCATAGGAATACCTTTTTAGTTACTTCAAAATATAGATCTCATTAATGATTATCAGCATGATTTTTTTTGTAAAATATGAGCTTCCCTTATGTGTTTTTGAATAGATATAAACTTATGTATCATTTAATTATATATATTAGGTCATAAAAGATTTATTTATCCAACCTCATCCGAATAACTTGGAGTTTTTCACTTTATGCATTAGAATTATTCATAAGGATCCATCTGAATTATCAAGTGAAATCTATTATTATAAGAAGATTACACCGAAGGAAGGTGTTGATAATAACCACCTTCAAAATACATAGATAAATCTATTAACATGTCTTATAGAGTTTTAATGGCCCTATCAGAATAATCATCTATCTTTGTATGATAAGTAGTACTTAAATTCAACTATGTATCCATATATTGCTAAGTCTTTGCCAAAACTTCAAGGTAAACCTCAAATCTTAACTATATACAATAGAATGTGGTAATACATACAACATTACTACATCCTTAATTTATATTCTATCAATAATATCAAGATAGAAATAATATCTAATATTAATTAAGTATTCTAACATCATATGGTGATTGACTATTACACAAATAGCATTATGGCCTTTTGAAATTTTGGGGAGTCCAATGAAAAAATTCATAGTGATGTTTTCCCATTTCCATTTTGGAATAGGTAATTGTTATAATATCCCTTTATAATTATTTCACTCTAAATTAACTTACAAAAATACCAAGCACCTATATCCATACTCTGAAATATCTATTTTCATGTTATCCCACTAGAAGTACTATTTTCATATCTCTATATATCTTCGTACTTCATGGATTAATAGATAATGATGAACTATGAGATTCATACAATATTTCATTATTCAAATATGGTATTTATAGAGAAAATACAAGGTTTCTAAACCTTATCATTAAATCATAATATAGATTTAACCCATGAACATTTCTTACCATATTTTTCATCTATACATCTTCATTTTATGCCTTAATAATCTTCACTTTGATAAATTATTGAATAATAATTTAAGAAAGATAATATTTCTCCCCATGCATCCATATTTCTAGATATATTATTTAAAAATAAAGAAATATTGGATCTTCTGTGACCCTCATCATAGATAATCTATAATGATTCTTTCATGTTAGATAATCAGCCACCTTTTTTCCTTCCTAGGGTGGTAATTTCTTGAGTAATGATAATATTTTATCGACTCCAAAAATATTATTTGAAAAATATTCAATTATTTATATGTAAATATATAATTTAATATTTTATGATTAGTATATATATCACACATTTCACCATACATATAATGTCTCTATATTTTCAATGAAAAAATTACCACTACCAACACAAAATCATAAGTCAGGTGATTTTTCTCATGATTTTTTAATTAGCGATGGGAATATTATATCACTATGTCATTCTTCATAAGGACAAATCCCAATAATTTCTTTAATAAAAAATATAGATCACAAACCCTTATCCACTTTAGGGTAGTGTAATTATAGGAGTTCTAACCAACCTTATCTTTAGTTATTTAAAACTCTCTTCCCATTCATCTATCCATAAGAACTTATCCCCCTTCCAATTCAACTTGGTGATTGGATTAGATAGTCATGATAAACCTCTCACAAATCATCAATAGTATCCAAATAGGCAATGAAAAATATAGATATCAGTTACCATGGTCGGTCTAGGACATTTCTCAATAACTTCATTATTTTATGGATCCATTAATATACCCTCACTTGAGATTATATAACCTAAGAATGAAACTTTCTGAATCCAAAATTTACAATCGATAAATTTATCATACATCTTCTCATTCCTTAGGGTCTTCAGCAAAATTCTCAAATTTTATTCATTATCTTCCTTTCTCTTTGAATATATAAGAATATCATATATAAATACTACCACAAAATGATCAAGTTAATCTCTATAGACTCTATTCATTAAATCTATATATATTTTAGGAGTGTTGGTAAGTCCAAATTGGATAATTATAAATTCATAATGACCATACCGTTTATGGAAGGCTATCTTGTGTATATCCCCCTTCTTGATCCTTAGTTGAGGTATCTAGATCGAAGATCAATCTTGTTAAAATATATATCTCAGCATAATTTATCAAAAATATAATTGATATGAGGAAAATGATACTTATTCTTAATAGTGATCTTTTTAAGTTCCCGATAATCAATACAAATACGCATTGACCCATCTTTCTTCTTAACAAAAAATGTGCACCCCATGTAAAATAACTTGGCCAAATAAATTCTTTATCTATATTCTCCTATATTTTTTTCTTTAATTTAGAAAACTCAATCGAGGAAATTATATATGGGGTCTTTGAAATAGGGATAACACCAAATATGAGTTTTACTAAAAACCCAACTTTACAATTTGGGGGAATAATTGGAAATTCCTCATGAAATACCTCAACATATTCATAAACAATCGGAACATTTTAGATATTTATTTTCTCCAAAAATAATTGAGTTAAATATACTTCATGAATAGGTATCAAAACAAACATTATAGCCGTAATTTCTATTGGGTGTGTAGGTACATCCTCACATTGATAAATGATTTAAGGTTGATTTGAAATATCAAATATAACTTATATTCCTCAAAACTTTATATGAGAGATATACTTGGGGAGGAAATACATACCCAAAATTATATAAAATTAAACTAGAGAAATAATAACAAGATTTAAAGGAATAATAGTCCACAAACTTCTATCAGAGAGGATCTATAAACCTGAGATATGGTTATCCTACGATTATGAGTTTTCACTTCTAACTCAATATCTTGTTGTTGAGGTGGTAATATTATACCCTTAGAAAATTATTTAGACATATTAGAGTGCATATAACTATAATAAAATAAAAAAATTTCAATCATGGAGTGGATGATAAGTGTACCTTTCAGCATGTAGCTAGGAACTTCTAAATAGAATGTAGTAATTACATGAGTTTGGACTTCTCCCCTTGGATTATTTTATGGTATTTCCCTTGAAATTTAGGGTATTGGTGAGAATAGTTCCCCATAACCTTATAGTTAAAGCAATAATCCTTTATGTATTCTCAATTACCCTTAAATTCATGAGCATGATGGATTTGTTTCTCCATACTTGAAGAAAACTTGTTTTCCTTTTAACAATGTACCAACATGTTTCCTTCCACAAGTATCACATTTTGGAAAATTCATCTTTATATTCTTCCAATTATCCATTTTTTTCTTTGTCATCAACTTCTTCTATTTCATTCTTTCTAATACATAAGTCTTGGATACTTATTTATCTGTCTTAATAGCACATGATATTTTATCCTCATATGATGAGAATTTTTGGGATACTAGTACTCTTTAAAGGATAAACATAAAACTATCAAAGAAATGGTCATTATTTCTCTTTATATTATGTATGCAGTCTATAGTATTAATTTCTAGCCTTGTAAAGTTATATTCATACTTAATAACATTTTCCTCTTTCTTTTTTTTTATTAAATCAATAATTTTTTCTCCATATCCACCCATTGTTCAAAAGGATTTTTTTTTCAAGAAACGTACCTTAATATACATTCATTCCATGATTTCAATTTCCTCTCCATCATTAGTGTTTTGAATCAATTACCACCATTGATAAACATACCTAGACAGATGATAAACTTCCATGAAAACCTTATCTCTTTCATTACTTCCCAAAGTGAGAAATATCTTCTCTAAGGAACTTATTCATTAATCACCTAAAATGGATTTTTAGTCTCATTTAATGATGAAGGTCACTAACTCATGAAATGGAATAACACTATTACAACATATTGTGGATCAATAGGAAGATCAATATGAGAATGTTTATTGGTATTAACCTTAGTTAGCTACCCCAATATAGTCATAATTTATTCAGCTCCAGCCACAATTCTAGCTACAAATTCATTATCTTTCCCAATAGCTAAATCCCCATTTGGAATACCTGAATTGATACAGTTTCCATTCCTTTTACTAAGCATCATTTCTAAATGAAATATATTATATAAATTTATGAAACCAAATTTATAATTTTTAAATGAGTGAAAAAATTAATATAAATTAAAAATTTATGCATAAGTAATCTCATAACCATAAACTTGGTTTATTTGGGAATATTCTAAAATAATAAAAATACTTTCAAATATTTTATAATGGTTTGTAATGAAAATAAAAATTGTCACGACTCCCTCCCCACAAAGTGTACCCCTCCTGGGCCGGCAATGTGAGAAGGGAGATAATGACCCCCGAGTCCTGCCTCTAGTAGACCCTGGGTTGGCGACTAACACCGAGGGTATAGTAACACACAAAATGGGAGGAATTACCCTCTAAGAGAACACATGCAGAAGGGAGAGATAAGATAGACACCAATCAACTCCAACTCAGACTGCAATATAAATGAAAACCCAAGTACACATATGAAATGCCATGAAAAAGTACTACCACTGGAAGGGAAAAACTGCAAGTACCCAAAATAAAGTAAAAATAGCAGCAACCAAAATCCCAAACAGCTTATGAAACCACAAGAAAGTAAACACCAGCTTGATCGCCAACCTGCTCTAAGTGACCTGAAAAACAGTTTGTATATACATAGAGTGACTATAATAGTATACTCAGTAGGATCCTTCCCAAAGCCTCTCATGAAAATGTAATGAAAGCATGCTAAAGAACAGTGAACAACAAATGAAACTAACTCATCACCTAAAAAGGTATAATAAGTTCCCAACCTCACCATGGATACTCTCACCAAGTAATGCATACAAGAATATATCATATAATAATTAATATAAAGGGTACCCTACTACTACTTCCCCACTGGTCTGCTACTTTTCCCCAACGTTGCACGTCCTGAGCATCTCTCTCTAAAAAGGCTTGACCGTAGACACCTGGGCGAAGCACCACAATATGAACCTCATGAAACAAAACCACCACATCCATACACCAAAGTAACCCGGTATTTTCTGGGATCCACCACATCTTGCATGATGTTTTTCACACGTCGGGTATTATACGTCAAGCCATTACAACCCATACACTGAGTAAGGATCCTCAAGACATCACAACCTATACACGTTACACCTATAGCAGTCCATAGAAAACTATATCCAGAATATATGTGTGTGAATAACCACAAGACATTATATCCCTCTACACATATATATAAGAAAAACAAACCAATGTGTCTACCAGCACAAGTAACTACCAAGACAAGAGAGTGGGGCCAAAGGGTGTAGTCAGCCATCCATCCTCCCATTGGAATGTTAGGGAAAACACCCCCAGGGCTCAGAATCCCCGAGGTGTCAGCTTCCCTTATTGACAGGGTGGAGTAGTGTATAGAAACACCAAAAACATAGAATATACTATAACTCACAACCACACTATGGGAATAACCTAGTCTTAGACACACTGTAGCTAACGTCTCTCAGACTCCAGGCTACTACTTCTAAGACTAGGTATCCTATATGCACACAACCATTTAAATATCTTTATTAGATTACTTAATTCCCTTTTTCAGTTCCACTTTATGTTAATTAAATTATTTATACATTAATTAACCATGAAAAATTCCATATTAAGTTTCACTAGCATCACACTCAAAGTCAATTGTTCCTTCAAAATTACAACCTCATCATTATGTTCCAGCAACTCCATCCCTATGGGTTAACACCATTTATTCAATTATTCCTTATAGAATTACTTTCCCACATTCACAAGAATTATATAAAAACATTCTATGCTACTATACACAAGTGGGATCAACATGGTGAGTAGATGTACTACCCGTCGAGTCTTTGCCGCTTATAGGAAGAGCATAAACCCATACTTCCTTGAGAAGCTAAACACGGAAAGCATGTGGCATACCCCGTGTGTCTTTGCCTCTTGTAGAAGAAGGGTATGTAAGACCAATTTCCTTGAGAAGTGGGGAAAAGTAAAGCAGATAAACAACAAAAAGAAACAGTAATCATTCAACAATCATATCCATCCCATTCCATCATCCATGGAATCCTCCCCAACACCCACATGCATAAAGTGATGCATCTCGGCACTCTAGGCTTTATCTTCTGCCACAACAAAAAGCCTCCATGTCCCCACATATCAGAACACCCATCCAGGATCACATCACAACCTAATCAGCAAGAAAATAAACACCACATTAATTGGGCTCTTGAAATGGATTTCAAACTCTTAAACAATGGAGCTCCCTTGTCAAAGGGTAAAAAGCTCATGGCGACTGGATGCCTTCGCAATCGAAGAAAGAAACTCGACTCTAAACCTATATCGTAACTCCTCCCATCAGATCACTGACTCTTCACGATCCCTGAGGAACAAGAACCACCACTGCCTTGCTGCTCCACGCATCATCGTCACAACCAAGGACACCCAGTGCTCCTTACGAGCACGAATCAAACTGAAGCTGATCTCGGCCTCCTCTAACCAGTCTTCCGTGACTGCATTTGAAATGGATCCCTCATACTTCTACAGACTCTGGTGCTAAAACTCTCGGAGTGTCTTCCTCCAAGTGTCGTCGTCGTCAACCTCTACCCTACAGCGATCTGTTGGAACAGCCTGCTAGAAATTTTCTACACAAACCTGACGAGGACGTCGACCTGGATCCATAACTGTAAAATAACAACCGTTAGATTTCCTAAACCTATAATATGGAAGAATCAACATTAATTAATTAATTTTTTTTCTTTTATTCATTTTAGGTTAACCTATCCCAAGTTCTACCCATTCAAACACAGGCACAAAGAAGAATAATGCATGATCCTTTCCTAGGTCTATACCCTACAACTAGTATCACCTTGTTTAGTAGCCATTGTAAACTAAAAGGTCTATAAATCAGATCATAGGGGGCCCTAAACGCCTATGTCTTAGCCGATCTCTAGTGTCTACCTCACTTTCTAGACATGAATGACACTATTTCCTTACCAATCCATGCAACCTCACCTATTCCTAACTCCAAAGTCCATCCTATCCCACAACCATACCTATGATACCAATCTGTCACGACCCCCTCCCCACAAAGTGTACCCCTCCTAGGCTGGCAATGTGAGAAGGGAGATAATGACCCCCGAGTCCCACCTCCAATAGGCCCCGGGTTGGTAACTAGCATTGAGGGTATAGTAACACAAAAAATGGGAGGCATTACCCTCTAAGAGAACACATGCAGAAGAGAGAGATAAGATAGAAACAAATTAACTCCAAATCAGAATGCAATTTAAACGAAAACCCAAGTACATATATGATATGTCATGCAAAAGTACTACCACTGGAAGGGAAAAACTTCAAGTACCCAAAAGAAAGTAAAAACAGTAGCAACCAAAAGCCCGAACAGCTCCTGCAACCACAAGCTAGTAAACAACAGCCAGATCTCCAACCTTCTCTAAGTGACCTAAAAAATATTTTCTATATATATAGGGTGAGTATAACAGTATACTCAATAGGATCCTTCCCGAAGCCTCTCGTGCAAAAGTAAAGAAAGCATGCTAAAGCACAGTGAACAACAAGTGAAACTAACTCATCACATAAACAGGTATACTAAGTTCCCAACCTCTCCATGGCTACTCTCACCAAGCAACGCATACAATAATATATCATATAATTAAAAATATCAAGGGAACCCCACTACTACTTCCCCACTAGTTTTCCGCTTTGCCCCAACGTCGCACGTCCTGAGCATCTCTCTCCAAAAAGGCTTGCTTGCAGCCACCTGGGCGAAGCACCACAATATGCACCTCGTGCAACAAAACCACCACGTCCACACACCAAAGTAACTAGGTATTTTCTGGGAGCCACCACAGCTCGCATAATGTGTATCATACATCGGGTATTATACCTCAAGCCATTACAACTCATACATCTAGTAAGGATCCTCAATCCATCACAACCTATACATGTTACACCTATAGTAGTCCATAGAAAAATATATCCATAATATATGTCTGTGAATAACCACAAGCCATTACAGCCCTCTAAACACATATATGGGGAAAACTAACCAATGTGCCTACCAGCACAAGTAACTACCAAGAGAAGAGAGCAGGGCCAAAGGGGGAGTCAACCATCCATACTCCCACCAGAATGTTGGGGAAAACACCCCCCAGGGCTCAGAATCCCCAGGATGTTAGTTGCCCTTACTGACAGGGTGGAGTACCGTATAGAAACACAAAAAGTATAGAATATACTATAACTCACAACCACACTATGGGCATAACCTAGTCTTAGACACACTGCAGCTAACGTCTCTCAGACTCTGGGCTGCTACTTCTAAGACTAGGTATCCTATATGCACACAACCATTTAAAGAGCTTTATTAGACTACTTCATTCCCTTTTTAGTTCCACTTTACATTAATTAAATTATTTATACATTAATTAACCATGAATAATTCCACATTATGTCTCATTAGCATCACACCCAAAGTCAATTGTTCCTTAAAAATTACAACCTCATCATTATGTTACAGCAACTCCATCCCCATGGTTTAACACCATTTATTAAATTATTCATTATAGAATTACATTCCCACATTCCCAGGCATTCAAGAAAAGCATTATATGCTACTATACACAAGGGTTATCAACACGATGAGTAGATGTACTACACACCGTGTCTTTTCCACTTATATCAAGAGCATAAACCCATACTTCCTTGAGAAGATAAACACAAAAATCATGTGGTATACCCCATGTGTCTTTGCCTCTTGCGAAAGAAGGGTAAGTAAGACCAGCTTCCTTGAGAAGTGGGGAAAAGTAAAGTAGATTAACAACCAAAAGAAACAGCAAGCATCCAACAATCATATCCATCCCATTCCATCATCCTTGGCGTCCTCCCCGACACCCACATGCATAAACCAATGAATTTCGCCACTCTAGGCTTCATCTGCTACCACAACCAAAAGTCTCCATGTCCCCACATATCAAAACACCCATCTAGGCTCACATCACAGCACAAGCAGCAGGAAAACAAACCCCACATTAATTGGGCTCGTGGATCTTTAACAACCAGGAGGGAAACTCAGAACCCCTTAAAAATTATCAAACAATCAGTTCTTTAATCCATATTGAATTAACCAATTTGTTATTCGTAGGTTCCAAATTCAGGAAACCTAATCAGAAAGTTATCACAAATAATTAAACATGCTTACTCCTCCAATTTGATTAACATCAAATTACAACTAGAACCAAATTCGTTTACATTCTTCTTTATCATTAGCCAACAATTATCAATTAATCCCAATTTACATTCTTTACCGATTTCAATCAAGAACGAACAACTAATCAAAGAAATCATATATATCACACTATCTAGAAAAACATGAGGCAATAACATACGACCGATATCAATTTATTTATCCGGTTAAAATATTTATTATGTAAATTCCATTGTCATCCAGTGGGATTAAACATTCTAACAATATAGTTTCACATAAAAGAAAAGAGAAGCAATGAATCCCCTGCCTCAAAACAGTTCCTCATGTTCTTTATCTACACAACGGGTCATGATCCTCCTCTCGCGACAACTGCATCCACCCGAGGATTCCTCGGTACGACAAAACCAACCAAACCCCAAGAAAAACCCCATTAGAATCATAGAGATTACATGATATAATATGGAAAGGAGAAACAGGAGGAGATGATCCCCAAAGGAACAACAATAAAACATACCTTATATCGAAGATTGACCAATACAACTAGGTTGCATCAAAATAGAGGGGAACCAATCCGAGGAGTAAAGCTTGATTGTGAAATTACTATAGGAAGGATTGAAAGGTTCTAGCATCTCATAGAAAAGAACAAAAAGGAAGAACAAGGGAGGATGATATCTTGTCCCTTTTTAAGATTTAATGAGGCAACAGTTTAAGATACGATTAATTACCCATTAAAAGAGGATCGCATTAACCCACATGGTTTGACCAAGTAAAAACATCCCGATCCATAAGAATAATTAATATAGGATTTACGGTCTTTGAATCAGCCTTAATATTCCATAAAATAAGGCTTTAAATGTATTTTACGTCAAAGTAAACATCAAATGGGTGAAACTGTAGGAAGTTGGAAACATTGTACACCTACCGTTACTATACAGAAACTGTTAGAGGTTACCGATAGACCTCACCATTCTGAAAACACTGTTCATGGAACCTCAGTGATAGACTGTTCACAAAACCTGACTGATAGAACACTTTTCACCAAACCTCACTGATAGAACACTGTTCACTGAACCTCACAAATAGAACACTATTCACTGAATCCTCACTGATAGAACAATGTTCACTGAATCCTCACTGATAGAACATTGTTCACTAAATCCTCACTGATAAAACAGTGTTCAGTAAATCCTCACTGATAGAACACTCTTCACCAAATTCTCAATGATAGAACACTATTCACTAAATCCTCACTAATAGAACATTGTTCACTAAATCTTCACTGATAGAACACAGTTCACTAAATCCTAACTGATAGAACATTGTTCACTAAATCCTCACTAATAGAACATTGTTCACTAAATCCTCACTGATAGAACATTGTTCACTGAACCTCACCAATAGAACACTGTTCAGTGAACCTCACTGATAGAACACTGTTCACTGAACCACAACGATTGAATATTGTTCACCTACTGTTATAGGTTACCGATAGAGGTTACCGATGTAAGAACCTGGGTTTTTAGAACGGGTCAAAATCCCGACCCTGTTTGAATTTTTGACTGGTTTCTGAGAGAAACTGGAGAAAATGGGAAGTTTTTGGAAATTTCTAGACTACATGTCGTGTACCCTATGTACACTCCATGTATATGTTAAGCGAGTAACCGGCCGTGTGCTCGCCGAGTATATGCTGTGTGATGACCATGTAGAAATTTCTTCCTACACGGCGTGTAGTTTTACACACACCGTGTACTGACGACCGTGTGGTGGCCACACATGGCGTGTAGGCATGTTGGACAAGTAGAACCAGGTACATGCCATGTTCCCCTTGGACACGTTGTGTATTCCAGTCGTGTATGAGGGATATACATGGCGTGTGAGTAAGTTGGTGAGGGATAGAAGAGAAACCAAGTACACACTGTGTACCCATAGGTACACGTCGTGTACTCATGTCGGCAGGTCTAGAAAGTGAGGCATCGGAATTCATCCATATTATGAATAGTTAAATGATATATATAGGGTGTGTAGTCATGAAGTACACGCCGTGCACTTTATTTTTTTTAAATGAGCAGTAGCCTCATTTTGAGGTTCTGTATAGAACCTCCGCACTTAAGGCATCTGGATCTTCAATCTCTCCCCAGTTCTTCATCCGATGTCGGATCCGATCATGGTTGGATGCGTTGGAACCCCCTCGATAAGGCCTCGATTCCTCTTGGGGCGTTTTTTTTATTTTCATTCTAGAATGAGTTATAGGGGTTTGAGCGGTTTTGAATCTTTTGTAGATTTATCGTGTTTTAGACCGAATTGGAAGCTGTTACAGGAGGAGTAGCATCGTTCTAGTCTCTGTTAGGTGGTGCATACCTCATTTTGTGTTTTCGTGGTTGTTTGGGTGACGCGGTCTTCAGCGCGTTTTCGGGTATTTTGAGCGAGACCCGTTTTATCTGCTGTTTCATATTGAATTGCTTGTTGGACCTTTGGGATGCCTTTGGGTGTGCCCTGTTACCAGTTTGCGTGAGCAGGGCCGGGTGAGGGGTCGTTACTCATTAGGAAATTTTGGCTGTGGAATGCCAAAATTGTTTTAATTGAAATATTAATGTGTCAAACTCTTGAGTTTAATTTATTAATCCTACTACAAATTGTTAAATGCATTCAAGACCTCGGTGTTGTTGTTTGATAGCCGTTGGGCTGGGCCAATTTAACTATTTAAATTGTTTTGCTTGTTATGAGTTCTGTTGAGTTTTATATATATGCAATTGCTGAATTTCACATGCTGGACCCTTTGGGTTGTGTTGGGCTTGGCCCAGTTACGCTTGAGTGATGCTGATCACAGGTTGGGCTTGACCCAGGTTACTTTGGGTGGTTTTGACCATGTGATTGGGTGTCATGGACGTCAGCTTGAGGCAGTACAACTGTCAGGATGGGCATAGCCCAGGTTACTAGGATGGAGATTCCATCAGACTTGAGCGACATGGTCGCAGGGACACGAGGTGTCTGATGTGTTGGTGGCTTAGGTACTATTTTGGTGATTACCTCTCACCTGAGACTTTGAGTAGTGTGCACATAGAGATACTCCATGATGAGGTGGTTTTGAATACTCGTCTAGGTAGAGGACCTCGTAGTTGTGGTTAGGTATTTTGGTTGGGGGTGCTTTCCATAGAAATCCCCGTGGGAGGTAAGGAACCTTCAGGGGATAACATTGGGACTATCGAGTTGGGGGCTGTGGCTCACCATGATTTGAGGGCAGACATCATTATTCCTCCGGGTTACTTCTTGGGTGTTCCTTCGGGACATCGGTACTTAAGACACGAGGTTTCAGGAGGCACATGGTGCTGGGTTACTATTCTTAGGTGTGCCTTAGAGATGTCAGTACTTGAGACACGCAGTGTCAGGGGAACATGGTGTCGGGCTACTTGACAGAGATTCCGGTGTTGGCCGAAGAAGCTGACACTCCATGGTGGCTGCTGAGCACTAGAGGATTTAGTGTTTAGTTGTGCATTGTACTGCTTAAAGTTTTCCTTACACTTACATGACTGCTTAAACACATATATTTTGTACGCACCGTTGGGTGGTATCCTACTGAGATCTGTCTCAAACCCTGCACAAGCCCTTCGGGATGCGTGCAGACTTTATGGATTTACGTGTAGGAAAGAGGCCAACTTCAAGAGCTAGGCTGTGTTAGTTGTTTCACGGAGATGGTATGGACCTTGAGGTCATACCTAGCTTGGGTAACTTGGTTTTGTTTTCTTTTCAGTATTGTCATGCTTACTCGTTGTAGCTACTGTTGGTTAGCCATTGGCACCCTTTTTATATTCAGTTATGTATGAACTGCTTTGGATGCATTATTTATTGTTCAGTAGTAGTTACATGTTATCAGCATGTTGTTGTGTTATTTACACTGCTGTTGTTATATTTATTGCTTCCTCTATTTATCTATATTGATTATGCTTTCGCTCTGCGGGTCTGGTCTGAGTCTGCGGAGTCGTTTATTCCGCTCCATATTTACTATTATTCACAGACCAGTACCCATATTATGATCCTCTGAGGGGGTATAGCCACTCCACTATACCTAACAGACCATCGCTTCTAGTCGGAAACCTTTGGCGTTCAGGGGAGGTGCGCCTAAAGCAGTAACACCCGACCCATGTGGCACTGGGGTGGCTTTCCGGGTCCAGGTCGTTACAAAGTGGTATCAAAGGAGTTCTTGACAGGGATTTAGTAGCAGTGTTTTTCTGGCTACTAATGAGATTGAGACTTCTCTTTTTATTCCTGCTGGTTTTACTATTTGGGATATGGTAGACTAGAGATAGGTTGTTATTGGAAACTGGGTTTCTAGCTTGTCCTTGGGTGCCTGCAGCCCCAGGTATGAGGGATGGACCAAGTTACCTTGGGTGGGAATTGTTGTTTTCTTTTTGCTCAAATTATGGTTTATATGATTTCCACCTCAGTGGCTCACTTGATGTGTGATGTTCGTGATTGGGATATGTGACCCTTGACCCGGTGCGGTAAGGGAGAATTGGACCTTGGCCCTGTATGGAATGGCTTGGTTTCTTGGCTTTTGATAGGAACATTTTAGGGTATTTCAATTTAATAATTGCACGTATGCTTTTTGAAGTTATAATGCCATGTGAATAAAAAAATCAATTTCCATGATATGTATGCTTTGAAATGGGAATAGGTGAAATTCTTGATAGAATTGCTTGTTTATTGAAATATGGATTCCATGATTTATATATATATATAGAATTGCATGTTGCGGGATATTCGGGTCTGGATCTTAAGAGAGAAAGAAGGTACTATGGTTGAGGCAGTGTAACTGTCAGGATTGGGTGACTCGATCATCGGTGTGAGGCAACATGAGTTGTCAAGATGGGCATGGCCCGAGGTACCATGGATACTTGGCTCTGTTGAGGGCGGGTAAGGAGGCCATGAGGTCGAGATGCTGAGGGATTCAGTTGCGATAGGGGAGAGTAATGGTAGTTGTTATACACTACCTCTTTACTACTTTCCTTATCTGCGTAGAATATATTGTTATATATACATGGGATGTCTGACCATTTATGTTATTTTGAAGGTTACTCCTTCACAACTTGATGGAGCATTAGGTAGGAGATGATACAGTGTCACAGGATCAGGTTCAGGATTCAGTACAGGAAGAGCACGAGCTGCAGCGACATGCTTAGGGACAGGAGCAGGTCCAGGATTCAGTGCAGGCAGGACAACAGCCGAGTTTGGGAGCGTTTGGACCTTGGCTTGACGAGTAGCTCCAAGCTAGCTTGGTACGTGTCTTGCAGGGGATTGAAAAAGGTGTGCAGGGTACAAAGCCATCTATGGCTTATCTGACACGGGAGTTCTAGTCACAGCACGCACCGCTTTTTCAGGGTGAGGGTGGTCCACAGGCAGCTGAGAACTGGATAGAGAGTATGCAGATGATTTTCGAGCAGATAGAGATGCCTCCCGGGTGAAGGGTCAAGCTGGCGATGTACATGCTGAGAGGACCGACAAAGCGTTGGTGGGATGTACAGGTACAGGCTCGTAGGCACGAGGTACTGGCTTAGAAGTACTTCGAGGACAGGTTCTTTGAGCAGTTTTACCTAGAGACATTGAGGGAAGAGAGAGATCGGGAGTTATTGAGTCTTCAGTAGGGAGATATGTCTATCATGGACTATGTAGCTACCTTTACAGAGCTATCTTACTTTGCACCTAGTATGGTAAGCGACGACACAGCTGGGGTGAGGCGCTTTGAGGATGGATTACGACATGCCATTTGGGTCCAGGTGAACATATTCATGCTGGGTTCCTTCTCCGAGGCGGTGAACTAGGCACTCATAGCCAAGGGAAACGAGAGAGAGAAGTCTCACTTTGGCAAGGTGACAGTTTTAGGTGATGGTTCGGACTGCATGAAGTGAGGACGACATGAGTTCCAGCAGGGCAGTCAGGCTAGGGATTCAGCTAGAACACCTCGTGGTAGTTCTTCGGTGATTTTCTTTCAGTGTGGAAAACCGGGACATTTTCGGGCTCAGTGTTATAGGCCTTTGAAGGAGTGTCGGGCATGTGGATAGGACGGGCATCTGGAGAGGTTTTGCAGGCAGCCTTCTCAGATAGCCGACAGGTAGGGACCATGACAAATTGTAGAGTCTAGAGTTGGTTTAGGTTTGGTACCCGGAGAGGGTAGTCGAGGTTTAGCTATGCGAAATGGTCGTGACAGAGACAGTGAGACCCATTTGAGGGGTCAGTGTCCGGTGACTGGAGCAGTACCGCAGGGAGGTCAGACATCAGGCAGCCGTACTTCAGGCCAGGTGCACACCGTGGAGTTTCCAGAGGCCGAGCAGGCTAGTGAGCTGACGACGGTTGGAGGTACACCGCGGTGTGGCGGTGATCTCCATATTTCCTTTTTGGCATGACCTATAGAGGCATGTCTGTTTTGAGTGCCCATGGTGCACATTATCTATGTAGACTGACTAGATGCTAGTCAATGGGATTGAAACCATATCAGGTGCGTGATATTATATATATATATACATATATATATATATATATGAGATACGTAGCATCAGGGCATCGAAGATGCGGGTTAATTTAGGTGCCTTGGGCATCGGGGCATCGAGGATGAGGGTTACATTAGGTGTCGTGGGCATCTGGGCATCGAGGATGCGGGTTACTTGAGGTGTCGTTGGCTTCAGGGCATCGAGGATGTGGGTTACTTGAGGTGTTAGGCCCCAGGACCTCATCGAGCCGGAAACTGATGCAGTGCGGGCTACGTTGGGTGTCAGGAGTGACATGTGAGCGCCAATGAGGTGTAGGGGTGACGATGCGTCATGGAAGGACAATGCCCCTGGAAAACAGGTTAGTGAACCTTGGTTGCTTTGAGCTTTGTTTGTTGAGACCGAGTAGGCAATTCCTAAGGTGGGGAACCCCTTGAGAAATTTATCCAGAACCTTGGGACCGGGGTAGTCCAGGTTGTTTAACCAGGATGGGCGTGTTCGGTTCCATCTCCAGGTTTTGTTCGGTAGCTCGGGGATGAGCTACATTAAGGTGGGGAGTTTGTAAGAACCCAGGTTTTTAGAATGGGTCAAAATCCCAACCCTGTTTGAATTTTTGACTAGTTTCTGAGGTAAACTGGAGAAAATGGGATGTTTTTGGAAATTTTCCAACTACACACCATGTAACTTAATTACACGTTGTGTATATGTTACATGAGTGACCGGCTATGTGCTTGCTGAGTACATGTCGTGTGATGACCGTGTAGAAATTTCTTCCTACACGACGTGTAGTTTTACACACACTGTGTACTGATGACCATGTGGTGGCCATACATGGCATGTAGGCCTATTGGCCAGGTAGAACCAGGTACACACCATGTTCCCCTTGGAAACGTCGTGTAGTCCAGCCATGTATGAGGGATATACAGGGCATGTGGGTAAGTCGTTGAGGGAGAGAAGAGAAACCAAGTACACACTGTGTACCAACATGTACACGCCATGTACTCATGTCGGCAAGTCTGGAAAGCGAGGCAGAAGAATTCAGCCATCTTATGAATATTTAAATGACATATACCTGGAGTGTAGTCATGAAGTGCACGACATGTACTTTTTTTTGTTAAAATGGGCAGTAGCCTCGTTTTGAGGTTCTGGACAGAACCTCTTCACCTAAGGTGTCCGGATCTTCAATCGCTCCCTAGTTCTTCATCTGAAGTCAGATTTGATCACAGTTGGATTCGTTGGAACCCCCTCGGTAAGGCCTAGATTCCTCTTCGACCGTTTTGTTTGATTTTCCTTCTAGAATGAGTTATAGGGGTTTGATTAGTTTTGAATCTTTTTTAGATTTACCACGTTTTAGACAGAATTGGCAGCTGTTATAGGAGGAGTAGCACTGTTCGAGTCTTTGGTAGGTGGTGCATACCTAATTTTGTTTTTTCGTGGTTATTTGGGTGACGTGGCCTTCGGCGCATTTTTGGGTATTTTGAGCGGGACCCATTTTATCTGCTGTTTCATATTGAATTGGTTGTTGGACTTATGGGATACCTTTGGGTATTCCCTGTTACCAGTTTGCGTGAGCGGGGCCGGGTGAGGGGTCGTTTCTCATCAGGACATTTTGGATAGGGAATGGAAAAATGGTTTTAATTGAAGTATTAATGTGTTAAATTGTTGTGTTTAATTTATTAATCCTGCTATAAATTGTTAGAGGTATTCAAGACCTCAATGCTTTTGTTAGATAGCCGTTGGGATGGGGAAATTTAACTGTTTAAATTGTTTTTCCTGTTATGAGTTCCGGTGAGTTTGATATATATGAAATTACTGAATTTCACATGCTGGACCCTTTGGTTTGTGTTGGGCTTGGTCTGGTTACGCTTGAGTGATGTTGATCATAGGTTGGGCTTGGCCCTGGTTACTTTGGGTGGTTTTGACCATGGGATTGGGCGTCATGGACGTCGGCTTGAGGCAGTACAACTGTCAGGATGGGCATGGCCCAGGTTACTAGGATGGCGATGCTATCAGACTTGAGCGACATGGTCGCAGGGACACGAGGTGTCATAGGGGTTGGTGGCTTAGGTACTATTTCGGTGATTACCACTCACCTGGGACTTTGAGTATTGTGCACATAGAGATACTCCATGATGAGGTGGTTTTGACCACTCATGTAGGTAGAGGACCCCATAGTTGCGGTTGGGTATTTTGGTTGGGGGTGCTTGTCGTAGAAAGCCACGTGGGAGGTGAGGAGCCTTCAGAGGATAGCATTGAGACTATTGGGTCTGGGGATGTGGCTCACTGTGATTTGAGGGCAGACATCACTGTTCCTCCGGGTTACTTCTTGGGCGTGCTTTCGGGACGTCGGTACTTGAGACACGAGGTGTCAGGAGGCACATGGTGTCGGGTTACTATTCTTGGGTGTGCCTTTGGGACGTCGGTACTTGAGACATGTAGTGTCAGGGGGCACATGGTGTCGGGCTACATGACAAAGATTCCGGCATTGGCCAAAGCAGGTGACACTCCATGGTGGCTATTGAGCACTAGGGGAGTTAGTGCTTATTTGTACATTGTACTGCTTATAGTTTTCCTTACACTTTCATGACTTATTAAACACATATATTTGGTACGCACCATTGGGTGGAATCCTACTGAGATTTGTATCACACCCTGCATGGGCCCTTCAGGATTCATGCGGATTTTATGGATTTATGTGCATGAAAGAGGCCAGCTTCAGGAGCTGGGCTGCATTAGTTGTTACATGGAGATGGTATGGACCTTGAGGTCATACCTAGCTCGGGTTACTTGGTTTTGTTTTCTTTTCTGTATCGACATGCTTACTCGTTGTAGCTACTGTTGGTTAGCCATTGACACCCTTTTTATATTCAGTTATGTATGACCTGATTTGGATGCATGCTTTACTGTTCAGTAGTAGTTACATGTTATCAGTATGCTGTTTTGTTATTTCAGCTGTTGTTGTTATATTTATTGCTTCCACTGTTTATATATATTGATTATGCTTCCGCTCTGCGGGTCTGCTCCGAGTCTACTGAGTCCTTTATTATTCTCCATATTTATTATTATTCTAAAACCAGTACCCATATTATGATCCTCCGAGAGGGTATAGCCTTCCCACTATACCTAACAGACCCTCGCTGCTAGTCGGCAACCTTTGGTGTTTAGGGGAGGTGCGCCTAAGGCAGTAACACCCGACCCGTGTTGCACTGTTCGGGTGGCTGGCCAGGTCCGGGTCGTTACAACTGATAGAGGTTATCGATAGAGGTTACCGATAGAACTATTCACTGATGGAACTATTCACAGAATTGGAAATTTGGAAATTTATTGGGGATAAGTCACTTTGACCTCCCGGAACACCTCAAACACCATATTTTCACAAATTAATGGACCAGAGAGGTCTGATCCATTACATAAATAAACACAAGAATATCACCATAGGAGTGTCAAATAGGGTTCACACTAAGGGAAAAATCACCATAAACCAGAATGATAGCCAATATTTACTCAACCAATTATTTTTAGGGTTATTTCCTCTATATGTATCTATGTAAAAACCATATACACTTATAGTATCTAGAAATGGATGCATTTTTATGATTAATACATAATATTTACCTTAATAAAACATTAGATTGTTATCCTATACATATACATATCCTCAAATTCATTCACATGGCTATGTTATATAATCTATGTTTTTCTAAATAAAGCTCCCACGGTTTCTACTAAACTTACTTTAATAATAACTGTAAATACACCAACCCTAGTATCCCAAAGTTGGTGGTTAATTTATTATATTGGTACTAGATAGAATTAATATCATCCCAAAGTATTGGATAGTTTAGTTGTCTTAGTAAAACGGATACATTCTAAAATCCTAAATTACATTTGAAAATATAAAATACAGTAAAGTATTTTCTTTGATAACATCATTATTACCATTATAATATCTATATATATTAATCAAAAAACACTTCCTGGCATCATGGGGAAAGGAAACAAAAGAAATTGGTGATATCACATGCTCATTAAGTGTAACAACCTGAGATTTTTATGAGATAGATTTTGTTTTTAAATAATTTTATTTCATTGATTTCTTTCATTACACGCAACACTATCTTAGCTCGTGTTATAACCAACCCTGGGTTTCTATGAAAAATCATTATATTATTATACTTATTGAAAACAAAAAAATTATAACATAGTCATTAAAATGTTAGGTATGAAAATGATTAACTAAATTATGAAATTATGGTTTACACAAAATTATTTGACTAATTAATTATAAATTAATATAATTTTTTTAAAAAATAAAAGGAAATGTTTTTCTGAAAAATTATTTAAATATGCACAAGTGTGTTTTATAATAATAAATTATCAAATCAATATTTTTGAATTATATTAATGATATATATATATATATAATATTCAATTTATTGTTTAAAATTCATATTATGTGTTTTATATACATTATATAATAATAAATCTATTTTTTCACATAAAAGAAGTATTTTTCTAAAAAGATGGTTTTGCCTCCTTTTAATGGAGAATTAATTTTAAATATTATTTTTAACTATTTTATAATATTTTATGAAAATATAAACTTATTATTTGAAATAATCATATAAAAGTTTAATTTGGTTGAATTTTTGGTATTTTTTCTGATAAGTTTCTTGTTTTTATGAATAGTGAAAATATTGAATTTTAATTGAAAATAGTTTTTTCATAGAAATAATTTATAGTGTTTAATTATATATTTAATTGGTTTTAAAGTATAATTAGATAAAACTTTTATTATTTAATCTAATTTAGTTCATTGTAATTGTCACGACCCGACCCTACCCGGGCTCGAGCCTCAACTACCCTAAGCCCGCCTCCATAGGCCAGGGGCTGGCGACCAGTGCTGAAGGCACAAAAACTCGGGGAGGCCTTTGCCTAAGCACCTATACACACACACACACACAACACAATCAATGCAAAAGTGCAGAGTAAAAAAGAAAAGTAAAGGGAAACTGCTATAAATAAACCACAAGAGTGCATCAACCTCTAAACAGTATAGGGTACAAGATGAAAAGAAGAGGGGAAAAACACGCGCCCAACCAAAAAAGGTTCCACAACCCGGCAACAGGTAAAAAAAAGAAAACAGCTGACGGCTCTCCCACCTGGAACCCGGCCACGACCACCGCACACGGTCCATGCTCCCGAACTCCTATGCTCCACTGAAGTCACGCTCCACCTGTCCGTCGTCTGCAAGGGCACACCAAGTGCGGGCAAAGCCCAAGAAGGGGTGAGTATAAAAATACTCAGTAGGATACCCCGAAGGCTCGAGGGAGCAACAAAAAGGAGGTACTGAAGGGTGAGTAGTAGACAGAACAGAGGAAAGCAAAGGAAGTACAATAAAGAGTGCCGTAAATACTCCAGATCAAACCATCAAAAGGAAAGAAGGTAGACTCGTCCAACCACGAGAAGCTAGACATGGAAAGCACATGGCATACCCTGCACGTCTTCACCTCTCTTGGAAGGAGAGTAGCCAAAACCCAAGGAGTGGGTACTCGTATGAGGTATATACATATATATGCTCTGCCAAGAAGCCCGAACAAGCTCATAAGGGGATCTCCATCCCGTATGTCAGCCCAAGAAAAGAGTAGCCGACAGTCCCAGAAGTAAACTCCATCATCGACCCCCAGCATCCCGCACGTCTGCCCCAAACCGAAAGCCAAGGGGCTCAATCACCGCACCTTGACACTATCTGCTTTGGGCGGCACTGACTCACCTGCACGGTTTTAGGTCACGTCACAAGGACGCATCTCGGTGGGGGAAAGCGTTCCTCGTACTTGAGAGTTCTGGGGGAACATCAACCACAACTCGTCACTGCCCCACAGTCGAGAGGTAATCTCAAAGTCAAAGTCGTTCCATCACTGACCCGTAAAACCCAGGGTCCCGCTCCAGTGGTCACGGAGGAAAGCCACAAACTAGCCTAGTAGAAAGGACTGAGTCTGGAATGCCAACAGGTGTCCCACTGCCCAGCCCTGCTGGAGGGTAATTCATAATATGATATTAGGTGACCCACTGCCCAGCCCTACTGGAGGGTCAACCATAATACATCGTCAGGAGACCCACTGCCCAGCCCCGCTGGAGGGTAAACCATAATAAGATATTGGGTGACCCACTGCCCAACCCTACTGGAGGGTAAACCATAATATGATATCGGGTGACCCATTTCCCAGCCCTACTGGAGGGTAAACCATAATATGTTATCGGGTGACCCACTGCCTAGCCCTGCTGGAGGGTAAACCATAATACATCGTCAGGTGACCCACTGCCCAGCCCCGCTGGAGGGTAAAGAATAATAAGATATTGGGTGACCCACTGCCCAGCCCTGCTGGAGGGTAAACCATAATACATCATCAGGCGACCCACTGCCCAACCTCGCTGGAGGGTAGACTTGGAATAATTCGACAGGCGACCCACTGTCCAGCCTTGCTGGAGGGTATACCTAGAACTAGACGACGGGCAACCCACTTCCCAGTCCTGCTGGAGGGTAGACCCTAAGAGGTCTTCAGGTGACCCACTGCCCAGTCTCCGCTAGAGGGTAAACCATAAGTGCATCGGGCGACCCACTGCCCAGTCTCTACTGGAGGGTAGACCCCAAGGGCGTCGGGTGACCCACTGCCCAGTCTTTGCTGGAGGGTAGACCCTAAGAGCGTTGGGTGACCCACTGCCCAGTCTCGGTTAGAGGGTAAACCCTAGAAGTTAGTGAGCAACCCACTGCCCAGCCCTGCTGGAGGGTAAACCCGAAGAAGACGATGAGTAACCCACTGCCCAGCCCCACTGGAGGGTAAAACTCAGAACTGCTCTGGCCATCTCTACTGGAGGGTACAACACTGGCCAACCGAACACGGAGTGAGTATCGCGCAACCTCCCAACTCTAGAACATCTCACCCAAAGGGGTTCAACGCCTGTTCCATCACGGGGTGCCACTAGCACCGCTACCGGCTGATCTATCGAGAACGAAACTAGGGGGAGACCACTCAACCCTGCTGGTCAAACAAACGAGCACAAAGCCAGGGGAAAAACTCCACCCTGCTAGTCAAACAAATGAGCACAAAGGGACCCTCTACGTCGCGAGAGGTCAAAGTACGCAAAGAAGAACACGACATGCACATGGGGCCCACACAACGTGTGGCCCCATGTCAACCCCAACTGAGCGCACAAACATCTCAGGTACAAACCACACGTACCTCCAAGCGCTCCCGTATACTCCCAGAGTATACCTCGTTCCAGCCCATAGGCTATCGTGCACACGACACCCAACGTCAATGCGAAGGTGTGACGTAACAACTCCAACCTGCCACCTCATCGGCTGAGGCACAACCAACCACACGTCTTTACCCACATGGGAGTGCATGAGATCACACGCCAAGGGTCCTCTATAACCACAGTAGAAGAACCGCCCCCGGGGCACCTTCACATTTCCACATTTCACAAGATCGTGCAAGAGGCTCCGCACAACCAAACAGATCGCATCGTTGTAATCCTCATGAAAAAACACACGAGTTAGACTACTTACTCGCCTCAAATGGATATCCGACGAAAAAGTCACCAACACCGCCTCACGCCCGAATGACGTCCCGTGATCCCGAGCCTCGGCCCCGAAAACAGTCGGGCGCATCGCACCATTGCGATCCCCTCAGGAAAAAACATCAAAAGCACTACTCACTTGAGTGCAACAGATATCTGGAGAAAAAGATGCATTCTGGCGCACTGCACACGAGCGGTGCCACGTGGGACCCACATCCCGGTCCCGAAACATAACGAACGGATCACACCGTTGCGATCCTCTCGAAAAAGCACACAAGGTGGACTATTCATTTGTCCAAAACGGTCGCCCGGCGATAATGATGGAAAATCACCGTCGACGCCCAAACAACCCTCGTGGGCCCCGCACCATCGTGCAGAATTACAGTGGGCAGACTGCGCCAACGCAATGCCCTCGGAAAAACACCGAACATTGACTGCTCGCATGCCTCGAACGGACGTCCGGTGAAAAGGTTGCTAAAAGCTGCCCACAGCTCAAAAGACGGGCCGTGGGGCCCACACCTCAACTCCGGCTTCAACACCAGGAACCACCATGGAAACCTCCACCTCGACGCCAGGGTTCCAACGCCGCTGACATCGCTTAAATCGGACGTCGGACGCATCTGCGCCGCTCAAAACAAGATTCCCGGAAAACGACATTTCACTTAAAGACGCGTCGTGCCTCCGAGGCCCATCGTTTTGGGAATTAAAAATTCCAAAAACAATCTCAAAAACTTTTCCTCGACGCCAGGAAGGCTCTGCCGCAGACGGCAGACAAATCGGACACCCGTAGCAGAAAATACGGGTGTCCGAACACCGAGGGAGCAAGGCCCCTAGGGCTGGACCGGCCTGGGCCGGCCCGCGGCTTGGCCGCACGGGCCGGCCGCGGAAACGCGGTCCACGCGGAGACCGGCCAGGAGGGCCGGTCGCGGCAGCCGCGTGAGGACCCGCACGACGCGGGTCTTTGTCGTCGCACGGGGGTCGCGCACCACGACCCCGCGGGCGCCGCTCCCTAGCGACCGCCGCCTCGCCTCGCCGGGCACTCCGCCTGAGCCCCAGCCTCCTCCGGACGCCGCCCCCTCGCCCTGGACAGACGCCGCCTCACGCCACGACACCCACGGTCGCCCGCGGACACCCCCCTGCTGCCGCTGCGAGCCCCCGGCCGCCTGACGCTCGACCAATCCGCTGCGCCGCCCTGCCGATCCCCCCATTTCCTGCAAACTTCGGTGAACTTCCTTGAGCAGCTCGGGACTCGAAATTGAAATCCGAAAGATGCGTCGGAAAGAGAATAAAATATAATACAAGATTAAAGGATTTTTTCGACGATAAAGCAACAAATTGATGCATATAATCGAACTCAAAGGGAGGTTTGGAAATAAAAACGCAACAAAACCCTCCTACTTCTTGGGCGTTGCCCGGAGCTTCACGGAGGATCTGCCGCCGCGCCGTCGCCTTACCGGAGCTGCCTCGCCGGAGTGGAAGAGGATAGGGAGCTTGAGGGGATGCCTTGAGGGGGTGTTTCTCCAGGGGAGAATAAAGGGAGGGGAGGGGAGGAGGGT
Source organism: Viscum album (assembly GCA_963277665.1). Classification (NCBI taxonomy): domain Eukaryota; kingdom Viridiplantae; phylum Streptophyta; class Magnoliopsida; order Santalales; family Viscaceae; genus Viscum; species Viscum album. Next base: position 340,121,131 of record OY728161.1, on the reverse strand, counting down.
TTAAATAAAAGAAATTAATGAAATTTTTAATAAATTTAACCCCCAATTTATCCCGCGTCCGAAACACTCGACGGGGTCGAGGTTAAGCCTCGCCTAGGGTAAACACCACCTCCCGAGCACAACTGTGGTCTCGGAATTTTAATCTGAGACCCCATTCAAAAGTTATAAAATTTAACGTCCGAAGCCACTAAATTACGAAAACGCCCCTGAAGCCATTTTTCACAAACGGCCCGCGCCCGCGAAACTTATACCCCTACTAGGGTAAACGGCACGTTTCGAACTCAATGGTGCCCTCGGTTTTCCAATCCAAGTCACCTTTTAATAGATAATCGAGTTTCACCATTAAACGAATAAATTAATTAATTAATTTATCCGTTTAACATTCCAGAAGCGGGCGAGGGGTCCAAACATCCCGCGACGACATGTTTTATGTCGTTCCTAGGGTAAAAACCTCATTCTAGACCCATCCATACACTCGGATCTCTGATCTGAAGCACCATTTAGGAGTTATCCCATTTATTTAGCATTTCCAGTGTGAACGCACTAAAAATTTAATTCCGGCCACTCCGGGGCTCGGAATCGTACGCCGTCTAAAGGCACTACTCTAGAATATTATCAAGAATATTCCAAAGTCTTTCTCAGCAAAAACCGGGTTCTTACAGTAATAAATTTCACATAGAATTTGGATATAAAACATGTCAATCTTTTGAATGTTTTTACTTTAAAAACTTATTTTCGTGTTCCATCAATAGGATTAATTTTAAATTAATTTTAGAAATTTATATGTTTTGAATTATAAAAATGTATTTAATAATTTTAATCATAAGGATCCAATTTATTAAAAATTTTCCTTTATTTTTGGACAATATTAATAGTAACTTTAGTAACTTTTATTATCACAGTAAGGGGTAAATCGGGTAATTAAGGGTGGAAATAATATTATAAATATTATAAAAATAACCTTAAACTTTTAAAATGTTATTGGAAGAATTTAATTAAGAAATTAATACATAATTAACTAAATTTAATATTTTTATGGACATTTATCTAGGATAATGACTTAAATATTATTAAACTAAAGGGAGTAACAAAATGTCACACTCTTTCTTTTAATAAGTATAATATTTTTAATATGGGGTTAAATAGAATATATAATCAACTATATATATTATTATTTAATTTAAAATGTTTATCTACATCGTAAAAATTTAATTTTAATTTTTAGTGAAGAAATAATTATCATAAATAATTACAAAATGATGTTGCAGTAATTATTCAATTAATGAAACAATCAATTAAATGATATTATAAATTTTAAAATAAATATAATTTGATTTAATTAAGGTTAAAAATGAATTTTATGGGTGAATATGACATGTTTTTAGTGTATTAAGTTAATTTGTTTGAAGTAATATTGTTGGATTTAATTTTTTTATGTTAATGTTGTGAATAGTGTCAAAATTGACACTTATGATATTTTATGAAAATAATATTTTTTCAAATTATTAAAAAATAAATAAAATATTAAATAAGTAAAATGGGATGATATATGGTCTAAAATATATTAAATTGGTTAGTTATGTTCCAATTTACACTTTATATGTAAAAATTATGTCCTTTTAATATTAAAAACATTTTTATCATAGTTAAAATTAAAATAGATTAACTAAGGGTTAATCAAAATTATAAGGTTTAAAATAACATCCAGACTTGTCAAAAATATATTGGTTGATTATATTACAACTTTATAATATCATGTATTATAATCAATGTAATTTTTTTAGTATTTTACTATAAATTAAAATTTGGGAAATTCTAAAAATGCCCCTCTACTCCCTTATAAAAGGGAACCTCTCCTTCTATTCTCTTCACACTTCAAAACCGATTTTGTTTGGAAAAACTCTATCTAAATATCCTACCAACATCTATCCATTTATCCTATAAGTTTTACTTTGTTCATAAATCTAACCAAATGATTCATGTTGTCCAAATCAAAAGGAGATACCCAAAGAAGAGGTAACATTCATCCATAAAAGTTTTTGTATTATTTCTTCCTTAAACCCATTAAATTATTTTTATTTCATGTTTATATAATATACATATTATCCTTAATATAATGGTATGTTTTAATATTAATGGTTCGATCTGCACTCACACACAATTCCATCTAATGGGTAACAAAATTTCCATTCTTGTGTACGATGAACTACCACCTCATGAAATAGTATTGTTTGTTTTTCCTTTACCACCTCTCATGGTTGGAAATTATTATGGAAAATATATTTTTATATTATATATATTATATTTATGACTTAATTATGATTTTTTTATTTTTATATAACTCATAACTTTATCTTTTCTATTTTGTGTAAATTATATAACTTCATTTGTGGACATGCAGACTACCGCCTCCTCAAAGTGATGTGATTCGTCCACACTTTACATGGAATGTATTAATTATGGTTTTAGTAAAACTTTATGATATATATGATATAATAACACTACTTGAATTATTATATATATAGACACACACACACACACACATATATGTCATTTATTTTCTTTTGTTCAAAATGATAATTAAATAGAAACAACGATCATGCATACGTATGGCCTACCGTCTCCATGAATGGTGAATTCCATTACATATTTTTATTTTTTATAGATTATTATAAATATTTATATACTGAATATATATGAAATTTATATCATGTTTTTCATTCTTTAAATATGTAAATCATGATCTAAGTAAGTTGATCAATAATAATAAGTCAAAACAAGCGGATATTACCTGAAACGGAACATTGCCAATGAATGGTTAATAAATGGGTAATTGAAGGACATAAGTAAATCATATATGATATGATATGATTGAATACAGTTCTGTAATTGATGTATAATAAATTTATATTTATTATACAAGAGTTTTTCATGAGTACAATGAGAGTTAATATATAAGGTAAGAGATTTTTGTGTCACTTTTGTTTATGTGGTACACATGATTTATACACTACTTATTTATTCTACGTGGTGTATATACTAAACATAAATGTATTTTATGAGTCTTACCCAAAATATTATGGTATTTTCATATCCATTTAACTTTATTTATTTTCACATGGAATATAATTCTACTGATTATAAAGTGACGAGTGGTTATTTCATAATCTCATCAATATTTGAGATTGTTTCATTTTAAGTCTCTATTGGGGAATATTTATCTTACATTTCCATGTTTTCTAAAAATAATTTCAAAAACGTTTTTAATATTTTCATATGATTATTGAAATTTATTTTTACCCTTGTTTTACTTTTTATTAAATGGTTTGAAAATAATATTTTTTTGTAGTTTTCTAAACAAGGATCTTTGTGACTTTTTCGACAAAAAAATATAGGAAAGGAATGTTGTTTAACTTATATGGTGTGAACAGATTTTTCTAATTTGATGAAACTGTAATGACTTAAATATTCCATTATAATATTATAAGGTTAATTTCAAATAAAATTTTTTATTTTAAAATTTTGTGGTGTTTTAGGAAAAGAAAATGTTTTCGAAGCAGAAATTATATTTTCCTCAAGAATTATTTTCAAGTAATCTCACAAGATTGTTTTTCATCTATGGTAAAATTATTTTATGTTGCTTATATTTTAATGGTGATTTTTGTTTTCAAGTATACTATTCCTTTTATTCTTGTGGTTGTTTTATGTATATGATGAAATGATATTTTTGAAACCCATTTCTTTTCCATGGGTTATGTTATGATTAAATTATGTTTATCAAACCTATTTCATTCCACGGGATTTGATATGATGAATGATTTATGTTCTTGTAGAATAAATGTGTATGATTTTCATTATATTATGGGTGGGACCTATATATCACTATAATAAATTGGGTAAATATTTATATCTAATGAGATATACATGGATGAAATGAGGAGTGAACTCGGTTCTGAAAAGGACATTGTATTATAATATTGTCTAAGGAGTCAACCTTGACTACTAAGATGTTCATGGAAGTAAACCATGACTATCAAGAAGGTACAAGGAGTGAACTCATACTATTGAGATAGCCTTTGAAATGATTCTTTTACTACTATGAAAATCATTTTATATGCTTATGTGTATGCCATAATTTTGTGTCTTATATTATTCTCTAATAGAATATGTTCTTAGATTATTTATGAACTATTATGATTTATTCTTTAACATGATATCATGATATTTTATATATAGGATATTATTTTCAAATGTTTTGTTTCTATTGATATTCCTTACGATTATGTTATGATTGATCTCTCCCTTGTTTACCCTTACTGATCATATGAGCTCACCCATTATAATGTTTCTTTTCAATAGGATGCAAAGAAAGGTATTAAGTTTTATATGTCAAAATGGATTCTAGTTATAAATAAATAGGCAGTAGCAGAATTATATGTGTTATTAACCAGTTGTTTATGTTCCCATGTTTCCAAAGGCACTAAAATAATAGTCTTTGGGTGTGTGTTTGTGTAATGTATGAATTGTTCCGCAAAAATGATGTAATGTCAATGTATTTTAAGATTGATCTATTATAGTTGGTTTTAGAGAATTATTTTTAGTAAACCTTTGTAAACAATGATGAGAAAAGTTTAGTGATATACCTAGAATATATTTCTAAGGATATTTCTTGGGATACCTCTAAGGATAAGTCTAAGTATAGGTTAAAATCCTAGAGTTTTTATAATGAACAAAAATATCCTATGATTAAACATAAGATGTTATATATTGAAGGTAATTTAACTTTATTGTGAGGTTATCCCAGTAAGATTAGTATTTCTAAAACTCTTCTTTTTGGTTTTAGTCAATTGATGAAACCCAAGGGAACTGTGTTAATGATGAATGCAATGGGAAATAAAATGATTATCCTCTTGAGAAACCAAATGTTATGGGAGATGGAATGTAAAATCTTATCACTTTAATCAATAAGATATGAATCATGTTGAACTTATAAATGAGAAAAGAAGTGAAAACCTTATGTTGATTCCTTTATAAGAAAGAATTCACTTTATTTTAGTGATTCTTATGATCTATTTGTTTCTGAAAAATGGATTTTTACCACTGAAAGGATATTTTTTGTCTTTCAGTGCTTAGAACATGATAAATTCATTTTGGTTGTTTATTATTTAGAAGGTGAAGTATACCAATGATGGAATCTAATCAAGAATATGAATAAAAAATATGAAATTGAATCCATGGATTGGAATGAGTTTAAGAACTTATTCTTCAATAACTACTTTCCTCATGTTATTTATACAAATATTGAAAATGAGTTCCTTGAGTTGAGTAAAAGGATGATGAATATATAGGTACCTATGAGGATAATTTCACAAGATTTGAATGTTACTCTTCGGGTATTATCATCCAAAACAAAATTAAAGCTGATAAGTTCTTAAGGGGGTTAAATCTAGGTCTCAAAAGGGAATTATCCATAATAGACATTAGTAGTTATGAATAGATTGTGATTTGTACTATAAATTTTGAAATAGATGTTGGAGTTACGTATCAATATCATGTTTTTAAAAAGAAAAGGAAGATATAGTTCAAAGGAAAATATAAAAACAATGTAGAGAAAAAGATGAGTATTTATGTAATGGAATTTAGAAATAATGTGGTAGAAATAATTTTATGGTATTATGGAATAATGAAATATATAAGGATTGGTCCACCATAGTTTTTTAAGGATTTAAAATCAAACATTGAATGGTATTATCAACCATGAAAATTAAATTAGGTGGTAAGGTGATATTTTTTGTATAACACATGATTAAGGGAAGGATAACCCATAATATATGCATGATGTTGGTATAAAAATATGATAAAGAGATGTTATATTCTGTGATAAGATAAGTGGGATAGTATTGATAACCTTAGAACTATTTAGTTATTTTTGATAGCATATATGTTTTCATTATGGTTTTATGGTTATTAAGTATATTACCATGTTTCAAGAGAGTACATGATTGGGGTTTTCACATGTTAGTGTGTGAAAATTAAGAGCTATATCAATTTGTTTGGGTGATTAATGATGAGTTAATTTTTGAAATTTATATACTTTATTTTAAATGTTTTATATTTTAACCTTTGGAAGGATCATAAAGGTAACCATTTATGAAATAAGTTATGTTGAAATTTGGATGATATTTTAGAGATTTGAGTATTATCTATCCATATGAGGATTTTTTCATATTGAATAACCTTTGTGAACTTTTTTTTGTGATATTAAGACATATAGAATAATATATCATTCTATGGATTTCATGATCTTATAATTCTTTATGAATTAAAAATTCACCAACATTTCTTACAATAATATATAAAGTGGAAATTGATCAAGTCACAATAAAAGGGTGTTATTATTCTTATGAAATGTAATGATATTAAGTAAGTATTTCTTCTTATAAAAAATATTAAACTAGGGAAAGGATCTTGAAACCAAAAGATTTATCATATTACATTATTTTTTGATAAAACAAATTTTCTCTTAGATCATTTTAGGTTTAGGTAATTTTGATTGTTAACTTTCTCCTGACCATGATCTCTAGCACACTCCATCAGAACTTTATAGTTAGATTTCTATTCCATGTCCATTTTTTTCCCTTCCCACCTATGTTCCTCTATGTGGAAACCTAGTTATGAGTTACTTTGGGTAACCATTAAGTTTCCAACCATCCATTTTTAAAAGGAAGTTTTAGTCTTCATTTTTATGAGATATTTTTTTAAAATAGTTTTATTTATTTTATTCCTTGTGTTACATGCAACATTGGCTTAACATTCGTTATATAAAACACTAAGTTTCTACGAAACATCATTTTATTATTATACTTAATTAAACCAAGAAAATTATAACCTATCCATTAGAAAAAAAGTTATGAACAAGATTAAATGAAATATAATTTTTTTTAAACATAATTATTTGACCAATTAATTATAAATGAATTTAAAACTTTTTTTAAATAAAAGGAAAAAAATTCAGAATTTTTTTTTAAATATGCACAAGTGTGTTTTATACCAATAAATAAACAAATAACTCTTGTTGAATTATATTAATGATATATATATAATATATTATATTTAATGTTTAATAATCATCTTATGTGTTTTATAGACATTATATAAGAACAAATCCAATTTTACGCATAAATGAAGTATTTTCTAAAAAGGTAGTTTTGATACCTTTAATGGAAAACCTATTTTAAATATACTTTTTTTCACTTTTAGAATTTATATATGAAAAAATAAACTTTTAATTTGAAATATGGATATCAAAATTTAATTTGGTTGGATTTTTCTTATTTTTTCCGATAAGTTTAATGTTTTGATGAATAGTCAAAAATACTGATTTTTAGTTAACAATAGTTCTTTCATCAAAATAATTTATAGTGATTAAGTATATATTTTATTAGTTTTAAAGTATAAATAGATCATCTTTTAATCCAATTAGGGTCTTTAGAATCAATATCACAATGAATTAGGATATAAAAACATGTCAATCTTTTGGACATTTTCTCTTTAAAAACTTGTTTTCTTGTTCCATCAAAGTGATTAAGTTCAAATTAATTATACAAATTTTTATTTTTTTAATTATGAAAAATGTATTTAATATTTTTAATCATAAGTTCCAAATATATTAAATATTTCCCTTTTATTCTTGGATAATATGAAGAGTAACTTTAATAATTTTTATTACCACAATTAACTATAAATTGAGTAATTAAGGATGGAGGAAATATTATAAATATTATAAAAATAACATAAAACTTGATGAAATGTTATTGGATTAAGTTAATTAGATCATTAAAACATAATTAATTATATTTAAAAATGATATGGACCATTTTCCAATAAAATGACTTAAATATTATTAAACTCAAAGGGAGTGATAAAATGCCACACTCTTACTTTTAATATGTATAATATTTTTAATATGGGGTTAAATAGAAGATATTATTGAATATATATCTAATTATAAAATATAAAAAGTTTATATATATCATATAAATTTATTTTTAATTTTTAGTGAAGAAATAATTTTCATAAATAATTAAAAAATGATGAAGCAGTAATTATTCAATTAATGAAATAATAAATTAAATGATAATATAAATATTAAAATAAATATAATTTGATTTAATTAAGGTGATAAAAGAATTTTTTGGGTGACTATGACATGTTAGGAGTGTATTAAGTGATTTTTTTAAATTAATCCTATTGTATTGATTTTCTTAATGTAAATGTTATGAATAGTGTCAAAATTGACACTTATCATATTTTATGAAAAAAATATTTATAAAAATATTTATAAATAATGAAAATATTAAATAAGGAAGAAGGGATTATATATGGTACAGAATATCTTAAATTGTCCATTTATGGTCAAATTTACACTTTATATGTAGAAATTACATCCTTTTAATATTACATACATTATTACCATAATTAAAATTAAAATTGATTAACTAAGGGTTAATAAAAATGATATGGTTTAAAATAAAATCAAAACTTATATAAAATATATTTTTTGATGATATTAAAAACTTATAATATTTTTTTTAATCAATGGATTTTTTAGGTATTTTTATTGAGATTGATTATATAATAAATTAATCTTTTGAGAAATGCTAAAAGTGCCCCTCATCTCTCTTATAAAAGGGAACCTCTCCTTCTCTTCTATCCACACATTAAAACCAATTTTTTTCATCCAAAATCTATATAAATATCTTCCAAACATACATCACTTAATACTATAAGACTTACGTTGGTCATAAATCAAACCAATGGAGTCCTTTTGTGAAAATCAAAAGGAGACACCCAAAGGAGAGATAACATTCATCAATGAAACTTTTTGATTTAATTTTCCGTAAACCACTTAAATTATTTTTTATATCATGTTTATATAATGGATTTTATATACTCAATATAATGGTATGTTTTTTATATTAAGGGTTATATCTACATTCACACACTTACATCTAATGGATAATGAACTTTCCATTCTAGTGTACAGTGGATCACTACCTCACAAAACAGTGTTGTTTGTTTTCCTTTACCTCCTCTCACAGTTTATAATTATGATGGAAAATCAATTTTTATATTATATATATAATATTTATTATTTATTTATTCTTATTTAATTATTATATAACACATACCTTTATGATTTCCATTTTATGTAAATACGATAACTTCATTTGTGGACCTATGGACTATCACTTCATCAATGTGATGTGATTCGTTCACAATCAAATGGAATGTATTAAAAAAGAGTTTAGTAAATATTTATGATATATATAAATTAATAATCCTACTAGAAGTAGTATATATAAATATTTACACTCATATATTTCATTTACTTACTTTATTTCAAAATGATAATTAAACGGAAACAACGTTCATACGTACATACGAACTACCATCTCCATGAAGGGTAAATTCCATTTCATATTTATATTGTGTATAGATTATTATAAATATTTTTATAATGAATATATATGATATTTATATAATTTTTTACATTCTAAAAATATGTAAATCATGATCTAAGTAAGAGGATCAAGAATAATAATTCAAAACAATAAGATATTACAAAAAACATAACACTAATATGGAATGGTTAATAAACAAGTAATAGAAGATCATAATTAAATCATATATGAAATGATATAACTTAATAAGATTTTTTAATATAAGCATAATAAATTTATGTTTATTATACAAGATGCTTTCATGAGTACTATGATATTCAAGACATAAGGTAAGGGTTTTTTGTCTTACTTTTATTTATGTGGGATACAAGATTTATACACTACTTGTTTCTTCTACATGGTGTATAAACTTCACATTAATGTCTTTTATGAGTCTTATATATATAATATTATGGTATTTTAATATCCATATAATTTTTTTATTTCATGTGGCATATGATTATATGGATTATAATGTAATGATTTTTTATTTTACAATCTTATCAATATTTGGGATTATTTCATTTTAAGTATCCATTGGGGTATATTTATCTTTAATTTAAAAATTTTATGTAAATTTTTTATAAAAAGGTTTTTATTATTCACTTATTAATATTTAAAGTTATTTTTACCCATGTTTTACTTTTTTCAAAATGATTTTAAAAGATGATTTTTTATCATTTTTTAAACAAGGATCTTTGTAATTTTCTGAAAACAAAATATGGAAGGACTATTTATTTATCTTATAAGGCATGAGTTTATTTTTAAAATTTCATGATTCATTAATGCCTTGAATCTTCCCATAAAATAAGAAATGGTTATTTTCAAATAAAATATTTCCTTTTAAAATGGTGTGGAGTTTTAAAAAATGAAATCGTTTTCAAAGCAGAAATGATATTTTCCTCAAAAATTATTTTAAAGTAATATCTAAAGATTATTTTCATCTATTATAACATTATTTGATGATACTTATGATTTAATGGTGGTTTTTTTGTTTTCAAGGATATAATCTATATTATTCCTATGGTTGTTTTTTTATGATGAAAACATATTTATGAAACCCATTTATTTTCCATGGGTTATGTTATGATTGAATGATGTTTATGAAACCCATTTCATTCCATGGGCTCTCATATGATGAATGATTTATATTCTTATTGAATACATATGTATATATTTCATTATGTGATGGGTGGTACTAATATCCCCATATAATTATTTGGATAAATATTTATATCTCATGAGATATACATGGTTGAAATGGGAGAGATAACTCATTTAAGTAAGGGAATTTATATACTAAGATGGTCTTGGGAGAGAACCTTGACTATTAATATGTCCATGGGAGTGAACCATGAGTACCAAGATTGTATGTGGAGTGAACTTATACTGCCAAGATAGCCTTGTAAATCATTCCTTGACTGCTATAGAAATAATCTTGTATTCTTATGTGTATGCCACAATTTCATGTCTTATGTTATTATATCACAAAATATGTTATTTGATTTGTTAAAAACTACTATCATTTATTCCATTACATGATATTTGGATCTTTCATATACAAGATATGATTTTCAAATGTTTTGTTTATATACATATTCCTTATGATTATGTTATGATTGATCTCACCCTAGTTTACCCTTACTGGGTATATGAGATCACCCTTTATAATGTTTCTTTTCCCCAGGATATGAAGAAATATATTAAGTATAATATTTCAAAAAGGGTTCTAGTTATGAAGAAATAGGTGGGAGGATAATTATATGTGTTACGAACCAATTGTTTATGTTTCCAAGTTTCTAAAGGCTCTAAACTAATATGGTATTTGGGCATGTGTTTGTGTAATTTATGAAATGTTCCTAAAATTAACATAATTTCAATGTACATTAAGATTGGGTCGATATAGTAAGGGTATGCATACAACTAAATTTAACATGGAATATATAAGGAATGAATAACATGGAAATAACAAATGATGATAAAATAATTCAATATAAATAATCTCATGAGCTTTAAACCAATCTGTGGATATCATAATTATTCAAATAATCTTATGAACATAAATAACAGATTTTAAAACTATGAATTGAAAAATATTTTATTTTTATAACTCACCATCAAGGACTTATTCCAATATATCTAAAAATTTCATCAAGGCATCATGCCAAGACATATTCATAAATGGGTAAGTCCTTAGAAAAAATGCCCAATTTATTTTGTCTCATGATAGCTTACAATGAATCAAGGGGATATGTAATTCTGGGCCCCATATATCACTTAATAATTCCAATTTATTCATCATATAAATAAAAAATAAAAATTAATCAACATTCCTTAAAAATAATTGTTAACTGTCTGTATTGGAAGAACTACCATACAAAATTTCAATACTTTCCCTAGTGAAACCGATCATAAACCATCCATAAAAATATAGTGGATTGGATCTTTAGAGTATATACTCATTAAATCATAAGATTCTACAAAGGATGTTGACATTGATGAAACTAATTAAAAAATATCACTCAAAAATTTCATGAGGAAAATACCCCTATTCAATTCGAAATAAATTATTCAAAGATAAAAATTTCCCAAAATATTAAGGATAACAATCAATTTGAAAAGATCCATTTAAAATTTTAAATTAATCTTCAAATAATTGATTGTTTAGGATGGTGGGAAATTTTTTTCTTGCTGTATAATTTAAAAAAACATTCCTTTTACACTTTTGTATGAAAAGTCATAAAAGTACCTCATTCAAAAACTCACAAAAATATTCCTTTTAATTTTTTTAAAAAATTAAAATATAGGTCAAAATTTCTTCAATAAATAACTTTATAATTGTAAAAATATTCTTAAAAATATTTTAAATAAAATATGCTTATAGAAGAAAAAAATCCCAATCGAATAGAAAAACAAAATTTGTTTTCCTTAAAAATATGACTTCGGTATCTTGAGTTCTTAAAGAGAGTAAAATGAAAAGAAAATTTTTTATTTATAGAAATAACCATAGGATAGGAAAATATATAGTTTTTAATATATAAATATAAAATAATTCCTCTAGTGGAGACTTAAACATAAACAATCTCGAATAATGATGAGTTTGTGAAATAATCCCTTACCTCGGGTCCAAATTCCTTCTAATGTGTTCAAACCTATAGTTTAATAAATATATATTTATTATAAATATATTATGAAACCATACTCATATATATCATACAATATTTTATTTATTTATAATCTTTTATCACCCGTTATTTAATAATTATTTATTAAAATCATAGTTTAGGGTGATAACTGCTTCATTTTTCATATATGTTTTATTTTGGTAGTTTCAGTGCTTGTAATTTGATCATGATTAAGTCATATAAAGAACATTAATCATTATATTAGTATCACATATATTTATTATATTTTTTTTAATGTAATCTATAAATGATATAGATATACACTTGAATTACACTTTTTATAGAGACGGTAGGTCGTATGTACGCATGAATTCTATTTTCACTTTTCAAATGATGGAATAAAAGAAATTTAAATAACAATTTAAATTTATAGAATAATTATTATATCACATAAATAATATATATTCATCAAATCCATCCTTATTACCATCCATGTAAAGAGGAAATAGATCACATCACTTCGTGGAGGTGGTAGTCCACAATTATGCATGATCAAAGTTTTCATTTTGAATGGATTGGATGGTAAAAAGGTAGATATGATATTATAATTACAAAATAATAATTATTTAATAAATATAATATATAAAAATTAAAACCATCATAATACCTATCCAAAAAATATAGTGATGAAAAATTAATTGTATCTCTATGTGAAGATAGTAAGCCATACACATGCATGAGTAATACTTTCACTTCCCATTTGATGGAAAAGAGGGTGGATAATAGTGGTTTCATAATCGTAATAAAATATCAATATATTTAGGGTACTAATTTTTTTTATAAATACCACATATTTATAGTAGGTATAATAAGAAGTAAAAATAAAGTGATCGATTAAGGTGATTACAAATTCTTTGAAAGAACTGCTTTTGACCTCCTCTTAATGACCCAAATGTTTGTATTTTATGAAGATAAACACATATAGAAATAATATATGTATTATTAGAATATAATTTTATAGGTTTTGAATGATCTATATGGCTTAATGTGGTGTGAATAATTGAGAGAAAGGGGGTGTTTTTTTATGGGAGGGAAGGGACACACTTGGAATTTCTAAAATTTTTAAAATAAAATTTATTCATTATCGAGAAAAATGATTTCAAGTGGTAAGATATTCAAAAAAATATAGTATAATGTTGAAATATAACCATAAAATGAAATTTATAGAGGTTTTAATATCACTTTAAGCCTTATCTTTTTATTTAACCCCTTGGTTAACCAATTTTAATCTTATCTATGGTAATGAGTTTTTACTATTAAAGGTTTTAATTTTGAATATATGATAAAAATTTGATCCTAAATTGGAATGGAATAAATATTTAGATCATATATTACCTCCTTTTTCTATTTAAATATTTTTAAAAAATAATTTAATAATATATTATTTCCATAAAATATCATTAATCTCATTTTTTGATACTATTCACTTAATTCGACTTAAAAAACATCAAAAAAATATGGAATTAAAATATAATCCTTCAAAACATCACTAATATTTCATATTTATCTATAAAATTCATGTAACACTATAACTCACTAAAATTATATTACTTTTAATATTTTGAAAATCATTTATTTTATTTTTCTATTACTTAAATAAATAATGTATCGGTGTTTTGTAGATATTTAAGATAATTATATAGTCACTAAACATTATAAGTAAATTAACATCATGAATATAATTTAATTATTATAAAAATAACAATTAACATTCATTCAAAGCTTGATTTTATTCCCATGTAAGTGAATAAGATATTTTTAAAAGTAAGAGAGTGACATTTTGTATTTTTCATTACTTTAAATATTATATAAGTCATTATCATTAAAAAGTGTCCCTTAATAACTAAATTTAGTGAATAGGGTGTTAATAGTATAATTATATTCATAAAATAATAATTAAGATGAAAAATAGTGAACTTAACTCGTAGTTTAAACCTAGGATAAGCTGATTTATCCTTTTCCTAGGTGATAAATTTTACCGTGGTTACTATTTTCCTAATGAAAAAAATAAAAGGGATATATTTAAAAAAATTAACCTCATGATTCAAAATATGGTATCCATTTTTAAATATTTAATATCTATATTTTTCATAAATTATTATTAAAATAATTTCACAAAACATGATGAAAACCATGTTTTAGAAAAATATATTTTTAAGTAAAAAATTGAATAAATTCTTATCCCATGCATAGAAAAAATATTATAAAAATGATAAAAAAAATTATTGAATATATAATATATAAATTTCATTAATATAATTCACCAATAGTGATCAATTTAATTTATTAACATAAAAACACATTGCACGCGTAAAACTGTTTTTCTGAAAACATCTATTTTACTTTGAAATGATTTTTATTCTCATTTCTAATAAATTGATAAATTATTAATTAATTTTAGACAAATATAAAAATAATTTTTTTATAATTTTTTAGTACTATTCATACCTGTCAATTTTAATTTCTATGTTATAATGGTCATTTTTAAATAATATTTTAAAAATAGATTGTGGTTTGTTTAAACTCAGAGTTGTGTGTAATGAATGATACAAAACAAATAAAATTTATTAATATATACTTATATCATATAATATTGGAGTGTAATAGGGGTTCATGAGGAGTCACAATCCAGTAATAATCCAATCCACTCAACCTCTCAAACTTCTAAATAATTACTAGAAACTATAAAAGAGGACTCTATCCTTATTGAAGTATGTACATCATCCATGGGGGAACCACACCCTATCATCAGCAACCGTTGATACCAGGACTCCATTATATAAATCCATGAAGAACCTACACCATGACTAAGGATATATTTCTGTTAAGTAATTTTTTACACCTAAAATTTTAACCACCTAGTAAATTTTGTGGAGAAGTGAACCCAAGACATAAGAGAGAGATTATTTCCCTACATATCCTTACTTCAGTAGAAATAAATGCACATTTCCAAGAATTCAAACTACCCAACCCAAGATAATTGTTTAACTTCTATGGAACTATCATGGGTCACTAACACCTTTCTATAATATACCTTAGTCGATGGAGTAATGAACCCATGGATTGAGGAACCACACCTTATTGGAAGACACCTTATCCTGGGGAGTACTGAACCCTATCTATATTGAGGGGGGGGGGGGGTCTCACACTTCCTCAAAACTAAAGGAGTACCAAACCCATGAAGGCATATAGGATACATACTCCAAGTATTTAGGAAGAGTAATTAACCCCATGATTAATGAATACGAGGGACCTGTTCCTTATCAAAACATGCCTCTAGTGGAGTACTGGCCATAAGAAAACTTCATTTGTCATGCCCAATCCTCATCGTTAACCTTATAGGTCTAAATAAAAATATAACTATCCTATAATGGAAACAACATTGTATTTATCAATCGACTAAAAAATTGTGATCTATGTTGAAAAATACTCAATATAGGTTATTTATTTTTCTAAAACAAACACCCGGTGCAAAAATAGTGAAAAATGCCCTATATAGGCAATTGTAACCCAGGTGGTTCCCCTAGGGTGTTCCATGTGGCCTGAAGGGGGAAGTTTAACCCCCAATGTTAATGTTTTGTGTATGGTGCTATGTATCATCCTCTCAGATTAGTTCAGGCATGGCCTAACTTGATTTAGCTGCCTACTAAGCCCGACCAACTCGATAGAAATCACCCAACACACCCCTGCCAACCACATAATAGGTCAAGCGTCATCTGATACAGAGGTATTGCATAGCTGGGGGAAACATAATTCTTCCACTCCCCTTCTCATATTTTTTACATTTTCCACACAGGAGGATTCTTATATCCTCCACTTATTATACAACATACATTCCTTACCATCCCCAGTGACCGCTACTATGGATGATCTATCATCGTTGACCCTCCCACTAAGCATCACCACTCTCTTAACCACCACCATTTGAGCCCATACCACCTCTCACACTCACTTACACCACAACTAATTCAATACCCATTTTAATTGACCTTAATCACCACCATTTAGTCTCCCTTCACCATTAAATCATTGACTAGGGTCTATAGCCTCGATCCACTCTAATGATGCATGTAGTTCAACCATGGGGGTAGAGAAAATATGATGGTCGGAACCCTGAACAACCAATCCATGTTAAATTATTTATCAAAATATCATCATGAAAAAACAATCAATAGTTAGGGGAATGAAATTTCTACCATAGATCCATGCCTTTAGGATAAAAATTCAAGAATGAGGAATAAATCACATGTTTGATATAGAGTTTTCATAAAGAATGGGATCAAAATAAAATAATTAATGCAACCTTGGGGTTGGATTGATCATTTGTGATTAACTCATATATGGTGGAAATTTTGATGATACTTCCACATTGAACAAGCTCCTGAATCACAAATCTCATCAAGATCCCTCATTCCTCTTCTCCCTCTAATTTTTTTTATGACTAAAAATTCTTATAGCCCGCAAGGAGGCTTATATATGGGGGGATTATGGTTTCAAAATTAATTAATTAATTAATTAAACTAAACATTATACAGATGAATACTCATACTTGGAAACCCCAATGTGAATGAAACTAACACCCATCCTCTGAAAAACCCTCCATTTAGGATTCAACCATTTTCTCAGTGTTGTCATGTGAATCTCCATTTTAATGGAAATACATGATTATCAATAATATATATGTAGGATAAAAATAATATTTTATAATTAAAATATAATTCTCAAGGATCTGTGATTCCTATAACTCTATACCCTCTTAGCCCTGGGATAAACACCATAACTTGATATTAGTCGTATCATCAGATAATTTTTCCATGGATTTATTTTAGGTTTAATATACCATTTCACCCTTGATGAGGTATGGAGAGTCTAAAACTCAAAAGTGAGCTAATCCGCACATTAGAAAAAATGGGTCACTATATCCTCCCCACCTTAATGTATTTTCAACTTTTAAAAGGTAAAAATTGGAGAGAAAAAACAAGGAAACTGATAAAACAACCCAATATAGAAAACAACCCACCATCACATAAACTTAATTTTTCTTGGAGGTATGATATCTAAAATAATTTGTACATAACCATTTAAGAAGGAACAATTATATTCATCTACAAAGATACAAACTTTTTCCCTTATTGAAGCATGAACTAAGAAAGAACATGAGTTTACAATAGTCGAGTATTTTCAATCCTTTACACTTGAAAAATAACCTCATACATAGGTTATCCTACCTTATGGTATAATAAAAATCCATAAACCACCAACACCCATCTTGTAATGGTTAGTTTCCAAGGTTACCTTTGGAAGGAGTTCTCTACTCTCCACCTTTAAAATAGTTCTCTAGATGGTTTTCACATGAGAATAACCCATCTATGCTACTCCCCACCACTGATCACTTCAAAAATATTTTTCACTAACATAAAAGAGTTGCAAGGAAACATAATCCTCTAGTCCCACATCATCTCATCTAACATCTCCCATCATAAAGGAACAAGAACCATATCATTAGTTCATGACATAATGAAATATGGGGATTTGTACCTAGTATCTTTATAAGAATGTGTAAGATACATCATTCATATCGTGATCTAAAATAGTTCTGTAACCACTGTCGAAGAAACCTAGTTATGTTTTCATCAATCTCCCATGAAATTTACTAAAGAGAACATCAAGAACAATAACTGTTAAGAACAATTTAGGAAGAAATCATTTTTGTAATATAAAAGAAGTATGTGCTGAAGGTATTGTCTTTTGTTGTCAAAGAGAATGAAATAACCTCACTTTTTAAATGTTGGTGATTAGAATCAGAATCGTAATAAGGTGATCAGATGAAAAAAATTTAAGAAATTACATTGTCTTGAGAAGAAGTATTTTGGAATAAAAGGTGAATTGGACTCACCTCGGGTCCAGAATGAAAGTGTGAATCATAATGAAAAGTTTTATCAAATTATACATGGATATGATGTGAATCTGATGAGGATTTTCTATTTTTTAATTTAAAAATATCATAAGATATCTATTAAACATGTGATGTATGGTTTATGAAAGAAAGGAGTAGAAAAACGATGCCAATTATATTGAGTTTTGGTTTGAAAAAAAGATGTGCCGAAAGGATGGGAAGTTATAATACTTTCCAACGTAAGTTAGATTATTCTATTTTGACCCTAAAAATTATCAAATTCATGAGTAAGTTGGGATACAAATAGAATTTTGTGAAATAATGAAGTTGATAAAGTCAAGATTTCTGATATCATTTCATCAATCTAAGATCACTGGATGCAGATTTGTTTGAAGACTAAGATGTTTTCTTCAAACTACGTGAATACGAAAATATTGGTTTTCAGTGAAACCAATAACCCAAAAGATATAAAAATTCAAAGAAAGAAGTTGGTGTGAATTGTAATCATAAAATAGAATAATTTTATAAAATCAAAGATATTGACACTAGTTCATCAGATGTGGTGTTCCACCAATTATTAGAGTAATTATGACAGTAATTATCAGACATTGTGATGGTTACAAAAGGGAATCATAGGTAGAATTGTGTTTGTTGGGAGTTAATGGAACCAATGAAAAAGAAAATAAGTAAATTAATTGGGACTAATGAAAAATGGGGTCAAAGATCAGTCAATAATATAGTCAACCATTTTCATTAAAATAAATTTTTTTTCAATTGTTTCCAAAACAAAAAAAGAACTTTGATATGTTTTTAATAATTGGGTCAAGAGTCATAGGACTAGCACTGAAATCAATTATTAGAGTGAAGCAAAGACTGATCTATTAGACATATCCCATCACTGATAATTTCATCAAACACAAGATAATTGATCTGTATAAAATAAGAAAATAAGAACTGCTTAAAGAATTTAGAAAGGTGTGGTCAAGAGGAGCTCGATGTCTGAAGAGATTAAAGAATTTTTTTTCAAAGAAGTTTTTAGCTGATACTGAAATTTTTTTCATGGATTGTTGAAATATTTAGTAGTTGTGACTATGTTTATGGAAAAAAAGGTGACTGAAATCTAATAAAGTAGTAAAAATGATTGTGGTACAGTGGATTTAGTGTTTTATTTAAAACAGTTGATTGGGATCATTAGAATAGGTATTTTATTTTTGATTAGTTTTGAGAATCATAATGAAAAGAAAATTTATTTTCATATCTTTTAATTGGTGAGAATCAATGTAATTAATAATTTGATTTTGTACATATGTATTCATTGTAATGAGAAAATTAGAGTGACAATCAGAATCTGAATGAAGAATGTTTTTGAAGTTTGGAGCGAGATGAAGTTGTGAGATGATTCGAGAAGGTTTTAGAAGAAATGAGAAGAGTAGAGAAGTGTTGAATAAGTCAAATATGATTCCAGAATTTAATGATAATTTAAAGATTTGGAAAATTTGGATAAGCGAGAAATTTTTTCAAAATCCAACATAAACCACATTTGGTGCACCTATAAATAATGGGATATACTTTGTACCTTTTGACATAAGTATTCTTCATAGATGAAGAGAGAAGGAAGTGTGCTAAAAGATTGTAGAGAGAAGAAGTTTCCAAATTGATCATTCTTGAGGAACTTTTTTTGATCTAAAGTAGAAGAAAAAGGAAGATCATATTCGGGGGTTCCCAGATTGGATTGGGCTATCGGATTGGGAAATCGAGATGGTTTTCTGAAGTATGGAAATAGTAGTTTGGATTTGTTTTAGTGGTATTCTGGTAGAACATATATTTCAGGATTGAGAAAGTAAAATAAAGAATCATATTGGGCATCAGACTGAGTATCATTACAAAGTCCAGATAAGTTCTTACCCGATTCAAGGTAGTAAAGTGAAGATTTTTTTGAAGATCATTTTCGTGTAAGTTGACAAGGAAGCACAATAACATGTTTTGAAGAAATTGGTGAACATTTCTTAACATGTTACACAAAATTTGTATTACATCATTTCATGATACTTGAATCACATGTACTGTTGTATTGATCCTTTTTATACAAAATTTTAAGGGAATATCCTACCTATTGTATCCACACAAAAGGATTAATTTTAGTGGATTTTTTTGTACTAGATTGATTCCAAACCATACTAAGGACGTAGATACTCTTGATGAGTAGAAAACCTCACATATTCTTATGTTCAAATGGATGTGTGATTTTTTTTGTTTTAAGAAAATTCATAAACCTTTAATATGAGGAAAATTTTGTTTCAAAATGAAGGAAACTTAACAAAAAATAATATCATTGATTCACTCCTCTAAATCTCATTGATACTTAGATCTTGGCTAGGCAATCTCAAATGGTATCAAAGTTAAGGTTCCCTTCATTTACTATTTTATAAAGTTTTTTAAGTGAAACTATGATAAAAAATATCAATTTTGTGAATAGTAAGGGGATTCCAGAATTCGATGGTAAGAACTATCATATCTGGATTGATAGAATGTTACATTATCTTATTTCTCTTGGGTATAAAGTTATTGAAGCTAAAACATATTGTTTTCCTCCAATTGATGAAAAAAATCCTCTCAAATCTATTTAAAAGAAGAATCTTGATAATAATGGAAGAGTTAAGAATTTTTACTATAATTAATTTATGAAAGTGGGTTTTTAAGAGTGAAGGGTGTTTTCACTACTAAAGTTATTTGGGATTATCTAAAGGAAATTTATGAAGGAAGTACAAAAGTGAAGAAGTACATGTTACAAATCTTGATATTGAAGTTTTAAGATCTCAAGATGGGTGACTATGAATTTATTGGTTAATTATTTACTAGGGTGATTGAAATTTTCAGCACTATCAGATGTCTTAATGAAAAGTTAGAAGACTCAACTATTGTTAAAAAGATCTCTAGAATTATTCATGAAATGTTTAATGTCAATGTTTAATCATTGGAATATAGAGATCTAGAAACACTATATCTTAATGATTTATACAGTAATCTCATAAATTATTAAATGAGAAGGTTGAAATCTAAGAAAGTATAAAAAAAGTAGATAAAGAAATTTCCTTTAAGGAATCTAAGAAAGGAAAGTCTAAAAAGGATATTGAAGAAGAAAAATTTGATGACACTGATTCCAAAAATGAGGTATGTAAAAATATTGATGAATTTTTATCCTTTTTTTCTAAAAATGTGAAAATAGGTACATGAAAGTATAAATGGAAACTTCCCATAAAATAAATTGAATGTGGATCCATTGGGAACTTTTTACCTAATTTTCCTCAAATAAAGAAAAAAGAGTATAGTGATGAAGATGATAGAAGGTAGAGAATATCATTGAATAAATATTGTGATAAGACTAAATATTATTCCAAAGTGAAAGATATAAAGTTCAAAAAATCCAAAAGGATCATATTTTTTTATAATTATGCTGAATATGAAGACAATGAAGTTGAATCTAAAAACTCTACTAAGAAGGCTGGAGGTAATACTTTCATTTCAATATTTAACAATGAAGAGTTAAAAATTAGTAGTTATAACAAAGAAACTCAATTATAATTTCATCTAAAAGAAGAATTCAAATAATTTCTAAAAAAGATTTGGAAGCTTAATAAATAAATCAAGAAGGTTAAAAATGTAATTTATTCAAAAAACAATCAATAATTTTTTCCTGATGAGAAATTTAAGATGCAAGAAGAGATTGATGATTTTAATAAATCACTTTAGAAATAGTATAATCAGAATGAACATATATAAGTAAAGTAGAAGGAAAGAGAATAAGAGTTTAAACTTTTCCAAAAAAAACTTTCTAAAGATTAATAGAGGGTTACAAGTTTCAATAATTCTATCTCTAAAGTTGGTGAAATATTTGGAAAGGGTAAAACTGAGAAGGATTAAAAGTTAACATTGAAGGTTGAAAATAAATTTGAAATTGTCCCTGAAAAAAATAGATGTGGGAAAGTTATGTATATGTAAAAAACCAATATAGCAGAAAAATCAGATGTTTCAAAAAATTCTAAGTCTGAAATTGTTTTATTACTTCTAATTATGATAAAACTAAAAATAAAAACATGCTAAAAATAATATTTGGGTTGATAAAATAAAGGTTTGAATTTAACTAACTTCTATCAAGAAATATAAGAAGGTTCCTGAGAAACATGTTCATAGCTCAAGAAAGTATGAAAGTTTCAAAGGGAAATATTTTTTTATAGATACTAATGGTATTGATGTGGATTTAGACACATAAAAAATATGTGTTTGTTTAACCAACAATATTAAAACTATTCTACTAATTATCGAAGAAAAATTTTTAGGGGGAGTCAATCCTTTCAAAGGAAGAAACCTTATAAGGATGTTTTGAAGAAACCCAAGAAGGATGGTGTGAAAATTAAAAATAGGTTCAACCCGTTAGAAACTATTTTTGAAAGATGTGAACAACCTGGAAATCTCACAAAATGATGTCTTATTTTATTACCATAAAAAAAATTAACAACCCTCAGAATCTATATTTTAATAAAGATAAAGGGATAGAAAAATCACTTATTGTAGAAACTACCCTCAAAGATAAAAAAGTATAATGACTTTGGATCTTGGATAGTGGGTGTTATTCTCATATGATTAGAGACATAAATTTTTTGAAGAATATGAAAGAATTCAAATAAGTAATAGTAACATTTGGAAATGAGGAATTTTTCAGAATCAAAGATGTTGGATCAGCCACCATTGGGGAAGAGAAGTTAAAATATAAAAAATATTTTTTTTCGATGGGTTGAAACACAACCTTATAATTGTTTAATAACTTTTTGATGAAGGAAACAATGTTTTATTCAGAAAATATGGGTACGTTTTGAAAATAGAGGATGATGGAAAAATAGTTATAAGAGGACAATGTACAAAAGGAAACTTGTTGCAATTTGGTGAGGTTCAAAACTCTTGTTAGTTAATTATGATAAAATAGAATCAGTTGTGTCCTAAAAGGCAGGGAAAAATGTGTCACACAAACAAGAAAAAGTTATCAAAGAGATAAAATGTCCTTATTATTCCTGATATGTCAATAATAAGATATTTGTGTTTCACAATTTTTCAGAAAGGATATATTAAAAATCATTAAATAATAAATTTGAAATTTTCCAATATGACTCCTAGAACTTATTCATTCTGATTTTTGTGGGCCAATGAGAAAACAATCAACTTACAGAGACAAGTACTTAATTACTTTTATTGATGAATTTTCTCACATTACTTGTGTTTTTTATATGAAACATAATTCAGATGATCTAAAAATGATTAAAATTTTTAAAGGAAATCTGAGAAGGAATGTGAGTATTCAATAAAGAATTTGAGGAAAAAAATGGTGATGAATACAAAAATTAAGAATTTTAAAATAATATTTAGAATAATGGGATTGTACATGAGTTCAATGCACCAAACACTCATAAAAAATGGTGTTTTTGAAAGGAAAACTATAATTTTTGTTGAAAAAGGGTGGAATATGTTACTTTAACGTGGTCTCTCTCATTACTTTTGGAGGAAATCCATGAGCACTACTATTTACATTCAAAATATATTTTTCTATAGACCATGTATATATATGACTTTATATAAAAAAAATTATGAAAAAAATATAAACTTGAAACATTTGAGAGTTTTCTAGAGTCCCTAAATCATAAAGAATAAAGTTGGAAACCTTGGAATGTTTGATTTGAGAGGTGAAGATGAAATTTTTCTTAGCTATTAAATATAAGGAAGAGGATATAGATGTTTCAACAGAGATATTAGAAGATTATTTAACTCTATTAATGTGAAATTTATTGAAAAGGATAAGGAAGATACATGTGGTGATAATGAAGATGAACAAGATGAAATAATATCTGTTAACAATTATGATAGGGATATAATATATTTTAATCCTACTCAAGAAAAAGAATCATACTTAGCTATTTCTAGTGATGTGTAAGAATATTGAAAATCTTCTCCTAGTTTGAGGAATCAAGTGGAAGCTCAAAAAATAATTGGTGATCAACATCAAAAGGTTGAAACAAGAATAACATCAAAATCTATTAGAAATAATTATTTGTATTCAAAAGTTGAGATGGAATATGTGAATAAAGATTTTTTTGCATTCAGAATGGGTTCTGGCTATGAATGAAGGGATATATTAGATAGAAAAGAATGATACTTCGGAACATGAACCTAAACCAAATGACAAATAATTTATCGATACAAAGTGGGTTTTCTGGAATAAGTTGGATAAAGATGGTGAAGTGATAAGATACCAAGAAAGATTAGTATGCAAAGTTTACTCATAAATAGAAGTAATTGAATTTGATGAAACTTTTATCCTGATAAAAAATTTGAAAAAAAATAAGAATCTTTCTTGCTATTATCACACAACAAATTTAAAAAAAAATATTTTAGATGGATGTGAAATTCACATTTCTGGAAGGGGATCTTGATTAAGAAGTTTATATTGAACAATCATGTGGATTTATTATTGGGAAGTATGAAAGTTATGTGTTCAAGTTCAAGAAATCCTTGTGTGATCTAAATCAAGAATCCAAGGAATGGTATTCCAATTTAGATATCAACTTAAGAAAGATGAGTTTTAAGAAATTAATTGTTGATAGTAATCTATACATCAAAGAAATTTATGATTCTTCCATCATTGTAATTGTTTATGTTGATGACATTATCTTTGTTTAGAATGATGAAATAACCAATGAAATATTTTTTGAAGAGATGAAAAAATTGTTTGAGCTATCCAAGCTAGGTGAAATGAAATACTTTATTAGGATACAAATCTCAAAAAAGATGAAACACATTTTCATTTCTCAAGAAAAGTATGTGAAGAAATTTATAAAGATGTTTGGAATAGAAAACTATAATCTTATTTACAAAATTATTTCAGTGGGAACCATGTTTTCTAAATATAGAGAAGGAAAGGAAGTTGAATCTAAAGAGTTTCAGAAGCTGATTAGAAGTTTTTTGTATTTGACTACTTGAAGACCCGAAATTGTTTATGTTGTTAAATTATGTGCAACAATTTATAGTGATTCAAAAAAACATCTATTAAATGAAAAAAAATCTCATATATATCTAAGTCACAATTTTTTTTTGAATCAAGTATGAAAGATCGTAAATTAGTGACTTATTTGGGTATTCAGATATTGATTAGGTAGGAAATGTGGATGATAGAAGATCCACATCTAGTGGAGTTTTTTTCTGGGAAACATTTGTGTTAGTTTCATACAAAGAAAAAAAATTATTAACTCATAGTATAGTTGAAGATAAGTATATTGATGTTAATCAAGCCAATACTCAACTTAAGTGGATGAAGACTCAGTTTTAAGAATTACTTGTTGAAGTAAATTAACGCTTTCTCTTATGTTGTGATAATCAAAGTTCCATAAATCTTATAAGAAATCTGGTATAAAATTATCGTTAAAAACATATTGATATAAAATATCATTTCATTAAATAGAATGTGGAGAAAAATGAATTGAATTTTTATTATATTCCTACATCGGAACAAGTTGCTGAAATTTTTACAAAACTATTATTGTAGGAAGATTTTTATAAATTGATATTGAACATGGGTTTCCAACCTCTTTCTCACCAAGTTTGATTTATGTGTTTTTGTCCCCTCTCTCATCTAGTATTTGGATATTATTGTCAAGGGTTATAATTTTTTTATAAATAAATCCATTAATAAGTGATAAAAATTTTAAGGAAGCATATATATAGAAGGATTTATGGGTAAGCTATGAATTAAACATGTAATTTTGTGAACTATTATAACAGTTTTTTGGAGTGGTTATAAGAAAATTTTGTTTACAGGAAAGTATAAGAAGTGAAGAATTATTTTAATAAAATATGAAGATGTTTCTTGAGTCACTAATTTTGGATAACATGGTTTTTCTTAAACAATTCTTGTTTCTTACAATGATTTATCTCACATAGGCCTATAATTATTGATAAGTGATCAATTTCTTGAGGTTAAAAAGTTTATTAATTTATGAAACTTGGTTGATAGAAAAATCCAAAGGGGGTTTGTTGGTACCAATTTGGTAAGTAGTTGTTTTTTGAAGCTGAAAAAAGTATGTGACTAAGGTATTTCCTTTTGATGTCAAAGAAAAATAAATCCTATCACTTTGTAAAATTTAGTGATCAGATTCACAATCATAATCAAAGTATTGGATGAAAAAAATTTAAGAAGTTCTATCGGCTTGACAATAAGTTTTTTGGAAGAAAAATTTCATCAGAATCACCTTAGGTCCATAATGAAATTATGAATCATAATAGGAAGATGTATTGGAGTCTTCATGGTTCTAATGTGAATCTGAAAATTATTTTCTATTTTTAATTTAAAATTTTCATTTTTTATCTGTAAAACTTATGTTGTAAGATTTATGAATGAATGGGGGAGAATAAGTTTTGCCAATTTTATTAAGGTTTGATTTAAAAGAAAATAGTTTTGGAAGGATGGGAAGTTATAATAATTTCCAATGTAAGTCAAATGATTCTTTGATGACCCTAAACATTCTCAAAGTCATGAGTAATTCACGATACAAGAATATGTTTTTTAAAGAAGGAAGTTTTTAAATTCAATATTTCTAATCTCTACTCATAGGTGTGAGATCACTAGAGGTAGATTTGTTTGGAGACTGAGAAGTTTTGTTTATAATTTTTGAAGTTAAAGATTATGGTTCTCAGTTAGAAAAATAATCAAAAAGATACAAATATTCAGTAAAAAAAGTTAGTGTGAATCATAATCAGAAAAGAAAATAAGTTATTGAAGTCAAATCTATTGAAACTAGGTCATCAAATGTGGTCGGCCAGCGATTATCAAAGTAATTATGACACTGATCATCAGGTGTTGTGATGGTTGAAAAAGAAAATCATAGGCAGAATTGGTTTTGATGAGAGTTGATGGAATCTGCAAAAAAGAAAATAAGTGAAGTCTTTGGGACTGATGGAAAATGGGTTCAACAAAAAATCAAAAATATATTCAACCATTTTCATTAAAATAAATTCTTTTCCAATTCGGTCAAGAACAAAACAATAACTTTGATATGTTTTTAACAATTGGGTAAAGAGTCATCAGACTGGAACTAAAACTAATTATCAGAGTGAAGTAGAGACTAGTCCATTAGACACAAGAAGGTACTGATAATTTCATCAGACACAAGATAATCGGTCTAGGGAAAATAAAAAAAATAACTACTAAAATTAGTTAAAAAAGTGTTGTGGAGCATAAAGATTGAAGACAGTAGATAAATTGTTTTTCAAATAAGGTTGAAGCTGATTCTAAAGTGATTCCATGGAGTGTTGAAATATTTATAAGTTATGACTATGTTTATAGAAAAATAAAGGTGACTAAAGTCTAATTAAGTAAAAAAAATGTTTGTGGATGATTGGTTTCAGTGTTTTATTTCAAATAGTTGGTATAGAACATCAGAATGAGTAGTTTTTTTCAATTGCTTTTGAGAATCGTAATGAGAATATAATTTCTTTTCATAACATTTAATTTTTTTAGAGAAACGTAATGAATAATTTGTTGTTGTACATTTGTCTTCATTATAATAAGGAAATTCAGAGTGACAATCGAAATCAGATTGAAGAATCTTTTGGAAGTTTGGAGTAAGCAGAAGTAGTGAGAAGATTAGAGAAGTTTACATAAGAAATGAGAATAGTAGAGAAGCATTGAAGAATTCAAAGATGAAGCTCAAATTTAAGGATAATTTTAAGATTCATGAAATTTTGATAATGGGAAATCTTTTTACAATGCTACATAAACCAAATTTGAAACACCTATAATTAGTGGTAAGTAAATTTTACTTTTTTGACATAAGTACTATTCATTGGTGAATAGAGATGGAAAAGTATTGAATGTTTGTAGAGAGAAGAAGTTTTTGGATTGAGAATTCATGAGTAATTTTTTCAGAATAAATAAGAAGAAGAAGAAAGATTGTATTAGGAGGTTTTTAGATCAAATTGGTCCATTGGATTGGAAAATCAGACTAGGTTTTCCAAATTGAGAAAGAAGTAGTTCAGAATTATTTTAGTAGTATTCTGATAGAACATATATTTTCAAACTGAGAAATCAGACTAAATAATTTTATTGGGTATTGGACTAAGTATCATTACAAAGTCTAGATAAGTTTTTTTTGATAGATGTGTAGAAAAGTGATGATTTTTAAGATCATTTTCATGTAAGTTGACAAGGAAGCACAATAACATGTTTTGGAGAAAATAGTGAAAGTTTCTTAACATATTACACAAAATTTTTATTACATAATTTCATGTTACTTGAAGCACATTCACTATTGTATTTATCATAGTTCTACACAAGTGTAAGGGAATATCTTACTTGTTGTATCCATACAAAAGGATTATTTTTTAGTGGATTTTTTTTGTATTTGATTATTACCACACCATACCAAGGACGTATCTATTATTATTGAGAAGTGAACCTTGTAAATTCTTATATTATTTCGGATGTGTGATTGTTTTTTTTATAAAAGTCATAACTCTTCAACAAGAGGTGATGGCTATTTTAAAAGAAAGGAAAATTAAAAGATAAAAATATCACTAATTCACCCCTCCCCCTCTATGTTATACTTAGATCATGATTGGGTAATCTCAATAAAAAACTCTTTAAACTTCTCAAATTTACAAAACTACGATCCAAGTGACCTAATCCACCAATATCTGAAGTGTATGGTCCTAACTGTTTAGATGACCATGCTCTGTACACCCCAGACCCTAGGATAACACCTTCCTAAGTGACCAAAATTAACATCCTCCTAAGAAAACCCTCTCCTCTACTATATTGTAAGAGTTTCCATCTAATGGTCCAGCCACAATGATCCACTAAACATAATATACTGAGGGTTTTGATCCACTAGGGAAGTCTCCACTTAGGATTTCTATCATGATATTTAATACAGACACTAAGAGAAAACCACTATTTATTAGGGGAAGTGGTGGATGTGCTCCCCACATTCTGGAAAATCCATCTAGGTTCATCACCTAAGAACATACATTCATATAGGACCACTAAGTTGAAATCAACATTGCATACCTCTCACACACAATGGGAGATTATAGGTATACCCCTGTCAATCAAATGTTCGAAACATCTGCCTCTCTATTAAATAATCATTCACTCCAAAATCTAGCTACTTGAGATCCTTTTAGTTTCTGGAGACAGATTCCTTTACTGGAAGCATCAACTACCATGCGTCTACCACACCACTAAGGTCTCATCAACCACCAAGGCCTCAAATTCATGATGCTCAACCTCTATTTCATGAATTCAGATCTCACACTATTAGATTTTATGACATATATGATAATTTCATGACAAGGATAGGAAAATTCATGAATGAATGACATGAACCTAATCAAACCGATAAATGTATGTATTCAATATCAGTTCTTTATAAGAAACACATAGGTTTTCATCATTAGAATCAACCATAACTTGAAACTCTATCTTTTGAAGGTAATATAATGTATACATCAGTCTCTCATTGAGGGGAAAAAATGGGTAGACCTTTATAAGAATTCATGCATTAGTCAACTTTCATATAAAGTGAATTCTCTTCCACACACTTAGTGTATAAAGTCATTCTTATCATATGATGTAATGTTGACTTAAACTTATCAAGTTTTGGATCTTCTCACCACACCTGATAGGATCCCACTCACTATTAAGGGTTGGACCTCACCTCCCTTACTCAACTATGAATCACTATGAAGCACTAGTACTCCCATCCATATATAGATAGATACCACATGATTTCATATATTCCATGAATGATTCTAATGAAAACACTATTTATCCACCAAAGATAAACTCTCTTTATTGGAAGGGGTGATTAAAAGATGGTTTTTGTAAGTGAAAACTCTCCTGTTGACAAGGGTCTGGCTGGTGGTCCCACTGGAGTCTCAAACTCCTAAACATATAACAAGGAAATAATAACTTTCTCTAGCTCTATTCAGTGTGATTTTATATATATAAAGTAAACATATCATACTTTGAACTAAATTGTCCAATTCCTATCCATAACAATCCATTTTTCACATCTCTAAACTTCTTTGATTGTCCAACATCCATAAATAAATCTCTATGATGAATAAAATCTCAAAATTTAACCATGGCAAAGAAGCCCCTTTGTAATTTTGATAAAAACATCATTCACTAGCAGCTCACTATTATTTGGATAAACCTCATTTCAATAATCTATATTTTGTTAGTAAAATCCCGTATAATATAGTGACATGATTCTTAGACTCCAACCAATCCTATGTATCTCAAGGTTTAGGTTCACTTAAAAATTTCATGAGGTCATTATCATTTTAACACACACAGTATATCTATCATATAGTTAGTATCATCCAAATTACTATCTACTACCATTTTTCTACAAGAAGGATCCCCACTAATAATTAAGGGGAGAAAAACATGCTAAGATCATGGGGAAAGTATATATATGAACTGGATCTCTAAAACAACACCTTATTAATCATGTACCAGTGGTGACATTCCCAACTATATGTATGGGCTCATCATGATCCTACCATTTCATAAAATCTAACAAAAACCCTGACAAAAACTAAAATATAGTGAGGGTATCACACTTCATCAAGTGTCTGTAAATTTTTTGAAAGAGTATCCAACATCACTAGGGTGTATCCACACCACATCAACCTCTATATCGGGAGGACTTATATCCCATTGAGAGAAATGTATCTATCAAGAAGAAATAAAGGACTTTATAGATATATAATTTATATGTAGGGTATAATAAAACTAGTACACAATAGAAAGTGGGATGAAAAAACTCTACAAAAATTCTAGCAATCCATGCCTTATCTTTTATGTAACACCCAAATATTTCATAGTATGTTATTTTCTTTAAAGTAATTCAACAGTTTGCGCTACACACAACACCGAGTTAGAGCGCAAAACTTACCAAACTGGCCGTTCAAAAATCGGTTATGAATAATATTAAAGAATTTTGAATTTTATATAGTCCATATAATTTTAACATTTATATTATGTGTTTCATAGAAATAATATAAGAACAAATTCAATTTTTTAGATAAAAGAAGATTTTTTTCAAAAAATGAAATTTTACCGCCTTTTAATGGAAAACAATTTTTAAATCAAATATTCGACACTTTTATACATTCAATTTGATAAAATAAACTTCTTCTTTAGAATAGGGACATACAAATTTAGTTTGTATATATTTTTGGTGCTTTTCTGATAACTTTCATATTTTCATGAATAGTGAAAAATACTAAATTTTAATTAAAAACATCTTTTTTAATCAAAATAATTTATAGTGTTAAATTTTATATTTGAATGGTTTTGAGGTGTAATTAGATTATATTTTTATCATTTAATCCAATGTTGGTCATTTGAAATAATTTTACATTTAAATTGGACATAAAAACATATCAATCTTTTGATAGTTTTTAATTCTCAAAAACCCGCATTATGGGTTTGACAATGGGAATATTTTTTAAATTAATTAATACAAATTCAAGGTTTTTAATTTTTTGAAATAGAAATTATTTTTAATTTCAAATATCAAAATTATCTTAGAGTTAATTTTTGTTATTTTTCTGAAAACTTTTGATTTTTTATGAATAGTGAAAAACACTATGTCATTGTTTAGAATTGACTTTTTATTTAAATAATTTTTTATGTTATTTAAATTTATTTTAAGTCAAAATAGATATATAATAACTATATAAATTCAATTTAATTCATTATATTCATTTTTTAATAATATTTGATGTATAAAATTTTATTGAACTTTTTACCGTCTTTTACCCACCTTCTAGGCACATTTGAAAATTTTCATAAAAAGTAATTTTACCACTTCTGTGGACTGAATTTAAAAAATATAAGAGACACAATTGACATCAATAAGTAAAATTTGGTTCAATAAGATGAAAATAATTTTTGGTGAATGGTAACTTTTGAATTTTATTTACCACAGTTTAAAGTATATAGGGTAATTAATGGTAAAAATGATATTATAATTACCCTAAAACATGTCATAATTCTATTGGATAAGTTTATTTCGACCAAGATAAACCTTATAAATAAAATATGATCATTTTTGTCCACTTGGTTTATATTAGGATATTTATTATTATTTTATTTAAAGAAGAGTTAAAAGAGATAAATTGAAAGTTTAATAACTAAAACATTTTTAATATAGGGTTATACATAAGATAAATTCAACTATAAATAATCATTAGAAATATAAAAAGATTTCACACATAATGGTATTTTAGTTATAATTTTTAAACATTAAACAATTAAATTTATTTATAACACAATGATGACGTAGTAATTACCTTATTAATGAAAGATTAAAATAATTGATATTATAAATATCCAAATAAATGTATATTGAGACTTATGATGAATTACACTATTTTTATAGGTTAATATTACATTTTAGGGTTTATTAAATAATTTTTTTTCGAAGTGTTAAAGTTTTTATGACTTTAACAAAAACAAAATACCAAAAAGTGTAAAAATTGATATAAATGAGTTTTTAAAACAAATACAATATTATTAATTGATATAATATTCATAAAAAACTAATGTTCATCCGAAGGACTTATATAAGGTTATATATATCAATAATTAACCTCTTGGGGTTCTTTTGGATTTTTATAGAATGTTTGTTTACCATTTATTGTAATAATAAAAGAATATAAGGTAAAAGTTAAACTATTTAACTAAGAGTTAAATCTAAAAGTTAGGGTTAATATGGTGGCCTAAACCTGTATAAAACCTATTGGTGGAGAATTTTTAGACTCATCACAACCTTAGACTCAAAATAAATCCATTTAGATCGATTATAATCCAAAAATCAATTTATAATAAAATAATATTTCAAGATTTTCTTAAAGTGACCCTCACCTATCTTATAAAAGAGCACTTTTCCTTCTCTTAATTTCACACCTCCAAATCCATTAGTCTTGGCCAAACCCTATCCAAATATCCTCCCAAATACCTTAAATACATCCTATAGGCCTTCCTTTTATCATAAATACAACTTAAGGATCCCTTTTGATCAAATCAAAAGGAAGAACCCGAAGAAGAGGTAATAATTTCATCACCTCTTTCAAAGTTATCTTCTTCCTCCACTTCCTTTTTCTTTGTTGTTTCCATACCAAAATAATAACTCCAGTACCTTCTACATAATTTGATTTTATTATAAATATGGTACAACCACATTCATTATTCTTTCCATCCTATGAATGACAAAGTCACTATACGTGCGCACGTACAACTTACCATCTCAACGTTGCGGTGTAGTTGTTATTCAACACTTCATTATTTAGATGGGTATAATAATGATGTATAATTTATGTAAATAATAAATATAAAATTTCAATGATTCTTTATATATGATATAAAATCTAATTATATAATATCTCACCTTAAATTGAATGATATTATCACTTGTGCGTACCTACGGATTACCGTCTCCACGAACGCGATTAGATTCATTCCCCATCCTAACCATTCAAGAATAATTTTAATTTAATGATTAAAAGTAATTTTTAAGAACTTAATATCATTTTTTATATTAATCAAATACATCCTATCCATAATAAACATGACTTACATAGAAAAACATATAAAGAAAAACGAATCAGGTAACACCCGAAATAATGATAATACTAAAATATTATTAACAAAGAAATATTAGAAGATAAAATATGATAAATTATTTATTTATGGGGTTATTTTATAATTTAGTAACAATTATTTAACTATTATACAAGAGTTTAACATACCCTCGACTAAGGAAAAGTACAAGGTAAGAGGTTTTCATCTCACTTCTTATTCCTATGAGATTCATGCTATATTTCCACTATTTCCTTTTGTGTGGTGTATGTATTAACCCTGATTGTATTTATTGTGTAATATAATTTAATTTATTAGTATTTACATATTAATTGTATGATCCTTCTTTCATGGGATGTATTTTTGGCAAGTTAACAAATTGGTAAGGGAATTTCTAATTTCGATTTGCACTCATTGAGTTTTACGCAAACTCCATTGATTATTTGACTCCAAGATTATGTGTGAAAATGCTATTTATTTATTTAAATAGTAATTTAAAATCCTCTGTGTTTTGATATACTTTTTATACACATAATAACTCCATCTAAAAATTCTCAAGTCATCGATATAAACTTTATAAGAGTAATCTTAACTCAATTTCAATTCATTGAGTTAAACATCCAAGTGATTGGTGTTGTTGTTACATGAATATGTGTGAGTGTAATCTGATTGATTTACACTGAATATCCAATAATATTGAGTGTATTTATATTTTTCACACATAATCATGTCCTTGATTAATCCTCAACCTAAGGATATGACCTTTTTAAGGGTTTTCATCTCAATTTACATTCTATTGAGACTTCTTTGTTGTTATGCACCAATTCACTTTTATATAGTGTGTATACTCTACTTTGACATAGTATATCATGAATCACTTTATTCTCATGATATTATAATGTTTTTATCACCTCAATTGTTTTTATTCAAATGCCTCTCATTTTGTTAGGACCTCTAACTAAAATGTCATTTTAAATGTTTTAAATATTTATTCTTCTAAATATTTCTCATTAATGTACATGTTTTAAAAATGGTTTTAAGGATTTATTTATATGGACATGAATGTTTTAAAATTAAAATTACTTTTAAAAGTTTCAATGTGGTATGGGAGACTTTGATTAAAAAATCTATTTTTAACAGGTTCTTTATAAATAGTGAGACTTTTAAATGTTTTCAAGAAAAGGGGGATATTTCTCTCAAATAATTTTTCTGATTATTTTCATCTATGTAAATATACTTAATTATTATTTATTGAGGTTGATTTTTTATAATAAAATCTTCTATATTGTATTGAATGAGTTATGTTTGACTATGGATGTGCTATTTTTATACCATTCATGGTTTTTGGTTAAAATATTGTCATTTCACATGCTCGTTCTAATACGAATGTTTAGATTATGTTTCAACCTTTTTATATGAGGAATGAGTTGGAATTAGTAAGTAACGGGTGGATCCCGCTATATCTCCACGATGCATCGGTAGGTCTCATGAGAAAAACTAGTATCTTGGCACAGGGCCTTGAAAAAATTTTATTTGTAGTCTTGGCACGAGGCCTTGACTATATGGTTATGATGTCCGACATTATGCATTCCATCATTATGAAATTAGATATTGTTATTACATGTGATTATTTGACTATTAGAATACCCATGTGAATAAGTAAATGGAATTATTTGATTTATATTCTCCATATTATACTAACGTTTGTGATTAAAAGGCTTGTGTTTTAGTCTTACACATTCCCTTAAATGTTTAAGATTATTTATAATAGTTTCCACTATATTTTTATCCTTACTGAGAATCTGATATCACCCATTTCTTATGTTTTATTTTTCCCATGATGTGAAGAAGTATATTATGACTGGCCTACAGGAATAGGCTAAGGGATATAAGAGTGTTCAAAGGAGACACAATATTATTGTTTTTCATTTGATAATGTAATGTAAAAATTATGTATGTATCTATTACTTCCTAGGATACTAAATTAATTGGTGTTTCGAGACATGATCTATTGTGATCATTCCAATATTATGTAATAATGCACCGACTCTAGGTAACTAGGGTCGGGGAGTTACAAAGTAACACAAAACAAATGAGACTAGCATGTAGCAAGAAGGAGTAGATCACAATAGAGGAGGACCCATGCTCCATGAATGGTAGGATACAACCTTATATCCATTGGGGAGTATCAAAATATATCATCTCATATGAGGGAACCCACACCCTATTTACCACAAAGTTCCTTAGTGAATTACCAAACCTATCCAACTTCAACCCTAGTATCCAAATAGTTCTTAGGGGATACCTATCCCTACACTATGGTTGTGGTAAAAAAATTATAGGATATAACCAATAGGTTGTTGAGATAAAATCACATAGGAAGATCACATATCTGTGAGTAGTCTTGTTTACCTTATCATCTATAAAAGGTTCATCTCGCACCTCAAATGAAAGAATTTACAAGAGGGTAGTCAACATCCTCATTGGACAATGAAATCTCATAAATTGGGATATCATGCTATGAAACCCAGAATTCACTCACCATTATATGAGGCTAGGACCTAATTTCTTGTACCCTGTATGGTTGTATCACAGATATGCACTACTGGAAAACAGGGCTATCCCCACGGTTCAAAACCGTGGGTATAGCCCCCAAAACCGTGGGTATAGGCTATACCCACGGTTTTGGGAACCGTGGGCTGGAATGGCGTCGGGATAGGGGGTTCGGGCTATACCCACGGTTTGTAGAAACCGTGGGAATAGAATAGCCACAGCGTGGCAAGTGCGTGGCCACGCTGGCACCGCTTTGACCCCACGGTTTGAGAACCGTGGGGATATATAATCTTCAAAAAAAAGTAACCAGGGGGTTTTGAACCCCGGTTTCGCGCACTGTGTGGCGAACGGACCTTTTAATCTGGCCAACCGAGATATGCATTTTATGTTATATCATTATATATATCAGCGCATATATACTAATATTAAATATTTTAATTTTAAAAAAAGACGCGCTGATAATGCTGCGCCCGCTGGGAATCGAACCCGCATTTCTGCAAACCCGTGGCCGCGCCCCATCAAATAACCAACCGAGCTACAATTTTAATCTGTTATATTTATATACAT
This sequence comes from Viscum album, assembly GCA_963277665.1. Classification (NCBI taxonomy): domain Eukaryota; kingdom Viridiplantae; phylum Streptophyta; class Magnoliopsida; order Santalales; family Viscaceae; genus Viscum; species Viscum album. The sequence continues at coordinate 340,083,733 of OY728161.1, read as the reverse complement.
CCTCTTATTTATATTAATACGTAGTGTATAAATTCAAAAAAAATGACCCTGCCGAGACTCGAACACAGAATCGACAACGGCGTCTCGCGCCGGTAACCTGGCCACGGACCAACTCAGCTCTAAGGACATTTGAAATTTATATTTTTATTTATATAAATATATTATTTTAACCATGAAAAAATACCTCCCCGCCAAATTTGTTTGGGTGTCCCGCCTAATTTTCTTTTCCCGCCTTATGGCGGGAAATCTATGCCCACGGTTCTTTAAAACCGTGGGTATAGGTCTTCAAAGAAGAATACCCTAATGCCCACGGTTTTGAAGAACCGTGGGTATAGGTCATCCGAAAAAATTCTATACCCACGGTTTGGCCAAAACCGTGGGTATTGGTCTTTAAAAATAACCTATACCCACGGTTTTGACAAAACCGTGGGTATAGGTGACCTATACCCACGGTTTTCTGAAACCGTGGGTATAGGTCCCCATATTAGTCCTATACCCACGGTTTTCAAAAACCGTGGGTATAGGTGTACCCTATACCCACGGTTTTTTGCAAAACCGTGGGTATAGCCCTGTTTTCCAGTAGTGATGGGTCAAATAATAGGTTATCACAGTCTTAGGGAAAGGATACATCATTCACTACACTTCTGTTAGTCTCCTCGGTCAGATAAATGACCTTAAGGACCCTTTGACATCAACTACATAAACTCCAAAACCATTCCTAACATGACTACTAGCTCTAAACTCCATATCTAAGAAAAACTCTCTTTGATACCACTATGACATAACCTGACCAACCAGGACCCCTCCTAGGCAAAAACATGCCAAGTGTGCCACCCCAAGTCTACCTCCAATAGGCCTAGGGATGGTGACTGACAACGAGTAGGTGTATAACATGAGATGGTAGGATTTATACTAATGCACATTTATTAAACAAAAACCTCCACATATAAAGTAATGATCGAATAAATGTTAATAAAACTGACTAAAATATATATGATTCATGCGAAAAATGATAATCTCCATAAAGATAAAATAGTACATAACCCATTATATAATAAGGGGAAAGATAAATGCCCAATAACCAAAAAGGAAAACCAACATAAAAAATTGAGATAATGTCCTCATATATTTTTTTCTATAAAAACGAATGTTTCCTACCATTATCAACTCATGAAACCACTAAACTCCTCCAATTCCATGTATATTCTATCCCCATTAGGAATTAACTGTAAAGAAGTTGTTCCAAATCCATGTTCACCTAGAACATCTACAACTAATGTTCCAATTATAAAGGCCCAACGTGTGTGGTAAAAAATTTCATGTATGGGTGAGAATAAAAATCTTCATTAGGCATCCCCAAAACCAAAAAATAAAAACCAAATAAACAGTCATCTCAAAACCCCTAATATAATAAAGTAATAAGGTGGAATACAAGTAAGGATCCATATATTCTCTATAATTATAACTACAAGGAACATACAGAATTACCCATAATATCTTCTCCAACACATGAATGTTTAAACCTCACAAGACACTAGTGATTCTCAAAGTGCTGAATAGTCTATGAAGTTTGATGTTGGTAGCTTGTAAATTTTCATTACTCAAGGGCCAGGAAGGGAGTGCCAAATGAGTAACAACCCACAAAGCATCCAAATTGCTAAAATTCTCACACTTCCAAATCAATACTATAAGACATAAAGTAGGAACCACTACTTGATGAAGTATTCACATCATCCAAGGGGATACAAAACCCAGTAATCTACGACCATTGATATTGTTCCACTGATCTAGAAATCCATGGGGACCTTTCACTTTGACCAATGAGAGTTGTTAGTTAAGGGTTTGCTAACCCTTACCACCGTAACCACCATAATAATATTGTAATGGAGTGAACCTAAAAAATATATGAGAGATTTACACTCTACACAGAATAGTTATAGGATAAAAATATCACAACTCAAATAATATGAACTACCCAAACTATGAAACTCTTGTCACCTCTCTAGAACTGTCATAGTGGACCAACACCTCACTGGATGACACCTTAGTCAATGAAGTACAAAATTTTATCTCTATTATGTGGGAGAATCTCACCACATAAATGTAGAGGGAATATCGACCTCATTCTAATATATAGGAACAAAACCATATATATCTAAAGAAGTGTAATGCTCCAATGATTTAGTATATATTTTATTTTAAATAATTTCTTTTTTGAATAAATTTTATACTATGTAATGCCAAACTAAAATGATCTGAAAAAAATTAGGTGAATTTTATTAAAAAAATTATAATAATAATAAAAAATATAGTAAATAAAAATATATTAATCATCTAAAATTACTTACATTTAGGTAATGAACACTTAATGTTTGAAAACAACATTTTTTGAATAAAGAGTTTCAATTTATATTTTATATTTTAATTTAAAATCTAAATTTATAAATTTTCAAATTTTAATTTTATGAAATGAAATTAATTTTTTAAATTCAACATGTAAAAATTATATCAGGGTAAGTTTTAGGATTTTTTAAATAAATTTTTTAGGTAAATAGTGAAGAATACAGTTTTTACTCAAACCGTAGTATTTATAAGTATATAAACAAATAAGTATAACTTAAAAAACATAAAAAATATTTCATACTAAAAAAATGTTTATTAATTGAAATGATTAAACTAAAAATTATATATTTAATTTAGAATAACTATATTTTATATTTTTAAAAATAATAAATATTTTTCTAATTAAAACTATTTTGTCCTTTTTTAATTAATTTTTCACTATGTGAAATTAGGTTTTGTATTTATTTTAAATTCAAATAAATATAATTTTGTTAATATTAAACTAATTAACTTCATTAAAATAAAAAAATTGTAATTTTATCCTAAACATTACATTTATGATTAAAAATACACGTTTTCAAAAAATTGGTATTTACATGTTACATACGCTCAAGTTAATATTAACTTTTATTAAAAGATGAAATTTTATTTTATAAAATAGATTTAATATCTTTAATACTTAGGTTCAAATTATTTATTAATTTATATTTAATTTTAGGCATTAAAAATAAATTACCTAGGTAAAAACTAGTTATCGTAATAAACACTAAAATGGTGAAAGTAACAAATCAAAGAGAAAAAGACCTAAAAACTTGTTTAAAACGTGAGTTAAAATTAATTTTTGAAGTATTATTGAACTTTTAACTTCCAAAAATACATTACTTTCTACTTTTGATCCATATTCCATGTGAAACAAGTTCTCTCTTTATATAAAAAATTTTATTTTAAAAATCATCATTTTTTCACCTATAAAAGGAGATCACCTATACCTCATTTATCAACTCATTATAAATAATTGGACCAAAAAACTTGATTCCTATATCTCTTAAAACCAATCCCAATATCTTATAATCCTTGTTCTTTCCAAAAAACCAATCTTAGGATCCTTAAGGTGTTACCCAAGAGATAATATCCAATTGGAGAGGTAATGTTCTAAACTGAGCTCCCTAAATTCATTTCATCTTATACCCACTAAAAAAATATTATATCCCTGAAATTATGATAAAATAATAATTAATAATATTTTTAATGTTATTTTACTAATTAAATATTTATATTATACCTTACTCCAATGTCGTTCAAAAAATGAAGATGTTGTCATGTATATGTACAAACTATCGCCTCCACGAATAATGTGCTTGATTTATCCTCGCCACATAACACATGTGGTTATGAAAATATATTTAATATAATTATATGATATTTATAAAATTATTAATAGTATTAATTTATAAAACATTCAATATCTTCCTCTTAATCTGTGAAAAAATAATGTGTTTCTCGTGCGTACATGCGGACTACCACCTCCATGAAAGTGATGTATTCTATTTTTCACCCTAGTTTTTTATTATTTGTCAGAAAAGATTATAAAATGATTGATTAACTTAAAATTTTTAAATAATACCATTATTATTTTTTAATAATTATATTATTCCAAAATAATCACTTTCTTAACCATACTCACCCATATATTAAAGATTGTTCTCGTTTGGGTTGGTTTAACCACCTACTCAAAAAAATGCTATAAATGTCTATCATGGATGATTATGGAAACTTAGATAATTGTTTTATTATAAATTAATGATAAAATAAATATTTTTTATGGTTCTATAAAGGATGGACTAATATTAATATTATTATTGTTTTACCACCTTTTTGTTCATTATAAATTATCGAAACAAGATCGTCAGAAACATTGTCATAAAAAATCATAACCCAAGTACATGTGAAACGAAATTAGTGAATTATAAATCATTATAAAACATATTTTAAAGTACCTATAAATATCTTTTAATGAATAAATTTTAATATATAAACAATAATTGACACTAACAATATGAAACTAGTACTAAATAAGAAATCAAAACTAAAAACATATTACTAGAAAATTAAAACATAAATAACTTATATATTTATAATAAATATTTTTTAATTAAGTTTATAAAATTTTATAGGTATGAATATGTTTTTTAAATAGTTGATTTGTATAGTTAATTTTTATATAAGTGGTTATATATCATATCGACTAACCATGAATTAAGGTAAGGGTAGCTTTTCCTCTTAATTTGGATTCGTTGAGATATAATGTGTATTCATGACTTTTTATTTCTTTGGACTACATATTGGTACTGTATTTATATTAACATAATTATTCATAAAATATATCAAATTTAAAAATTTATATCACTTTCTATCTTTCATTGGTTATCAATTTGAATGATAGAGGTAATGTAAGGGTGTTTTAACTTCATTCCATTTTTATTGAGATATGTTTTGTTTTATATAACTAATTTAATTTAAATGGTATGTATAATAAATAATTAATATATAATATCATGAATTATATTTTATTAATAGTAATTTATGTTCAATTTTAATCTCTCTCTTTCAAGTGGATTCTATTAAAACATTTCTCAATCTATAAGGGGTTTTCATGACTCAACTTTTTTTATTTAGTCATAATGATTCATTTTGACTATGTTTTTATAAGATGGGTTTATTATATTTCATAATGATAATATAATGACTTATATATATAGGGAAATTGATTTTTTTTATTTAAATCCTTTTCCTTAATGAAATTATTCCTAAACATGTATATATTCATTAAGAACAATACTCATCCCCTTTAACGATGGTTTCTCCTCTGTGTACATATTGTCCCTTACTACCAATTTTGTCTTTTATATTTATAAAATTAATTATGTGTTATCTCATGTGACCTTCATATTTAACTTCTCATATTTTTAAGAGAAATTTTTATTTCACTTTTATGTTGTGGGTTTTCAACAAAGGTATTTTGAAATATTAAAATGGTTTTCCATACATTCATAATCAAATATTTTATCTTCCAATAAACATTATCTTTATAAATACTTTACATATTTTCATGAAAATATTATAAAAGATTATTTTTAAAATTAAATTATTTTAAAATGTTCTTATTTAACCCATTTATACCATTATATCATCTCAAGGCTTGGTTATTGAAGATTGTTTTTGAAAATAAAGTTTTTAAAATGTTGTCACTTTAAATTTTTGAAATAATTATATTTTTTAAGGGCTAATTAATGAGATTTATTACCAAATAATGATTTATAAACTGCCTTATTTTTAATTTCTCAAACGAAATATTTTTGGAAGTGATGCGTAACTTTTAATTTTTACAACAATTATAAGATGTATTTTTTGAGGATTTTTTATGTTTTTATTTCAATTTCATCTTTAAATCTAAAATATTTATCTCTTATGGAGTTATGTTTTATAAATAACCTCTTAAGTGAATTTATAAAATACTAATTTTTGGTGATTTAAATTTTAGAATCAAACGATCTAATTCTTGAAGTTATTTTATGTAATACCACATGGAAATGTTACAAAACCTATTTTTATTGCAAGGGTTTATTATGATATGATTAATGATTGATTTCATGGGCCACTTATATGTATGGATGATTATTTTTTGATGGTTGGGGTCTTATATCTATCTCTAATTCATTTATTAAGGTTTTATTTCACATGTGATAATAATGGACCATGAGTTATGATAGTCAATTCAATAATAGACCATGAGTTATGACACTCTAGTTAATAATGAATTGAGAGCTATGATACCCATGTCAATAATAGTTATCTAGTTATGATACTTAAGTAAATAATGGGCCATGAGTTATGATGCTCGAGTCTATAATGGGTCATAGAAATTAATGCCTGATCCACCATGTAATGATTCATAAAATTTTGATACCTAAAAAAATTTGTAATGTTTTCAGAAGATAATATTTGAACCAAAGTTTTTTGTTATGTTATGTTTTAAGGGAATATTACATTTCCATATACATATGATTATGGTCCATGAATCGTATTTATTATCACGTGATTCCACACTCTTTTCCCTTGTTTTATGTTTTTTAATTTGAGATTATATATCCTTCTATCATGACTTATGTATATCTCTTATTTTTTAATTTTCTTTTTAATAAGATATTTCTCTCTTATCATGTTTTATCACATGATTATGATATAAACCTTTATGATATATTGAAATTTTTTAACTTAATGATATTTTTATAACTCCTTTTTTATTATTTAATTCCAGTAGTTATAAAGATGAGTGTAACTTATGAGATGTCTAGAAGGGAGTCTAGTGTGGATAAATTATGGAGAATTGTTCAAAATTTTTTCTTATATAGCTATCCCTCAAAGAAACTAATTTTTTTATTGGGTATTTTTTATTATTTTTTGGATTTAATGTTTAACTTATGGAAATGAACAAAAATAAATACAGGTTCAACTCACTTTGTTTCAATACAGTTTTTAAAGAAAGTGTTTTCATAACCAAATCCAGGAGTGTGGGTATGGTGCACCTCTATTGGTATCAGAGTAGAGTTTAATTTTTTTAGGATTAGTGTAGTTATTTTGGGAATTATTATATTATAAATTTATTGAAAACCTTAGGTATGAGTCTAAGGGATAAGTCTAATTATAGGATAACAACCTAAAATTTTGGTAAAGTTTTGAGTATTTGGTTTTCTTAGAAATTACATCACTATTGGGATACTAGAAAGTGAATGCATCAATGGAACATATGCACCTAGGGGTAATCACCCTCAAAGGATAGTTGAGTATCAACTTTATCTTCACTCTATGCATGATGAGTGGGATTATGACTACAAACCCTGATAGAGACTCTTGGGGGATATGCTTTGGTGATTTACAAAATATATAAGGGGTCTAAATAAAATTTTGAGAGGTAACATGTAACAAATTGGTTTCAAAAACCTAATAATAAGATAACTATCATAAATTTAGGTTATACTGAAAGAGTTATAGTTCTATCCAATTATATCATAGTTTAATCAAAACTATCATAGGTTTAAAATAAGGTATCATTAGTGAATACATATTAGGAATGAATTTTCATATTTCGATGATCATTTAATTTGATTTTATTACAAATTATCATAACTATTTTGGTTTTAGTATTTGGTTGGGAATAGGTTTATGAAAATAAATTTGTCAAAGGAATATCCCTAGAAACTTCTTTAACCAACCAAGGAAGTATATTTGGTATAAAGGTTTGAGAAAAAAGAAAATCTTAATGCATGAATATTATGTAGGAAATGACAAGTCTCTTAGTATCTAAGATACTAAGGTTGATATCTAAGTAGAAAATATATCTTGAGATTATTATGGTTACCTTATCAATTTTTATTAGTAATTTATAATTAAATTTGTGAGGAATAAATTTATTTAGGGGGTAATGTAACTCCCTAATAATTTAGTATGTATTTTCATTTAACTATTTACTATTTTGAATAGTTCCTTCACTTGAAACACCAAACTAAAATAATCCATAATATATTAGATGATTTTTTTAGGAAAATAATAATAATAATAATAATAATAACTCAAGTAAATAAAAATATAGTACTCACCTAAAATTAATTACATTTAGAGGATAAATAATTAATATGATTTAATATTGAAAGCGATTATTATTTTTTCAAATTACTATTTTCAAAGTATTTCATAATTTATCCTAATAAATTAAATTGAAAATTTTTAATATATTATTATATATTAACTAATATATTGAAATTATTTAAATTATAAATTGATATGAAATAATATTAAAAATACTTTATGTTTAAAAACAACATTTTTCAATTAAAGTATTTTCACTTTAAATTTTGTATTTTACTTTAAAATTTTAATTTAAAATTTTAATAATTTGTATTTGATGAAATAAAATATTTTTTTAAAATTCATATAGTCAAAATTATCTCTATATGAATTTTTTTAATTTTCCTGAAATAATATATTTTTAGGTGAATAGTGAAAATACAATTTTTATTAAAACAATAGCATTTATGACTATATAAAGAAGTAAGTATGAATTAAAAATCTTATAAAAAATATTTTAGGATAAAAATGTGTTTATTAAGTCATATTATTAATTTAAAAAAATATGTTGAATTTAGAAAACCAATGTTTGACATTTTGAAAATTAAGTAATATTTTCTAATAAAAACTTATTTTAGGCCTTTCTCTTTTAATTAAGTTTTCACCAGATGAAATTATGTTTTGGATTTCTTTTAACCCCATGAAAATATCCATTTTTTAATAATTAACCAATTAATCCCATTTAAATCAAAAACATTGATACTTTTATCCTTAACATAACATTTTTGCTTAAAAATAATCTTTTCTCTAAAAACGATTTTTTACGCATTACATGCACTAATGTAAAAATGAATTTTTATTACTCATGGAAATTTAATTTATTAATTTTTTTCTATTTTTAATAATTATATTCAAATTAATTAATAAGGAAAATTTTATTTTTAGTTATTAAAAATAAATTACCTAGGTAAAAACAAATTACTATGGTAAAAGCTAAAATGGTAAAAGTAATAAATCAAAGAGTAAAAGACCGAAAAATATATATATAAATGAATTTTTATTGTATTATGGACCTCATAACTTCTCCCAATCCATTATTGTAAACTATTTATCCACATTCCTTGAGAAACATGAGTTATCTTTATATTAATGAGTCAACACTCCCTTCACCTATAAAAGGAGGTCACCTCCAAACCATTTATACACTCATTATAAAGCCTTATCTAAACCAAAATTATACCCTATAATCTATTAAAATCTAGAACCATGTATTAGAATATTTTTTCTTGAAAAAAATACCAAGCTAACCAGCCTTTAGGTGTTAAGAAAGAGAGAACATCCAAAGGGAGAGGTATTGTTCCCAACTGAGTTCTCTTAGTTATTTTCTTCTTCTACCCGAAAAATTTGTTATATCCACAAAATTATGATAAAATAAGTATTAATAATATTATTTAATTTTATTATATAATTTTAATATCCATGTTATACCTTCCTCCAAAACCATTTGAAAAATGAATATGTCATCATACGTACGTACAGACTACCTCCCCCATGAATGACATGACTGATTTTTTATTACCTCATTACAATAATGGTTATAAAATTATATTTAATGGATTAATATGATATTTATAATATTATTGATAATATTAAATTATAAAACATTCCTTATATTTTACTTTTTCTATATAAAATGAATGCGTCATCCATGCATATGTGTGGCATATTCTGTTATTCACTCGAGTATTTTATTATTTATAAAACTCTATTATAATTTGATTTATCAAAATAAAATTATAAATAATATATCTATAATTTTATAATAATGATATTATTCCAGAATATTCAATTTCATAACTATAACCACCCATATATTATAGATTGTTCTTGTTTGGATCTATTTAACCACCTACTTGAATAATGATATAAATTTCCATCATGGTTGAATATAGAAAATTAAATAATTATGTTATTAGGAATTAATGATATTTTTTTTGTTTATGGTTCTGTAAACTTTATATTAATATTAAACGTATTATTATTATACTACCATTTATTCATTATAATTTACAAAAAAATCTCAATGCCAACTTTATTGTTTGGAATCTTAAAAAATACTTATTAAATGAAAGTATAACATTATAAATCATTATGAAAAAAATTTGAATTATATATAATGATCTTAGAATAATGAATTTTTAATCTATAAATAATAATTGACACTGCCATAATGAAACTAGTACAAAACAAATAATCTAAACTAATAACATTTGATTATGGAAATAAAATATAACTAAATAATATATTTATAATAAAATATTATAAATAAACCTTATAAAATATTATGTGTATGAATACGTTTTTGAAATATCTTATTAAGATAGTTATTTTAGTTATACAGGATGTTATTTCATGTTTCTACTAATCATGAATAAAGGTAAGGGTTTTTTGTATCTCAATTTTTCTTCATTGAGATATGATATGTATTCAAAAAAAATTCCATTTTGTGGTCTATATATTGTCCATGGATTTATTTTTCCATAATTTTTCATGAAATATAAGGAATTTATAAATCCATATCATGTTTTACCTTTCATGGGTTATTAATTTGAAATATAACAACAATGTAAGGGTGTTTCATCTCAATTTCCTTTCTATTAAGACATGATTTATTTTGTGAATATAATTTCATTTAAGTGGTGTGTATAATTTCTATTATATATATACGATATCATGAATTTTATTTTGTTTATGGTAATTGAAGTTAAATTTTAAGCTCTCTATTTTATAGGGTTTCTATTAAAAATTTTCTTAATCGATAAGGGGTTTTCTTGAAACAACAACTTTTCTTGACTCATAATTATTCATTTTGAATAAGGTTTTAAAAAATAGTTTTATTATATTAAATTATGATAAAATAATGCCTTAGATATCTAGTTAAAGTGAAATTTGTGATTTAAATATTTTACCTTGATGAAATTATTCCTCCAAAGGTATATCTTTGTTAAGAATATTACCCATCCTATTTAACAAAAGTTTCTCCTCCATGTCCATGTTTTATCATCCAATTAATTTTATCACTTATATATTGAAAAAAAATCATGTGTTATCTTATGTGACCTTCATAGTTTCCTTATCCTCTTTTCAAAATAAAGTTTTATCAATCATTCTATGATCTGGGTCTTCTATAATTATATTTTAAAATATTAAAATGGTTTCCCGTCATTTTATAACCAAACGTTTTATATTCCCCTCCACATTACCTTAAGAAATAATTTATTTTTTTAAGGCTCTATTATTGAATATATTTTTTTCAAAATGTTTTAATCTATCCATTTTGAATTCTTTATATTTTTTCAAGGCTCAATTATTAAAGATTATTTTTAAAAGTAAATTTTTTCACTTGACCTTTTTAAAACTGTTGTTTTATTTTAAATTATCATTATTGAGATTTATTTCCAAATATTGATTTTAAAAATTAATTTTTTCAATTTCTCAAAATTGATATTTTCAAAAGTGATTTGTAACTTATTCTTTTTACAAAACTGTTATGAAATGTTTTCTAAAGTCCCTTTCATGTTGTTCTCCATTTTTTCTCTGTAACTCTAAAAGATATATCTCTGATGGTTTTTTGTTTCATGAATCACTTTTTAAATTCCTTTATAAATTACTTCTTTTGGGTTATTGAAATTTATAAAACAATTGACCTAATTCTTTAATTTGTTTTATGTGATACGACTTGGAATTGTTAAAAAATCCATTTTTCCAAGTTTTCATTGTAATATGATGAATGATGGATTCCATGTGTAACACATATTTGTGGATAATTATTTTGGAATGAGTGGGGTCCTATATCATCCTCAAATTAATTAGTTAAGGTTGTATATATCAAAATATAATAATGAACCGCTAGTTATGATACTTGAGTCAATAATGGGCCATGAGTTATGATGCTTGAGTTAATAATGGGTAGAAGAAAGTATTTTATGAGACACCATGTAATGGGGCATATTATTTTGATATATGAACCATTATATAATGTTTTCATATGATTGTGTTTTTTTCATAGTTCTTTGTTATGATATGTTTCAATGGAAGGATACATTTCCATATACCTATGATTATTATCCATGAATAATGTTTATTATATCATGATTCTATAGTATTTTTCCATATTATATGTTTTCATTTGAGATTATATGTCCTTATATCATGGAATAGGGACATATCTTTTTTCCTGTTCTTTTTAATAGCATATTTATCTATAATCATTTTTTCTTATCTTTTTGTGATCTAATCCTTGATGACAAGTTGATATGTTTTCCATTATTGAGAATTTGAGCTTACCTATTTCTTATGTTTTCATTCCCCAAGTTATAAAGAAGAGAATAAATTATAAGAAGTATATAAGGGAGTCTAGTGTGTCAAAATTATGGATAATTTTTAATAAGTGTTACTTATATAGTTGGTCCTTGAAGACAATAAGCCTTCTGTTCTTGAGATTATGTAATTATTTATGAGATGTAAGGTTTAACTTATGGAAATTATGTAAAATAAAGATAGTTTCATCTCAATTTGTATCAAACCCAATGTTTAATGAATTTGTTTTTAGCACTGAATTAGGGATTGTGGGTTTGGGTAACCTCAAGAAGTACCAAACCCTTGGATTAATGAATACAAGAGACCCATGCCCTGTCAAAAAACATGTCATGGGGAGTACCGAACCTAATAATTTTATGTTCATCTAGACTAATCCCCTATGGATTTAAATAAAAATATGTCTATATGAATAAGAAAATGACCTCAGATGCCTAAACAGACTGTACCATTGTTATCTAAATGAAAAATACTCAAAATAACCTATTTATTTTTTTGAAGCATACACTAGGTGTAAAAATAAATAAAAATTCACTATATATGAAATTATAGACCACATGAAGGCCCTCTAGCACACCATGTGGCACAATGAGGAGAAAGAGGTGTGCCCTAAAAATCACATCACACCATATGAATGGTGAAATGAATTTTAAATTGCCTATCACATGATATGTGGATCTGATGCCACACCCCTCCTCCCAAGTCAGGTCAGGTAGGACATGAACTAGTTCAACCACATTCCTAGGATGGGCCCTGACACAACCTGCCCTTCACTTAGTGTGTGGGGTACTATTTGATCCCGAGGGATTGGAAGACTCATGAGAAAACCCTAATCTTGCACCATGACTAAACAATGCTATCTCTATTGGCCATCTTTGTGGATGGCTTGCCACCACTATGGTTGACCAACCAATATTGTGGATATACCACCACCCCTATTGTTGACTCATCACTACCTCCCCTCTCACTGAGAATTTCTTCTCCCTTAATCTACCTCTACCCAAGCCTACACTACCTCAAACCCACACTACCATCACTGAAAATTTGAGACTTATGCAACCCAACTCTCATCTTCATGTAACCAATCAAGTCTGAAAACCTCAATCCACATCAATAAGGTGTAAGTCTTGTAAATTTAGGTGAGCATAAAATCTAATGGTAGAACCAAATCCAACCACCCCACATTCAATTCTCCATCAAAATATTATTATGAAAAATCAACAATCATTAGGGGTTACATTTTGACCATAAATACATGCCTCCTATATCAAAATTCAATAACATTGAAAAAATAATAAGTTTTGAATATAATTTCCATGAATAATAATATCAAAACAAAATAAATAATCCTACCTCAGTTTTGGATCCCTTATTATTAAAAAAAGTGTCTATGGATGCACTGTTGATGATCATTCCATGTCAAACTTTCCCTGGCTCCCAAATCTCTCCAATCTCCCCCAATCCTCTCCAACATCTAATTAGGGTTTATGGATAACCATAATTATATCCTAAAAGTTGGCTTATATAATGGGAGATTAAATTATTTGAAATAACTAATTAATTAATTAATTAAACTGAACATTACAACCATGATGACTTGGACCTGAGAACCTCTATGCGAATGAAGTTAACAACCCTCCTAGGGAAAACCCCTAATTCCATACTCAACCACAATCTAAAATTTATAACATGAGGATATATTTTAATAAAAAAAATTACCCTATTGAATTAACATCTATGGGATATATATATAATATTTCATACTTGAAATATTATTCTTAAGGCTTTGTGACACTCGCAATTCCACACCATATTTTCTCATAGGTAAACACAACAATATAGAATCAATGGAACCATCCGAAAATTTTATTACAGTTATATACTATTTTAAATATGTTGTTTTACCATGGGGGAGGTCCCGAGACTTTGAAATTAAAAATTGATCCAAGTATCACTCGGGAAAAACTGAGGTCACTAATAAATTAAATTGGTCATTCTACCTGTGATTACTCTGACCCAAGAATATAAAACCAAATGAAAATAGCACCCCGAATAGGTCAAAACCAAGGTTTTGAACTTAAACACAATCTTTATTTTTCTCATCCAATGAACCATTTTAATAAAAAAATCCTAATTCCTATGAATTCATGTCCATAGGATAAAAATAATATTTTATTCTTGAAATATTATTCTCACGGCTCAATGACACTTGAAATTATATACCAGCTTAGCCTAAGGGTAAAAACCAAGATATAGAACCAATATAACCATCATATAATTTTTAAAAGGTCACATGATAGTTTAAATATACCATTTTACCCATGGGGAGGTATCGAGACCCTAAAACTCAAAATTGACCTAAGTATCACTTTGGAAAAACTTGGGTCACTACAAAACTCCAACAACACCCCTCTCAGGTCGGTAGTGAAGATATGTGTGATACCTAAATCCTACCTCTAATGGTCCATAGTTTTGAAACTAGTAGTGAGGGTATATGACATAAAAAATGGGAGGCATTTAACTCTTTAATACTAAGAAATAAATGAAAATCCACCAATAATTACCAGAAAACAAAAAAAAATATAAAACCAAAAATCTCAATAATTATATAAATATTCATGTAAATTTATGAAAACTAAAACATATCTATTAAAAATACTATAATGAAATAACTCCTAAAGGAAAAAAACTTTTTTTAATGTCCACCATCCACTGTATCATGAGCTAGTAAGGTATAATATATATTATATAACAATGTATATTAAATATATAAAAATAGTATATATATTTTGGTGTGAGATTACAAGTATACTTAGTATATTCTTACCTAGATATTATCATATCAGTGTGAAATAAGTATACTAAATCTTTAATTAATAAATAGTGAAAATGACTCATATCCCATCCTAGTTCATCTACAAACCTATCCCATATTAAGATTACTATCCAAATTTTCATATAATATAAGTATAAAAAATCATGAAAGAATAACAAAATAGGTACCTCATGTAATGACCCCCTCCATTCGAAGGTACTCCTCCTGAGCCATAAATGAATAAAGCTATATAATGAACCCCCCCGAGTCATATCTCCAATATGATTGAGGTTGGTGACTAGCACCGAAGGTATAAAAATATTACAAATGGGATGAATTATCCTCTATAACATAATATTAGGAGATATGATAAATCAACTGAAAATAACTCATTGACATAATAAAAAAAGTAAATAACCAAAACCATCCCACAATTTATGTATAAAATTTAAAAACAAAATAGATAAAAGTCTCCCAAATAAATTCCTTTCATGATTTGTCAGGTGGGAGGCTCGAAACAGAGAAACATGTGCTAGAACGTTTCATCTAGAACTCCTTCACTTGTTAGTGTTCATTTTAGGGGTGATCATCCACATTTTTCAAGTCATCATGGTGCACCTTCTTGGAACCAGTGGTGGGGAATCATTATTATCTGGTTTCACTACTTATTTTACTGGTGAGGGGGTGATGAGACCTTTTCCAATGCTTTCTTTTATGTTTTTTCCCTTTGGATTTTTGGGAGCATTATGACATTTGGGTTATGTTTCTTTAAGGCACTTTTTCTCTACTTGTAATGGGTTCCCTATTTTCCCAGTTTTCAAACGAGGTGTTATTTTTTATGTTCTATAAAGGGGTCTTGACCGTCAAAATTTTTTAAAAAAATTGTCCCAAATAAATACCCAAAATGGAAAATCTAAAGTAGTTACACAAAAACAATCTAATGGTCTAAGCTTGTAGTGTCTAGCATGGTCCATGAAGACCTCCTAGAAACCTAAAAATAGTTTTTATATATGTACGGTGAGGATAAAAGTATACTCACTAGGGATATACCAAATTCTCATGTGCACATGTTAAAAAGATCATACTAATGCACCCATGAGAAAACATCAGAATAAGCAACACCTAAGCAGGTCAACTAAACAATCTCATCATAACCAAGTCATTACTCACCAAATGATGTTTCCATGTATAATAACATAATTATAATCATATCTATAAAAGGGTAACCCTCACCAATTTCCCACCGGGATGCCTCTCTCACACCCCAATGTCATACATCCTGGCACTCCCATCTCTTCCAAACATCACATCATGAAAATAATCTTGTGTGAAAATATCCATCAAATCACATCTCACTGGAAGACACTTGGTCCATATCACCACATATTTCTATAAGATACCCAAGCCATTACATCACCTTGCTCGAGGACACCTATTCCATTACACCAAAAATCACCAAAAGACACCTGGTCCATCACACCATGACCATAACCAGAATAATCAGGTATTATGAACATGAAGAACATCAACCTTATACCCTCCCCCTACCATGAATGACCCCTAATATAATCCATCTCATCATATCATTAAATAACCACCACTAGTGCACTTTTTACTTATATTCATCATAACCATGCATAATTTACTCACCCAAAATAGAGAGAGGGAAAGAGAGTAAAGCCAGCCATTCACCCACCATCAAGATATTGGAAAAAACATCCCCAAAATATCTTGTTGTCAGCACATAGTGTTTAACATGGGTGAGTTTCATATATAAATCATGAGAAAAAATAAAAGATATATATGTAATATCAACACACAATACCAACCTATGGTTTCAAAAAAAGATCCAACCAACTCAAAACAACACCCCTAAGGTCTCAAAACCTTTCACAACTTTCACTACCACCAATAAATGAAAACACCACAAAATAAGTCACAACCTACAAGGCACATTCCACCATTTCATTTCAATTAATCCATTTTCTATGTTTAAAACTACCAAAAAAATCCATTTAAGAATCCCATTCATTGCATATTTCCATCACATTTATTTCATTATTCTAGCTCATTTAATTCACATTAAAAATAAACCCCATTTATCCATAGAACCCAATTATTTCATTATTCTGGAAAATTAAATTCATATTAAAAATAAATCCCATTTAAGAACACAACCCATTTATTTCAACACTTACAATTAAATTCTATTGATACCTAGGAATTTATCATAACACAACACCACACAAATGAATAACTCATAATCCTCATTACAATTATCCCACACTGCCACCATCACACATTCACAACCACAACTTCATAAAAACCACCACATCACAACCAACTTTCCTCCACAACTTACCTATATCATGACCACACAACTCATCACATCCATCCCTACAAAAAACACACATCATAACCCCCATATTCCACATCCAATTCTCCTTATATCACCTCCCCATAGTATAGATACACACCATAAAACTTTTCACATCACATCCCATATCAACTTTCAGATTATTTGAGGGTATTTCCATCACATTACACTTATTAATTCAAGGGTATTTGAAGAAAACCCATACATATCCTGGGGAAACTGTTTTTATAAAATAGATATAAGTGGTTAAAAATTTCCATTTTTTGGTGATATAAATAAAACACAAAAAAAATCCATAAACAAAACAATAACAACTCAAGAAAAATCCCCCAAAAGACACTATTTTCAATAAGTCATTAATCCCATAAAATAAGAATGAATAAACTAGATATAAATAATATAAAGAGAATTTAAAATCATTCAAGTAATTACCTTCCCCTTTAATTTCAAATTACCAATTCATTATCTTCATTAGGATGATGAATAATATCTTAATAAAGATAGAAAAAAACATGAACCCCTCCCGCAAGATACAAAAGATGATAAAAAAGATATCGTACTTTAAATGATGAATTTTAATTCATTGTACAAGGTTGATGTAAGAGACAGGCCACCACTGATCACCACAATGAAGAAGAACACATCACTAGCCTTGAACACAATAACCATAATCACCTTCTAAAATAAATACTGAAAACCAATTACCTACAATGGAATAACCAATCCCATGAAAAGAAAATAGGGTGAAATCAGGAAAATGAATAGAGGAACTCACCTAAACCACCACATATCAATCTTTGGATTCCAAGAGTAAAATCCCATAAGGGGAGGGTGAAAGGCCTACTAAATCACATTGGAGCTGCCTAATAAATGAGAGAAAAGTTGGAAAAGTGATCGAGTTCAAGGTCATCGAGGAAATTTTTAACCAGTATGGACAACATAATACCATGACGCAACCTCTATGACTATGTAATAGGGATACTACAAATATAATATACTATATTGTAGAGTCACTTCACCATGTCACAACCCTACTGGTCAAAGTGGATCCAAGATCCACAACTATCTCCACAGTGTAGATTCAGAAAATGGGGGAAGTCACAATGGCGCAACCAAGGAAATTACTCTATGGACCACCAAAAACCAAGAAAAATACCATGGTGTAGCCAAAATTTCTATGTCTTGGGACCATAAAACCAAAAAGGGGACTACTTTACAACCCAAATCCATGACACATGCACCCGGAAAACAATATAACCTTCAAACAAATCCACCCAAGACTCCACACCGTAGTAGGGTGACCACACCACAACCATGTTAATTTTTCAAGAACCACAAGAATTTACTCATGACTAACATATGCTGAATTATGAAGATCACACCGAAAAATCCAGGCCAACGATGTAGCCCAAGGATCCACATTACATCCTAGCATAAAATAGTATCGGTACCCCCCCTCCCCTCCACCTAAACACCTCTAATACCTTAGAACCTCCTCTTCGTGACTCCAAAACCCAAAACACACAAATGAAAGGGGTTACAAGTTTCAACCCCTTACATCATATACCTCTCAAACTATTATATCTTTTTAGAATCAAAACCAACCAAGAAGGAAAGAGGAAAAAGTTCCATACAATTATCCCTCGAGATACCTCTTAAGTATCTCCTTATAACCCAAATAAAATATCACCTCCACACCACCTTACCTTCAACACCACCATGAAAATACAAACCCATACATCTAACCATATAAAAACCTGTCTCATCCTCCATACATCCCAAACCAACCACTACAACTATCACCCAACACTTCCCCCAAGAACAAATATTAAGGAATCCATTATTCTATTACAAGATATTGTACTCTTTGCGTGGAACTAACTCATCCACACATTTTTAATCATATCATAATACAAAACTCCTCAATTAAGAATTAATTTTCCCTTCATCATATGCTTGAATTTTTTAGGCACACATCACATCAACAAATAATAAGAACATCTCATAAACTAATGAGACTTAAAACATTACATCATCAAGAAAAATAGGCAAAAACTCAAAACAATTATAGGTACTGGGAACACATCTGTGCCCCTCACTCCCAAGTAATCTCATATAGGTCATTATGCCTCCACATAACATGAACTAAAGAAATGTTCCATCCTTGAAGCTCATTTTCTCAATAATCTTTGATCTCTACTGGTTTCTCTATGAACATCGTGTTGTCCTTGATATTCAACTCTCATCATTCAATGACATGGGAGTCATCGTGAAGATATCGATAGAGTTGAGAGACATTGAAGTAATCATGAATTTGGTCTAGAAATAGTGGGAGTAAAAACTGATAATCCACTTCTTTAACACACCCCAACACCTCAAAAGGCCCAAAAAATTGGGGCAAGACTGTACTTCCTCTTCTACAGCTATGTTGGCCATGTCGAGGGGAGACCATTAAGAACATGTAGTCTCTAACCTCGACCTACAAGGTCCCACTCCTAAAATAAAAATTAGAATCCTACCAGCCATGTGTTGCTTTCATCCTCTCATTAACAATATAAACATTTTATATCATGATATGTATCACATCTGAATCGATAACTGATGAATCTCTAACCTTAGTCCCTAAAAAAGGAAACTACCACCTGTACAGAGCCTCAAATGGGGTCATTATAATGTAATAATGATATTTTTTTATAACAAAACTAAACCAAAGGAAATTGATTTTACCAATATTCATTTAATTTCAAGATGAATACCTACAACATATCCTCTAGAATCTGGATAGTTCTCTCCAACTATCCATTCTTCTAAGGGTGGGAAGTTTTTCAAAGGTATAATTGATTTCCAAAATAAAGTTGAAATACCATCCAAAATCATGATGTAAAATGATCATTCTAATCTGATAAAATGGACCTTATAACTCTATGAAATATCACAACCTAATCCATATACCTCCTCACCAAAAAATCTAAAATTCTCAACTCCTTAATCACAAGTAAGTGGGCCAATTTCATCAACTAATCCATAATCACCCATATAACATCATATAATCCTTGATATCAAGTAACCCATTGATGAATTCCATCGATATGTTGTCCCATTTCGACTAAGGAACATCCAAGGGATGAAAAAACTACCAGGAACATGGTGCTCAACCTTTACCTACTAGAAAACCAGACACTAAGGCACAAACTCTATCATCTATAATTTAATCTTGAGCCACTAAACCTACATTCTCAAGCCATGGTATATCTAGTATAATTATAGGTGTGCCACTAATGGTGATTTTTTAAACTCATTAAGGATTACCTCATGAACCTCTATCAACATGAATAATCTCCTTCAAAACAATATCAAATTTTTAACATCCCTTCAGAGAATCACCGTGGATAATATGATCATGCATCACATTTTCCCTTGAGTTTCCCCACTGAGAATTATCCACCTGCGACATCATAGAATATTGTACTATCATCTAAAACAAGAAACCTCCACCATAAACCACCCTCACATCTAAGTGAAGGGATTCCAACTCCTTCATCTCCCTCCAATAATTTTTGGACTCATCAATAACTACCTTACATTACTTCTTGTTCAAATCATTGACCATGAAATTCCCCTTTCCTAAGGTATAAGATATCTCAAAGTCATAGTCCTAAAAACACTATATCCACCTATATTGATTAAAATTTAGATCATACTGAGAAAATATATGACTCAAGTTATTTTGATCTTTAAAGATCATAAAGCACTCCCTAATGAGGTAATGTCAACACATTTTCAGTTAAAACACAATTGTTTCCAGCACCAAATCATGGGGGAATAGTTATACTTAAGGGGACATAACTTGATACACCCATAAGAGATCATTTCTTTATACTACATAAACACACATACCAAACTTAAATATTAAGTGTCATAGAACACCTCAATCATCACCCCCTCCTCTAGAAACTGGAGTAATAGAGTACCAATAAATTACTCATTTAGGTAGTCAAATGCTGACTAAAACTGATAAATATAGATAAAATCATAGTCCTTCCTAGTCAATGTTTTCAACAAGTCTATAATCCATGGGAATCTAACATTAACCTCCATTAATATCCTATAAGAATAAAAAAACTATGAACCTTCACCACATTATTGGGCACTACTGAAGAAACAAATACCTAGATATTTGGTGGGTCTATGACCACAACCTATTGAGACACCACATTCCCAAGGAAATGTACCTCTCATGTCTAAAACATGCATTTTGAAAACTTCCCATATAGATGGTGACATTGAAGAACATACATGGCAGCTCTAAGATGATGTACATGCTCCTCCTATTACTTTGAGTATATCAAGATGTTATTAATGATACAACTAAAAAATAGTCTTGGAATTCATGGAACATGGAGTTCATGAGTCCCATTAACATAGATAGTTCCTAATACTGAATGACATGACCATAAACTCAAAGTTACCTTACCTTCATATGAAGCAAGTCTTCAGGAAATAATCCTCTTTCACCCTCAACTGGTGATATCAAGACTATAGATAAATCTAAGAAAAACAACTACCTCCCCTCAACTAATCAAAAAGATTTTATATACTCATAAGATAGTAATGATTCTTGATCATCCCCTAATTCAACCTCTATTATTCTATACACAAATTCATACTAATATCCACCTTCTTAGAAAATAACACTAGAGAACCCCATAATAACAAAATAGGATAGATAAAACCCTTATACATCATAGCATCAATCTAAATCCGAAAATCCCATAACTCATAAGGTTCCATATAGTAAGGATCTATCAAAATCGGAGAAGCATCGGGCTATAAGTCTATCCCAAACTAAACATAGCATTGAGGGGGTAGCATTACATCTTCCTCATGAAAAACATATATGAACTACCTAAAATACCTAGGAACCTCCTCCATCCCAAAATCCACGAATTCTATAGAAAAATTATCCATAAAATAATTAATGTTCTTCATATGTCTACTACCCACTTGAAAACTCTACTCTCCAATGAAAAATGCTAGTTTTCCATCCACATCTGAAAACATGACTCTTATTTGAAATTAGTTGATAATTGAATGAATAAAATAAAAATATCTGATGTTGGAAATGACATATTATGGTTTTTTCTATAATAATAAAATATACCTTCATGAATGATGTGGCCCCATCCTCATTATACACCCCTAGAACACATCAAAAAATCTAGTTTATCCTCTAAATGGCATAGTCAATAGTAGGGGAGTAGGAAGACTCTATAAATATTTTCTTAAGGAGTATACTAGAGAGAGTTCAATAAAGGAGTGTGATTCTCCTAAGTTAAACAAGGAATAAACAAAGTCAAATGACAAGCTGATTATGCCTTTAATAATATATGGTCCCTCTAGTGATGCCACCTTCACTGCATGAAACTAACCACAACCAGGTCCTCTATCCCTTTGTTAATGACCACCTCCATGGAAAAACTCAATAATAGGTTCTAAAAAATAAGAAAAATCATAAGTTTGTCCTCTACCTACTCTATATCCTCTTATAGGAGCATAATCCCACTACCCCTAATGTTGAAATAATCTCACTAGTAGCTGATTTTGGGAAGATGTTTTACTTGTCCACCTCCACCATTCTAAGACTGAATAAACATGGGGTAAAAATTATACTGATGGACACAAACCCCATTGAAAAAACACACTATCCCAAATCCCCTAGAAAAATAAGGGAAACCACTATACCCATACTGTCGAAAAGAAATATGATGAGGTTCAATACCCACTTTTCAAAACCTAGAAGGTTGCTCCTCAAGGAACCATGAAGGTTCCACTCTCTTGGTAAACCTCCTCATGATTGCATTTGATCGATCAACTCCACCTTCTTATAGACCTAAAAATATTGTGGCAACATAAATGGAGTAACTTCATACTAGATAGAAGGATGAAATTCCTCCTCAAGATACCACTCTCGGGACTCCCCATCAAGAAAAAGATTAGGGGATAATTAAAAGGGACCTTGAACATGATTCCCAACTCTCAAGAAGACATACTACCTGACTTAATAGAGAGTATCTAATTCCTATTTACTTCCTTCATGGCTAATGAAATAATTTTTTCAAATAACTTTTTCTGAATGTGGGCCTATAAAACATCTACGACCTTCCTCTCACCAAGATACAGTGTCCACCACTGACATGAAGCTCCTCACATATGAATGAATGCCAATGGGATTAATTTGTCCATTGAGGCCTAGATCAAAATGAAGGTGATGTAAAGATCCTCCAACTAGTTATCTGTCTCTAGATCAGATATGCTTCCCATGTATTTCCCCAAATCATACCACTAAAAAGCAAAGAATGTTTTCTTCCATTGATCATCCTCCTCAACTGGACCCACCTACTAGAGGTAAAACATATCATCCTACTAACCTCCACTAACTGAAACACATACTGATAATGACCAGGATCCATAGATAAAAGGGAAAAAATATTTTCTAATTATAGTGGTATGAAATTTTATTAAGATTTATTAAATTCATTTTAACCTTCTCAAAACCACCCAATTTAAGTAAAAACACAAGTAAATCATAAATCATGTACAACTCATTTGTATCTACCATGTAAGATGTGAAAGCTCACCTTTTCATTCATTAAGATCACAGTACTTGTGTTGGATAATGGGGGGCCCTAAAATCTTATGTCCTAGACAATATTTCCTAGCCTATTTCATGCACCAAGATCAACTGACGTCGTTTCCTTATAGACCCATGTAATCCTAAAAATTTATAACTCTAAAATATATCCAATTCCTCAACCAAAACCTATAATACTACTATATATTGACTCCCTCCCCCAAAAGGTACCTATCTTGGGATATTAATGAAGAATGATAAATAATAACCCCCGAGTCCCACCTCTAGTAAGCCATGGGTTAGCAAGTAGAATTAAGGGTATAAAAAATATCCAAAATGGGAGGCATTTAACTTTATAATATAGGATTGAAAGATATGATAAATTAACTAAAATTAAACCATGATATAATTAAAAAAGGAAATAACCAAAACCATCCCAAAATGTATGTATAAAATGTAAACAAATATAGGTAAAATTATCCAAAATATATTCCCCAAAAGGAAAATCTAAGATAGAAACATAGAAAAAATCTAAATGTACAAGGTGTTAGAATCTAGAATGTTCCTCAAAGTATGCCTAGAAACATGAAAAAAGTTTCTATATACATAGGGTGAGCATACAAGTATACTCAATAGGGTCATACCAAATTATGCCGTATAAATCTAAAAAGGAGCATACTAATGAACCCGTGATTAAACAATATAACCAACAACACCTAAAAAGTTCAACTGAACAATATCATCATCAAAAAATCATGCTCACTAAATAACATATCCATGTATAATAACATAATAATAATCATATCAATAAAAGGGTACCTTGCACCACTTTTCCACTGGGATGTTTCTCTCACACCCCAATGTCGAATATCCTGATGCTCGCATCTCTTTAGAACATCACATCATGCCAAGAAACTCATGTTAAACTAGCCATCACATCACATCTCACCTGAATAAACAAGGTCCATCACACTACACCTCACCCAAAGACACTTGGTCCACCACATTACCTCTCTTGAGGACACTTGGACATCACACCACATTTCCCCGAAGACTTCTGTGCCATAAAACCTTGGTTATAACCAGAATAGTAGTTTATCATGAACATTAAGGGCATAAAACTCATTCCCTCCTCCAACCATGAACAACCCCCACCAAAATACATATCATTTTCACATAAAACAACATATCCTAATGAAATTTTGTCTTCTATAAATCACATTCCATGTATAACTAACTCGACTGGAATAAATATTGGGAAAGTGTGGGTAGCCATGCATCCATCCTCACCACCAGGATATTGAAAAAGACACACCCAACATATCTAGTTGTCGGAACATGGTGCTCAACAATGGTGTGGTGATTATAGAAATCACAAGAAAAAATACAATATATATATATATATATATATTGTGTGTGTGTAATAGCTACCTAGAAACCCAACCTATGGTTTCACCCCAAAAGATCCAATCAAATCACAACAACACCCCCAGGGGCTCACAATCTTTTATCACTTCCACTTCCACCACTAAATGAAAAACACTACAAAACAATAAATAATATACAATCCACATTCCACCCTTTCTTTTCAATTTAATACATTTACCATATTTCACACTACCAATGAATTACATTTAAATAGACTATTCAATTCATATTTCCATCCAATTTATTTCATTATTCCATACCATTTAATTCACATTAAACATATACCATATTTTTCTACGAAACACATTTATTTCATTATTCTAACTTGTTTAATTCACATTAAACATCAACCCCATTTAGCCACATTTCCCATTTATTTCTATATTTACAATTAAATTCCATTACTTACTAAGAAACTACCACAACATATCACCACAAAAAAAACCCATCATCCTTATCACAATAATCCCACACATTTACCGTCAAATATCCATAGCCACATCCTCATCACAACTACAACATCACCATCATCTTTCCACCACAACCACCCAATAGAACGACCGTACAACTCATCACATCACCCCCCACAACACAACCACACATCACAACCACCACGAACCACATCCACTACTCATTATATCACCACCCCATAGAAAAACCACACACTAAAACATATTTCACATCACCTTTCAAATTATTTAAGGGGTTTTCCATCATATTCCACTTATTAATTCAAGGGTATTCTCATACAATCCATAAATATCCTGGGAGAACCATTTTTATGAACCATATATATTTGGTTGTTAAATTTCCATTTTTTGTGACATCAATAACACACAACAATTTTTCCATAAATACAATAATCACAACACAAAAAAATCTCCCAACATCCAACATTTTCATTAAGGTGTTAATCCCATACAATAAGCATGAATAAACTCAATACAAAAAATATCAAAAGGTTATATAAACATGAGATTCATTAACGTCCCATTAAATTTCAAATTACCAATTCATTAATTTCATTAGGCTAATTTATACCATCTTCTAAAAGATAAAAAAAAGTATGAACCCCTCCCACATGATACACTTGATGAGAAACAAAGGATCCCCTACCTCAAATGAAGAATTCTGATTTTCTTAACATGGTTGAATCAAGAAGGATTCCACCATTGAGTATCACAATGAAGGATAACACTTCACCAGCCTAGAATACAAAAACCATCATATTATTACAATAGATATACAAAAACCAAAAATTTACCACGGAAAAATGATTCCCAGGTGAATAAAATAGGTGTAAAGTAGGAAAAGGATGAGAGGAACTCACCTAAACCACCAAGGATCAATATTTGGATGCTAAGAGTCCAATACCACAAGGGGAGGGTGAAATGCATGCCCAAAATTCCTAGGATCTTTCCAAGAATCGAGATAAAGGTTGGAAAAGTGATTAGGTTTGAGGGGATTTAATAATTTATACCAAGTTTGAAAAAACTAAGACCATGATGCAGCCTCTAGGACCATGCCACTGGGATGATGAAAACCGAATGGATAACAACATATGACCACTTCAACATGCCACAACACTACTTGTCAAAGTAACTTTAGGATCCAAAACTATCTCCACACTGCAGATACATAAAATGATGGAAGATTCAGTGACACAGCCAAGGACAATATGCCACTAACCCCTAGTAACTAGGAAAAGGACCACGATGTAGCGAAAATCCCTTTATCGTAGGACCCCAGAAACATGAAGGGGGATATGAAACAAACCTTATCAATGATTTATAAACCCTTAAAATAACAGAATCTATGAAAAACTCTACCATGGACCCCACACCATAGCTCACTAATATCTTGGATGTGGTGGGGATTGATAGTTTATTACTCCCTATATCATGTTTCCCTTCTAACCATGATAATAGTTGTGTTATGTGGTGGAATTTGATGTGGTATAAAGGTGTGGTATGTGGATATGTTATGAATTTATGGTATATAATTGTATGGTGAGGTTATAGTGTATAGATATGTGAAGGGATGAGGGAACTAGAAACTATTATATTAGGATGTGAGGGTGATTATATTTATTGAAAAGAGGGTATTGGTTTTCAGGGTGTAAACCTTGTAATACCTTTATTTTTTGTGTTTTTTGGGTTGGAGTCACCTATAGGATGTTCCAATGTGTTTGGATATATTTAGGAGTAAGGGGGGAACTTCTATTTTAGGATAGGTTGTGGTGTGGGGTCGATTCATTCCTTTATGTGGTCGATCAGTTCCTTTATGTGGTCAGTCAATCGGATATGAATTCAATAGAATGGTCATATGGTTGGTCATTCGTGATCGATAGGTTTTTCTATACAATTGTTCATTATTATTTTGTTTGATACTTCTTACAGTTGTCCTATGTGATCTCTTGGATGATTCACATAATCAATCCTCCTGGTCAGACATTCCTTGGAAAAATTTCAATAATTCCCAGTTTTTCAAAGAATGACATAAGAACCTGTTTTTAGTATAAAAATGGAATAATAATTTTATAATGGGGGTTTTAAACTCTAATAAATTAATATAATTAATTTCATTTACATTCCTTGATATTATGGAGTTTAAATGAGTCTTTTAGATGGAATTTAATGAAATTGAATTAAATATGAATAAAAAGGAAATTTTAGTACATTATATTTATATTTATATAGAGATATATATCTAGAATTATAAACTATGTTATTTTCTATAATATGAGTAATTATAGTTTCCTTAAATTCTAAATGATATAGGAACTTCTTCTTGAGTCTTGGGAGACATCTGGCACTGACCCTAACACTTCATGCTCATGGATTTTAGGAGTGTTCTCCAAGATTGTTCTCTATCAATTTTCTACTATCGAATTTGGAGTTTAAGGTAGGATTTTTTACCTCAATCATATTAATTCTCACATTAAAATTTTTATGATTGATCAAACCCTTAACTTTATGATATCCAATCAATGAAATCATCTCCATATTTTATCTATTTTTTTAGTGTAGCATTATTTGAAGATTCTCTCTAAGTAGGGGATCCAAGTTCTCTCTTTATTTTTTGCATATATTTAATTATTTAAGGGTTTTATTAGAGTCTAATAACAGTTATTAAATGAATTAGAAGTGGTTAAAACCATTTTACAAGGATCTCCATGATATATAATATGAAACATCATAAAATATTGAAATAAAGAAATACTATAAATCTGGAGTATCTTACACTGAAGAGCCACTACATCAAATCTTGATCTCCTTTGGATGACTTTGAGAGAGTTAAAAAAGTGGTAAAAAAATATTCCCACACCCCTAGTGTATACAAAAGTTGTACTAAATCATACAATGTTTATAATGGATCCATATACTCTCTAGGGTATTCTTGTGACGTCCTGGACCTGGATGCCACTTAACGGGTACCCCGAGCCTGGTGGGCCACATAGCCTCGAGGGAATCTCCCCAAATTCCAGAGGCTTCCAACTAACAGAAAGGTCCTAGGGTGTATTCATGGGAATATTATTACCTCATTAGTAGAGTGTGACACAATGGAAGGAATATAAAGAAATCGTAAAAATTGGAAACAATATAAATAAACAGCGGAAGCAAATTGATGCAATAGATAAATGAGGATAATAATAACTGTATCAATAGGAAAAATGATTATGTAATGTAATTTCACTAGAAAAATGTAATACATGGATACAATGAAATAGGAATAACTATTCCAAATATAAAGGAAAATAAAGACTACCCCAAGCATCCCAAGATCCGGCTCAGTCATCTGTTATGAAGCTCCATCCTAAACAGCAAGCAATCAAGTGTTTGAAGTTGTATGCTTCCATTTGTCAACACCTATAACCATGTAATCTAATCTGGGAACCAAACGGAATTTGGAGAGGGTGTGAGATAAATCTTAGTGGGACACCACCAATGGTGTCTATAATATCTATCCCGTTTAATGGAATACAACAGTGTGCAGGCATGCATATGTAAAGTAAAAAAAATAGTACAATAACTAAATACCCAGTACAGGATTTAGCCCTCGACTGATGTTTGAACATTTAATCAGTTCATTAATTAATTAATTACCATTTAATGTTAATAGGTCATGTGATGAATAGCCATCACTGACATCTCCTTATGATATTATAAGTAGTGAATGTCCTAAGACGTAACAATGAAACATAAAAAAGATATATGGTGAGGGAGTTCTAGTGTAATAACCAAGGTAACATATATTTCATGGAACACTAACTCAGAAGTATTTGAGTCTAGATAATGGGTAAGAGTGCAATCCAAGGTGCGTAATCTAATTTATTCCACAATAAAGTTCCTACCAAGTCCAAGGTGATCGACAAAGGTAAAACGGGGCTAAGAAAAGGCAAGGCCCTATAGGATTTCACCATGGAACCTACTAGTCGAGGTTGGATATAAGGAGTGTATCTTATGTATCCTGTAATAATGAAAGAATCCTATGGTAGTATACCAGGAATCCAAAGAATAGATAAGAACCAGATTCTAGGTGGTTATTGACCTAAGAAAACTACATCCTTGAATCAGAATTGGGTTCTCGAGACCCAAGGTGTCCTCCTCTCAGAATCCATGGTGATATCAAGTCACTCAATTCCTATTTGATATTGTAATCAGGTAATAAATAATTTGGTTCAATTATTTCCTTCCATTAGTTTGGATAGGTGAATTAGAGTTGAAACCATTATTTATTGGTCTAAGCCTTTCCTTCCATTAGTTTGTATAGGGAAAGTAGTGTTGTAACCATTTAATCAAGTCTTAATTAACCATTAAGGCATATTCAAAAATGGAGGTTCACTTTGCTACCTTCTTTCAAGATTTCAAGGGGTGCTATGGACATGTAACCTTTACTCAATCTCATTTTATGAGGCCAAGTTATATAATTATTATACTTTCCATTCCACATTTCACATTTAATAATCATTTGAAGCACTTACCTTCAATCGGCCAAGTGACGATTATACATGGTATATGACATCATTAATAATAATCCATTTATTATAAGAAAAATAGCCTTTAGTAAATTCAATCAAATCACACCCAAATGGTGGCTCAAACATGTAAAAACACTAAAACCCAATTATGAATTAACCATCAACATGAGGTAGATTGAGTTGTGGGTGTAACCACTAACAACTAATCACATATTTTGAAAGAGCATAACCATATGATTCTAAAAGTATAATCATGGCATGTAAATTTAAGAAATGGTCCCTGATGGAATTAGCAAGCCCCACACAAACATTCCAAAATCAACAAATGTTATGGATGAGTTATAGACCATCCACTTTAGGGTTGTACGATACTTATCCTTCAGTATCATCCCTTGATTTTCCTCAGATAGGAGTAGATCTAAGAAAAAGTGAAAAACTCTCACATGATGATATCTAGGTTGAGGGGAAGATAGAAGAAGAATGTCTAAAGAGGATTTGATTACATACTATTTCACATCTAACGTGACAAATAGAAGCTCGATCAGATGTAGGATGATAAAGATCTCTTGATCCCTATCATTGGCCTTCAAAAAGATCCAAATGGGTGAAAATGGTGGGAAATATCACAGGTTCTTAGATTAGGAGGAAGGAGAAGGATTAATAGATCATTAAGAGAAAAATTGAAAATTTACCTAGAAAATTAACCTACACATAGTTTGTCTTTATGGTTTGAAAAAGCATCCACAAATTGTGTGGGACAGCTCTACCCGAATGGTTTGGTCTACATGGTTTGTTAAACCGTGCGTAACCCATGCACAGATACCTAGAAAATAGGGGTGCTCACACGGTTAAGCCGCATAACCATATGATAACCATTTTAGGTGGCTCTGTCTGAAAAAACACCCTCTACACAATTTGGAAAACCGTGCAAAAATCCCACACGTTTTCCTCTAAACTTTGAAAAGAGTCTGTTTTCTCCAAAAGGATGGGTTCTGGGATCCGAACAAGCCCTAGACACCCTTGGAACCTTTACTAACTAATTAGAAATATATATTAATTCCAAATTAAATATTTAGACAAAAAATTAAAGGACCCATACCTCAGTGATAACCGGGTTCTTATAGCCTTCCCCTTAAAAGAACTCACCCCCTGAGTTATCCTTCCAAGGGTAAAGAAACAATTTATGAGAACAAATATGGCCACTGAGCATGTACATCAGCTTCCCTTTCCCTAGTCTCATCATGTACTCGGCTATGTTTCCATAACACCCATACGAGAGGGATATACTTGCCTCAGAGAAACTTTGTGCTTCGGTAAACGATGTGCACTAGATACACCTCAAATATAGCTTCACCATCTAACTCAAATTCATTGGGATCAAAGGTATGAGAGGAGTTATCATGATATTGGTGAATTTGTGAGACAAGAAAGACGTCATGCATGGAACAATACCTCTGAGGTAGTAGTAATCTGTAGGCTACTGACCCAAATCTATATAGAATTTAAATGGCCTAACGTAACAAGGTGACATCTTTCCCTAATTCCCTAAACATATATGCCCAAGCCTAGGTGATACCCGGAGAAAAACACGATACCCAACCTAAAACTCAAGTGGTCGTCGATGAAAATCGTCATAAGATTTCTATCTAGTGTGAGTAGTAGTTATACGCTTCTTGATCAACTGGACCAGTTCTGAAGTCTCATGAACATGAAAATGACCTAGTAGAGTTGCCACACCTGCCTCTAGTGATCACAAGGGTGAACAACATATCCTACCATATAAAGACTCAAAAAGATCGATCTGAATCATCGCTTGGAAACTGTTATTATACATGAACTCTACGAGAGTGATATTCTTATCCCAAGAACTTCCAACATCAATGACACATGCTCGGAGCATATCCTCTAGAACTTGTATTGTATGTTCTTATTTTCAATCAGTTTGATGGTGAAAAGCTATTATTAGAAGCACCTGAGTCCCCATATATTTCTAAAAACCTTTCTAGAATCGTAAAGTAATGCGAGCATCCCTATATGAAATGATAGTACATGGAACATTGTGTAGTTATATGATCTCACTAACATACAATCTTCCCAACTCATCAACTAAGAAAGTCTCCTGTATAGGAATGAAGTGGGATGATTTTGTTAGTTGGTCAATGACTACCCATATAGCATCGCTACCCCTCAAAAACCTAGGTAAGATGACTAAAAATCCATAGCAACATCCTCCCACATAAATCCACATAGACGCAAGACGTCATCTCAGTTCACAGACCAGTCCAGAGGTGGGTTATCTCCTATAATAATACTATAGAGAACCAAACCTTCAGGATCTGAAAACTATGTACTCTTCACCTTCTCAAGTATGGAAGAGGTAACTGTTAAGTTTGAGAGGTAATACTACTCATAACTATCAGGAAACTTCATATGAAGTTATGAAAATAGGTTCATTAACTTTAATTCGTCACTCGATTCCTGTATGACCTATGTTTGAGTTTTCTGACTCAGTGTATCAGTGACCACATTTCCCTTTCTAGGAATATATGCAAGATCAAAATTGAAGGATTATAGATATTCAACCCATATTCATTGTCTGAGGTTCAAGTCATGTTGAGAAAACAATATACTTGAGGATCTTTTAATCTGTATACTCTACAAAGTGCTCACCCAATAGATAGTGTCTCCAGCTTTGTAAGGCATAGCAAACTGATGCTAGATTGAGGTCGTGTGTTGGGTAATTTCTCTCGTGGGGCCTCAACTTCTGAGATCTATATGAAATGACTTTGTCTTCCTGTATTAGCACTACTACTAAGATAATTCCTGATGCATAACAAAATATGATATAACCTTTACCAGGTTCTGGAAGAATCAGAATAGATGCCGAGACAAGCCTCCCTTTTAGTTCCTAAAAGTCTTTCTCGTATGCTTCTGAACATAAAAACTTAACACCCTCCTTTATAGGTCCAGTAATAGGTGAAGAAAGACATGAGAAGTCCTGTATGAAATGCCTATAATATCCAGTGAGCCCTAATAAAATACTGATATCAAACACATTCCTGGGATTCTCCTAGGAAACTACAACACTGACCTTTCTAGGGTCAATATATACTCCTGATTCTGAAATAATATGACCCAAGACGTGGTTTTTGTCAATCCAAAAGTCACATTTAGCAAGCCTCGTATAAATATGATGCTCTCTTAGTGTACTCATAACGATCTCAAGATTTTTGGCATGGTCGTTATGAGTGTGAGAATACACGAAGATGTCATCAAAAAATACCATGAAAAAAGAGTCCAAATAGGGGTGAATAAACTTATTCATCAAATCCATGAAAATGGAAGGTGCATTCTTAAGACCGAACGACATAAAAAGATACTCATACAGACCATACCTACTACGTAAATTTTTACGAAGTATGTCTGATGGTTTGACTTGCACTTGATGATAACCCAATCTCAGTTCAATATTAGAGAACACATTTTCTCATCAGAGCTATTCAAAGAGATCATCTATTAAAGGAAGTGGATACCGATTCTTTACCATAAGCTGGTTCAACCTTATATAATCCACACATAAATATAGTGTTCCATCCGCCTTATTAGAGGAAAGCATGGGTGAACCCCAAGAGGATGTACTAGGCTATATAAAGCCTTTGACATCTAGTTCCTCTATCTACCAATTGATCATTGAAGCTCAGTAGGTGCTATTCTGTAAGGAGGAATTGACACTAGATATACTCTTGGAACAATCTCTACTATAAAATCTCCCTCTCTCTTAGGAGGTAATCCAGAAAAGTCATTAGAAAAGACTTCCTAAAATGATCAACTACTGGAGGGAAATCAGTTTGAAGCAAACCCTGATACTACATGAAAATATTTTCAATCATGGCAATCAATCCATCTATCCCATGATGCTTCGGTCCAACTCTCCCATCCTGGGAATCCCACTCACCTTTGAAAATATAACTTCTTCCTTCTAGTGATGAAAAATTAACCCTATGGTTATAGAAGTTTACAAAGGCATGATATTGGACCAAACAATATATCCTTAGAATGAGATTGAATCTTGTCATCTTGATAACAAAAATATTCCATTAGAAATGGTAACTTCCTACCTTAAGGGGACAATCCCTACACTGACGTATACCCTCCTTCCATATTCCCAATAGTGTATCTATGGTCATTACACCATAGTGATATTATATCTCTAGTCTATGAAGTTCCACAATAGATATAAAAATAAAAGGGGTTGAAGAACATATATCAAACAAATCAGAGACAATAGTAGAGGCTACTAGAATAGTACCTCGTACTGTAGATGGTTCGACAGTCTAATCATCGGGTATCAGCTATAAGGCATGCCACTGACCTAATTCACGACCCTGTGCAACCGATGGACTACCACAATCATGACTGCCCTAATCGAACTACTGGTGATCAGGGATCAGACTACCATATTCATGATCTCATCCTCATCTACAACTATTGGTTCTCTTCCAATTCCCCATCTCACGCGGCACAAAATAACTTTCTCCTAAAGGTGGAGCTGAATTTGATCTTCTTCCACTCAAAGCTAGTGTAAAGGTCCTGAAAAAGCACTAAATATGACCCATACATCCAAAATATCAGTAATCTATATGGTCTATATCACATTGGGTATTATTATGAACTAGTCTTCCATACTAATGAAACACTATAGAGCTATCAAACTAGATTATCTGGCTACCACTACCCTGATGAAAAAACTCAAGGGAACATTTCCTGCCATTGTAAGAACTACTGGAGTGATGAAACACTTGTCCTTTAATCATGGTACTTATGTCCTCCCTCAGGTTACACTCAATGATAAGGACCTGATCAACTATTGTAGAAAAATGTAGGAAGGATAAAGACATTCACCTGAGTTCAGATGGTGTACTGGAGCCCATCCTCAAAACTTCTAGTATGCAAAATCTCAACACCAACTATAAGAGGTAAAAAAGAACTGTAAATCAGTGAAATGTGTTGAATATTCCATAACTGACATAGAACCAAACTCAAGATGAATGAACTCTCTGGCTCTGTAATCTCTCAGATCATGATGGAAGAATTGATCAAAGAAGGCAGTTTAGAAATCAACCCATAACATGCCATGATGACAATCGGCCTAGGTAACCACATCCCACCAATCCTTGGATGAATCCTAAATCATGTATTTAGAAATATTGTATCTCCACTCTAGAGGTGTTTCCATATGCTCAAAGATATACATCATGTCCTCTAGCCAAGACCCAGTAGTCGGAGAATGGCCATCCCCTAAAAAAGTGGGAGAATGCTACTGCTGAAACTCGTGAGTCAGATCATCCATCATAGGTGAAACTCATGAAGCACCTTGGATGGACTGCATCAAACGTATGAAACTATCACAGACTTTGGAATCAGTTCCTAGATTAGGTATAGTAGGAATTGACTCAAGTGGCACTCTTAGAAGTAAGACTGGTAGCTCAGGGCCCACCATGTGTAGAGCATGGTCGTCACCACCCTCCTAGAAAATGACATGAGGACAACACAGCGGCATTGGTCTAAAAATTCCAAGAACACATCTTAGAACAAGCTTAGGATCATAAGATAGAATCGCTAGTGGAAACTGAACGTAGTAAAACTAACTACCCAAGGCATACTACTCCAAACTACCTGCTTAGAAGGCAATGTATTGGTAAGTTCTCAAGTATAAGTTTCATGTCATTTTGTAGTAAATTTCCAAGTTCACTCCTTTACATTTCATAAACATGATAACGTAAGATAAGGATGTGCAACCAATTTATTTTATATTTTAGTATTCACATTATAATGGATAGAAATTTATGATGAATCAGTTCACATACACCAATCACTAGAAACGCCACCCATTTCTTTATAGTATAATGGATTGACTCGGTAAATTACTCATCCCAACCCATTATGTCCCATACACCTCATAAAGTGAGACATGAAATCACTCAATAGAAGCCAAAGCAATACAAGTACAAGAAACTATCACAACATCCCTCAACAATCACAGACATATCAAGCAACGAAAAGAAGTGAAATTAACCTATATGGCATGAAAATATGCATGATATGTGGATTCAAGGTTCTTTAATGATTCATGTAATAAAAATAATTCCTCTAATATCATTGGGCTAAGGATGAAATAAATTCTCAAATGGAGTAAAAATCAACAACACCACACAACATGTGCATCAACCAATGGTGAAATAATATCAATTGTAATAGGAAAATTTAGAACAACAATTGCATTATGGGTAACTTGTCTTTTACCATGAACATGGGTTCGCAACGCCCAAGCACAGCTTTTGAACAATTCCCAAGCATTCCTATTCTCTAATATATTGTCTACAAATAGTAAACTAGGAAAATAAACTTCCTATGATACCACTTTGTGACTTCCCGAACCTGGATGCAACTTAATGGGAGCCCTGAGCCCAGTGGGCCACATGGACTCAAGCGCATCTCCATAAACACCAGAGGATGCCGACTAGAAGCGAGGTCCTAGGGTGTGTCCATGGGAAGACTACTCCCTCATTAACAGAGTGTAACACTATGGAAGGAATATAAATAAATAGTAAATAGAAGAATAAATATAAAAAAATAATAGAAGAAAAGTGATGCAATAGATAAACGAGTATAAAAATAACTGTATCAATAGGAATAATGATGAGGTAATGTCATGTCACTAGAAAACTGGAAAACATGGATAAAAGGAAATAGTCGTAATTTTTTCACAAGATAAAAGAAAACAAAGAATACTACAATAATCCTGAGATCCAACTCAGTCATCTGATATCAAGCTCCATCCTAAACAGCAAGCAATCAAGTGTTTGAAGTCGTATGCTTCCATTTGTCAACACCTACAACCATGTAATCAAATCTGGGTACCAAACGGCACCTCTAGAGGGTGTGAGAAAAATCTCAGTGGGCCACCACCAATGATGTCTATAACATCTGGCCCATGTAATGGAATATAGTATTGTTCATACATTCATATGAAAAGTAAAGCAAGCAGTACAATAACTAAATGCCCAGAACCTGCTTTATCCCTCAGTTGGTGTCTGAACATGTAACTAGTTCATTAAATAATCAATTACCATTTAATGTTAATAGGTAATGTGAGGCATATCCAACACTGACATATCCTCATGATTGTATAAGTAGTAAAGGTCACAGGACGTAGCAAAGAAACCATAAAAAGATATCCGGTGAGGGAGTTTCAGGGTAATAAACAAGGTAGCGTAAATCTCACAGAACACTAACTTAGTAGTATCTGAGTCTATATAATGGGTAGGAGTGTAATCCATGGATCATAATCTAAGTAATTCCAAAATAAGGTGCCTACCGAGTCCAAGGTGATCGAACAAGGTAAAATGGGGCTAAGAAAAGATAGGGCCTTATGGGCTTTCACCATGGAACCTACTAGTCGATGATGGAACCAAGGAGTACAACTGAGGTATCCTATAATAATTAAAGGGACCCTATGTTAGTATACCAAGCATCTAAGTAATAGAAAAGAAATGGAGTCTAGGTGGGTATTAACCTAAGAAAACCAAATCCTTGAATCAGAATGGGGTTCTCAAGACCCAAGGTATCCTCCTCTCAGAATCAAAGGCGAGCATGAGTCAATCCCTTCCTATTTGATATTGTAATCATGTAATAAATCATTTGGTTCAATTATTTCCTTCCATTAGTGTGGATATTTCAAGTAGAGTTGAAACCATTATTTATTGGTCCAAGCCTTGTCTTCCATTAGTGTGGATAGGCCAAGTAATTTTTCAACCATTTAATCAAGTCTTAATTAACTATTATGGAATATTCAAATATATAGGTTCACTCTACTACCATCTATAAATATGGAAAGGGGTGATATGGACATGTAACCTTTACTCAATCTCATTTGTTAAGGCCAAGTTATATACTTAGTATACATTCCATTGCACATTTTACATTTAATAAGCATTTGAAGAACTTACCTTAGGTGGGACAAATGACGATCATACATGTTACATTCTATTATTAAACACTCATTAATAACAATAAATTTATTATAAGAAGACTCACCTTTAGTAAATTCAAACAAAGCACACTAAACCGGTGGCTCAAACATTATAAAAACTAAAACCCAATTATGGCATAACCATCAACATGAGGCGGATTGAGTTGTGGGTGCAACCACAAAAAACTAATCACATATTTGGAAAGAGAATAACCATATGATTCTAACAAGTATAATCATGGCATGTAAATTTAGAAATGTTCCACAATGTAATTGGTAGGCCCCACATGAACATTCCAAAATCAACAAACTTTAGGGATGAGTTATAGACCACCACCTTAGGGTTGTACGATCCTTATCCTCTGATATCGACTCTTGATTTTCCTTGGATCAGAGTAGATATAATAAAACGTGAGAAATTCTCACATGAAGATATCTAGGTCAAGGGAAAGAGAGAAGAATAATGACTAAAGAGGATTTGAGTACTTAATGTTTCACATCCAACGTGGCGAATGGAAGCTCAATCGGATGTCTGATGATGGAGATATCTTGATCCCTAGCTTTGGCCATAAAAAAGATCCAAATGGGTGAAAATAGAGGAAAATCCTGCATGTTCTTGGATTAGGAGTAAGGAGGAGGATTAATAGATCATTAAGGAAAAAACTGGAAATTTACCCAGAAAATTATACTACATAAGGTTTGTCTGCATAGTTTACCAAACCATGCGCATACCATGTGGGAAAACTCTACCCAATCGTTTTAGTCTGCACAGTTTTTTAAACCATGTGAAACTCACGCACGGATACCTAGGAAAAAAGGGTTACTCACACGGTTAGGCCGCATGGTCGTGTGCCAACCGTGCGAGGTGGCTCTGTCCAAAAAAACACCCTCTGTACAGTTTGGAGAACCGTGTGGAAATCCCACACGGTTTTCTCTAAACCATGCAGTGTCTGTTTTATCCAAAAGGATGGGTTCCGGGCTCCTAACAAGCCTCAGACACCAATGGAACCTTTACTAACTCTTTATGCATCCATATTAGGTCCAAAGTAAATATTTAGACTGAAAATTAAAGGATCCATACCTGAGTGAAAAACTAGGTTCTTACAATTCTAGTACCTCTATATGAAAAGGAGGATGATGAAAGATCTTCAGGTTTAGGGAGTTTCAACCAAGTATCAAGAAAGAACAATACTTCATTGTATTGAAAAATTTTATATGGATGGTTGAAGAATCTCCTCAACAGTTTTCATTTATTCATGTGTTAAAATTTATGTGTTAAATTCCTTGGTCGGTTCATGTATCAAATACATGAATACAGGTCCTCCATCCATTTCATCTCATGAAACAGTTCATTAATGATATATTACATAGAGGACTATATTACATGAAAAAACATTATTATTCGATCTCATATACAGTTGTATGTAACGATACACCCTATTTTCATGAAAGTAATACTTTTAATGAAATTAAAAGTAACTCATAATTATGTCATATATAAATATAGTTTTAGGGAATATCTCTTACAATACCTCACTTACACTAAATCCTAATATAAGTTTTTCATTTCACCTTATATTATATCATATACAATAACTTATGAAATTGTTTCCAAAACTCCTTTTGGATATCTTCCCAAACACTTTTGGAAAGCTATCACCAATTTCACATTATATCACATCACATAAAATACCTTGTGAACACACATATAAAACACTTTAGGATTAATGTTAAAAAAAATTATATTAGCTCTATATGTCAAACTCAAACCCCATTCAATCAACCAAAAAGTGTGACCCCACATTCCTTTATATCATTGAAAACAAATACAAATCTTGGAATCTATATATATAAGCTAACATTGTCCTATAGAAAATAATCAGTTCTACTCAACATATAAAGGGATCTGGCATGATCTCCATCAAACACATGTATCTCTATACGTGTGTCAACCAGTTTGCATCAAATGAAAATGTGAATTCTAACATTTTCCATTTATTTAATACATAGAGTGTTAATGGAACACTAACCATGTAAATACCATATAACTAACTCATATGTTCTCAATTATCAAAGTATAGACATATCTGATTGATAAATACATCACAAGTCATTAATACCTATAGATAATAACAACACATGTCCCTTATCTAGATAAATATACAATATCTAGGTGCAATTTCACTCTCCCACAATGTAGCTCAGTCGAGGGGTTTGATGTCATACTCATCATATGAGAGGACGAATCCCATATTGGTTATGCTCTAACAAATGATATGATTAGAAACATACCCAACCACACCTATATTAGCTAATTTTAAATAAAGACTTGCGTAAGTATGGTATCAATCTATGAAATTTATCATTCTAGGTATCCCTCCAACCTCATGTAGTGGGGACTCAAATATGATTCATAAACCCCAAGTATACCAAATAGATATGGATAACACTCACCAATTTAAGAATTTTTTTTATATCATATATAACAAACTACCAGATCATCCTTATTCTTTCTATACTTTCAAGGTTTTTTCCCTTTTTATATCATGTGTAATTCTTATAACATCTCTATGTGACCATCTAATAAAGATATCCCAATAAACTATTTAGTGAGGAACGTAAATAAAGTAATCCATTTTGAATAATGGGGAAATTTAGGAATCACATCCCAAATAGTTTAATTTATTGAACATATTTTAACTTTTTAACTTCACAACATCAAATCTTACAATGTCAGCTTCAATTGTCTACCTAAAACTCTTCCAAAGTGTATCATCATCATCATTCTATACCTATTCAATCAAACGTTTTCCTTGAAATAATGTAACTACTTACATTATGGTTTAGTAATATATCCTAACTCTATTAGGATATTAATTAAAAATCATTTTAATATTATATTGGTGTAATTATTTATTTATTAACTTTGAGATTCTATAAATCCAAACATACTCCCAGTATCCTCTTAGACACTATATTCTTTTTAGAATGTCTTTGTATGAAAAAAAACTCTTTTTTGTAAAGAAATAACATTTATTTCCTTTCATTATGAACATTAAAATAATAAACCATATCATATAT
Organism: Viscum album; assembly: GCA_963277665.1. Taxonomy (NCBI): domain Eukaryota; kingdom Viridiplantae; phylum Streptophyta; class Magnoliopsida; order Santalales; family Viscaceae; genus Viscum; species Viscum album. Next base: position 340,042,043 of record OY728161.1, on the reverse strand, counting down.
GGTATTTAATCTGTTCGGAAATTTTTTATTTGAAAAAGAGGACTTTATTAAAATATACTATTTTAAAATATATAAATCATATTCCTAGTTCATATATAAACTCAACACTTTAATAATATCGGGTAAAAATAGTTTGAATTAATTATATTTTCAGAATGTTTCCATAGATGGAAATAGGATAAATACCAAAACAAAGCAAGAAATTTGTAGTCTCCCTTGAAGTATGTTATAGAATTAAAAAAATCATAAACCATGTGAATTAAAAATTCCCATATCATTTAATTTTAACAATTATTATTTTAAATCTCTTATCAAGAGAAAAATGAGAAAAAAATACACATCTTATGATGATTTTATCCAAGATTAAATCTTTCAAGTTATCAATATAGTAACTCATTTTCTCCATTACAAGAAAAAAACAAGCTTCAAATATTTTCTATTTATGACATTCTGTATTTTTACAAAACTTTTTAAATCATATAGTTGATATCATATATTTTTAAATATAACAAAATTAATTTCTATAACAGTTAATATATTAAGGAAACCTTTAGTCTCATAAAGTAATCAATATATTCAATCATATTGAATATAATTTTATATACCCAATCATATTGAGTATATGAGAATAAAATTCCTTAAATAATTTATGTACCCAATCATATTGAGTAAATGGGTGATGAATAATATTGATTTGGTTATTTTTTCATATAATTCATTTAAAACTTTAAATTAATCACTTTATTATTTCATAAGCCTCTATATTCATTTGTTTAACAATTTCAATACTTTTTTACTAAGAAAGGAACTATTTTAACACATAAGATTTTCCTTAAGAACTTTTCTTATGTTACTTGTCTTAAGAGATGATTGCCTTAATATTAATCGAAAAGTTTAACTTGATGATGATGATGATGATATTATATTCAACTAAAGATTATATTATATGGGTTCCATATTCTATTAACCATTCAATAATGGATTTTATTAAATGGTCTCCCACTAAAATGATGAACCCTTTCAAATATTCATCATATCCATTAGTGGACCAAGATCCATATTTCACCATGACTTACACCAGTTTTTTTCATGTAAATAAACCATGATTATTTAAGTAGAGAATCATCCTAATCACAATAGTTACAACACTTGGATATTTGAGTAGAAAACTCTTTTTATAATCCATTTTATGGATATAGTCAACTCTATTCCTCTAGTATCCTAATTGTTGGAGATTCCCATATAGTGTAACTCAAACAAAATGAGATAAACTACAATCAAGGTATATTCATGCTAATATTGGCAATACCTACATGATAATCCAAATTTACTTATAACTTTCTTGTCTTAGACAAGATAATTCATGGGTACTCATGTTGAGATCGACAATACCCAGTTAAATGATTGGGTTCCTAAAAAGAGCCACTTTGGAATGAATCTGAAATTTTATATTTTATGAGGATTTTTAATATCACCATACTATATCATAATATTCCCTTTATATAGGCATACTTTTAGTAATTTATTTTGGAATAATATTCCCTTCACCAAATCAAAATGTTCAAACCATATTGATTTGTAACCATTTACAGAACCCAGAAGTTTATGTTGCATACCCAAAATAGAATCCAAACATATTCATACATATCTATATTCATCATATTCATAAGGTATATGAACACTTCCTAAGTATTCATGTAATTATATGAAATTGAAAATCTCTGCATAAGTAATTCAGGAGCGACAAATAGTTAACTTCATTCACTTTCCTATACAAGGCATATGCCTCCAAGTAAGTGGATAGTTCAACCCCAAGTCCCACTACCCAATGATACTTTACTCAAGAGATAATATAATTCATCATAACTCTAACACCTAATATTCAAAAACTATATTCAAATCTAAATTCAATCTAATAACTTCAATTACAAACCAAGTTCAAGGTAGATGAAAAACTAAATTCATTATAGAGTCAACCCTAGAATATATTGTAAGGCTTTATCATAGAAGAAGATTAACATTTTAAACTAAAGAATATACAATATTCACATTTCTTAAAAAATTTACTAAACATGAATATAAAAGGGAATGAAATTTAAATAAATGAAAAACTCAAATATTTAAACATGATATAACCATTTATGAAAAATTCATAAATAAAATATAACTATAAACCATTTTATAATTTTATCTTTAACATTATAGACTATACATAATTATGAATATAAAATAATTATATTAGTTCAAATATGAACTCATTTATATTAATCATTATATTTAATTTCCATTTAAATATATAATATTATATGAATTATAAAGAATTTACAATTCATTTTTTATTATGTAAACATTTTAAAAAATCTAAATATCATATACTTAATTATTATTTAATCCTTGATTATTTCAATTATAAATAAAATTATGTTTCTTAAATAATATCTGAATAAGGTCCTCTTTTATTTTGAACAATTCAAAATAATTAATTATGAACATTTTATAATTTAAATATAAAATTTTATTTTATCGACTCATTTCATAATTTATAACCCATTATAAATTATCACTTATGATCTATAAAGAAACACTTTTATTTCTAGATCATAAGTTATGAAATATAATTTATTAAAAGGTATTGTCAATATTAACATTTATCATTTTGTAACAAAATGTTTCATAAACATTTAATTAATTATAAAAAATTTATAATTAATCAATCAATAAACCATTTATAAATTAAAATATCTAGAAATAACTTTTTATAATTATTTTTAAACATTTTATAAACCATTAAAATCATTTAATAGTTTAAAACAATTTTTTATTTTTTTTATATTTACCCTTATGCAGATACCTACATAAGGGTATTTAGATTCTAGAGCCTTTGTGTAAGGGTAGATGACCACGACCATTATATAGAATATACTACATAATGGTATGGAAGGTCTCACCCTTATGTAAATCTTTAAAACACTGCATTACATGTACGTAACCACTCTACATTAGGGTAATTCTCACATAACCCTTACACGAACCACAATGAAAGATGGTATAACCCTTAAGCAAGTTGCATTGCGTAAGGGTAACTCTTTGTGATATTTATGAAAATAAAATCTTTGTAAAGATAGATTATAGATACCTTTATGTATAATGATAATTTTTGGTGACCCTTATGTAGGTTGATATACATAAGGGTAAGAAAATATGACCCTTACATGAACCCCTCCACATAAAGGTAATGATTTTTTACCCTTATGTAATTAATTTTATAAGGGTAATGACATGATTACCTTTACACAACCCATATATATAAAGGCAACACCTTGGTTTCCTTTACATATTCTTGCTACATAAGGGTAATCCATTTTAAAAACCAAATTTCTATAAATAAAAAATATTGCTCTATTTTGTTCTTCTTTATTTCATCACAACTTCATAAAACATTATCATAGATCCCTCTAATACCACTTAAAGGGTTTTAATAGAGTCTAATAACATTTATCAGATAATGTAAAATTATTAGAACCCTTTATGAGGATCTCTATACAATTTAGTATGAAATTATATAAAATATTGAAATAAATAAATACTATAAATCATGGGAACCTTACTGTGAAGAGCCATTGCATTAAATTTTTATCTCTTTTAGATGATTTTGAGAGAAATCATAAAGTATAAAACAAAATCTTCCCACCTCCATAGTTTATCCACAAGCCATGCTAAATAATATGATGTTTAGATGGGATCCATCTACTCTCTACAGCATTCTTGTACCTATATATAAAAAGGTATAAGATGAATGAGCTTCAGGTTCATGGTTTTTTTATCCATTTATCAAGAAAGAACACTACCTTCATCACTTGAAATTAGTTTACATAGCCTGTTAAATATTCTCTTCGAAAGATTTAATTTATTCAGGTGTTAAATTCCATGGATGGTTTATATATAAAATACTTGAATATAATTATCATGCCTTTTACCTTTTGGTGGATGGTAAGGATTAAATAATGAAGATAATAAACTGACATTAATGAATTGAAAGGGATGATCTGAATTTATAAATAATTTACTAGTTTTCTTGTTATTTTTATCAATAATATTTTGTCTCAGACTTGAATTTTGTGGTGATATGCATGTTGTGACTTTTGTAAAATTGAGATCCCTTAATATGCTGATTATTTGAAATCACATTTCATAAATTTTAAGTATATTTTTTTATGAATCAGTTTCTTATAAATCTAGAAACTATGTAAAAATACCATTGTGAGAGATGATAGAATATCGTGAAATCCTTCTGTAAATGATTTGAGGTAATTATGTGAGTTAAGAATCTATTGTTTCTATGTTTCTAGCATGTTTGAAGTTTTCCTTGTGTTTATGTGGGGTTTTTAGGTATTTTATGGTGATAGTGGTGACTAGTTTGGATGTAATATGTGTTGAGGGTTGGAAGCATGGTGGTTGATATGATTGTTGTTATGATATGGTTGTGTTGCGGGTATGGTTTTGGTAGGATGTGATGGTTATTATTGTGGGGTAGTTAGTCTATTATGTGATACCTTTTACATAGTTTTCTTATATCTATGGAACAAATTTTATAATAAATAATTTGAAAAGTTATGGACATAAATTAAATTAGCATTGGCTGGAATTTCATTTATGGTAATTGAATAATTAATTGAATGTTAACAAATAGGGTGGAATTAAATGGGAATAAATCCAGGTGTTTTCTAGAGTGGTTTTAGATTAAATACGAGATTAAATGGATTAATAAACGAATACTGCTTGGTAATATGATAATATGTAAAATGGTTGAATATATAAATGAAAGAAAAGAATTTTGGGATATGTGTGGTTGTTTTTTGTAGTGAATTGCATTTAGCGATGGCATCATATGGTAATGGTAGTATGGTGTTGATGGTGGATAGTGATGATGTAGTATTGATTTGAACCCTTTTGTTTGGGTTTTTGTAAGAATATATATATGTATATATTGTATTTTTACTTATGATTTCTTTATGTAACCCACTCACATAGAGTACTACGTATTGAAACCCAAATGTTTTGGGGGTATTTTCCCCAGCATCCAAGATGGTGAGGGAGTTGATAGTAGATTTCCCCTCTTCCCCAATATTCCTTCAATAACATTACATAGAGGTGGTATACAGTAATTGGTGATTATTGAATTATGATGATGCAATTGGTTTTGATTTCTAGTGATGATATGGTATGACATGTAGTGGGGGTTATTTATAATAATTGTAGGAAGTGAGGTTGACGTATTTAACATTCATGATGCCCTACTACTTTGGTAATGATGTTTTTGTTGGATGCATGATGATGAAAATGAAGATGTAACATCGATAAGTGATATGTGGAGATTGGATGATCCCAGTAAAAGATTTTGGGCCATATGGTAGGATGGTATATGTAGGGTTGTGACCCAACCCACATTAGATATGACTTGATACATGATGACTGGTATACATGAAATGGATGAGAGCATAGGAAGTTTTACATTGGGGCATGAGAGTGGAAATTCAATGGTAAATTGGATGTAGAGTTTCTTTATCTATGTTATATTAATATTATTTTACTACCTTGGATGTATTATTTGGTGAGAGAGCCTTGGTGAGTTTTTGTATGGGTAGTTAATGTGTTTAGGTGGTTTTTGATTTTCTTTGTTTTTCACTTAAGAATTAGTATTCTCCTTTCATATTTTTATGAGATACATTGGGTATTAACCTAATTAATATACATGTTAATCTCACCATATGTATATATAAATAATTTTTTAGGTTTCTAGGAGGGTTCTCAATACCAATTTGGGAACTACTAACTTAGAGGTTGGAGCTTTTATGCAGTTGTTACATTTTTCATTCCTTTTGGTATTTTATTTTGTAGAATTTTATTTGTATTTATTGACATGAAATTTTTTTGGTTCTTTTATATTATATTATGGAGTTATATGGTGGATTTTTATCTTTTCACTTGATCATTTTCATTATATTGAGGGAAGTTCCACCCATTTGAGTGCATTACATCCTCAATGCTAGTCACCAACTGGAGGCCTATTGGATGTTGGACTCGTGGGATCACTCCTTATCTTATCTACTATCCTCGAAGTGGTACCAGTGGAATGGGGGGTTCTTGATATATTTGTATAAAATCTTTTGTTTGAGAGATAGGATAGATTTTAGAGTTAGGCACTAGTGAGGCTTGGATGGGTTGGTAGGGAAAATATGTTAATCAAGCTTTGTGTGTGATATAGTAAGGGTGACCAGTTAGGTCATAGGAATTTCGGGACCCCTATGATCCAACACAAGGATCTTAAGCTTATAGAATACTTTAGTTGAGATAACACTGATTACAGGGAATAAACCAAAGAGACGTACATGCATCCTAATTATTTATGTTTTTGATTTAATATGGTGATTTTGATAAATTAAAATTAATTTAATTAAATGAATATTATAAATTCCTTGTTTTTTGGATTATGTTTTTCCTTGTGATTTATATTTTTAATCATTCACATAATGTTTTGAGATTATATGTTTAGCAGGTTGGACGAGTTAATCATCAGAGGCTTGATTCGACAGTAGAGGATAAGACATGGTAGAGGTCATTGTGTGGTATCATGTTTTAGGTCCTGGATGAGTATTATTGGTGTGTCTCTTATCTAAATAATAAGATTTGTTTGGAGGATATTTATATTTCATTTAATATGTTATGAACATAATCTGATTATTGGTTTCCATTGGTGATCAACTAAATGAAAGGGATGGCCCATTAGTGGTGGGTAATATATCTCCTAGAGCAGAATGAGGAGGGTGTTTCATAAGATTAATTTTATAAGGATTTTTTATGGAGACATTATCATAAAAAATGATGGAAAAAAAGAGGTATGAGTAGATCTTGTTTCAACAGGAGAGCCTAAGAATACGAGAGATCAGGATATGGTTCAAGGACCCCTTAGTTTTACTCTTGATAGTTTTGTAGATGAGGATTATATAACATAACATCATGAAGAGGTGTTACAATGAGAGATCAAATATATAGTCACCCAATTTACGCATCATATATATCTAGTGGTTTAAAATAATGTGGAATTGGTTGAAAGGATTCACTCATAGGGAGGAGTTACTCGAGAGGGAGTTCAATAGAGTTACTCAAGGAGTAAAACTTTAGGTAAGGGATATTGGATGTCAGGGTAGTTGTGGTTTTGATCAATAGGGATTCAGTTGTAGTAGTCAACTTCACACTTAACATGGGATAATGATTCCCAAGATTCAACCATGGTATTTCCATATGCATTCTATATCAGTGGGGTTCATGGTCACCATCTAGATCAATGCCCCATCACTTAAGGGGGATATTATGGTAAGGACAGTCAAGCCCCTTTTCATCCATAGAAGCAATATAGGCTATCAAAATTTTTTAACAGATTGTTATATAGGTTTATTCTCATATGAGGGGAGATAAATCTAGTTTAGGTCAGTCTCATAATGTAACTCATCCTTATAGATCCAGACTAAAGTGTTTTCATAGTGTTTATCAAAAATTAGGAAGAGAAGTTGGGTGTTGTAAGATGCATGATATGTAGGTCCCATCACTAAAGGGGTAGATATTATTATAGGTACAATAAATTTATCATTGAACTTAGTATCTAATTTGATTGATTCTAGAGATTTACACTCCTTTTTTAAACCACTTTTTACACACATTAGGACCACAAGTGTAGAGTATTCTAGTGTCCCTATTGTTATCCACTCCATTTGGATACTAGTATTTCTTGTTTAATGTGTTTTAGAGATGTAAATAGATTATGGGGTATTATAAGTTGATTATATATTTCTCCTTGTTACAGATAAAACCATATGATATCATCCTTTCCAAATATTGGATATATTCCTTTCACGAACTCATTTATTTCTTCTAGAGTAGAGTCACATTTTTTGATGTGGAGGGTCAGAGAGTGGTGTTCATTGGTGAGAGTGGTCATCAAATTGGTTTTAGGCATGTAGAGAATATTCTATCTCATTTTGATATGTTCTCAATGGAGGCTCATATGGTGGAGGTTCCTAGAATTGTTAAGGATTTCCTCGGTGTATGCCCATATAAGGTTATCACACTACCTCCATCATATTTATTTTGAGTTTGGGATGGAGTTATAGTTGGGTGATTCTCTAATTTTTATGTATCTTTATCAAATGTCACCCACGGAGCTTAATTATTTGAGATGCCAAATCAATGATTTACAATTGAAGGAATTTATCCAGCGTAATATATCTCATTTGGGTACTCACATGTTGTTCTCCAACAAGGTGGATGATATTCAAAGTCTATATAAGGATTAAAAAAATTTAATTATATGATGGTCGATTAATTTTACCCCCTTATGAGGATAGATTATTTTTCTACTAGCTAATGGGGTATAATTAGTTCTTGAAGATTTATATGTGGTCTGAAATTTACTAAATGAGGGTGAAAGGGGGGGATGTCCCAAAGTCTTTCTTATAGATCAGGTATAGGTAGTTTGTGTTTTTATTTATTTATTTTAGTTTCATGAACATGCCAAATTTGTTCATGGGGATCATAAACTCTTTGTTTTGTGAATTCCAATATTAGTTCATCATCATGTTCATTGATGAAATCCTTATATACTGGAGGTCAAAGGAAGAGCATATAGAGATTATTAGAGTTTTTTAAAGGTTCTATGATGCCATAAAATCTATGGGAAGTTGTAAAATTGAAATTTTGGGATATGGAAGGTGAATTTTATTATACATATGGTGTCTTGGTAGGGTTTGGCTCTAGACCCATCAAATATTGAGTTAGCTTTTTATTGGGAAACACCCAAGAACATGGAAGAGGCTTATAATTTCCTTGGACTTATAGGATACTACCAATGGTTTATATCCAACTTATCTTTAATTGAATCCATGTTAACATATTTGACTAGGAAGTACCAATAATTAATATATACTAATCAGTGTCAGGTAGATTTTGACAACTTAAAGGATAGATTGATCAGTGCTTCAGTATCCTAAAAATGGGGAAATGTTCGAGGTATTCTTTGAATATTACTACCAGGGTTTGGGATGCATCTTGGTGCAATAATGGGGAGTGATATCTTTTTAATATAAGCATTTATATTCCCATTATTTTAACTATTCCACTCATAATATGGATTTGGAGATAGTAGTGTTTTCCATGAAGCTATAGTGATATTTTCTCATCTATGAGCACTTTGTGGTCTTCATGAAACATGAGAGTTTGAGGTATGTTTTATCTCGAAGGGATTTGAACCTACTTTAGTGTATGTGGTGGGAGTTTCTCCAGGATAATGATTTTGATATCTCTTACACTCTAGGAAAAGAGAATGTGGTTGCTAACATACTGATCCAGAATTCATGGGGAGATATTGTTTAGGATTATAAGGATGTTTGGAATGGAATATAAGATCTTGTAGCGATGCATATTGATGTGGAGGAATTTAGTGGAATAGTTTGTCTCTATTGGATTATAGTGGAATCATCTATGATATATTAGGTTTAGGAGTCTTAGTGGAGAAACTCAGAGGTCGACGTGATATGAGACCATGTTAGTCATGGTGATTTTCTAAAGGGGTGGTCTGAGGATGATCAGAATTGGTTTTTCCAATGAATCATGTTTTTCCTCCCATTTATGTTTGAAATAGTTTTTTTATTTTCATGAATAAACCTTATAGATATATATGTGTTTGTGTTTTTATGATTTACTATGGTTTGATTAGGAAACTTTGGTGGCATGGGATAAAGAAGTCAGTGGAATAGTTTTTGGAGTGGTGTTTAGTTCATCAGTAGGTGAAAGTAGTGCATTATGTTCTCATAGGTTTTTTGCAAGCCTTTTACATACCCAAGTGGAAGTGGGATGACATATCAATTGAATTCATCACTGTTTTACCCTCGTATTAGGGATTTTATGATGTTGTGTGTGTGATCATAGATCAAAAAACAAAGTCGGCCCATTTTATAGAGATCAAGGAGTCATGTGTGGTGGATTCTATGGTGAGGAAGTACATGGATGAGGTGGTGAGAATCCATGAGGTTTCAAAGACCATTATATCATATTGGGATTCTCATTTTACCTCGTGAGTGTGGATGGGATTATAGAATTCTCTTATCTTCTAGTTATTCCTTATCACTACTTTTGATCCCTAGATAAATAGGCAAAGAGAGAAGACCATCTAAACATTGGAGGATATGTTGTGGGGTTTTATATTATATTTAATTTGATCATGGGTGAAAACCTACCCTTGTTTGAGTTTAACTATAATAATATCTATCACTATTCCATTGGTATGGCTCTATTCGAGGCATTTTTTGGATGGTTGTGTCGATCTCTATTATATTGAACTATAGTTGGGGATTCAGTATTACTTGGCCTAGATGTATTTTAGAGAATTAAAAATGATATCTAAATGGTTTTAGAGTGGATGAAGAAAAAAATTCCACAAGAAGGCTTATACAGATCATAGTTGGAGTCCCTTGGAGTTTGAGGTCATAAACTATGTTTTCTTTAGGGTTTCCACTCATTGGGGGAATTAGAGGTTTAGTTATAGAAGTAAGATTTCTCTTAGATTTTTTAGTTATTTTGAGGTATTGGGGAAAATTTGTGAGGTTAATTATTAGTCAAATTTTCCACCACATCTAGACAAGGTTCATGATTCTATCCACATGTCCCAGCTTTTTCGATATATTCACAATGAATCACATGTCATTTATTGGTGCGAGTTTGACATAGTGGATGATGTGAAATTCATAGAGTGGATGTTTGAGATCAAGTATTATCAATATAAGGTGATTCATGGGTGATTGAATCCCATTGGCTCATGTTCAATAGATGGAAAGTGGTTAGAAGGAGAGAACTTAGGAATGTTAGTCACAAATTCACAGTAAATAATCTAACATTTCAAGGGTTGATCCTCCTTATTTATATTCTTTGTTTGATTCCTTTGTATTAATATAATGTGTTTCACTATATTTTGATATATGAGATTTTTTTACTTCCTTAGATTATGATATTACTGGTTTTTGTTCCTTGTTCCTTCAATGTGTGTCTATGTTCTTGATATAGAAATATCCCTAAGAGGTATCTCACTGGGTGATTGTTCAGGCCCCTTTCCCTTTTCTTTTGAGGTACTATTTTGATTCTAGAGAATGATAATTGGTTGATAGGCACATAACATAATTTATTAGGTTTTTAAAAACCTTCCTTTTTGTTTTCATGAGGCCTAGAGGTTTCAATAGGTGTCTCAGATTCTTTTTACATTTAAAATATATAATTTTTTTCTCATGGTAACTTAAATGATCGTGCGCCTTACATTTGTTCATTTAGTCACTTGAATGATTTATTGGTCATTTTTCTATCATGTATTTGATTAATTCCTACATAAATCCATTTTATTCCTTCATTAGCAAGATAGTTTTCTTCATGTAGTCAATCAATCCATCCATGTTTTCAATTTTTTCCTTCACAAAGTCGATCAATCCCTTCTTGCAGTTGATCCATCCCTTCATGTGGTGGATTAATTCCTTCACATAGTCATTCAATTTTTTATATGGTCATTTCTTCATAGTCGATCTATTTGATCATACAGTTGGTTATTAGTCATTCGGTTGATTTTTTATGAATTTTTTTGACTCCTTCACATGGTAAATCTTCATGGTTGGCCATGCTTTTAAAAAATTTCTAGAATTCAAAAAATTTACCAATTTACCCAAATTGATGTAAGAACCTATTTTTAACATAAATATTGAATAATAAAGGTAAAAAGTGGGTTTTTTAACTCGAATCAAGTAATATAATTAATATCTTTGGATCTCCTTAATATTAGGTATTTTAAATGAGTATTTTAGAGGGAATTTAAGAAAATTGAATTAAATATGAATAAAATGAAATGATGACTATTTTTATCTATAGAGATATCTATAGATCTGTATCATGAATTATAAAATATGTTATTTTCTCAAATCCTAGTATTTATTTTTTCATTAGATTCTAAATGATCTATAAACTTGTTCTTGAGGCTTGGGAGACATCTATAATGACTATAACCCTTCTTTCTTGCGATATCTAAGTGTGTTTTCCACCCCCTTTATCGATCTATTTTTCAAATAAGCTTATGAAGTTTGAGGTAGTAACCTATCCCACTATCATATTCTTTCTCTATTTTAAGTGTTTTATGGTTTATCAATACCTTACCTTTTTTATATCTAGGCCACAACATCATCTCCTTATTTCCTTTTTTTGTGCGGCATGATCTGAAACTTCTCACCAAGTAGGGGATTTGAGTTCTCTATTTTTTCTTTGAATTGATGTAATTATCATGATTTTGTTTATTTTTGGGTGGATAATAAGGATTAACTCATGAATATAATTATCTTTCATAATTAAATTTAAGGTAATGGAGTGTATTCATATATTATTTACCATTTTTCTTATTATTACTATTAATGATATTTTCCTTGAACTTAAAATTATTATTAAGGGGTAAAATGATGATGCTTGATACAATTATTTTCAAGATAGGGTTTCATTTCAAGGATATTTTTTAGAGGATTTTATGGTTTCTATTGTGAGGTTATTTGGATGTTATGTTATAACTTTTTCATAGATTCATGATATTTATAGAAGAAATTCGTTAATGAATAAACTGAAAAGGAAGAGATGAAAATTAAATGAGTAAGGTATGAAAATTAATATTTTGTAATTTGATTAATGATTTGAATGTTAATTAATGAGTATAAATTAAATGGGAATAAATTTAGGTGTTTTATATAGTTCTTTTCATTAAATATAAGATTATAAACTTAATAAATGAATAGTGGTTGGTAATATGATAATTTAGAAAATGTTTTAATATATGAATGAAATAAAGGAATTATGATTCATGTGTAGTTATGTTTTGTGGTTACATATTGTGGTGGTAGCATATTGTAATGGTAGTATAGTGTTAATGGTAGATGGTAGAGATTTGTTATAAATAAGAACCCTTTTGTCCAATCTTGTCTTTGGATATATATATATATATATATATATTGTACTTTTACATGGGATTTTTATATGGATCCCACCCATATTGAGTACTACGTACTGGAACCCAAATGTTTTGGGGGTGCTTTCCCTAACATCCAGGATAGTGGGGGTGAATAGTATTAATTACCCCCTCTTCCCCACTCACCCTTTGGATGTAGTACATATAGGAGGTACCTAGTTGTTGGCAAGTTCCATTTGGCAGGGGTGTAGTTGGTGGTGATTCCTGATGAAGAGAGGGTGAAACATGTAGTGGGGTCATGTGTGGTAGGAGGAGGGCACAAGGTTGATTTTCTTAACATTATTGATACCATACTAACCAATTCGAAGTTATAGTTGGATTCATGAGGATTTGGATGATGATGTGGAAACAATAAGTGATATGTGGATATTGATTGATGCCGACATAGGATAGTGGGACCTTTGGGAGGCCGAGGTAGGTATAGTTTCAACCCAACCCACATTAAATATTTATTGATACATGATGATTATTATACTTAGAAAGGATGGGAGTATAAGAAGTTTGATGTTGGGGTATGAGTGTGTCAGATCAGTGTGGAAGTGGATGTGAGGTTCCTTTATCTAGGTTCTATTGAAATTATTTTACTAGCTTGGATGAATTATTTGGTTAGAGAGACTCGGTGAGTTTGATTATAGATAGTTGAACTATTTAGCTGCTTGTTAATTTTATTGTTTTTTCAATGAATAATTAGTATTCTCTTTTCACATTTTCATGATATACATTGTGTATGATTATACTAAGTATACATGTTATTCTAACCCTATATATATAAATTGTTTTTTAGGTTTCCAAGAAGGTTTTAGATACTGATATAGACACTAATAACTTATAGGATGGAGTTTCTATAGAGTCACTACATTAGGAGTTCCTTTTGGAATTTCATTTTGGATACTTTTATTTGTATTTATTGACATGAATTATGGGTTGTTAGTTATTTTATCTTATATAATGAAGTTTTTTGGTAGGTTATTATCTTATAAATTGATCATTTACATAATATCGATGACAATTACTCTCATTTGAGTGTTTTACACCCTTAGTGCTGGTCGCCAACTATGTAACTAATGGAAGTACGAATCAGGGGGTCCCTCATTCTCTTCTCTACCAAACCAGGAGACATACCAATGTATGGGATATCATTACATCACCACCGTAATAGATTCAATTTACTTTCTATAATAAATCAATATCAATAATCAACTCAAAGAATCCAAAACATGAAAATTCTATATTAAGAATAGTGAAAGAATAAGAATCTCCAAATCTACCACCTCAATATGATTCCTTAATCATGAATTCATTATAGATAGATTCATGATACTTAATATTCACTTTCTTACAAAAACCATACAATGAATTTATAACAAATAATTTCACAGCAATCCTTCACCAAATATTTCCATATATACCTTCAAGGAAACTATATTTATATAGAATAATAAGGAATCAATGAAATATTACATCAAATAAAAGATATTACACCACATGGGTGGAAGAAATCCAAATATTTTCAAAGAAGTGCCCTAGGATGCCTAGGAAACTCCTATAATTTCCATGGTTTGTGAATGAGGAGAAAAAAACCAAATAGAAATATTGGAACTTCATAATTAAAAAAATAAAAAAGGGGAGCCTAAAAATCATAGTATAACACATTACATCACTATTTAATCTAGTCTGGTCAATTGGAGATAAAAAATCCTAGTATAATCCCCCTTATCACCCAATAAATATCATGACCACTAAACATTAAAATTTGATGATATCAAAAACATTATAACGTAATTGTGCTATAAATCATTTATTGATATTTTTAGTTTGATATTCATGACACAATATACTCCATCTTAAAATTTATTATCTATTTTACTTTGAAATTAATTCTATCTCAGAAATAGTTAAGGTGTAATGGAAAAATTCTATTGTGTAATGAAAAAACTCCATGAAAATCATGGCTTGAAACCTTGACTTAACCATCCTTCCACAATGAATGAACATGAAATAAAAAAATATTCCCCTTATATAAATCATCTCATAATTCAACCCAATATATCATTATTATGGAATCTATGACATGGTGATTAGGACATAATGGCCAGAAGTGGCACCATTCTCTAGCTTCAACACTTCATAAAAAACAATCACCCTATGAATAAGTCACAATGCAAAACAACCCATCAAATTGTCATTTTTTTCATTAGTCAAAAATTCAAAATCAAAATCAACTTTTAAAATTCCTCATACTCTATAACATCTAAAAATACAAAAAAAAACACCAAAAGAGGGAATATATTGAAAATATGTCCTTTATAGGTATATCAAAGACATTAAATATGAGATTATTTTTGATATACTTTAGTAGGTCATTCTAGTAAATATTTCACACATCTATCTCATGAGTGAGATATGTATCTCTATACAACCATCTACTATTTATAATATTAATATATAATAATAACTCATGAATTTCCATGATGATAAACAAATAATGAAAACCCAAAGATTTCCCAGAGGGGGTTAATAATAATTCACCTCTCATGTAATAAATGAAACACACATGAATGAATGACAAAGTGGAAATTTCCATTGTTATTAAAAACATGATACATTTATACAATACCAAAATTTTCATCACATGAAATAATTTTGGGACTTATAATAAACAAAATACATTAATGTGAGCCTTATAAATATTTAATACAAAATAACTTTACATGATAATCATGTTTTTTTCATGATAATATTTTTTTGTCCTTAGATATTTCAAATTATATATTATATCCTCTTTACAAATATTTATATCACCCATATAAATAATTTCCCAAATGATATAATACTTGTGAAGAATTTTTTTTATCTTTTGATAAGACTGAGGTTCTTTATACATAATGATAGATTCATTGTTATAATAATGGAGATCTATCAGTAATTAAATAAAAAGAACTACCTTGTGTTCATAAATTAAATTATTAATTAAAATTATATCCTTTATATTATCTAATATAATGATATAATCAACTTATATTATAAAATTCTTTATAGTGGTATATTTATAAGTCTTCCAGTTAATATCTCTGCCAATGAGTTATAATATATATCTAGATTGATATCTAGAATCAATTTTTTTGTTTGGAATATAACATAAGTAAAACCATTTAAAATGATCTATTACTCACATATAATAACTAATAATACATCCTTAGTCATTTTTTATTTATTTAGGATATTCTTAATAACAAAATAATAACCATCACTAGGATTTTATTGGTATTGATTGGTCATATTCAAAATCTAATAGACATTGAGCTAATTAAAAAAAATAGAATACATGCTTGATCATATTTCTAAAAAATAAGGAATAATATTTCTATTTCTCCTTTATATCTCAATAAAAGGGTGAAAATATTTCATAAGACTCATAAAATGTAATATTGGTAAAAACCAATTTTTAGAGTTCTCTATGAAAAACCTGTTTATCACCTCACCAAAATATATTTTCTATGTCGGACTAGGAAAATAAGTATATTTATATTTATAGATATTTATAAATAGTATATTGGTCACTTTACCCATGTATTTAATCAATAATTATTTTACCAAACACGCCTTTATAAAATTTAAAAACAGGAATATCATTTATGATGAGTAATATGTGAGATGTATAGGTAAAAAGATTAGTAACAATGATAAAGGGGGTAATTTTGTGTTTCCTTTTTTTAAAATTTATTTTAGTTTTCAATCTATTTGTCTGGTTAAATCCAAGATCCACTCAGTTCCTTAAACCCACCCTCACATGTATGCACCAAATAAAAATGAACACAAATCACACTGAATTTTTCCAAGGTTCTCCCCCTCAATGTGGGTGACTACATATTTTTTGCGTTCAATGAAATTTATGAAATAGGTGATACATTAATTTTATATAGTGAATAAATGTGGGAAGGTTTCATCCTTAACAGGTAACTATTTCCCAATCAATTATGTCTCCCAATAGTTTTTATACAAAATTGTTTCTATATATAATAGTTTTTAAACGGAATGAAAAAGATATTTAAATATATCTTATATGATTCTAATTAATAGAAATATATTATTTATATTCCAATAGTTTAATAATAATAATAGATAAATAAACTCTTGATTATAATTAAATCTCATGAGATGTTATAATATCTATAATGAATATTCTCTACATTTATTCAAGAATTTTGACACCAAGAATTCAGTAGAAAATACATGATGGATACTCTTACTCTCTATCCTTTTTATTGATTTCACTCATACATTTTAAATACTAAATCAAAATCATATGGATAGTTTGCATGTTTCAAATATTGAAATCCCAAGAAATTCAATCATTAAACTTATTCATTTATAGTAAAATATTCTCCCAAGAATAATTCAACATCAAACCTTAAAATTTTGAAACCAATTTTATCATTTACATCTTCACTATTTTCAACCCATTTAAAATTTTAAAATTCTCATTAAAAGTTATTATGAAATATATTTCAATATTAATTCATTTATTTCTTTAAAAATACTCTTTAAACTCAATTCGAATTTCCTATATAACTATATAAAAATACTTACATTGCATCTGGTTTAATTTTATGTAGCTCTTGTGATATCATATGTAGGCCTCAGCAAACTCATTTTAATCATATTTAAGATTTTAAATATTACATTTAATCATACTTGGGAATAAATATTAATCATATATGGACCTTGAAATTTGTGAGCTACTCATATATAGATAGGTTAAAATCTAGTTTGATCTTATATAGCCAGATTATTTTCAGAATTACACATACATAGCTATGTAATATTTCTCTAGAATTCTAAAATTTTTACAAAACACATTTAATCATATCAAATGATATCAAAAACATTTCTAAAATATTTTATACTTCTCAAATGATATTGAAAAAATACAACCAATCTTTAACAATTCCTTGGGTTTATAAATACCCCCTTTTATATTTGTTTTCAACTCTAATAAATAAGATCCATTTGAATACATTTCTCAAGGAGAAACATTTTTGCACTATATTGTTACATAAATAAATGTTTTCAAAATAATTTCACCCCTCAGTGATGAGTATTTTCAGATTATGAATTTGATTAATTCATCTTTAACCAACTCACCAAATAACCCCCCCCCCCCCCCTTGTTTTAATAAAACTATATTTGGATTCATAAAAATGCATGTAATGTGAGTTATTTATCTTATTACTCCTTTTATAATTGAATATAAAGAACTCTGGAGAATTTCTAACATTCCTTAAGTAAGAGTGAAATGTTGGACATGCATTTTTATCTTTAGATCTTCAAATCTATCCTTTGGTATGGCCTTTTAAAATATATCTATAATCTAATTCAATGTTGAAATATAATCAAGTCTCAAAGTTTCATATGAAACTTTATATTTGATAAAATGATATTTAATATCAATATTCTTATATCTAGAGTGATAAACTATATTCTTGGAAAATTTTATTCACTTTGATTATCATAACTGATTTTTACTAGTCTTTTAGCATCCACCTCCAAATATAATAGCCACTTCCTCATTCAAATCATCCATGTGCGTAATTTTTTAGCTTCCATATACCCATCCTTTACATTAATAAGAATCATAGATTATTTTGTAGTTATAAATCAAACAATATTATCTTAAAAATAATGTACCTCCAGATTATGATTTTTTATCATCAATGATTCCAGCCTAATAGACATTAATGCATCATAATAAATCAAAATTATCAACAATTTTATATACCATCCCATGATTCATATTCCTTTTTATGTATTTGAGAATTATTTTATAAAAATTTATATGTGATTCTCTAGGATCAATTTTAAAATATTGCACAAAAACTCACTACATAAACTATGTCAGGTCTAGGTGTTGTGATATATAACTAGTTTCTCATGATTTTTTTTAATACAGTTTGATTTAAAAAAATTTCTACAACATCATTTATTAACTTCAAAATAACTATCATAGGTGTGGAAACTTATTTAGAGTTTTCCATGCCATATTTCTTTAACAATTCCTCAGAATATTTCTCATGAGATAAAAAATAATTCTTGTTTTCATATTTGGATACTTAACAGGATAGACTGGGGTGGAGTGGGTTAAGACCACATGTATTTGTCCAAGCACATTTTGATTGGGATTAAAAATAATAGGCCTATTTAGGACCATATTTAATAAGGAATCAAAAAATTTAGTCTCTTATAGTCTACATTCTATGTAATTAGATCAACAAGCTAACCACATTTGTAGTCAAGATCAAAAAATAAAATAAAAAATATAATAATTCTTATTATAAAGGAATATTAAATATTAAATACATAATATTTTTCATATAATTTTTAATTATATATATATATATATTCAATACATAATTTAAAAAATATATATGTTTTTAAAAAAAATATACATTAAATTGAAATAAAATAAAATTTAAAAAATATTCCTAGTTTGAATGTTAGACTATATATTTTATTTCTAGTTCACTTAGGTCCATGAGCTTTTTTATTTGGTTTTTTAACAATATTTAAGATTGAATATAATTTTTTATTGTCTAACCCACCACATAAATAATGGTTTTCAACCAAGACTCATGGGCCCAGTCTCGTTAATAACTCTTATTTACAAAACATTTAATCTAATAAAAAATTGCATTGGACAAAGAATTAAAATCTAAAAAATTCATTGAATCATTTCAAAACTACTCACAAGTGTGTTATTTTACCCCTATAAGAACTATTTCATTAACAAAAATAATAACAATAATATTACTCATGGTAATTTAATTTACATATATATTATTTTCAACCTTTTCTTTGATTAAATTCATATTATTTAGACATTTTTCAAACTTTAAATACAAGGTTTTGGGTGATTCTTTCCAACCATAAAATTATTTATTCAACCTAAAAACCTTTGTTCCATCATTTTTAATGATAAATCATCACATTTATCAATAAATACCTCTTTCTCAATATCACCATTCTAGAATGTAAATTTCATATCCATTTTATAAACTTTATAATTCATTTTTTTTGCAACATCTGAGAATAATATGGTAGATCCAATTCTTATAACATAAGTAAATGTTTATTCCAAATAAACTCCTTCAAAATTAGAGTGTCCTTTGAACACTAATGTGGATTTATTACTTGAAATATCACCTATATCATTTAGTTTTTTCTAAACACCCACTTTCTTCCAATAATTTATTTTCTTTTAGTATAGGAACAAGATATCAAATTACATTCCATGTATTCAATAACTTCATCAAGAGAAAGTGGATTAATATATGAAATAAGAGATATTTGATTATCATATTTCATAATTATTCTATTTTTCAATGGTTATTTCTAATTTATAATGACATTTTAAGTTGATACATGTTTTTACATCCTTCTATACATATTCTTTTCATTTCCACTAACACCTTATTTATCATAGGCATCATCTAAATCAATATTGGAATTGTTTTTTTATCTATAATTTTCTCCCCGGTCACATGATTAGAATTGTGGATATGATCTTTATGAGATTGTTCAAAAGTATCATCAATAAACATAATTAGAATAATTTTATTTTATATAATATTTAGTAGTAGTCTACCATCCTATATAACCTTTTTTCATGCATTTTTATCCCCTTAAATGTGATAAATATCCCATAAAAATTCATTTTTAAACTTTCTCATAAAAGTTTCCCAGGTTCTGATATTTTATTTTCATTAAACATGAACATTTAAACACTTTAAATCATTTCATTAATGGTTTATTATTTACCCACATCTCATAAGTAGTCATATTTTATATAGGTCTCAGTGAAAATTTGTTTTGAATATGTCTATTAGTTGAAATAGATTCTCCTTAAATGGACTTTGAGAATTTGGATTTAACTAACATGGTTCTTCCCATTTCAACAAGTATTTTATTCTTTCTTTCCAAAACTCTATTTTTCAAGGTTCATACAATGTTTGGTATTTATGTTTAGTACTATGTTTATATATATATGATTCAAATGAACTACAAGTATAATCTCTTCTATTATCTATTCTTTTTTTCTTGATAAACAATCCCAGACCATTTTCAACATCACTTCTAAATATTTAGGATTTTACACAGTGTCAAACTTGTGATTCATAAATAATAAATTATTCATCCAAATAAAATAATTAATAAATGTAATTAGATAAATATCACCTTTTATAAAATTTTGTCTTATTCATCCACATAAATCATAATGAACCAGTTTAAGTGGCTTGGTAGATTATATTTCCACTCTTTTATGAATTACCTATATAATATGTCCCTTTTTAAAAGTATCACAAATGATATATCTTTATCTTTTTTCTTTTGTAAGATCTATCATAAATTTTTCTTAATAAATTAAAC
Organism: Viscum album; assembly: GCA_963277665.1. Classification (NCBI taxonomy): domain Eukaryota; kingdom Viridiplantae; phylum Streptophyta; class Magnoliopsida; order Santalales; family Viscaceae; genus Viscum; species Viscum album. Next base: position 340,020,526 of record OY728161.1, on the reverse strand, counting down.
CTAGAATTATTTGACCATGAAGTCTTCTATTATAGATCTTGTGCTCATATTTTTCACTAAAATGTAATAAATAATTTGTATTTATATTCTGGAATAAACTAAAACTTTTCATTTTCCCCATAGTTATAACCATTTCATTCTTAATATTTTTAATAATATATTTATTATTTATAAAAATTAATTCAATGTCATCATAACATAATTATTTTACACTAAAAATATTATTTTTGATCCCATTAATAAGTACACTTTCTTTAGACTTAAATTTTTGAGATTCAATTTCAACAGTGCCTAATCCCTTTATTTTCAATGAACTATCATTGTCAAACATCACTAAACATCCATAAAAACCTTAAATATTCATTAAATTTTTTTATCCAATCAGGTGTGATGAAAATCCACTATCAATAATCAGGGGCTTAAACTTTCTACATGTGGTTAAAGAAACTTCAATAATAAGGGACTTATTAGGTTTTATTTTTTTAGAACAATTAATTCCATCAACTAGATAAAATTGAACAAGAAATAAATTCATAAATTTTTTTAATATAATGAAACGTTTGTTCACATAATAAATAGATTTATTCTAAACATTTAAAACTATTTTGAGTGTTTGGATTTGAATTTCTTTCTTTCACACTTTTCTTATATTTGGCGTTTCTTCTCATATAACTTGAGTTGATTCCCCTAAATTCCTAATTTATTTTCCTCAATGTGAATGGTAACATAATATTTATATACATAGGCTCCCAATACCAATAATATCTTTTAAATATTGGTATTTTATAATAATATGAATTCGTTCTAGAATTATTTGACTATTTTCCTAATGTAAGCTAAGAATATTATTTTCCTTTCATTAAAATAAATATTTTACCTTGAATTTTACTTAATATCCTTTTTATTGGGATATGTTTTCATTGATTTTTCTCAACCCAAACATGTTAAGAATTTGTGTAACCACCTACACTATTATAAGAAACAATTAGAATAATATTTATATTTTTTGATAATATTTTATATTATTCCTTGGTCTAAAAACATTAGCATATTATAATAATTAAATCATAATATCAACAACTTTTTAATAATATTCTCTCATATTTATCAATGAATTTTCAATATCAAGAAACCTTTATTGGGATTTATTTACCTCAGTTTCTTCTATAATTGAATTTTCATTATTGTATTTTATAAAATTGTCTTATTCTATAAATTTAACCTTGAGTATACCATGAATTTTAATACATTAATATTAATTCTTCATTGATAAAACTTTAATGTATTTTAAATTTTCAATATAATTCCTTAGTATCCTGATTTATTTATTGAGTTGAAATTTTGATAAAAAAATCCTCGAGTTCTACTTTAAATATATGATCAGTATAGATTTATTCATATTATTCATCACTTCTAGAAGATTCTTCATTTTTATCAAAATGATCTATAATGGTTTTATGTTTTCCATAAATAAGATCATCCCCTAAACTTCTTCTTTGTGATGATATTTCAACTTCTCCATTTATCAATAAACTTCTTCCGTTTATTTTTTAAAATATCCTCTTCCCATAAATATATTTTTAAAAGAAAATAATTGTATATTTTTTGGGGGAAATATCTTCTTTCGTATCATCACCAGTTTCAATATTTTTCTTCTTTAGATTTTCACCATAAAAATTTATAATTCCACCATAATTAATGTATTTCTAGAAAAATTTACATTTTTATTTTCTTCTTACCTTTATAAATTTTTTAATATAAGAGACATGATCTTTTCTAAGCCCTCATCTTGATCTTCATCATCTTTAAAGTTAGTTGGAGACTCCTATTTCTTCTCCTTAGGTTTAAGGTTTCTCTTTTCTTTGAAATCAATTTCCTTCTCCTCTTTGATCATCCTCTTGAAAAAATAAACATTTATTGATATAGTTGTATTATATATCTTCTCAAGAGATAGTTTATTATAATATATATCTTAATGTGAGGAAACATGGGAATCAAATTTTTCAGGAAGAATCCTCAAAATTATTTTAAATTTAGTAGAGTCCTCTAATGTTTTTCTATATATTTTGATGTTTCTCATAATTAATTAGCTCTTATAAAAAGATAAACAATAATTTACTTATTATCCATATTTATATCTTCAAATATTTCCCTATATATTTATAATTTATCTTTATTTTCTTTATAATTACTTTCATAAATAATCTCAATCTTATCCCAAATCTCGTTTATAGTCTTTAAACCCATCACTTTGGTAAAACGATAGATAGGTATATCAAGATAAAATTTCTTACCTTTATATCAAACTCAAAGTTATTTTTTCAATATTTTTCCTGGTATTATATTTCTCACTAGGTGTTAAACCAATAATGGTAGCATAAACAACCTCTAGGATAAAATATACAAGATAAGGATCCATCATATTCTTCCATCCATGATAATTATTTCCATAAAAAGTGGGTATGCCTCTACTATTAATAGTATTGTAATTATACTTCTAATATTCAATCAAATATAGATTATATATAGGGATCATGGTTTTCTCAAATACCCATTAATATGATTATGTAGACTGATTAGTAAAAATAAGAAGGGATGGTATAATAAATATTGAATTCTCTTATTATTTCATTTATAAATCAACCTATATGATTAGAAAAATCTAATATCCTTTCAATTATTTAAATTAATCTTCATCTGTATGAAAAAATAAATAGGGGAATATATCATATAAAATGTTTTCATGGTTTTACTCTAATGTGGGTGACTATGACCTTGGTGTGTTTGTGGAAACCATATTCATAGGTGATCCACTAATTTCATAAAGTGAATAATACATGGGAAGGTATCATCCTTAACCCAAAATTATTTCCCAATAGATTATCTCTATAATTGTTTTATTTATAAATAATCCTTACTATGTACAATTATGTTAGAAAAATTAAAAATATCTTTACAAATCTTCAGTATAGTTCAATATTGATATATGGGTCTTCTTCATATACTAAGAGTTCAATCACAACAGTGGATAAAGAAACTCTGGATCATAATTAAATATCATATTCAAAATATCTAAAATATATATGTCATAATTTTCTTTAATAAATTTAATTCAAAGACTTCAAAAATAAATGTGAAATTATTACTATTACTTTATACCCATTTTTTCAAATTCAATTATCATTTTTAAATCCTCAATTATAATTACATTGATAATTTTTTTATTTGAAATTTTGAAATATCCAAAAAAATATTTCTACAAAACTCCTTCATTGCAATTCAAATATTATCTCTTGAATAATGTGACATTTAACCTTATAACATAGAAACCAATTTTCTCATTTACTACTTCACTGGTTTTAACCTATTTAAATTTCTACATTTCTCATTTAAGGATATTTTAATATGTCCTTTGATATTTATTTATTTATTTATCTATGAAATTATCTTTTAACTCAATTCAAAATTACCATCTAACCAAGTAAAAATCCTTATTTAGCATCTATTGTAATGTTATATAGATCATTTTATCACATATGTGGACCTTAATAAACTCATTTTACTCTTATGTGAGCTTCAAAATCATTGTCTTATTCTTACTTGATAATTAATATTAATATTACAAGGACCTTGAAATTTATGATCTATTCATACATAGATAGTATAAAATATAGTCTAATATTACTTACCTAGTTTATCATTAAAATTATTCATACATATAAACAAATTACTTATCCACCATACTCAAAACATCACAAAACACCATCAATCATTTTAAATGATCTCAAAAAAAGTCTAAAAGATTTTACAATTATCAAATGAAAATTAAAACAAATATAATCAACCTTTAATAAATCCTTAGTTCCTTCAATTGTTATCCTTATACAATACCATAAATATAAAAAATTCTCCCATTATTCCACTTATATAATCAATATTTATCTCTATTTTTTATAAAACAAAACTCATCAATAGTATATTAAAAATAAATATTTAAAATTTAATATTATTTATTATTTATTTATTCTATAAATGAAATTTTATAACTTTTATAACTTAATATCAAAATTTTGGTCCTAAAATCCTTCATATTGAATCATACACACATCGTCAAATAGTTTTCCATTAAGTAATGTGTTTTTTAAATCTGTTTTATAAATATTAAAATCATAATAAGATGCTATCTAAAGAAAAATATTAATAAATTTTTTCATATCTACTAGTGATAAGGTTTCCTCAAAGATAATACCAAGAATTATTTTGTAACCATTCACAAAAAAACAAGATTTATATTTATCACTTTACTATCAATGTAATTATTCTTTTGAAAAACTAACTTAGACTCATTGGGTATTACCCCTTTAGTTAGGTTAAATAAGTTCCAATATTTATTTGTGCACATAAATTCAATTTTATATTTCATATCCTCTAACCATTTATAAAAAGGATAACTCTCACCAAACTTATTATAGGTATAAATTTACTCTTTATGGACTAAATTTCATCATAATTTCCCATAAGAAATTGATATCACCCATGATCTAATAGAATCCTACCAAACCTTTCAAGTTTTTTGATACATGTGTTAATTTAGTTTCTATAGCCACTTGTGAAACCATCTCACTTTTCATCTCAAGAATTATTCTTATTTTTTGGGTTTGAAATTTACTAAGTTTAATTTTCCTACCACTAACCCCCTGAGTGATATATTCCTTCTCATGGAAAACATCATATATAGATCTAATCAATTTGTGTTCTGGTTGCTTATAAAACAATAAACAATAATTTATTTATAATTTCCCATAAATGTGAAATTTTATAATTTAGGTCTAGGTTTATATGAAACATTAAGCTTCACAATATTATTATTTTTTTAAAAACAATTGGTATCTTAATCAGTTTATATATCATATTGTGTTATTAAAACTATCTTAAATGAAATTTTATTGATTAAAAAAGAAACTATTTCAAAATAATAACCCTAAAAAGATATAGTAAGGTTATATTGACTCGTTATTGATTGAACCATTTCAAACAATGTATGATTACTCATTTTAGATACACCATTAAACTATGGAGTACTTAGAGGAGTGATTTGTGAAATAATTATATAATCTCTCAAATCATTAATAAACTTTTAACTTTATTATTCCATACATCAATTTTATTTAAGAATCTTAATATTATTTCCAAGATGATTTTATGATTTTTCTATTATTCATATTTAATATTTTAATTTTTTTAAAGTTATGTTTCATAAGACAAAAATAACTATAAAGACTTAAATCATTAATAAAAGTTATAAATTAATGATAAAATACACATTTAATTATATACATCATTATTATTTAAGAGCTATAGTTCATTAGTTATTTCTATTTTTTCACTAAATGAAAATTTTCTTATTTTTACTACTAATAAAGTTTCACATGTATCAAATGATTCATAATCAAAAGGCTCTAACAATCCTTCTTTATAGAGTTTTTTATATATTTGTAATTTATGTGTCAAAGGATACAATGTGAAAAGTAAATAATAATTTAATAATTTAGTTTGACTATCTTATTTTAAATGTTATATACTATATTATACATATAAATAATATATAACCCATTAAAAATAATCCCAATTCTATGAAATATTTCACCTATCTATATAGATAAATGTTATTCTTAATAATTAAATAAATTCCTTTCTTATATAAATAAAAAAACAAATATTTTATTTGTGATAGAAATATAGTAACAATTTTCTAATTCTCAAACAAATACACTAGGTATATATACATAATATATTCTTACATCCAATGAAACAACCAATGATTTATTTCCAAACTGTATATCTAATTCCCCATTAACCAATTATTTTTTATTTCCAAGTAATTTTACATCAACAAAAATGTGTGAGGTATGACTAGTATCTAATACCTATGAATTAGAATTAGAAAATTTTATTTTATATAAAATTCAAATTTTTGTACCAAGATGATTTTCTATATAAATGATGACACTTGTCAAGTAAAAAAACAATATATAAGGTTATAAAAACAACCTATAATATATATCCAAATGATTATTATGTTTAATTAAATCCTAATCAATGATAGAAAATATTTACTAATTGGGTATATTTTTTTACAAAAGTTTTCAATAAGTAATTTAATTTTATATATTTCTACTAAAATGATATTAAATTACATTATATATATTAGTGGTCAAATATCTACATTTCACTATAATTTTTTTCAAATTTAGTGCTCATATAAAAAATATCTATTTTGGTGGAAATTTATGTCAATTAATCATATATAATCCTTGGATAGTTAGTTTAACCACAACATGCCTAGATTTATCTAATAAATCATCCAAAATTCATTAAATTGGGAGCCTAACATTGAGTGATAACAATCCAAGTGAAACCCCAAGATCATAATTAGATATATTTTCCTAAATTTTAACTTTAAACATACCATAAATTCCTTGACAAGATACTTCATGAGCACACAACTTTTAGGGCTAGCCACACTGAATGATTGAGGTTTTGACAAGTGATTTTTTTAGAAGGAATATAATACATAGTACTTTGAGTACCTTTTAAATACCTCACTATTTAATATATTCTTCCCTTGCATTCACTATATATATGTATTCTTTTAATGATTTAACTTATCTATTTCAAGACTTCAACCAAATTATCATACTACAGTTATGTTAATGTATAACTTTTATATAATTAATTATTTGTTTTATACACCCATAATAGAAAATATAATTATAATTTTTGATGAATATCTATATTAATCACATAAGTCTCATGAAACTATTTTTATGTAATGAATTAAAATCATATAAAACCAAAATACCACTCAAGAGCATGTTTTACATGACATGTAATCCCCATTTTTATATAATATAGCATAACCACCAAGACTAGTGGGAAATCCAACCCAAAGTCTAACCACCCATAGATTATTAATCAAGAGTTATTTTAAAATCCAATAAAATTTTAACTCCAAATATATATCAATATTTATAAAAAATTCTCATTTTTGAATTATCTCAAAGAAATTACTATTTCTTGTTAAACTAAATTTAATTTTTTATTATACCTTACATGAAACTCCTTAGATACTTGACTTAAAATTTATAAGAATCAATTTTAATAATTAAAATTAAATCATAAAAATATTTATAATATAAATAATTTATTTTTATAAATATTAAAAAAAGATATAAATTAATGAATGAATAATTAATATATTTATCATAAGATATGACAACTTTAAATAATTATAATATATTCCAAGATAACTTTTGATATAAACTAATGTAAAACCAGATTCAGTATAATCTAATAGGGCCCACATCATCAATTTATTTTAAGAAAAACATTTTATGATGGTATTATGGATAATAATATCTTTATATCATTGTATATGATATAGGTCGATCATACATCATTGAATCAAATATAGTGATATCACCTATCATTGCTTCTCTATTGCAAATAATGATGTCTCCTTATCAAGAATGGGATATGATGATTTATTTTACAGATTTATGATTATTCAATTAAATTTATCATAGGCAATGATATCAAATATAATTTTATATAATATAGTTAAAACCTAAATAATCATACATGATTTTTACAGTGTTATCACATATTACATTATGTGATATAATCATAGTAAAAATTTAAAACTATTGTAGAATGTGATATCTATCATGATATGTGATATCATATATCAACATATCTGACAGAGGCATCCAATGGCTGACATTTAACCATGTAATATCACAGACAATAATAAACATATATCTTCGTATGAAATATTCAATTCTTCATAAAATTTCAAAACAAAATTAGAATTTTAAAAATTCTTCAATACATCAAAATATATTTCTCTAATATAAGTTATAGGATTTAATAATATATAATATTTCTAAATTTTAAAAAAATTCCTAAATCTATAAGATTGTTAGAAAAAATAATTAAAAAAATGTATAATGAATATATATATATATAATACATATCTCACTATTAATTTAACTCCAACCCATGTTTTTTATAGAGAATACTCAAAAAACCAAAATTCACTTGAATCTATAAGTAATATATTTACTAGGTATCTCTCTATAAGGGCCCTCATTGAATCCCATAAGTTTTCTATTAACCCCATTGATTAAATAAGTAAGAAGGAAAAAAGATTCAACAACTATAACTCATAAGAAATGTCTCCAAATAAAGCAATTAAATACCTTTTATATGCCCCATTTATTAATAAAAAATCCTATTTGACTTTTTCTATTTTATAAATGCTTATTTTATCATTGATTATATAAAATTTATGTTAAAACATTTTTTTCATTTTACTCAAGTGTTCATTGAACTCTTTAATGTTTCAAAATGAATTTTTAACATAAATAAATACATCATCCAATAATTTATAAACCAATAAATATGATAGTCCACATTAAAATGTACAAATAAAATACCTATTATATTCTTTTATTTCATTCATATCACTTTAAGTGATACATATCACATAAAGTAATATAACCAATATCATACCTTACAATGTGCAATTTAGTGAAATTTATATTTAATATATGGTGATCCTACTTATGGTGACTTTTTGGGGATGAAAAACATTTATGGTGTGGAGTTTAGAGAACCCAATAGTTTGATAATTAGATATAAATGAAATGAAAAGTGATAAAATTGGGAGGAATTTTTTGTGTTTGTTTTAAAGGAGTTCGGTTGTAAGTTTTATAGACCATAGATTTTATAGATTCTTAAAAAGACCCTTAGGATTGGTCATTTGGAAGTGATGTACTGTTCAATGAAATTAAGATGTGAAATCACTATAAATGAATGAATTGGTGTTGTACATTATTAGGGTAAAAGGTTAATATATTTCATATGTTAAACCATACATCGGTTGGAAATTCACATTTCGATGATAGTTTGAAAAACTTATTATCCAATTAATTAGGCTTATATTCATTGTTAATATATATAATATTCATGTGCTTTATTGTTCATAAACACCTTTTTAGTGCATTTCACCTTTTGAACATCATTTCACATTATGATTGTAATTCCCCCTTAAAATGCACTATTACATGGAACATTTTTGAACACCTCCTAAAATAAAAAATTCCCTTGATTTTATTTTAATATTTTATTTTCAGGTCTCTAATGTTACAAGGAATAATTCATACTTGTGGAGTGTTGGAATATTCACATTGGAAGATTACCAAAATGGGATTACATGCAAACAATCCTGGAGAAGGCAGATTGGACACCGGCCCACTAATGAGAATGTGGGACCCAAAATATAAGCCCAATGGAGACCAAATTTCGTGGGATGCTAGAAGAAATATATAGGAACAAATCATTACTCATAATACAATTCTAATTTGGCATCTCTGGTGGTTATTAAGGCAGACCAATTTGGAGATAAAATTCTAGGCCAGAATCTAAGGCCCAGAAAAATAGCCCACAATTTTACACATATATCGTAAACCATAAACTATTTTGTGATTATACTTTACATACGGTTAGTTTACATCTGGAGATTAATTTTATTATTCTATGTCCCACTACAATTAATCCATATAGAAGGTCTTACAGGCGCCTATTTTCGGTGGAAGCAAGCTGGCTGCCACCTCGGGTCAATGGTGGAAAAGTATACTCTCTCTTAACTTTCCACCCACCTAGGCCCACCACAATTAATTGAGGTGACTTAAACTATTGTAATCCTGAACCAAGGTTTCAAAATTTCTTATTTAAAGTAATTTTTGTAGAGGAGTTTAGGGTCCTTGGAGCTTTTTTTTCATTGTAATGTTATTATGTCGTTTTGGATTTGTAATGTTCTTCTTTCTCATGTAAGTTGTTCGAATCACCTTAGTTCTTAATAAAGTTTATTCCTTTCCTCTTATTCTATTTTTCTTTTTATAAATTTTATATAATTGACTTAATTTGTGAATTTATTCACACCATACCTTTTGATATTCCTCCCACAACTATGGAGTGATTGCTTTCTTTTTATTGTTTTTTTACTTCTCCAATTCCTCCCTCGTGAGTCTACCTTCCACTTCCATTGAAACCATAGAATCAATGGAGGGATAACTATTTTATGGGTTTATCCAAGGGAGTAGAAAGGGGATACTTTGGATTTTATTTCTCACTCCATTAATTTCTAATCAATCATTTTAATTGATAATTTGTTTTTAAGATCTTTAAACTCCTTTACCCTTGTTGAATTTAAGGCCACACACTTCAAGTGTTAATATGAACCTTTACCTTGAAGTGATCAAAACATTTATCCTTCAAGTTTATAGGTGATTAGTACTAAAGGGTGTAGGTATTAAACCTATAAGTGATGATTTTGTTTGATCTTCTTAAATGAACCCATCTCAAATATAAGAAATTGAAATTCTTAAAAAAAGAATTCATCCAATCCACCCCAAGTGATAACCTAAGATCAACTCATTATCTCAATTTGAATTAACTTAAATCCATTAGTGATACCTTAAACCCATATAAAATCAACCCAAGTTGGCCAATTTATATCAAAAAAATCCATAAAATGTATGTGTCTGTAGGTTACTTTTTAGGTCTCTGAGGATTCGACAACCCAAGCTAAACTACAAGGACCGTTCTACCTTCATCTCTTTGGTAAATTTGAGCATGAATCAATTTTTGGTGCCATTGTCAGGGACCCAATTAATTCATCTCAACACCATTCTATTCTTTCCCATTTCTTCTATTCTCACCCAATATCTCTTATCTTTTCCCTTTCTCGTTTTTTTTCTTTTGGGCGCATGTCCTCCTACACTCGTGATCAATCAAACCGTCTAGTTAGGGTGGATAGTCTAGGGGTTGGGGAGTAAAGTATATCAAGGGAACTATTTAATTTATATCCTAATCTTCCTAATCCTCCAGAGTCAAAAATTAATCCCATTTCAATGGAATTTATTCAAAGAAACCAACTCATAAACCCGGTTGGGAACCAAAATGGAAACCCAAATGAGGTAGTCCCAAACTTGGGGAATGCAGTTGATAAAACCATGAATGACTACCTCACACATGCCTGGACCAATGCCCCCTCATGCATTAGACACAACTCCCTAGGAGATTCCAACTATATCTTTAAACCCCATGTCCTAAAATATCTTCCCACATTCCACGGAATGGAGTCTGAGATGCCCTACCTTCATATTAAGGAGTTCAATGACATTGTTGAATCCATGTGTCCCCCACATCAACTAAAATCAGCTAAGATGAGGCTATATCATTTTTATTTAAAGGATCAAGCTAAAAATTGGCTAAAAAAATTTAGACCATCATCCATAAACTCTTGGGACAAATTACAAAGAGAATTATACAAAAAATACTTTCCCCACCACAAAACAATTTCACTTAAAAAGTGCATCCAATTTTTTTTTGAAAAAGAGGGAGAGTCATTCTATGAAACATGGTAGAGGTTCAAGGAAACTCTAAACATGGTTCCACACCATGGATTTTCTATTCCTGAACAAGTGAGAATTTTCTATGAAGGGTTGGGTCTAGGGAACAAACAATTCATTGACATGATGTGTAATGAAACCTTTAAAAACAAAGCCCCAAATGATGCTTACGAGTATCTGGAAAGCTTTGCTGAAAAAAACCAAACATGGGGAACTTCACCATATTCTGAAAATCCACAAAGAACTACTAGAATTCATACACATAGAGAAGAGGAAACCCTTAGGTCTAAACTCACAGCACTCTCTAGGAAGGTTGAAGAGATAGACCTTAGGAAAGTCCATGAAATCCAAACTGTAGACACTATTTGCCCAATTTGTGACGAACATGACCATAAGACAAACAAATGCCCAACCATTCCATCCATCAAGGATGTTCTTTTAGGAGGACCCCTAGAAGAAGTAAACCCTTCAAACATTCAAAAGCCTCAATACCAAAACAACTTCAACCCAAGGTATAATGAACACCCAAGCTTCCTCTGGAAAGATAAACAACAACCTAGCCAACCACAGGGACAAAATCCTTATCCCCATCAGAACTAACAAACCCATAACAAGTTCCAAACCCAACCTATCCAATACCAACAACCACCGTTCCATTTTCAACAAACTATCCCACCTCTAAAATATCCGCCTGGGATAAACCAATATTCTCAAGCACCAACCCAAACCACTACACAAAGCCTACTAGAACAACTGTGGAAACAAATGGAAAGGATGAACTCAGAATTCTCTTCCCTTAAACAAGAACTTAAAACCATCAAAACTAGAAAGTCACCCATGCCTACTCAGGCAGTACCATCCTCAACTTCAAGGGGAGAGTCAGGTTGTACTCAAACAACTCATGAACAACTAAAGGTTGTGCCTATTTTAAGAAGTGGGAAATCAATTGATAAACCTGAAAAAATAAGTCAGAAACCATGTGAAGCTTCAAACTCTAATAAAAGTTTAAATGAACCACAAGATCAAACTAAGGAAACTAATAGCAATTTGAAAGAAACAAATCTTCAACAAACAACCCCACAATCTACACCATTTCCTCAATTCATGAGGAGAAAACCAAGCCTGAATTGAGTGAAACATTGAGGGAAATTTTCTCACAAGTCAAGTTGAACATTACCCTTCTCGATGAAATCCAAACAATACATTCATAATCAAAGGACCTTAAGGACTTTTTCACTTTTAAAGGAAGTTTTCGCATAAAAACCAATTCCTTTTGGTATCTAATGTTAGTACCACCATTCAAGGGACCATTCCTCCTATGTTGAAATAATCGGGTTACCCTTACATCAATGTTGAACTAGGAGAGAGAAAAGTTGTCAAGGCCTTGTGTGACTTAGGTGCTAGTGTCAATATCAACCCCTATGCCGTGTACTGCTAGTTATGCCTACAAAGATCTCCAACCCACATCTGTCACACTTCAACTTATTGATTGTATCATTAGGGTTCCAAATGGGATTTTAAAGGTCGTTCTGGTAAAGGTTGAAAACTTTTTCTACCCTACGGACTTCATTATCCTTGACAACCATCCAAACTTAGGAAATAAGGAACAAACCCCAATAATCCTTGGTCGTCCCTTCCTTGAAACAATCAAATCTTTTATCCGAGTCCAAAATGGGAACATGACCATCACCTTTGGAAACATGATTCTAGACTTGATCATCTATAATGAAAGCTCACAAATAGGGGATGACGAGGAAATTCATGAAGTAAGCATGATAGGAAGCATTGATAATGAATCTAGAACCTAAAGGAATCTTTGATGCATGTTTAATTCAGGATGATATTGATTTCCTCTGTTCACATGAAGGAAGTTTATCTCCTTGGCTTGAATCATTTTCAAACTGATCTTACGATGAATTCTTAGGTCCAACAATTAGTGAAACCTTTCAAAAAACACTGTCATAGAGATCACTCCAACTTCCTTCCCTAAATCTAATCAAGAAAATATATTAGCTGAACCATCTACATGTGGGGAATTAATCCTATCTAAAACTCTAGGAAACAAAATTGATCTTGATCCAATGTACCAATATTCTGCTGAAATTATGAACCAACCTGATCTTGAATTAAAGGAACTTCCTGCTACACTCAAGTATGCATTCCTAGGGGACAATCAAAGACATACTATTGTCATTTCTTCTTATCTTGAATCCAATCATGAGATGATGCTTCTAGATTTCCTTATGAGACATAAGAAATCCATTGGTTGGACCCTGTCTAATGTTCCTGGGATTATCACATTTATTGGGACTCATAGGATTGTTCTGGAATTAGATTCAAAGCCATTTCTTCAACCTCAACGGAAACTCAATCCTAATCTCATGGAAGTAGTGAGAAAAGAACTTCTGAAATTGTTAAAAGCTGGTATCATATATATCATAGCTAAGAGTTAATGGGTAAGCCCAATCCAAGTGGTTCCCAAGAAGGTAGGAATCACAGTGACAACCAATAAGTATGGAAAGATTATTCCAACTAGGGTGAGTAGTGGATGGAGGGTCTTCATTGACTATAGGAAGATAAATTCATTCATCAAGAAGGACCATTTCCCCTTACCATTCATTAACCAAGTCCTTGAGAGAGTGGAAGGTCATGCCTTCTACTATTTCTTAGATGGGTACTCGGGGTATAATCAAATTGAGTTCTCCCTAGAGTATCAAGGGAATACTACATTCACATGTCCATTCATAACCTTTTCCTTCAAACGCATGCCCTTAGGGTTATGCAATGCCCCTAGAATCTTCCAGTGTCGCATGATGAGTATATTCTCAGACATGGTAGGGGATTTTCTTGAGGTCTTCATGGATGACTTATCTATTTTTGGGGATACATTTGAGGGATTTCTGAGTAATGTGGAGAGAGTCTTGTCAAGATGTGAAGAAAAGAATCCGGTCCTAAACTGGGAAAATGTCATTTCATGGTTAAAGAGGGACTAGTTCTAGGCCATTTGGTCTTAGGTAGGGGGATTGAAGTTGATAAAGAAAATTTTGCATCATTCGTCACCTTCCATCAACCAAAACTATCAAGGAAGTGAGTTCGTTATTAGGACATGATGGTTTCTATAAAAGATTCATCAAGGACTTTAGTTCAATATCCTTCCCCCTTTGTGCTCTCCTAGTAAAGGATGCTAAATTTGTTTGGACAGAAAGCTGTGAGGGTTCATTATAAACCCTCAAATCCTCTCTCACCTCTCCTACCATTATGAAATATCCAAATTGGAACCTCCCTTTTGAACTTATGTGTGATTCCAGTGACTTTTCTGTAGGATCTGTGTTAGGAAAATGTCGCAATAAAACTCCTTATGTCATTGCTTATGAAATAAAATCCTTAAATGATTCACAAATCAACTACACCACCACTAAAAAATAGTTTCATGCTGTTGTCTTTGCATTAGAAAAAATCCAGGTCCTATCTCTTAGGATCACCCATCATTTTCTTCACTGACAATTCAACCCTGAAATACCATTTCCAAAAACAAGATTCCAAGGATAGACTAATTAGGTGGGTCCTTCTCTTAGAATAATTTGACCTCAAAATCCAGGACAAAAAGGGTGTTGAAAATTTTGTAGTTGATCACCTCTCTAGGATGGAATTCAAAGACAACTCAAATCACCTTTCTGTGCCTGATTCATTTCTTGATTAACATCTATACTCTGTGAGTGACTGCCCTTGGTATGTAGACATAGCCAAATTCTTAGTTATAGGAGTAATTAAAAAATTATTAGGGACTCAAGTTAGAATTAAATTCCTTTATGATGTTAGGCACTATGTCTTTGATGATTCATACCTCTATAAGTTTTTCCCTGAACAAGTCATTAGGAGGTGTGTCCCAAAATATGAACAAGAGTCCATCCTTAAATTCTGTCATAGTGAGGCTTGTGGAGGTCACTTTTCCTCTAAGAAAACTTCTTCTAAGGTTCTTCACTATGGTCTCTTCTGGCCCACCCTCTCAAGGGACTCCTACAAATTTTGTCAAAGTTATCCTATGTGTCAACAAGTTGGTTCAATCACAAAAAGGAATCAAATTCCACTCACTCTCATCTTAGTGATTGAAATCTTTGATTGTTGGGGAATAAATTTCATGGGTCCCTTCCCAAAATCTAGGGGATACCTCTACATCCTCTTAGATGTTGATTATGTCTCAAAATGGGTCAAATCCATTACCACCAAGCCTAATGACCATCATGTTGTGATCCGATTTCTGAAAGATCATATATTTTCTCAATTTGGATTTCCTAGGGCTATAATCAGTGACCAAGGAACCCATTTCTACAGCCGTCCATTCTCTTCACTCATGTCTAAGTATAGGATTTCTCACAAGGTTTCCACTGTGTACCATCCTCAAACCAATGGTCAAGCTGAGTTAGAAAATATGGAGATTAAGAATATTCTTGAAAAAAATTTCAATCCTTCTAGGAAATATTGGTCTGAGAAACTCTCATATTCTCTTTGTGCATATCGTACAACATAAAAAACCATCCTAGGAATGTCACCATATAGGTTGGTTTATGGAAAATCATGACATTTAACTGTTTAAATTGAGCATAAGGATTTTTGGGAAATTAATAAAATAAATTATGACCTCTCATTGGCCAGAAAAAAAAAGGAAATTAGATCTCAATGAACCTGAGGAAATAAGGATAGAGGCTTATGAAAATTCAAGGATCAATAAAGCTAGAGTTCAAGCCTAAAAATATAGGAATATCAATGTAAAACATTTTGAACTGGGAAAATTTGTGCTCTTGTATAGTTCAAAACTTCATTTGTACCCGGGAAAGTTAAGGTCTAGATGGTCAGGTCCTTTCATAGTGCATCATGTGTACCCTTATGGGGTAGTAGAGGTTAAAGATCCCACAAGTGGTTACATTTTCAAGGTTAATGGTCAAAGGTTAAAACCATTCATTGAATAATTCAATAAACAAGAAACAGAGGTTGAGTTAACTAAACCAACCTATGAACCCAAAAAAATTGATAGATTTAGGGTTTATATTGAGCTAGCGACGTTAAACAAAGTGCTTCATTGGAGGAAACCCATGGTTTTAATATTTCCAATCATTTTTTTGTTTTAATCAACTTTATATTTTAAATAATATTAATGAATCATCTTGATATTTAAAAATAAAAAATATATATTGTTGACCTGTTCTTCTATTATGAGTATGGATGGGTATGAAAGAGGAGCACCATATTCATCTGTGTCACGTGGTGTGATCCTTGAGTAATACCTTACCCACAAATTTAAAAAGAAGACAATGTATCATCAGTTCATTTTATTTTTATGTGTTTTTATGTTAAAATAAAAAATATATAATAATAATAATAAAGTTAAAAGCCACATCGTAGGTCGTGGGGAAAACCCCATCACAACCGGTGAAGCTGTGGGGACTCGAACTCGGGACCAAAGGTAGAGAGGGGCGCATGCTTACCACTGACCTACGACTTATTGTTCTTCCATATTCTATAATTTTTATATATATATTTATATTTTACTTTCTTTATTATATAAATATATATATATATATATATTGTTTTTTTCTTTTTCTTTTTCTACTAGGGAATTCTCAGCGTGACATCAAGATCAAGAGATTAAAAGGGAGAAACAAGAATTTCAACTTCAACAACCAGGTGACTTCATTCCATGATCCTTGTTTGCAATTTCCTTTTTGAACTCCCATTATCTACCTCTACCCCCTTCTAAATTTTCTTTTCTTTAAACACTGGGGATAATGTTATTTTAAGATGGGGGGAGATAAAATATAATTTCTTTTGTGTCAAAAAAATGAATAATTTAAAAAAAAAAGGTGCCTTAATGGAAAAAAAATTCTTTAACCTTGAACATGTTAATAGACATTGTACACTTTGAAACTGAATATCAAATAATTTATCGTGCCCTGATTTTGATTTTAATCCATGTATAATTTCAGGATCATAGATTTTGGAAGGTGTGGCTGTCTAATGTGATATTTCATGGTTTATATTTTCATCCATATAAAAAAATATCACAATGCACGTCCTTTGGATAATGGGGTATTAGTTTGAGTTCATGGGGTCTCCCAAATAAAGAGAATATTTTTGAAGATAATTTTATTTTTAATATGATTATTCAATAAAAAATTAAAAAACAATAAATTTGCACGTAGAGTAATGAAATGACCTAATGTGTGGCTTCTGACACTTAGGTATCATGACCCCATAGTCGTCTAGCACAGAGCTAGTAATTTTATCTCTATTTTTGGTAATTTGAATCTGTTTTTTGACTGAGTTAACTCGAGATGATGCCCAAGTATGTGGGATTCACTTGGTGCCCTATAGTCTTTGAGCCTGAGAGTCATCGGCAAAGTCTCACTACAGGGGTTGACTATTTTTAGTGCAATTTCAATTACCAAAGAAAAATTTCCTAAACAAAAAAATACATAAAAATACAATTTTTTTTTTGAATACTCATCTTAATATTGAAATGTGATTCCACCTAAAGATTCCATCATTTCCCTCTTGAATAAAGATGAACCCCCATGTCTAATGCGATGCGCAACACATCATCACTCTTAATTGATATTGGATGAAATATGGAGATGAATTTGAACAAAGAAATGGGCTTGGGATTGGGATCTGCTTATGAAACTATCACGTATTAAAATATTTTTATGGGTTTTATAATTATTCGGTATAAGGGTTTTTTGTGATCATTTTGTATTAAAATGTTTTTGGAAAAGGGAATTCGAATTTCATATTGTTGAGATATATTTTGCTCGGGACTAGAAAAACTCAACTTGGGGGTGTGATTATCCACTGAATGAGGATAATATTCATTGTTAATATATATAATATTTATGTGCCTTATTTTTCATAAACATCATTTTAGTGCACTTTACATTTTGAACATCATTTCACATTATGATTGTAATTCCCCCTTAAAATGCACTATTACATGGTACATTTTTGAACACCTCCTAAAATAAAAAATGGCCTTTATTTTATTTTAATATTTTATTTTTAGGTATCTCATGCTACAAGGAATAATTAATACTTGTATAGTGTTGGAATATTCACATTGGAAGACCACCAAAATGGGATTTCATGCAAACAATTCTGGAGAAGGCAGATTGGACACCATCTCACTGATGAGAATGTGGGGCCCAGCATACAGGCCCAATGAAACCCACATTTCTTGGGATTATATAAGACATATATCGGAACATATAATTATTCATGATACAATGCTAATTCTACTTCCATGGTGGTAATTAAGGAGGTCCAATTTGCAGATAAAATTCTAGGCCAGAATCTGAGGCCCAGAAAAACAACCCACCATTTTACACATATATCGTAACCTATAAACTATTTTGAGCTTAAAAATTACAGACAGTTCGGGGACATCATTATCTTAATTTTGTTCTTCTATGTCCTACTACAATTATTCCATCTATAAGGTCTTACATGTGCCTATTTTCGGTGGAAGTAAGATGGTTTCCACCTCGGGTCAAGGGTGGAAAATTCTACTCTCTCTTAACTTTCCACCCACCTAGGCCCACCACCATTAATTGAGGTGAATTCCACTGTTTTAGGATCTATCCAAGGCTTTAAAATTTACTATTTAAGGCATTGGTGGTAGATTATTTGATGATCCTTGGATCTTTTTTTTCATTGTAATGTTATTATGTCGATTTGGCTTTGTAACGTTCTTCTTTCTCATGTAAGTTGTTCAAATCACCTTAGTTATTAATAACATTTCCTCATTTCCTCTTATTTTGTTTTTCTTCTTATCAATTTGATATATTTGCAATAAGGTGTGAATTTATTCACACCATACCTTGTGATATTCCTCACACAACGGTGGAGTGATTTCTTTATTTTTATTGTTATTTTTACTTCTCCAATTCCTCACTCATGAGTCTACTTTCTGCTTTCATTGAAACCATAGAATCAATGGAGGGATAACTATTTTATGGGTGGATACAAGGGAGTATCAAGGGGATAGTCTGGATGTTATTTCTCACTCCATTAATTTCTAATCACTTCTTTTAATTGATAATTTTGTTTGAAGATCTTTAAACTCTTTTATCCTTGTTGAATTTAAGGCCACACACTTCAAGTGCTAATACGAACATTTACCTTGAAGTGCTCAAAACTTTGATCCTTCAAGTTTATAGGTGATTAGTACTAAAGGATGTATGTATTAAACTAGTAAATGTTAGTGTTGTTTGATCTTCTTAAATGAACCCATCTCAAATATAGGAAATTGAAATCATTAAATAAGGAATTCATCCAATCCACCCCAAGTGATAACCTAGGATCAACTCATTATCTTAATTTCAATTATCTAAAATATGTCAGTGATACCTTAAACCAATCTAAAATCAACCCAAGCTGTCCACTTCATAGCCAAAAACAATACATATAATATACATGTCCGTAGGTTACTTCTTAGGTCTCTGAGGATTCAATAACCCAAGCTAAACTACAAGGACCGTTCTACCTTCATCCCTTGGGTAAATTTGAGCATGAATCAAAAACCATTCTTGTTAATTGTGTCTCACATGAAAACCTAAAATTTTAATTCAATATTTCCCCTAACTCTCAATTTTCACTCTCCCCTCTCCTATTATTGTCAAAATACCCAAGGGTGTATTTTTTCTCCAAACTCCTTTGATTCTATATTTTTCTTTCTTTATAACTTTTTCTAGAGATAAGGTAAGTATCTTACTTCTACATGATTTTCTCCTATTCTCCCTTGTCCTGGATTTTTTTGTTTTTATTTTAGGTATTTTAGGTGAGGATGGATATGATAAAAGGTAGGTGGAATTTACTATTTTTATTTTCATGATAGATATTTGTCCAGTAGTTTTAGATAATGGTTTAATATTGTTTTTGTAAATTTTATTATTTTCATTAAATATAAATGTTTATTCAATTTATTCTCTTACTAGTATTATGATTTTATAAAATTCCACGGGTCTAAAAAAATAAAAAATCACTAAAATATAAGAACCTAAGATTTTACGGTATGCCTCTTCTTAAATAAATTCAATTTCCTTGATAGATTACGTTACAAAAAACACCAAGCTTAAACAGACGATTGAATATTATTATATAATTATTATAGTTATCACCTAGCTAATGGAATAGAAGGAATGAATGAGATTAACTGAATTATGAAAAAATAGTTTACACATGTTTATAAAATTAATTAATTATTTACTGATTATTTATAAATAAAAATGATAACGAATTGATCATAAAGGATGTGTTTTTATAAAAAAACTATTTTATGCCCACAATGAAATTTTATCATAATAAATTAAATTAATCACTATTAGTGAAATATATTAATTAAAACTATATTTTATATATTCAATAAGAAAACATTAAATTCATCCAACAAGTTTTATAAGATTAAAGTAAGAATAAATTCAATTTTAAGCATAAAATCTTTATATTTCTAAAGGTAGTTTGGCCGCCTTTTGGTGGGGCACCAGTTTTAAATATAAATTTTGGCACCTTTAAAATTTTTTTTGAACAGATAAATTTTATTTTTGAAAGAGTAATATCAAAATTATCTTAGGGTAAAATTTTGGTATTTTTTGGAGAATTTCATTTTTTGATAAATAGTGAAACATTTGAATTTTAATTGAAAACTGCTTTTTTTCAAATTTATTTATATAGTTAAATTATATTTTAATTTTTTTAAAGTATAACTAATTTAATAAAACATAAATAAAACAAATTTATGTCATTTTAATAAATTTCACATTGAAATTGGATATAAAAACATTTCAAACTTTTGAACATTTTCACATTAAAAACTCAATTTCCTATTACGTCTATCAGATTAATTTTAAATATAATTTTTTCCATTATATAAATATAATTTGGTAAAATTAATTCAATATTTGGATAAATAAGGATCAAATTATATATTAAGGTTATATTTGTAACAACCCAAACATTTTTTAATCAAAAATCCTCTTGATCTAATTAAATGTCTTATTATGTAAAATGGTTATATAACATATGCACTTACTAGTTTTTATGTTTTTGGATTTTAAAATACTATTAAGAATTTTTACCATTGATAATATATCCGTTGAACAGTTACCACATGATTAGTATAAATATAAGTCTTTAAAAAATCTGATTTACTCCGACAAAGGAAGTGATGACCTCATCCAGTAGAATTGCTCCATATGAAGCCCATTTTTCAGAGCTCATAAAGGAGGTGGCATCATTGGGCTTAACTCTTGACCAAGACAAACCCTATATTCAACACGTTAACCTTGAATGGAACCGCCTACGAGAGAAGTGGAAGTTGATAGAGATTACCACCCTAGCGATGTTATCTGAGCCGCCCCAAGAGTATGTCACCATCACACACCTTACCCTTCGATCTTATACAGGTGTTATAAGAGGTTATGTAAAAAAACATTAGCACTATGATTATTTGTATTATTTTTGTATAGAATAAAGAATATACATTTATTTTATTATTGTTACTTTGTAAATATTTTTTAAAGCACAAATAGTAATTTTAGTTAATATTCAATTATGGAATCTATATTAATGAATTAATGAATATTTTAATAAAATATTATTATAATAAAATATTATTACTAAATTAATTTTTATTAAATATAGATGATCATATAATTTTTATGAATACAATTGTGATTTTTATTAAGGTTTGAAAGCTATTTTTGTCAAAACCCATGAATTTTTTTTATAAATGCTGGTTTTTATTTTAAAAGTAAAAATTCAAATATTTAAAAAATTATTTAGATAAAATTAATATTATTTTTGGAATCAGGATGTCGAAATTATCCCATGGTTAATTTTTCATAATTTTCTGAGATAGTTGAATTTTTTGGTAGAACTTAATACCGTTTAATTATATAATGTGTTTTATAACATCATAATGATCCAATAGTGATATAATGAAATACTATAAATGGGTTGTTTGGCCAATATATATTTTAAATTTAAAATAATGTGATTTCAGGTTTGTTTTATTTAATTTACAAAGCTTTAGTGGACCCCCCAAGACTTATAAAACATTTTAACATTTTAAAATTATTTCCTTGAGAGTGTGACTCACCTCCACATAAGCAAGTATAATATTTTAAGAAGTTCAGACATTCACCTTATAAAATAATTTTTTACACTCACATTTGTCTAAAACCATGGTAAACCCCCATGGGTTGGTTTGTGGTTTTGATTAGTTTAATGTGTGTTGTCGAAAAGCTATCTAAAAAAGAATTCTCTCTCCTTTCCTATATAAACCCACCAAAGCTCCCACTTCCTCTTCATTAAAAGCCTTTGGATACCGACCAAACCCTGCCCTTATCTCCATATAATCCTCCCAAGGTGCCCCAAACTCCCAATAAGTCTCTCTCAAGCCTCTCCCAAGCCTTTGGGATCACTCTTCCAAGTAAGGGATTTCTTCCTTTCTCATTTTTTTTCCAAATTTCATTATGTTTTTATACCATTTTGTTTTCAATTAAAAATGATGAGTTATGATTTATCACCTCCAAAATACATTCCTAATTATGTTTTAATGATTATATACTAATTTATCTCTCATTAATTCATCCCATGTACACTCATTACCATGCTGAAATTCCATAAGAGATTTATCTCTTCTCATTTACATTCAAGAAATTCTTTTTGTATTATGAATATAAATTAAAATAAATATGTTGGTACATGTATCTATATGTACCCCTTACTATCCATTTAATTTAAATATTATGAGACACCCCTTTCTTTCTCATCAACAGTTTTTAATAATTCTTTTCTCACGCTGTTATGCTCCTGAAATTTCACCGCGATTTTCCAAACCAAAGTCATTGTGTAGTGAATATCATGCCCATTTCTTTATCAAGGGTATTCACCTTTACGAATATTTACTTATTGATTATAGAGTTTCATGTATTAATTACACATTCCTTTATCTTGTAATAAATGATGATTTTTAATGAATCCATGTTATATGATCCATGTGGAACACTTATGCATGAAATGAAATGATTAAGAAGGGTGTGACCTCATAGTGCTCCAATGCAATGTGTAAAAGATTAGTATCATGATAATTCATGTTCAATGAGGGTATACTCATGATAATTCGAGTGCAATGAGGTTTTAATCATGATCCATGTGAAATGAGCATTGTATCATGCTAAAATCATGTTAAATTGTTGCCACATTTCCATGTTATGATAATCATGATATATCATGTCTTTATGTTCATGTTTCTATTATGCTCCATTGATATACCTATTTCCTAACATGTATTGTATTCTTTATGTTATGAATTTTTAATCCATTACTAGGATTTATATCTTACCCTTTTATTATGCATTTCCTTAGGTTATCTCATGCAATGCTAAGTACAAAGTAATGATGTGGTCATGTAAAAGAATTTTTCAATAAGATGTTGTATTTTATGTTTTAAGTTGTTATGTAATGTTACTAATCCCAAAAGACACTATACCTCTCGATATTATATGTTGTATCAAGTGAAGTTTTTTTGTAATAAATTATGTTTAAATGTAAAATAAATTTCATGGTTGTCATAGTTGGTATCAGATGATAGGTTTAGTTATTTTTTGGATTAGGATTAGAAAACCCTAGTGAAAGACTTAAGGATAAGACTAAGTGTAATAAAAAAATCCTTAAATTTTGGTGAGTATTGAGTGAGTGGTTTATCAAGAAAATACATCCCTATATGGATACGAGCAGGTAGAGGCGGCTCTGGAACAGATGTATCTAGGGGTAAAACCTGAAAGCACTGCTTTGAGCAAGACTCAAATGGGAACCGGTGCACGACAACGGGCATTGCTTCACTCTTGGTTATGACACTCCCAGGGAATATGCTTTAGTAAATTCATAAGATTAGTATAAACCATTTTTAATGAAATAAAATAAAATTCCCCTAAGAATATATGTTGAAAAGTAGATCATGTATAACATAGATTAAAGCCTATAAATTCATAAGTTAAGGAAATAAAAGTAATTTATAAGTCATCCATTTTTGTCATTGGATTACCTTGATGTGTTACCCCTAAATTTACTTTTATTCCATACAATGGCTAGTAATAGGAGGACTCGGGATAAAAATCGATGTTAAGATCAATGTGACGACTAATCTAATGAGATGCCCAATCCGATGGGAGAAAGAATCACAAACTTTTTCACAATAATCTCTTAGTTAACTGAAGTTTTGAATAGAAAAGTGGATCAAGAGGAACATTCAACCACCGCTAAGAAATAAAAAGTCACAATCGATAGCTTCATGAGACAAAGGTATCTTACTTTTAATGGACCATCTAATCCCTCAATCATCGAACCATGGATCAAATCCATTGATAAGATCATCTCCACCTTCAATGTTCTGAACAAGTGAAGGTTATTCTGACTGCTTATCATATGGAGGGTGAAGTTTATTAATGGTGGACATTGATCAAAAATAAAAATCCTAAGGAATAGATCGAGGTGTCGGAATTGAAGGATTTACAGAAAACGTTCTTCGACAAATATTTTCCTCACACCGTCCGACTTAAGATGGAAAGGGACTTTTTTAACCTCAAGAAAAAAGGCGAAGAATTTGTTAGAGTGTACAAGAAAAACTTCACAATGCTTGCATGATATGCCTCCATCTTTGTCTTTACCCTCGAATGTAAGGTTGACTGCTTCTTTAGTGGGCTAAAACCTAGCCTACAGAAATCCCTAGAGATTCGTGACTTCAAGATCAATGAGAACATTGTTTTATGTGCCCCAAAAGTTGAAATGTAGATCACCGAATCTCATGGGTATCATGGGGATAAGAAGTGTAAGGTGGACTTCAATTCAGGCAATCCAATGGATAAATCCAACAGTGCTATGAAAATAAATCACCCCACTTGCCAAAGTTGTAGAAAAAAGCACCCTGTAAATTGACTGAAGGTGATGAGGAAATGAATTAGGTGTGGAAGAGATGGGAACCTATCCATTAAATATTGAAAAGAAAAAACCCACAGTTGCGACAGAGGAGAGGTGCGCTCAATTAGACCCTCAGTGCATTGTTCATTACTTAAACTTCAAATAACTGGGGCACTTTGCAAACCATTTCCCTAATACAAGGGTTTCCGGAGGTAACCAACAACCTCCAAGGTAGCAATGAAGATCTTTTTTCCTTCACTACCGCCAAAGTGAACCCCAATAATAAAGTGGTGATAGGTACACTATTTATTACTTCAATAATAGAAAACATACTTTTTGATTTTTGTTCTACACATTCTTTTATATCTCAAAAGTTTAGTAGAACAATTCCAACAACACCACAAATCAGGGAAGTAAATATGTCTATGAGAATGAAAAATGGGGAAATCATTTCAACCCATGAATATAACTCCTCCCCTATCACAATTTGTGGATTGAACTTCCCGAAGAACCTTTTCATACTCCCTCTAGTGTAATTTGATGCAATTCTTGGCATGGATTGGCTTTCCTTATATAGATCCAACATAAATTATTGTGAGAGTGGAATCACTCTTCATATGGTGAATTGATCCCCGATTCTGGACATGTTTAAGGAGGAAGATGAATCTTCTTTAGCATCATCATCTCAAATGTGGATGTTACTGCCCTATGAGCACACGTATCTTGCTCAGATTATTTAATATAAGGAAAAAACTATCCTTTAAGACATACCTATTGTGATGGAATTTGCTAAAGTGTTTACCAAGGAGTTTTCTGGTCTTCCTCCTAGAAGAGATGTTGAATTATCAATTGATCTTATACCTGGGTAGTTTATAATATCTAAGACTCCATATAGAATGGTTGTTGTAGAGCTTGAGGAGTTGAAGAAAACATTATAGGATAATATGGATAAAGGGTTTATACGACCAAGTGCTTCACCATGGGGATTCACCAATCCTCTTCGTCAAGAAGAATGATGGTTCAATTCACATTTTCATCGATTATCATGAGCTCAACCAAATCACAATAAAGAATAAGTATCCTCTTCCTTAAATTGATGACTTCTTCGATCAGCTACGTGGAGCACAATACTTCTCCAAGGTGGATTTGTGTTCAGGATATTACCAAGTAAGGGTGAAGAAGGAGGATATCCCCAAAAATTATTTTCATACAAGATACAGGCACTATGAATTCACAGTAATTCCTTTAGGACTCACTAATTCTCTATAAATCTTTATGGACTTGATGAATATAGTGTTTATAAATTACCTCGAAAAATTTGTGGTAGTCTTTATAGACTATATTCTAATATACTCTAAAACCAAGGAGGAGCATGAGGATAATTTAAACACTATACTAGAGACCTTGTGAAAGGATAATCTCTATGAAAAGTACATAAAGTGTGAGTTCCAGTTAAAGGAGGTCTTATTATTGGGTCACATCATCACAAGCAATGGGATGTCTTTGGATCCCTCCAAGACAGTTGCAATTGAGGGATAGTAGAAGCCAACATCAGTGACAGATATCTATAGCTTCTTGAGGTTAGCTGGATATTAATGCCAATTTGTGAAAAATTTCTCATGATTTTAAAACCCTCTTACCAAGCTAACTCGGAAGGGAGTAAAGTTTTTTTGGGGTGATGAATGTGAAGATATCTTCAAGGAGTTGAAAATGGGGCTTATCACTACACCCGTTATCACACTACCCACAAGTAGGGAACTTTTTGTGGTATTTAGGGATGCATTGAAGAAGGTCTTGGGTTGTGTGTTGATGAAAAATTACAATTTCATTGCCTATGATTCAAAAAAATTGAAATTTTATGAGAAAAACTATCCAACACATGATCTGGAGTTGGCTGTAGTAATCTTTGTTTTGAAAATTTGTTGACATTACCTCTTTGGGGATAAGTGAGAAATATATACGAACCAAAAAAGCCTCAAGTATATATTCATACAGAAATAGTTGAACATGTTCCAATGAAGATGGTTAGAGATGATCAAAGACTATGATTACTCAATCCATTACCACTTTAGGAAAGCGAACAAGGAGGCAGAAGCTCCAATTATAAAGGACCCAACAATTCTATCATTAATGAGATTTGAAAAGGATCCAATCTTCTTAAATTTGATAAATATAGACATGGGAATCATAAATAAGGGAACATTATCAATACTTTCACAAATAATTGCTCAACCATCTCTTTTTCAATGGTTAAAGGATACTCAAAAGGATGATGTGAGAATTTAGAAGAAAGCGGAAACTATCAGAAAAGGGAAATCCTCAAAGTTCAATGTGAATGAAGAATAAATTGTGAGATTTGGGATATGAATATGTGTTCCATAAAATCCATAGTTTAAGAAATAACTCATGCATGATGCACATAATTTGAGTTTTTCCATTCACCCAGGAAACACCAAGATGTACCGAGATATCTGAGAGCATTGTTTGTGGGATAACATGAAGAAGGAGATCGATGAGTATACATCAATGTGTCAGGTATGTCATTAAGTGAAGGCTAAGAGGCATAAGTCTAAGAGTATGATGAAACCATTACCCATACCATCATGGAAATGGGAGAAAATCACCATGGAATTTGTCACCAGACTTCTAAATACATCCAAAGGAAACAATGCTATCTGTGTTGTCGTGGATCGTCTTACAAAGGATACACACTTAATTTAAATTCAAGATAATTTCTCATTGGATAAATTGTCACAAATATATATCAGGGAAGTGGTAAGGCTACACGAAGTACCACTATCTACTGTATCCGATTGAGATCCAAGATTCACCTCTAATTTTTTAAAGATTCTTTAACATGCTCTGAAAAATGAGATGAACTTAATTATGTCTTATCATCCTCAAACTGATGTATGATCTGAGCAGACTATCCAAACACTTGAGGATATGTTGAGAGCATGCTCAATGGACTTGAAAGTAGGATGGGATCAATATCTTCCTCTAGTTGAGTTCTCTTACAATAATAGTTTCCACTCAAGCATCCAAATAGCTCCTTATGAAGCCCTTTATGGGAAGAGGTGAAGAACAACAGCATGTTGGGATGAAGTTGGGGAGAGAAAACTCTTAGGTCCATAAATGGTATAAAAAAATTGTGGAGAAGGTTAAGACTATCCAGCAGCACATTAAATATGCTCAGAGTTGAAAAAAGAGATAATCTGATAATCGTCGATGAGACTTATATTTCGATGTTAGAGACATGGTATTCCTCTGCATATCACTATGGAAGAGAGTTATAAGATTTTGGAATAAGGGAAAACTTAGTCCAAGGTACATCAACCCTTTTGAGATCCTTGATCGCATTGGAGAAGCAGCCTATCGACTAGCACTACCACTGAACCTATCTCAAGTACATGATGTATTCCATGTATCACTCTTGAGGAAGTACATACCTGACCCGTCACATGTACACAATCCATAGGTGGTACCATTGGATAATGAACTCTCGTATGAAGATAATCTGGTGAAGATCTTAGATCATAGGAAAAAAGTTCTAAGAAATAATAAAATGCCCCTCATCAAGGTGTTGTCATGAAACCACAAGTTTGAAGAGGCAACATGAGAAGCAGAGGAAGTGATGAAGTAGAGTTACCTGCATCTATTTTAGTGTGGAAAAAGATGTTTTAGGGGAAAATTTTCTTAAGGGGGGGGGAGATTTTAATGACCCAAACATTTATTAATGAAAACTCCTCTTGATCTAATTAAATGTATTATTATGTAAAATGGTTATATAAAAAATGAACTTCCTTGGTTTTATGTTTTAGGAATTTAAAATACCATTAATAATTGTTGTTGTTGCTAATATAGTCATTGAACAGTGATCACATGATTAGTATAAATATACAGCTTTAACAAATCCAATTTACTCAGACAAAGGAAGCGATGGCCTCATCCAACAGAATTTCTCTGTACAAAGCCTATCTTTTGGAGCTTGGAGAGGAGGTGGCATCATTGGGCATCACTCTTGACCAATCCCAAGCCAAATCTTCAACATGTTAAGCTCAAACGGAACCACCTACGATATAAGTATAATTTGATATAGATCATCACCCAAGCGATGTTATCTGAGCCACCCCAAGAGTCTGTCACCATCGCACACCTTACCCATTGATCTTATACAGGTGTTATAATGGGTCATGTAACAAGACCTTAACACCATGATTAAGTTTATTATTTTTGTATAGAATAAAGAATATACATTCATTTTATTATTGTTACATTGTAAATAGTTTTTAAAGCACAAATAGTAGTTTTAGTTAATATTCAATTAAGGAATATATTTTGATGAATTAATGGAATTTTGAATTAAATAATATTTTAATAAAATATTATTACTAAATTTATTTTTATAAAATATAAATGATCATATAAATTTTATGAATAAAATTTTGATTTCTATTAAGGTTTGAAAGCTATTTTTGTCAAAACCCATGAATTTTCGATAAATGTTTTTTTATTTTCCAAGTAAAAAAATTCACATATTTAGAAAATTATTTAGATAAAAGGAATATTATTTTTGGAATTAGGATGTCAAAATTATCCAATGGTGAATTTTTCATAATTTTCTAAGACAGTTGATTTTTTGGGTAAAAATTAAATACTGTTTAATTATATAATGTATTCTATGGCATCATAATGACCATATAGTGATGTAATAAAATAATATAAATGGGATTTTCGGCCAATATATGTTTTAACTTTAAAAAATGTTTTTTTTATGTTTGTTTGATTTATTTTACAAAACATTAGTGGACCCCCCAAGACTTATAAAACATTTTAACATTTTAAAATAATTTTCTTGAGAGTGTGACTCACCTCCACATAAGAAAGCCTAATATTTTAATAAGTTCAGCCATTAGAATTATAAAATAATGTATTCCAATACCATTTGGACAAAACATGGGCAAAAACCCTGGGATGGTTTGTGGTTTTGATTAGTTTAATTTGTGGTGTCCAAAACCTAAAAAATAAAGAATTCCCTCTCCTTTCCTATATAAACCCACCAAAGCTCCCACTTCTACATCACTAAAAGCCATTGGAGCTTGACCAAACCCTGAAATCATCTCTATATAATCCTCCCAAGGTTCCCTAAGATCCCAATAAGTCTCTCTCAAGCCTCTCTCAGTACTTTGGGATCACTCTTCCAAGTAAGGTATTTCTTCCTTTCTAATTTTTGTCCAAATTTCATTATGTTGTTATACCATCATTTTAATTAAAAATATTTGGGTATGATTTATAAACTCCCCCTTACTTACCTACTTATGTTTTAATTATTATATACCCCTTTATCTCTCATTAATTCCTCCCATGTACACCCAATACCATGCTGAAATTTTGTAAGAAATTTTTCTCTTCTCATTTACATTCAAGCAATTCATTTGTATTATGAATCTAAATTCCATTAAATATGTTTGGAAAAATATATATATATGTCCCAATTAATATCTATTTCATGTAAATTTTATAATACACCACTTTCTCTCTCATAAACCATTTTAAAAATTCTTATGTCATGCTGTTATGCTTCCGAAATTGCACCGCAATTTTCCAAGCGAAAGTCATTGTGTAGTGAAAACCATGATCATTTATTTATCAAGGGTATTCACCTTTGTGCACATTTACTTATTGAATATAGAGTTTAAAGAATTAATTTCACATTCCTTTGTCATGGAATAAATTATTATGTTTAATGAGTCCATGTTATATGATCCATGTGGCACACTTATGCATGAAATGAAATGATTAAGAAGGGTGTGTCCAGATAGTGCTCCAATGCATTAGGTAAAAGATTAGTATCATGATACGCCAAGTGAAATGAGGTTTTACTCATTGTAATTCAAGTGAAATGAGGGTTTACACATTATACATGTTCAATGAGCCTTGTCTCATTCTAAAATAATGTAAATGTTGTTTTCACATTTCCATGTTATGATAATAATGCTATATCATGTATTTATGTTCATGTTTCTCTTATGCTCCATTTATATTCCTATTGCCTAACATATATTGTATTATTCATGTTATGAATTTTTACTCCCTTTCTGGTCTTTATAGATCACCCTTTTATTATGAATGTTCTCAAGTTATCCCATGCAATGCTATGTATGAAGAAATTATGTGGTCATGTAAAAGAAGTTTTCAATAAGATGTTGTGTTTTATGTTTTAAGTTGTTATGTAATGTTCTTATGCCCCAAATAAACTAGATCACTCAATATTTTATGTTGTATAAAGTGAAGGTTGTATGTAATAAATTATATTTAAGTGTGAAATAAAGATAAGGGTTACTATAATTTTCATTTTAGGAATAAAAAATCGATCATGGTAAAAAAAATTATTTACCGCGGTATAGGTAAAAAAATGAAAGGGGTTAAAGTTAAAAAGGTAAAGTATTAAAATGCCAAAATACTAAAACATTTAATGGTTGGTTGAGTTATTTTTCAACCCTAAATAGACTCTAAAATATTAATTTTTATCCAAAGTCATGTAAATTAATTCCACCTCAATGTGGTTGGCTTTAAATATAAATTAATCATTATTTTAATCACTTAAACCCGCCTCTACTCAAGTATAAATACCACCCCATTTCGACTCACAATCCTTGAAGCTCCTAAAATATATTCCCAAAACTCTACTACTCACTCTCCCTACATCTAAGTTCTAATGCTACCACCAAAATACTTAATCCAAGGACCTAAAGGGGTCATCCAAGGAGGTGACATTTAAGAGGTAATTTTCTCAAAAACCCCTCTTTTATGTTATCTTCTTCCCTACTTTATCCTCATTTCCATAATTAAATAAGGAATAATAAATCTAGAATCATGTGAATAATTTAATTTTATTATTCTAATGAAATATCTTATATCCATCTCATTTATTACCTCCTCTTATTCAAATAAATGAAACTATTGTCCATGTTATGTCGGTTAATCCCCATTGTGAATAATGTTTTTATTCTTTTTAATTACCACATTCATATATGGTCATAAAAATATTATTCAGGTTAAATAAAATTTTAGTAGGTATTTTATAACCTATTTCATGTTCTATAACTAATATATACTCATAAAATTAAAGAAAACTAAACTAGCTCATGGGGTTCGGAAAAACCACCAAAATAAACTAAATGTTTATCATTAACATTTTATCTAATGAATCAACCTCATACAAGAAATAA
Organism: Viscum album; assembly: GCA_963277665.1. Taxonomy (NCBI): domain Eukaryota; kingdom Viridiplantae; phylum Streptophyta; class Magnoliopsida; order Santalales; family Viscaceae; genus Viscum; species Viscum album. The sequence goes on along the minus strand of OY728161.1, from coordinate 339,987,849 downwards.
AGAATGATATATGGGACCATTTATACTTATTGAATTTAATTATTACTATTTAATTCCTCTTTTGTATTTTTAATCCCGTTTTACAAGAACATCTATAATTTTACACAAATGAACCGATCATGAAACCATGAAACGAACGCACTGGAAACCATGAAAATAATGAAATATTATTAATTAATGGGTCATAATATGTTACAAAATCATTAAATAAGGTATTAAAATTTTAAATATATTTATTTAATGAGTTAATAAAATTTTCTAAACCATTATACATGAGGTTAAAGTTCTCACCCCTAAAGGGAAGCATGAGGTAAGGGGTTTCTTAACTCAATTTTCATTTATTAAGTTATACATCAACTTTATTGATCATATTATGAAACGATTATGTGTGAAATACACTATTTATTTATTTATTTATTTTATATTGAAACTTATATTAGTGTTTATATACTATTATTATATATAATCACCCCATTTATAAATTCTTACCTCAATGATATGAAATTTTTAATGGTTTTTCTAATCTCACTTTTATTTTTGTGAGATATATACCATATTCACAAATTATTTCTTATGTGGGGTGTGTTTATATTGACCTTTGATATATAATATCATGAATCTAATTATATTCATGGTATTAAATGTTTCATTTTTTAATTATTACTTTAATGGGTCATATGATTCAACTGATTACAAGTGGTAAGGTATTTCTTAACTAAATTTGCATTCATTAGGATAAACTTATATTTAATTGATTATAGAATGCTAAGGTTGTGTGTTAAATGAATTTTTGTTATATCATGTTGTATTTCCTCTTGTATTATGTTTATTTATAGTGAATAAACATAATAAATTCATTTGATTAATGCTCACCTCAATGATAGGATATTTGTAAGGGTTTATTCCAAAAATCTCATATTTGATTGAGAATGGTTTTGTCTAAGACTCAACAGGGGTGTAGTTATATTCCATGTTTTCTAAAAAATTTCTCACAAAATGATTTTTAATATATTCATTTTATCCAGGATTTATTTTTTACAAATGTTTTCAAATTAATTTTTTTTTGTTTTGAAAACAATTCTTGTTTGGTTTTTACTGAAAAAGTGAAAGGAGCCTTTGTTTTAACATATAGGACATGAGTAGAATTTCCATCCGTCATGATCACTCAAATTTTTTAAAGATTATTTTATATGTTTCAAATTTAATTTAAAAAAATCATTTTAATTTTTTTTGTGAAATTATAGTTTTAAAAAGTGGTTTTCAAAATTAAAAGAGATATTTTATTCCAAAATGTTTTTAAAGATATTTTTATAGTATTTATATTCATCAATGAAAAAAACCTATATTCATACTCCAAAGGGTATATGTTGAAATGATACCATCCTTTGAGATCATTGTATATTCATATTTTTTGTATCATGTATATGATTATTTTCTAATTTTTATGCCATTTTTTATTACTATGATTACTTTAAAATATATTTAGTTATCCGAGGGAAAAATATAGATCTTTATCTTTTACTCAATATTGTAAGAACCTTGTTTTTAACTCAGGTATGGATCCTTTAATTCTTAGCCCAAATATTTACTTTAGACCTAATATTAATTCCTATTGAGTTAGTAAAGGTTTTGAGGGTGTTCTGGGCTTGTTTAGATCCTAGAACCCATCTTTTGGGGAAAACAGGCTTGGAACACGATTTAGAGTAAACTGTGCAGGAATTATACATGGTTTAGACAACTATGAAGATTGTGTTTTTTCAGACAAAGACACCTCACACATTTGACTCATGGTTGTGCGGTCTTATCATGCGAACACCCCCTTTTTCCTAGGTACCCATGCATGGCTTGCACATAGTTTGATCAAACCATGTAGAGGATGTTTTTTCAAGAAGATCCATCTTGCACAGTTTGACCAACCGTACGTAGGAAAAAATTCTAGAAAAAATGTCCAAAATTCCCTTAAGGATCTATTTTACCACCATTTCCTCCATAATCTGAGAACCATCGAGATTAATCCATTTTCCTCTCAATTTGGAGCTTTTTAAAGGCCAAATCTAGGTATCAATAGATCTCTTTCATCCGGCATCTGATCGAGCTTTCGTTCATCACATTTGATGCACACCGATAAGTAATCGAGTCCTCTTTAGACATTATTATTCTATTTTTCTCTAGACCAAGATATCGTCATGTGAGTGATTTTCACATTTTCTTAGATCTACTCCAATCCAAGACAAATCAAGGGCCAATATCGGAGGATGAGAGTTTTACAAACCTAAAGTGGGTGGTCTATAACTCATCCCTAAAGTTTATTGATTTTGGAATATTCGTGTGGGGCTCGCCGATTTCATTAAAATCCAGTTCTTAAATTTTAAATTCCATGATTATACATGTTAGAATTGTTTGCTTATGCTCTTTAGAAATATGTGAATAGTCATTAGAGGTTACACCCACAACTCAATTCACCCCATGTCGATGGTTATTCCATATTTGGGTTTTAGTTTTTTTGACACGTTTGAGCCACCGTTCGGGTGTGCCTTTTCTTGACCTTCCTAAAGGTGATACTTCTTATAATAAATGGATTGTTATTAATGATAATTTCATAATTTTATGTACCATGTATTCTTACAACTTGACTCGCCTATGGTAAGTGCTTCAAATTGACTAGTAAAGGAGAAATGTGAAATGACAAGTATACTAAGTATATAACTTAACCTTATAAAATAAGATTGAATAAAGGTTACATGTCCGTAGCACCAATTTCTGTATTGATGGAAGGTAGTGGAGTTAACTCTAATAATTTAATATACCTTAATGGTTAATTAAGACTTGATTAAATGGTTGCATTGCTACTTGGCCTATCCACACTAATGTAAGGAAATACTTGGACCAATAAATAAATGGTTTCAACCCAAATTGACATATCCATACTAATGGAAGGAAATACTTGGACCAAAATTAATTACTAAATGATTTCAATACCTAATAAGAATGGACTGAATCGATCTCTCCTTGGATTCTAAGAGGAGAATACCTTGGGTCTTGGGAACCCCATTCCAATTCAAGGATGCAGTTTGTTTAGGTTGATACCCACCTAGACTCTAGTTCTTTTCTATTCCTCTAATTTATGATATACTACCGTATGCTTCTTTACATTAGTAAATGATACCTTAGATAGACTCCTTGGACCTAGCATTGACTAGTAGGTTCCATGGTGAAATCTCATAGGGCCCTGTCCTTGATTAGCCTTGTTTTACCTTGGTTGATCGCCTTGGACTCGATAGGTTCCTTATTGTGGAATGCCTTGGATTACGCTCCTTGTATTACACTCTTACCCTAGTTGGACTCAGATAGTACTAATTTATCTTTCCATGAGATTTATGTAACCTTGGTTTCTACCCTAGAACTCCCTCATCGAATATCTTTTTCAGGTTTCCATATTACATCTTGGGACATTTGCTACTTATATTATCACTCATTGAAATCAGTGTTGGTTATGCCTCACAGGACCTATTAGAATTAAATGGTAATTACAAATAAAATGAATTGGTTATGTATTAGGAAACCAGCCAAGGGATGAAGCAGGTACTTAGGTATTTGGTTATATTGTACTATTTTATTTACTTTATATATGCATGTCTGCACACTACTATATTTATAGACACCATTGGTGGTGGCCCAATAAGATTTTTCTCACACCCTCTCTGGGCACCATTTGGTACCCAGAGTAGATTACATAGTTTCATGTGTTGACAAAGGGAAGCATACAGCTTCAAACACTTGATTTCTTACTATTTAGGATCGAGTTTGATATTAGATGACCGAGTTGGATCTCGGGATGCTTGAAGTAGTAATTGTTTTTTTTTACTTTTTGGAACTTTTATTCCTATTGTATTGTATCCATGTTTTCCATTTTTCTAGTGACATGTCATTACATCATCATTTTTCAAGTTAATAAAATTACTATTATTCTCATTTATCTACTGCATCAGTTCGCTTCCGCTATTTATTTATATTGCTTATAATATTTACTATTCATTATATTCCTTCTGTTATGCTACACTCTACTAATGAGGGAATAGTCTTCCCACAGACACATCGTAGGCCCTCATTTATAGTCAACAACCTCTTCCATTTGGTGAGATACACTTGAGGCCATGTGGCCCACCGAGCTTGGGGTACCTGTTCAGTGGAATCTGGGTCTGGGATGTCACAAATTGGTATCAAAGGTGGTTTCTTTTATTTCTTAACTATTTACAGATAATATATTGGAGAATAGAAATGATTAGGACTTGGTCATAAGTCATGCTTGGGTGTCACGAAACCATGTTCTGGGTAAAAACCAAGTTTCCTAAATTATGATTGTTATTCTATTTTTTCCTGTTACAGTTGATATTATTTCACTGTTGGGTGATGCACATGTTGTGTGGTGTTGTTGATTATTACTTTGTTTCAGAATTTATTTCATTATTATCCCAATAATATGAGGGAAAGGATGATTGTTACATGCATCATTATAGGTACCTAAAGTTCACATGTCACACATATTTCCATGCCATATAGGTGAATTGCACTGCTTTGCATTTCTTGATATGATTGTGATTATTGAGTGATGTTGTGATAGTTTACTTGTACTTGTATTAAATTGGATTCTATTGAGAGATTACCTATCTAAATTCATGAGGTTTATGGGACCTCATGGGTTGGGATGAGTAATTCACTGATTCGTCCGTTATGCTATAAATAAATGAGTTTTGTTTCTGGTGATAGGTGTGTGGGCACTGATTCATTAGAAATGGATATCCATTATAAAGTGAATAATAAAATCTAAAATTAATTGGTTACACATCCTTATCCCACCTTTTCATGTCTATGAAAGTTAAAGTAGTGAACCTAGGAATTAACTACAAGATAACATGAAACTTATACTTGAGTACTTACTAATACATGGTCGTCTAAGTTGGTATTTTGGGTAGTATGCCTTGGCTAGTGAGTTTTCATACATTCAGTTTCTTCAAGTGATGTTATCTTATAATTATAATCTTGTTATAAGGTTTGTGCTTGGAATTTTTAGACTAATTCCTCCATGATGTCTTCATGTCATTGTCCTGGAGAGTTGTGACAAGCATGCTCCAGATATGGTAGGCCCTGAGCCTCCAATCTTACCTCTAGAAGTTCCACATGTGGCACTTCATACTTTACTTGATATGGGCACTGATTCCTAAGTCCGTGACAGTTTCCTACTTTCAATATAGTCCATGAAATTTGCTCTATGGGTTGCACCTATGATGACTGATCTGACCCTCAAGTTCCAGCAGTAGCATCCTCTAACTTTTTCAAGGGATGGAGGTCCTCAAGCTACTGAGTCTTGTCTAGAGGCCATGTTGTCTATCTTTAAGAATCTATAAATGCCTCTAGAGCAGAGATTAAATCTTTTTTACATACATTATTTGGTATTCGGCCAAGTTTTTGTTAGATGTTGTTACCTAGGCCAGTCTTCATTGGGGCATGTTATGAGTTGACTTCCAGACTTCCTTCTATGATCAGTTTTTTCCTCAGGCACTAAGAGAAGATAGATCCAGATAATTCCTGCATATCTAGCATGTTTTTATGTCAATTATGGAATATTCATCATATTTCACTAATTTACAGTGCTTTTCACAACTTTTTGTCGGTGATTAGATTTCCTATGCTAGACACATTTTGAGGATGGGCTCCAGTACGCCATCTGAACTCAGGTGAATTTCTTTCTCCTTCCTAAATTTTCTACAATAGTTGATCAAGCCCTTATCACTAAGCATGTCTTGAGGGGTGGCAGGAATATAGGGTTTAAAGGATCAGTGATGTGTTAGGCCAGTAGTTCTTCTGGTGGTAGGAAGCGTTACCTTGAGGTTTCTCATTAGGTAAGTGGTTTCCAAAGTATCCAATTTGATAGATCTATGGTTTGTCATCGGGGTGGAAGACAAGGGAATAAGAATCTCCAAGGAGATAGAGACCTTATGGATTGTCGGACTTCCAGTCGTATCGGTCATCTACATTGTTTATGTAGGACTTTTCCACCATCTTCAAGTGGAAAAGGATCATCATCTGCTCCACCTTCAGAAGTGAGTTCTTTTGTGTTGCGTCAGGTGGGAAGATGGAATAGCCCTGACAGGTCTAGCCGAGGAGGAAGTCGTGGCCATGGTATTATGACCCCTAATCACCATCTACGCCAGCAGAGCAATCATGATCATGGCATTCTATCTGATACATAGGGCCATGGATCAGGTTAGTTTCATGATTTAAACCTGATACCTGAGGATCCGACTTCAGGACCATCTATAGTACGAGGTACTATTCTCATAGTCTTCACTATTGTATCTACCTTTTTTGACACAGGTGCTTCAAACTCTTTTATTTTTGTATCTATCATGGAATGTCTTGTACAAGAGATACAATATCACTATGATGTAATGACCCTCGATACACCATTGGAAATACCGACATAGGTCATACGCCATTATAGGGACTTTCCCCTTGAGGTAGGCAATAACCCTTTCTTGTGGAATCTCTTTGTTCTCAAGATGAAGGGATTTGATTTCATTATTAGGATGGATTGGTTAGTCCACTATCATGCCTTTGTAGACTTTTATCACCGCAAGGTTTCTTTTACATCACCAGAAGACATCAGTTATCTTTTCATGGGTGAGTGGGATTTCGAGGCTAGGAGAGTTGGACTGAAGCAACATGGGATAGGTGAAGTGACCGCCCAGATTGAAAATATTTTCATAGAGAATCAGGGTTTTATTCAAACTAATTTCCCTCCAGTAGTTCATCATTTTAGGGAAGTTTTCCTGATGAATTTTCTAGATTACCTCCTAAGAGAGAGGTAGAGTTTAAAATATATCTTGTTCCAAGAGAATATCCAATGTCCATTCCTCCATATAGTATGGCACCTTCTGATCTTCAGAAGTTCAAGCAAAAGATAGAGGACCTAGAGGCCAAAGTTTTTATTCAACCTAGTAAATCCTCTTGGGGTTCGCTTAGGATTTTTTCCAAGAAGGCGGATGAAACCTTATGTCTATGCGTGGATTAAAGAAGTTTGAACCATCTTACGATTAAAAGTTGGTATTCACTTCCTTGAATAAATGATATCTTTGTCTACATATAAGGAGAAGAGGTTTTATCTATGATTGACATGAGATCAGGTTATCATCATGTGAAATTTAGACCATCATACATACCTCATACAACTTTCCATAATAGGTATCTTCTGTATGAGTATCTTGTTATGTCATTCGGTCTTACAAATGCGCCTGCCATTTTCATGGATTTGATGAATATGGTTTTCTACTCATATTTGGACTCTTTTGTTGTGGTCTTTTTGGATGACATCTTGGTGTATTCTTTCACTCATAATGACCATGAAAAACATCTTAAGATCGTTCTGAGTACACTGAGAGAGCATCAGCTTTATGCCAAGATTGCTAAGTGCAACTTATGAATAAAAAAGGTATACTTATTGGGTAATATTATTTCATAATCCGGAGTATATGTTGATCCTAAAAAGGTTAGTTATGTAGTTTCTTATGAGCATCCCAAGAATTTTATTGGCATCAGGAGTTTCTTAGGGCTCACTGGATATTACAGGAATTTCAAACAGGACTTCTCACATCTTTCTTCACCCCTTACTGGACTTACAAAGAATAGTGCTAAGTTCATGTTGTCAGAATCATGTGATAAATCCTTTATATAATTAAAATAGAGGCTTATCTCGAAATCGATTATAATTCATCTAGAATAAGGTAAAGGTTATATCATCTTCTACGACACATCAAGCATTGGCCTAAGAGCAGTGTTTATGCAAGAAGACAAAGTTGTTGCATACGGATCTTGTAATTTTAGGCCTCATGAGAAAAATTACCAAACTCATGATCTCAATCTTGCACTAGTTATCCGTGTATTATGTTTTTGGAGACATTATCTTTTGGGTGAGAACTTTTTGGTGTATAAATATCAGAAAAACCTCAAGTATATATTTTATCAATGTCACTTGAACCTTAGACAATGGATATGATTTGAATATCTACAATCCTTTGATTTTGATCTTACCTATATGCATGGAAATGGCTATGTGGTCACTGATTCACTAATTCAAAAAAGTAAAACACAAGATATACATAAATCCAGTAATTAGTGGAAGTTAATGTCCCTATTTTCTAAACTCCATCTGGAGTTTCATGACATTCACGAGCATTATTACCTCTCAACCTTAACAATTACCTCTTCCCTCCTTGAAATGGTGAAGAGTAGTCCATTTTCAAATCCTGGGTATTTGGTTCTCTGTGAGAGTATATCAGAAGATAACCAACCTCTATATTGTTATGTAGAAAGAGACGAAGTCCTGTATTTACATGGACCTATATCGGTTCCTGTAGATATGAGAAAGGATTTGATGAAAGAGTCCCATGCTTCTTAGTGGGAAGTTCATCCAAGAATCTTGAAGATGTATCAAGATATGTGATTCCATTATTGGTGGCCTAGAATGAAATATTGAATTGTAGGCTTAATCACTAGGTGTTCCACCTATCAGTAGGTGAATGTGGAGCACCAGAGACCTATAGGTTTGTTACGGCCGCTTCCAGTCCTGGAATGGAAATGGAAGGACGTTTCTATGGATTTAGTAGTCAACTTACCTAGGTCGCTGAGGGATAGTGATGCTATCTGGGTAGTCATTTAATGACTTAAAAAATCATCCCACTTTATTCCTATATAGGAGACTTTCTCAGTTGATGAGTTGGAAAGACTGTATGTCTATGAGATCATACAACTACATGGGGTTCCACATACTATTGTTTTAGATAAGGATGCTCATTTCACTTCACGTTTCTGGGAAGGCTTACAAAATGCTATGGGGAATCAGGGGATTCTAAGTACATATTATCACCCTTATATTGATGGAAAATTAGAATGGAAAATATTGGTTCTATAGGATATGCTCCGACCATGTTTCATTGATTTCGTTGGTTCTTGGAAGAAGTATATTCCTCTCATAGAGTTTTCTTATAATAATATTTTTCTAGAGATGATTTATATGGGCCCTTTTAAGGCCTTATATGGTTGGTCATGTTGTTCACCCTTGTGCTGGCTAGAGGCGGGTGAGGTAGCCCTACTAGGTCATCATCTTGTTCAGGATACTTCAAAATGGCTTTAGTTGATCAGAAAGCATATGACTACTGCTCAGTCTAGACAAAATCCTTATGTCTATCTCTATCAATGACCTCTTGAGTTTGAGGTTTGGGATCTTTTTTTTCTTTGGGTATCACCCAGGCTAGAGAATAGATAGTTAAGGAAGTAGGGAAAGTAGTCTCCTCATTACGTCGAGTCATTTAAGATTCTAGAGAGAGTCAGGCCGGTAGCCTATCGGTTGCTACTACCTCAGAGGTATCATGCCATAAACGATGTATTTCATGTCTCAAAGATTCAAAAATATCATGTTGACCCATCGCATACCTTTGATCCCAAGGAAGTTGAGTTAGATGTCGATGCTACCTTTGAGGAATATCTAGTATGCATTGTTGACCAAAGTATGAAGGTTCTCCGATGAAATTTTGTCCCTCTCATATGTCTGTTATGGAAGCATGACCAATTATAGGATGAGACTTGGGAGAAGAATCCTATGTATGTTCCCAATGGCCAGATTTGTTCTCAGACAATTTTTTTTTACCCTTGGAATGAGAACTTGGGGTGAGTTATTTTAATTGGGGAAAGACTGTAAGAACCCAGTTTTTCACTCAGGTATGGATCCTTTAATATTCAGTATAAATCTTTACATTGGACCTAATATTAATTCATAACGAGATAGTAAAGTTTTTGAGGGTGTTCGAGGTTTTTTTGGAGCCTGGAACCCATCTTCTGAAGAAAACAGGCTTGGCACATGGTTTAGAGTAAACCCTGCAGAAATTCTATATGGTTTGTAAAACCATGCAAATTGTGTTTTCTCAGAAAAATCCACCTCTCATAGTTGGAGCATGGACCATGTGGTCTAAAAATGTAAACACCCCCTTTTTACAAGGTACTCGTTCATGGATTTTACATAATTTGATCAAACCGTATAGAGGATGTGTTTTCAGGGAAAGATGTCTCACACGGTTTGCGCACGGTTTGATAAACCATGCGGAAAAACCATACGCAAGCGAAAATTCAGAGTAAAATTTCCAAAATTACCTTAATGATCTATTTTATCCCCCCTCTTCCTCCCTAATCTGAGAACTAGTAGAATAAAGCACTTTTTCTCTAAATTTGGAGCTTTTTGAAGGCCAAAAATAGGGATCAATATATCTCCTTCATCCGGCATCTGGTCAATCTTTTGTTCGTCACATTGGATGCACAACGGTAAGTACTTGAGTCCTATTTTTCCATTCTTCTTCTCTTTTTATCTTGACCTAGATATCATCATGTGAGAATTTTTCACCTTTTCTTAGATCTACTTTGATCTGAGCCAAATCAAGGGCCAATACTGCAGGAGGAGAGTTGTACAACCCTAAGGTGGGTGGTCTATAACTCATCCATAAAGTTTGTTGATTTTAAAATATTCGTGTGGGGCCTTTCAATTTCATCATAAGTTATTTCTTAAATTTTACATGCCATGATTATACTTGTTATAATTGTATGGTTAAGATCTTTCCAAATATGGGATTAGTTGTTAGAGGTTACACCCATAGCTCAATCCGCCCTATGTCAAAGTTTATTCCATATTTGGTTTTTAGTGTTTTTGACACATTTGAGCCACCGTTCGGGTGTGCCTTTGATTGGACTTCCTAAAGGTGATCCTTATTATAATAAATGGGTTTTTATTAATGGAAATTGCATAATGGAATGTACCATGTATTCTCACCACTTGACCCAACTAATGTAAGTGCTTAAAATTGATTATTAAGGGAGAAATGTGAAATGGAAAGTATACTAAGTATATAACTTGTCCTTATAAAACAATATAGAATAAAGGTTACATGTTTGTATAACCCCTTTCCATATTTTTGGAATGTAGCAGAGTGAACCCCAATAATTAAATATACCTTAATGGTTAAATAAGACTTTATTAAATGGTTGCAATGTTATTTTTCCTATCCACACTAATGAAAGACAATTCTTTAACCAATAAATAAATTTTTTCAACTCTAATTGACCTATACACACTAATGGAAGGAAATAATTGGACCAAAATGAATTAATACATGATTTTAATACCTAATAAGAATGGATTGACTCGAGCTCGCCTTGGATTCTGAGAAGAGAATACCTTGGGTCTCAGGAACCCCATTTCGATTCAAGGATGCAGTTTTCTTATGTTGATACCCACCTAGACACTGGTTCTTATCTATTCCTTGGATGCCCGATATACTATCATGGGACCTTTACATTATTACATGATACCTCAGATACACTCCTTGGTTCTACCATTGACTAGTAGGTGCAATGGTGAAATCCCATATGGCCCTATCCTTGCTTAGACCCATTTTACCATGGTCGATCACCTTGGACTTAGTAGGTGCCTTATTATGGAATGCCTTGGATTACACTCCTTGGATTACACTCTTACCCTTAGCTAGACTTAGATACTTCTAAGTTATAATTCTGCGAGTTTTACATTACCTTGGTTTTTACCCAAGAACTCCCTCACCAGATATCTTTTTCAGGTTTCCATGTTATGCCTTGGGACCTTCACTACTTATATTATCACGAGGTGATGTTAGTTCTGGATATGACTCACATGACCTATTAACATTATATAGTAATTGCAAATAAAATGAACTGGTTACATATTCAGACACCATCTGAGGGATGAAGTAGGTAATTGGGTATTTAGTTATATTGTACTATTTTCTTTAATTTATATATACATGCCTACAAACTGCTATATTCCATTACACGGGTTGGATATTATAGACACCATTGGTTGCGGCCCACTGAGATTTATCTCACACCCTCTCAAGGCACCGTTTGGTACCCGATGTATATTGCATGGTTGCAGGTGTTGAAAAAAGGAAGAATACAGCTTCAAACACTTGATTGCATACTATTTAGAATGGATATTGATAGCAGATGACCGAGTTGGATCTCAATATTCTTGGATTAGTTGTTTTTTATTTTAATTTTTGGAACTTTTATGACTATTCTCTTGTATCCATGTTCTACAGTTTTCTAGTGACATGAAATTACATCATAATTATTCTAGTTGATACAATTATTATTATTCTCGTTTATCTATTGCATTAATTTTATTCCATTTTTTATTTATATTGATTCTGATGTTTACTATTCATTATGCTCTTTTCGTTATGCTACACTCTTCTAATGATGGAATAGTCTCCCCATGGACACACACTAGGCCCTCGCTGCAATTTAGTAGCCTCTGGCATTTGGGAAGATGTGCTTGAGACCATGTGGTCCACCAGGCTCGGGGCACCCATTCAGTGGCATCCGGGTCTGGGAAGTCACAAATATAGATTTTGGTTGATACAGATTATTGATTAGAAATTAAATTGATTATTTCAATATATGAGGAATTCTTGGGCGTGGAGGAATGGGTGGGGATCATATATAGAAAACCTTGTTGATGCATCGGTAGTCTCCTGGGACAATTTCAATTAGTGACAAACCGTTGGTGTTTATTTACAAGTAGTTTTCAACTAACCATAGGATTGATATTGACAGTAGTGTCTTGTGAAAGTTATTGACCCAAATCATATGGGTTTATACCCACATAATTAAACTAGAAAGAGGACTGATCATGATAGTAGCTGTCTAGATGACATATCTTGATTGTTCAAATATATGACATTATCCATTATATCATTGTTTTTATTCAATGTGATTACTCTATTAGTTAGAATATACATGGTAAATTTCTAGGATCAAATGATTATTTACATGGAATTATTTTATCATCTTTTATTCCTATCATATTATGATCAAGTTTATACAGTCCCATGTTTTTTGACCGAATAAAATTATAAGGGAATTTGAATTTTATCATTTGGTGGATAGTGTGTTTCGAAAACTAAGATTAAGAATTGAATTCCAAGAGTCATAACACTTAAAAGTGTTATTTTTAGACTTGATTAATGTTCTGATAGGTCACTAATAATTCTTATTCAGTTTCAGGAGCTTTGGGACCTGAAAACCATACGTTTGGGTGGTCAGAATAGGGCACACGGTTTTTCTGAAATCATGTGTCCCCCAGTAGAAAATAGTGTGACTTGTATAAATGATTATATGTGAAGAACATGGGATGAACATGGTTTATGAAAACTATGTTCCCAGCCTTCACGGGTAGTGCCAATTAGGTAGTAACCTAACATAATTCATTGTAATGTTGGTGCACATTTTGGTCAAACCGTGCGGCCAAACTGTGCGGCTCAGTTTTGAGGGTGAAATTACGAAATTGACCTTAATGAAATCCTTACACCTATTTTCTTTTCTCCCCTCTCCTTTCCATTGGCATTCTCCTCCTACTTCCATGAATTATCTCTCATTTCCCTTAAGCTAGTGATCTTTATTGATCATTCATTCTTCGTCTGAATCCTTCATTGTCAGAAGAAATGGGAATCCCTTGGTAAGCTCCTTGATATGAAATCTTTTATTTCAAAGTTCTTCTTCTATCTGTTGTGTTGTTTATATATAAAGACATTTTCCCTATTTTTGGGGCATTTAAAAAATCCTTCATTTTCTTCCATTCTAGGTAGAATTGAGCTACAATAGTGGATTATTGGAGCTCTAATACATTGAGGTAGGTGTTCTAGGTTCTTTATCATTATTTCATCACATTTTAAATGACATGTCATAGTGCTAATCACCATACCTTTTTTAAAATGCCTAATTTATTCATAATAAATTAATTAAAATGGTTTTTCATGTCCTATGTGACCTCTCTTTATGGAGAAACCCATCTGTGGGTTGTTCTATTGATTTTTAACTACCCCGTTCGGTACTCCCACCATTAAACATTGTATTCCCCTTTATATAAAGGGTTAAATCACCATGTATGAGTTTCTCCTTGGTTAAATGAGTTTATATTTTAAATTAAATCAAGATAAATGTATTTAAATGGGTTCAACCCTTTATTTCCATGCCTTACACCTTGGAAATTAATTTCTATGATTGAAGCTTCTCCTTAGAAGTTGAAATTCCCTTTTGTTGTGATTACTTCAATGCACCTTGAGGTGTATCACCTACTAATAGTATTCCTTGAGTGATTATTTGATTTGAATTAGGTGTTGATACTTGTGTTAAACCCTCTACCCATTCCTTAGATGAAATGGTTGAATCAAAACAATGGGAAATTTTCTTAATACATATGCATCATGCCTATAACGAGCCATTAAAATGGAAATGTCTTGAGTAAAATGACATTTATGTTTTAAATTCTTGGACTTATGAATTGTTCCCTCTTTCCTAGATTATTAAAAACTCATTTCTTGTGTATTGGATTTATCTTAGTGATGGGGTGATATGAGGGGTTCTGAATTAAGGACTCCTTGGATGGACTCTCATTCCTTTCTGTTATATTTTTCTAATTCTTAGTAAACACGATGGGAGATACACCAACTATAACTAGAATGGGATCATTGTGTGTTATCTATTTTACCACTATATGAGTAACATTGGTTCCCTAAGGGAATCCCTTTTGTTAGGATCTAAGGCACAATTGGTTGAAACATGTCTCAAGAGAGACTCGGGCCCCTATGTGGGATACCAGGTATGGACTCAGGGGTTAGTACATGACTTTTGACATCATGCTTGGAGTGAAACATGAGACTTCATTCCTAGGTCAGCATAGATGGACTCCTTGAATATGGTTATATATGGAACCCCTCGAGCGATACTTACAAAGTCCTATCAAATTTTCATGGATGGGATGAGGGTGTATCACTATATTTTCTAAAGTGGTTTTCAAATTGCATTTAAGAAGTGGTAAATGAGTGTTTTCAAAATTAGAACTGATTCATTGGTATTAAAGACATAGGGATGTTACCTATAGGCCTAAGAACAATCTTGAGGATAGTCCATCACCTAGAAAGTTATATATCCCACGTTAAAATTACAGGTTCCTTTAGTTTAGACATACCCTCTAAGGTCGAAGTAGGTAATTGGGTGGGTCTCCAATTGGAATCCATTCCAATTCTTTTATTTATTTATTCTCTATTACATTTAAATTAAATATGACACTGCTTATTTTTTAATGCATGAAATTATTTGGCCTAGACACTATGGGTGTAATCCTACTTAGATTGTATCTCACACCCTTTTCTAGCCACCATTGCACTAGGGTACCTGAATAGACCTCCTTGGTTGTAGGATCAGGATCCTTGGTTATTTCTTGTTCTATCACAGTAGTACCTAAGAGTAGGAGAAAAGGATGATCTGATTCTCAGGATGATCATGGATCTAGCCTTTTGTCTTTTCTTATCATATTGTATTGTAACTTCATATTATATTTTACTTATGATTATAATTGTAGCATTATATGACATACATGAATTTTTTTGTATTGGAGTTGTAACTTTTACACTGATATTTCATTTGTCTTCCACTTATTTTTCATTTACTTATAATAATTCCACTACTATATATTGATTTCATTATGAATACATCATTGTGCCACTCTCATCTTAAGGTTATAGTCTCCCCACTTTTCCACGATTATACCCTCATTGTTAGTCCACAACCTCTAGCGTACGGGGAGGTGTGCTTGAGGCCATGTGGTGACCGGTGAATCTACTATTTCCATAGTTAGTATGGATGGTACTTTACACAGTGGTATTAGAGGTTTCTTTTCCTTTGTATTGTTGTTTTGGGTAGGTATACAAGAGACTAGTAATGTGTTGGTGCCTAGTAAATAGTCATTCTTGGGAGTGATCACCCCACATATGGGGAAAATTCCAAGTGGAGAGGGATGGGATTGTTGTTCATGTTGTTCATTATTACCATTGATTCAATTTCTCCTTGATTTATTGGAGTAATTTATGTTTATTATTGATTTATGAGATTTAGAATTTTCTCTTGTCTTGGTATGGAAAGGAGGAATCATTACATGCTTCATTATAGGAACATAATAATTCACATTCCATGAATATAACATGCTATACAGATTTTATTATCAGGCTACTTGAGTCTATTGGTGTTCCATACATGTTTTAATTGATTTATTTTATATTCCATGTTAGAAATTTCGGCAACATGTTTAGTTCTCACCTACTTAGACAATCATTTAGCCTGATGTTCTTACTTTACATGCTTGATCTTATTTGGTGCGCTTTCTTTAAATTTCCATTCTTCTATTTTTTTAGCATAGGATAAAATATTCGGGTTATGATTAAATGGGAGTCAACTTTCATCTTTTAAGGTGTATGGTCACCATATGAGTTGTAAAATGATAAACCATGCACCCGAACCATTGTTTGTGCGCCTTATATACATAAGACTAGTGAATAAATGTTAATGATGTTAACATTTCCTTTCCATCCTAAATAAGTTGGATGTGATTAAATGGGAACCAATTTACAATTGCTAAACTGTATGGGTTCTTTATGAATTGGAATAGGGTGACTCATATAATCATTCCATAGTGGTTACACCTTTTATATTTAAATAATTTTTCTTAAATGCCAATCAATTGAATCTTTTTTTTAATTTAGAACATCATGGTTGCAGTTATATGGGAGCCACCTCCAACTTGTAAATTCTATGGGCACTTTATAATTTAAGGGGTGGAAACCCATAAATCCAAACCATTTGTTAGATTATTTTCCTTGGATACTAATTAGTAATATAAAATATTTTTGATGTTAATGTTTTAATTCCCTCACTCAGAATCATACCCATTTTTTTTGGGCATAATGGCCCATGTTTTTAAAATTATTAAATGAAAAACTGGATCAAGTAGGTTAGTTGAGGAATGTTGTTAATAAAATGAACCTCCAAGGGTGTTTTAAAATCTAAATGGTTAAAATGTTTGGGTTTCTTTTAGTTTCATTCAAGGTAGATTAATAAGAACCTAGTAGGTCACCTTTTATTTGATGTGCTTTAAAGTTTAAATCCCATGGGGGTATGTTTATACTTTTTGATGAGGGAATTTTAGAATTCCATATCTGCCTATATGGATTCTCATATAAATGTAGGGTGGTTTCCTTTTGAATAGTACATCTTTAATTAATAGAATACCCTTCTTGATCTCCATTGAGATGAGTTCTGTGAGACCTTATAATTAAATAAATAGTGCTTAAAATGGGGTTTACATGATAAAATTAAATAATTATGAAAGGATATCACTAAATAAAAATGATTAAAAGGTTAGTTTAAATACTTCTTTATTTTCACTTTAAAATGGGTGTGTGAACATTACCCATAGGCCTTTTTTCTATAACTTGGTATTAAGCATTTTTTCCTCTTGATATTAGTGTCCTTATCCAGTGTGATACCTTGGTAGGGTTAGAAATTTCTATTTTGATTAGGGGATAGCCTATTTTAAGTAGCTCCATCAGATATTTATAACCCTTTCTTATTACTTATGAGCAGTTTATATTGTGTGGTACTATTTGGGTTCCATAATCCCATGTAGGACTCTTAGTTTCTAAAATGAAATCGTTGTTTATACTGGCAGTTTTGTGGTGTTTTGACCCTCATTTAGGACATGGACATCATGAAATGACTAGTTCTAGATGGTTAGAAATTCCTAGGTAATGGTCAGCCACTTAGTAGGTCATGTGACCCCCCCCCCCCCACTTTTTCCATTGAATTCTGGATGACTAGGGAGGTCATCAGGTTATTCTGCAGTTGTATAGAGTAATACGACTCAGAGCTGGTTCTTCCTTTAGGACATCCAATACTTGAACACATATGGATGATAATCCAATGGATAATATCAGGTATGTGTTATTTTCTCTTAAATCCCATGGTGGTATGTGTTGATATAAGCGATGCCCATTATCTTGTTGAATGGTACATAGAACCGTTTAGTTCTATGCTAAATGTTTAATCGGGAGTTGTTAAGATTTGAGCATTGGTCAAATCTAGAGTAGAGTGACTTGGGCATTATCAAGGACCTAGACTCATCCCATTGTTTGGGATGATGTTTTAAAGAAATCAGGTGTTTGATGTGTTGATCATTTTTTTGGCTTTTACCCCTAATTCCTTGACTGGTAGGAGCATGAAATGGAGAAGCATCACATGTACATATAAGAGTGAGTCTAATCAAGCGCTCTTGAATGGTTGGTTATCTATATCTCTTTGGTTAATCACTTATTTCTGCATGATGTTCACCCCTAGGACCATAGTCAGTGGTTTATGGATCATGTTATGTTCAATGATATTCCATTATCTGTTGAATACGATGATAAGGATACTCTTATGGTGGGGAGTGTCACATAAAATATGGTTAAATATGTCCTCCCTGGTAGAAGGATAACAACCTAGAGGACCATTTCAAAATGGTCTGACTCTCTCAAAATGTCATGTGGCTAGTGATCCTTCATTTAAGTTAATGATTTCTTGAGATCATGAATATGTTGTGCTTGGTTGTACGCACAACCTGTGATAACAATGTTGGTTGGGAATGGTCCATAGTAGTTGTGGTTGGGTGACCATGGGATGAATTGTATGGTGAAGGTATCATGTTTGGGTTGTTGATGTGTCAGCTGGTGTACCCAATATCTTCTAAGTAATTTAACCTATAATGGTTCGATAGTCCTTCCCTTTTTTTTCCAGGGTTGATTTGAAAACATGTAAATCACAACACCCTTTTTATTGAAAGAGTGTCTCGATTTCTTTTGGAGATCATTTAAATACTCATATTTTACTCTCATCTTAAATATGACCATGTCCCCTATCTTTCTATCATTTAGGTACACTAATAGAGCATTTTCCTCACACCACACTATTATTTTAAAAGTTTATGGGCTTTTTGGGTGGTTTTTGTTACATTTGGGTTCCGAAAGTGTGGTTGTTCTTAAAGTCATGGTTAGTCCTGAGTGGTATCAGATATTTCAATGTAGGAATGCCTTGGACGGACTCATGGATGCCAGTTATTTTTCTCTTGACTTTAATTCCAGAAAGTTTACACTTTGTTTTCAGTCAATTCCTTAAGGTAGGATGTCTGACTTGTACCTCCATCTCTCTTGTAAGCGTTTAATGTGGTTTTCCTTGGATGAGCTCTTTAGACTCTTTTTGTTGACTCTAAGGTCAGTTTAGACATTAATCAAGCTCAGAGGGGGTGTTTTAACCATGATGATACAAATATATTGGATTGAGAACATTAATATTCATGTTATAAGGCACAAAAGTTTTAATTTGATTTTTGGCTAGAGGCATCACTGAAATAGGTTGCAAGCTTCGGTGATCAAGATCAAGAGGTCTTGTGGTACCTCCATCTAGAGGCATCGGGTCTATATTTTGAGATGCACTAGCCGTTTAAGTTTGAATCTTTGAAGTTTGTCAACCAATGATGGTGTGACTTGAGGTTCCCCTCTCTCTTACCTTGTACAATCGAAGATAAACCGCTTCTTGACCTTTTCAGGTAAGATGGGTGAAAAGTGGATGTCAATAGCATATATTCATGGAAGGATCATCATGATAAGTTTAAATGGGTTCAGTTCGGATTCGAACCTTCATTTGGACCATGTCTCTAGTTTTATGGGCTTGGGTAAGCTTCATCTTGATGTTTTAGCATGGGAATGATTGTTGGCTTCTGTTTGTATGGCTCTTGTACCGTGTGTTAAGGTGACACTCGGAGGTGTGTTGGTAATTTGGAAATGAAATGTATCCATTTGAATAATACTTATCAGTCCAATTAGTTTGAGCGATGTCTACTTATTTCCCCAAGTATTATTAGGGATGATAAGTTATAAGGTGGGGAGGTTGTATCATCCCTTGTTTCTAGACCGGATGAAATTCCAACGGAATTTTAATTTAATCATTTAGTGCACAATCTATTTTTCAGACCGATATTTGGAATGAAATTATGAGAGTTAAAACACTTAAAATTGTTTTTTCTAGACTTAGGTAAAGTCCTAATAGGTCCCTCGGAAGTCTCGTTGAGTTTTGGGTGCACCAGACCCTAGAAATCATAAGTTTGGGTGGTCTGAACAGAGCTCATGATTTTTCTGAAATCGTGCATCCCCCAGTAGAAAATAGTGTGACTTATAGAGGTTATCATATGTGAAGCTCATGGACTGTGCACAATTTTCCCAAAATTTATGCCTATCCTGTATGGTTATTTCCACTTGGACAGTAACCTCACATTGTTCATCACATGGTTGGTTCACAGTTTGTCCAAACCATGCAGCAAAACCGTGCATCCTAGTTTAGAGGGTAAAATTACAAAATTTACCTTAAAGAAATCTTTAAACCTCTTTTATTTCATCCCCTATTTTTTATTAGGATTCTCCTCCTCCTCCAACACGTGATCACTCATTTCCATTAAGCTAGGGATCTTTATTTCTCCTTCATTCATCATTTTAATCCTTCAACATCAGAAGCAACAAAAATCCCTCAGTAAGGTCCTCGATCTGTACTATTCTATTTCATGGTTCTCCTTATATTTTCTATGCTCTTTGGGTGCAATGGATTTTCCCTATTTTGGGTCATTTTACAAACCCTTTATTTTCTTCCATTCTAGGTCGAATCGAGCCTCGATAGTGGATGATTGGAGCTCTACTACATCGAGGTAGGTGGTATATAATTTTTCTCATTGTTTTGTCACATTTTAAATGAAGTTTCATCATTCCAATCACTAGATATTTTTAGAGACACTTCATTTATACTTAATCAATTAATTAAAATTGTTTTCAATGTCTTATGTGACTTCTCCTTACTATAAAACCCATCCATGCATCATTCTCTTGGTTTCTGACCACCCCTTTGGGTGTTTCCACCATCAAAGGTCGTCTTCCACTTACTATAAAGGCTTAAATCACCATGTGTGAATTTAAACTTGGTTAAATGACTTCATATTTCAAATGAAATTAATATAAATGGATGGAAATGGGTTTGTCACTTGATCTTCATTCCTCACACCTTGGAAATTAATTTCTTATGCTTGACGCTTCTCCTTAGAATCCAAAATTCCCTTTTGTTTTGATTAATTCAATGTCCCTTGAGGGGTAACACCCCATAATAGTTTTCCTTGAGTGATTAATTAATTTTAATTGGGTGTTGATCCATTTGTTAAACCATCTAATCATTCCTTAGATGCAATTGTTGAATTAGACCAATAGTCCAATTGCATAATACATATGCCTCATGCCTTGAATGATCCATTAAAATGGAAATGTATTGAGTAAAATGACCTTCTTGTTTTAAATTATTTAACTTATGAATTAGTCCCTATTTCTTAGATTATTAAAAATTAATTTATTTTTTAATGTATTTATCTTAGTTTCGGGGTGATATGAGGGGTTCTGACTTAAGGACCCCTTGGATGGACACTCATTCATTTCTGTTAGATTTTTCTAATTCTTAGGAAACATATCAAGAGTGCCACCATCTATGCCTGGGAAATTTTTATCATGAGTTATATATTTTATTCCTGGATGAGTGAAATTGGTTCTTTAGGGGAGTGTAATGACCTAAACCTTCGTTTCAGGTATGTTTTTTCTTTTTCTGGAGTTTTTGAGAAAAGATGAGTTTCTGGAAATTTTTGAAGTACACGCCATGTACTTCGATGTCGTGCGAGGCCGTGTGCTAGCCATGTCTGGGCCACACACACAGTTGTGTGGGGTGATGTGGAGGCTGCTTAAATCGGAGTACAGAAAATCCTAGTATACACCATGTACTCCAAAAGTACACGTCGTGTACTTTTTTTTATTAAACGGACCGGGATCGCGTCTGACCGCCAGAATTGTATTCTTCTAGGTCACGTTTGACCAAGATAATCCATATAGTGCCATAAATTCTCTGATCCCCCGTGCCTCTGTCTGTTCTCTGAATCGACCGTCGTCGATTGTGTTGGAACCACAGCGGTAAGCTTTCCCTTCTTAAAGAGATTCGTTTTCCAATTCCTCCTCTTTTGAAAGTTATCATTGGTTGAATGTTTTGTTTGTTTTCATAGATCTATGATGTTATAAGGAGATTCCATACTCTTGGTTCAATTATATCAATCTACTAACACTAAGGTAGGTGGTTTGTGCCTTTTTGTTCGAAGTCTTTGAGTTTTGTGTGCAATTTCCACCAATACCCTTGAACGGGGTATTGCATGTTTACTGTTTTTTCCCTGTAGTTTTCCTTCCTTTCTTGTATACTTGTGTAGAGGTAATTTGGTTATATATGGGTATAATTTCTATGCATGGAAGTTTTGCCCATGCCTTGTTCTGTTTCCAACATTTTGGTCTTGTTCAGCCTTTGGTCGTTAAACCTGTTTTCTGTGCCTTGTGACCGTAGGATAGAGTGTTGTTCTCTGACATGATTGTTATGTTGTAGACTGGTTATCAAAGTAGCTTTTTAGATTTACTTTGTCCATATAGCATTATTATTCACTGACTTGCATGGGGCCGTGAGAGCCTACTGCTATAGACTATAAGGGGATAGACCAAGTGATCTTCCTCAGAGAGTCTTGAACATTATAGACTATTTGGGATAGACTGAGTGAGCTTCCAAGAGATTTTTGGACATTATAGACCACATAAGAATAGTCCAAGTGAGATTCCTCAGAGAGTCTTGAGCTTTATAGACTATATGGGGGTAGACCGAGTGAGATTCCTTGGAGAGTCTATGTTTTGTTTGAATTTCCTTAAATCATTCCAGGCTATAGAAGGAATTGACCGAGTGAGCTTCCTCAGAGAGTTTGTGATCGACCTGAGGCTATAAGAGTAATTGACTGAGTGATCTTCCTCAGAGAGTCTCTAGACCTTGGGGTTATAAGGGTAATTGACCGCATGATCATCCTCAGAGATTCCCTGACTACCTTAGACTATAAAGGGAATTGACTGAGCGTACTTCCTTAGAGAGTCTTATATATTTTTCATATGACCAAATCATAGGGGTTAGGCTGAGTGTACTTCCCAGAGGGTTGTTGGTACTTCTTGGATAGGACCAGAGGGGATGGCTGTGAGTACTTCCCAGAGGGATTCCTATTTGTGGTTAGCTATTTGCTTCACTGATTCTTGTTGATCTGTGGATTGTTTACTGTTGTGTATCATCCTGTTTACTGGTTACTGTTTACTACTTACTGTACTATTACCTGTCATATGCTCACTGACTATTAAGCGTAGATCTTCGAGTGTTTTCCTACTAGTATTTAGTCTCACACCCTGTTTGGGTCATGCTTTTGGGCCCAAATAGATTATATTGCTTCAGGTATAGACAAGGGAAAGCGTCATTCGACTTCAGGTACTTGATTGCATTGGAGCAGGAGAGCATGGGACCCAGTTTAGGCTTGCGATGTTGAGGAGTTACTTATCTGTTTTTCTTTTAATTTGTTTTAGTATTGTGTTCAGCATTGTGACTTTTTTGCATTCTTTTCTAGACATATTTATCATGCATCATTTAAGATATATGTGTGTTCTCCAGTTGTTTATTGTTTTATTATTCCATTTTTTACAATTGTTGGATATTTACTACTTCCTCTATTGTATGTGTTGTTTACTTTCGCTATGTACTCTGCCGATGAGGGCATGGTTTCCCCACTAATAGACCCAAGGCCCTCACTACTAGTCGGCAGCCTATGGCGTCCGTGGAAATGCGCTTGAGGCCATGTGACCAACCGGGGACGGGGCGCCTCTGGGTGTCTCCCAGAACCGGGATGTTACAAATTGGTATTAGAGGAACTCTTTTATCTTGACTTACTGTTTGGAGCCTATAGCCCGAGATAGGACGGAATAGGTACTTGGTAATAAGTTGTGCCTGGGAGTAGCTAAACTGTGTATAGGGAAAATCCAATCTACCTCTTTGATTGCAATTTCTTTGGGTTTTTCAATTTTTACATTTGATATGATTTCACCGTTGGGTGATTCAAATGCCTTGTGCTGTTATCATTGTTGTTATTGCAGTTCCATTTCTGTCGCAACTCGATGAGATGAGGGTATTCCATATCATGCATCATATAGGAACTTGTTAGAAATCACATTCCATGCATTCTTACCATGCCATCTAATATGAATTATAGATTGCATGCTGTTGTGATAGAAATTGTGTAGATTATGCATGCTATTGTGATATATTCTTTGATAGAATCTATGCTATTTTATAGAGAATTTTTCTGAATAGTACTTTGCTTAGATGTATTCCAAACTTTGGTTCTTAAGGTGTTATGGGCCCTCATGGACTATAATTTGGTGGATCATTTCCTGGTTTCCTTGTTATATCTTTTATAAGATGCCAAGTTCTGATTCACGGGGAGTATAGGTCCTCACGGATCGGAATTTGGCACCTTAACTCTTGCTTTCTATGTTTTCTGGGCTTCGGAGAAATTTCTGAGCTACTTCCTGGAAAACCCAGAATACATGGTGTGTACTTTATTAATACACACTATGTAGTTTTTAAACTGTGTCACTGATTGTGTGGTTAGAAACACGGGGTTGTGAAAAAAATCTTCTAGAACACACTGTGCACGGTACGTACACACCGTGTTGTAGTGACCGTGTGTCTACCCGTGTGACTAATGACATGGATGGATGAAACATCAACTATACACATTGTGTCCTGTTATCACACTCCATGCCATGTAACCTAAGTACCCGACTGTGTCACAAAAAACACAGGTCGGGAAAAACCTTCAAGTACATGTTGTGTTCTCAGGGAGCATGTCATGTAGAGTGAACCGTGTAGTTGTCCATGTAATTAACAACACAGGTCATTGAAACCTTGTTTAGTACATGTTGTATCCTTTGTGAACATTCCATGTAGTATAGGATTATGAGGACCATGTGGGTTAGCCATGTAAGGAGACTCGGGCAGGGTAATAGAGTTCAAGTACACACCGTGTGTTGGGACAACATGCTGTGTGGTTGGGGGATTACACGACCAGTTGTGAAAGAAGTACACGCCCATGCAGATGTATTAAAAGAACATGTCGTTTAGTTTTTATACACACCGTATAGTCATGTTTTTTAAAACATGAATGTTTTTTTCTCTTGTTCCCCTATTGTACTCTTGTGTTCCGAGTCTTTGATAATCCTGATTTAAGGTGTGATTTGACCTTTCAGAGTTATGTCATCGAGATGTCCTCCGGTTGTACGTCACCTACCAGACGGTGATCAGACACCAGATATGGCCGATCAGGGACCTCTTATAGATCCTCCTGATGTGCCAGCCTTGGCACCAGTAGTTATACCAGTTGTAGGCACTGATGCACAGTTTAGGGAAGACTTTATGAAGATGATGCATACCCTCTAGGGAGGTCCACCTCCTGCCCCATCGATGGAAGAGTTGACGCGGGTTTTCTAGCAGCATCATCCTCCTACTTTATCAGGGGATGGAGGATCTCAGGCTGTAGAGTCGTGGCTAGAGGCCACGCAGAAAATTTTCAAGCATCTGGAGATACCTCCAGAGAAGAGGGTGAATCTCCCTACCTATATGCTCCGAGACTCCACCAAGAGGTGGTGGGAGGTGATCTCACAGTCAGGGTGCTATCAGAGTATGACTTGGGATGAGTTTCGGTGCATCTTCTATGATTACTTCAACTCGGAGACCTTGAGGGCCGATCGAGCCTAGGAGTTTATAACTCTGGAGTGGGGTACTCTTTATGTTATGGAGTACTCGTCTCACTTCACTGAGCTACAACATTTCATGCCTATTACAGGAGGTGAGGATTTGTTCCTTACACAAAAGTTTGAGGATGGTCTGAGGCACGACATATGCTCGTAGGTGAACATCTTCAGGTTGACTTTGATATCATCTATGGTCAACCAGGCACTGATCACTGAGCAGAATCTGAGGGATTCTAGAGAAGTGACATAGGGCAGTTCGACATCTAGAGTCGGTGTTCCTCCTACTGATAGCAGGCAGCACCACAGGGAGTCTGCTTGAGGAGATTAGAGTAGGCAGAATATAACTTTGGGCAGCCAGGTAGTATGCTACCAGAGCAGGAGGAGCGAGCATACTATGCCTCAGTTCCAGAGAGACCTGATGGAGTGCCGATATTGCGGCAAGATGGACCATATTCAAAGTTTTTGTCAGATATTCTTACCTACAGCTGGTGGTAGGGGTTCTTCTATGACCCTGTATTGAGGAGATGCATCTCCAGCTTCTCACCAGTCTGGGAACTGGAGTTCTTCTGGCCATTCGGGTCGAGGTGGAGGTCGCAGCCATAGTGGTCAGTCACCAGGTTACCAGCGACAGTAGAGTGGATTAGCTCAGAGTGGTTATCCAGGGTCACAGGGCCGCGATACAGGCCAATCTTTTGCATTGGAGCAAACCCATCAGGAGCAGGATCTCGACCCTTCTACAGTTCAAGGTACAATCTTAGTAGCCTCAGTTTTATCTTCAACTCTTTTCGATACTGGTGATACACATAGCTTAATCTCTATTGCTTTGGTGGAGAGCCTTGGGCTCTGCATCTTTTCCTCTACCGATACTCTGACTCTAAACACATCGTTGGGGACTAGAGCGGTTAGCGTACGTCAGAACAGAGAGTGCTCTCTTGAGGTTGCAGTGTGTCATTTCTTGTGGGACCTCTATGTCCTAGAGATGATGAGCTATGATTTCATTCACCGAATGGAGTGGTTAGTCCCCTTCTTGGAATTCTTCGATTGCTATCACCGCAGGGTGAGTTTTGTATCACCAGAGGGTGGATCCTTTCTTCATAGAGGCAAGTGGGATGTCTAGGTGAGTCGAGCAGGACCTGAGCATCATGGGATAAGAGGAATTACAGCCCAGATTTCTAGTCTTTATCAGGATGACCAGGGGACTTCATAGTTATACTTTCCTCTAGTAGTGGATCATTTTATAGATGTCTTTTTAGAGGACTTTTCAGGTTTGCCTCTGAAGTGTGAGATAGACTTCTCAATTGAGCTTGTGCCAGGAGTGGCACGGGGGTCCATTATTCCTTATAGTATGGTTACACCTGAGTTGCAGGAGCTCAAGAAGCATTTAGAGGAGTTGTAGTAAAAGGTTTTCATCTGACCCAGTACTTCACCATGGGGTTCGCATATCCTATTTGTGAATAAGGAAGATGGCACCCTCATGATTTTTGTGGATTATCGGAAGCTAAACTAGTTGACGGTCAAGAACCGATATCCCTTGCAGTGGATTGATGATCTCTTTGATCAGCTTCGAGGAGCCCGTGTGTTCTCGAAGATTGACTTGAGATCTGGTTATCATCAGTTGCGTGTTATAACATCTGATATACCTCTTACATCTTTCCAGAGTAGGTATGTTCTGTACGAGTATATGGTTATGTTGTTCACTCTCACGAACGCGCCTGTAGTTTTCATGGTACTGATGAACCAAGTGTTCCACCCATACTTAGATTCCTTAATGGTGGTTTTCGTGGACAACATCTTGGTGTACTCTCACACTCAACATGACCATGCTAACCATCTTGAGATCGTCCTGAGTATACAAAGAGAGCATCAGTTATATGCTAAGCTCTCGAAATGACACTTTTGGATCGAGAAAATTCATTTCTGGGGTCATGTTATCTCAGAGACAGAAGTATCAGTAGACCCAGAGAAAGTGAGAGCTGTAGTTTCCTGGGAGTAGCCGAAGAATGTCTTTGAGGTATGGAGTTTTTTATGGATGGATGGATACTACAGGCATTTAATACAAGACTTTTCATGCCTAGCATCACCACTGAAAGGTCTGACAAAGAAAGGGGAAAAGTTCTCATGGTTATATTGTCGTGAGTCAGCCTTTCAGAAGCTAAAGGGGAGGTTGATGTCAGCACCAGTACTAGTCTTTCCAGATCTGGGAAAGAGTTATAATGTTTACTGTGATTCTTCAGGTATCAGGCTGGGAGCTGTGCTGATATAGGGAGATGGATTTGTTGCGTATGGGTCTCGACAGTTGAGGCCACATGAGAGGAACTACCTAACACACGATTTGGAGCTGGCGATAGTTGTTCATGCCTTACAAAGTTGGATACATTATCTTCTGGGAAAACATTTTATGGTTTTCACTGACCACAAAAGTCTGAAGTACATCTTCACTCAGTGTGATCTGAATCTGAGACAACACAGGTGGGTCGAGTATCTTCAGTCCTTTGACTTTGAGCTTGCCTATACACCTGGGAAAGGCAACGCAGTGGCTAACGCGTTGTGTAGGAGAAATCAGATACAAGTAGTCTAGAAGGACAGCAGTGAGTGGAATCTTATGGATCTGTTCTCTAAGATGCATTTTGAGGTGCATGACAGACTGGGGCAGACTTTTTTATCTTCTATATCTGTTACCTATACTCTTCTCGATCAGGTATGGATGAGGTAGCTATCAGACTCGGAAGGCCTAGTCCTGCAGAAGAGTGTGTCAGGATGGGACCCTCTTTCTGGATGGACAGTAGGCGAGGATGAGATATTGTGTTTCCAAGGATGTGTATGGGTTCTAGCAGATATACGCGAGGAGCTGATGTTGGATTTTTATTCCTCAGTTTGGGCAGTTCATCCTAGTGTCACCAAGATGAATCGCGATCTACACAGCCAGTATTGGTGGCCATGTATGAAGAGGGATGTTTCTGGTTTCGTCATGAGATGTTCTACGTGTCAGCAGGTGAAGGCAGAACACCAGTGACTAGTAGGTATTTTATAGCAGTTACCCATTCTTGAGTGGAAGTGGAACGACGTCGCGATGGAATTCTTGATTGGGTTTCCAAGATCACCTCGTGGGAATGATTCTATTTGGGTTGTCATCAATAGGCTTACGAAGGTTGCTCACTTCTTACTGACCAAGGAGACCTTCCGTGTTGATGAAATGAAATAGTTGTATATCTAAGAGATTGTACATCTACATGGAGTTCCATATTCCATTGTTTCATATAGGGATGCGTTTTTTACTTCTTAGGTCTGGTACGGGCTTCAGAAGGCATTGGGTATACAGCTTCTTCTCAGTGCCGCATACAATCCTCAGACAGATGGCCAGTCCGAGTGTACGATGTAGGTGCTTGAGGATATTCTCTGAGTTTGCATTCCGGACTTTGGATGTTCTTGGGAGAAGCATATACCTCTTGTGGATTTCTCTTACAACAATAGTTTTCAGGCGACTATTCAGATGACACCTTACGAGGCCTTGTATGGTATGCCATGTCGATCACCTTTATGCTGGCTGGAGGCAGGAGAGGTGGCTTTGCTGGGACCTCGTCTTGTCCAAGAGACCTCAGAGCAGATAGAGTTGATTCGGAAGAGGATGGTTATGGAACAGTCTCGACAGAAGTCTTATACTGATCAGCGGAGACGCCCTCTGGAGTTCGAGGTCGGGGATCAGGTTTTCTTGCGTGTCGCACCGAGGCTGGGACACAAGAGGATTCCGAGACAAGGTAATCTTTCACCAAGTTACGTCGGGCCATTTGAGGTGTTGGAGAAAGTTGGGTCGGTTTCCTATCGGATTCAGTTACCTCAGAGGTACCGGGCTATGCACGATGTCTTCCACGTTTCCCAACTTCGATGTTACTTTTCAGACCTATCTCATGTCTTTCATCCTAAGGAGGTTGAGCTCGAAACGGATGCATCTTTTGAGGAACATCCTATTCAGTTTGTCAATCGCAGTACGAAGGTTCTTCATGGCCGGTCTGTTCCTCTGGTACGGGTGCTATGGCAGCACAGGCGTGTACATGACAACACTTGGGAGAGGGAGGCCGATGTATGATCATAGTGTCCAAAGTTGTTTGAGGTTTCTTCTTCCATGCCTTGCTAGGGAAATTCGGGGATGAATTTATTCAAGGGGGGAAGTTTGTAAGAACCCGGACCTTTATTCCAGGTATGTTTTTCCTTTTTCTGGAGTTTTTGAGAAAAGAGGAGTTTCTGAAGAAAAAAAATTAAGTACACACCATGTACTTCGATGCTGCATGAGGCCGTGTGTTGGCCACGTCCGGGCCACACACATGTTCGTGTGGGGTGATGTGGAGGCCACTTAAATCAGAGTATGGAAAATCCTAGTACACACCATGTACTCCAAAAGTACACGCTGCGTACTTTATTTTTTTCATTAAATGGACTGGGATCACATCTGACCGCCAGAATCTTCTTCTTCTAGGTCTCGTTCAACCAAGAGAAGTTGTACAGTTCCAGAACTTCTCTGATCCCCCGTGCCTCTGTCCGTTCTCTGAATCGACCATTGTCGATTGCGTTGTAACCGTAGCGGTAAGCTCTCCCTTCTTCTAGAGCATCATTTTCCAATTCTCTTCTTTTGCATGTTATTATGGGTTGAACGTTTTGTGTGTTTTTGTAGATCTACGAAGTTCTAAGTATATTCAAGCCTAATTGTTCAATTATATCAACCTCCTAATGCTAAGGTAGGTGGTTTGTGCCTTTCCATTCGAATTCTTTGAGTTTTGTGTGCAATTTCCACCAATACCCTTGAACGGGGTATTGCGTGTTTACTGTTTTCCCCTTATAGTTTTCTTGCCTTTATTGTATGCTTTTGTAGAGTTAATTTGGTTATTTATGAGGGTAATTTCTATACTTGGATGTTCTCCCCATGCCTTGTTCAGTTTATGACCTTTTGGTCTTGTTCAGCCTTTGTCCGTTATACCTTTTTTCCATGCCTTATGACCATAGGATGGAGTGTTGTTCCCTGACATTATTGTTATGTTGTAGACTAGTTATCCAAGTAGCTATATACGTTTATTTTGGCTATATAGCATTATTATGTACTGACTTGCATGGGGTCGTGAGAACCTGGTGCTATAGACTATAAGGGGATAGACCATGTGAGCTTCCTCGGAGAGTCTTGGACATTATAGACTATAGGGGATAGACCGAGTGAGCTTCTCAGAGAGTCTTAGACATTATAGACCATAGGAAGATAGACCGAGTGAGCTTCTTTAGAGAGTTTTGAGTTTTATAGACTATATGGGGGTAGACCGAGTGAGTTTCCTCAAAGAGTCTGTGTTTTGTTTGAATTTCCTTAAACCATTCCAGGCTATAGGAGGAATTGACCGAGTGAGATTCCTCAGATATTTTGTGATCGACCTGAGGCTATAAGAGGAATTGACCGAGTGAGATTCCTCAGAGAGTCTCTAGACCTTGGGTCTATAAGGGGAATTGACCGTGTGATCATTCTCAGAGAGTCCCTAACTACCTAAGACTATAAAGAGAATTGACTAAACGTGCTTCCTCGGAGAGTCTTATATTTTTTTCATATGACCAAACCATAGGGGTTAGGCTGAGTGTACTTCCCAAAGGGTTGTTGGTACTTCTTGGATAAGACCAGAGGTGATGGCTATGAGTAATTCTCAGAGGGATTTTGATTTGTGGTTAGTTGTTTTCTTCATTGCTGGTTGTTGATCTATGGATTGTTTACTGTTGTGTATCATCCTGTTTACTGGTTACTTTTTAATGCTTACTATACTATTACCTACCATATGCTCACTGACTATTAGGCACAAATCTTCGGGTGGTTACCTACTAGGATTTAGTCTCACACCCTATTTGGGTCTTTCTTTTGGGCCCAAAAAGATTATATTACTGCAGGTATAGACAAAGGAAAGCGCCCTTCGACTTTAGGTACTTGATTGCATTAGAGCAGGAGAGCATTGGACCAAGCCGAGGCCTGTGATGCTGAGGAGTTGCTTATCTATTTTTCTTTTACTTTGGTTTAGTATTGTATTCAGCATTGTGACTTGTTTGGATGCTTTCCTATACATGTGTATCATGCATCATTTCATATATATGTGTCTGCTCCAATTTTTTTTGTTTTAGTCTTATGATGTTTACTGTTGTTGGATATTTACTGCTTCCTCTATTGTATGTGTTGTTTACTTCCGTTGTGTACTCTGCCAATGAGGGAAATGTTTCCCCACTAACACACCCAAGGCCCTCGTTGCTAGTCGGAAGCCTCTGGCATTCAAGAAAATGCACTTGAGGCTATGTGACCAACCAGGGACAGGGCGCCTCTGGGTGGATCCCAGAACCGGGACGTTACAGGAAGACCCCTTGAATGGGCTCAAAGACATGATTTGTTGAACCATCCCTCAAGATATACTCAAGGCCCTATGTGGGATACCATGTATGGAATTGGGGGTTAGTAAATGAATTTTCAAACTATACTTAGAGTGGAACATGGGACTTCATTCCTGGGTCACCATGCACAAACTTCTTGGCTACGGTTATATGTGGAGCCCCTTAATAGATACTTGTAAATTCCTGACATATTTTTTATGGATGGGCTCAATGTGTCTCGCTATATTTTTTAAAGTGGTTTTAAAATTGGATTTATGAAGAGGTTAATGAATGTTTCCAAAATGAGAATTGATCCTTTTGTATTAATGATATAGGGACATGTCCTCTAGGACTAAGAACAAGCTTGGGGACAGTGCATCACCTGGTACCTTATATATCTCACTTTATCATTGTAGGTTCCTTTAGTTTATACATACGGGCTTAGTCCAAAGATGGTAATTATGTGGGTCTCCAAGTGTAACCCAGTCTAATGCTTTTATTTATTTATTTTGTATTCCATTTGAATTAAATATAAAACTTATTATTATTTTTAATGCATGAAATGGTTTTTCCTAGACATCGTGGGTAGTGTCCTACTGATATTGTATTTCACACCCTATTCAATCTACCATTGAACTGTGGTACCTGAACATACCTCCTTGGTTGTAGGATTACAATCCTTGGTTATTTCTTGTGTTGTCAAACTAGTACCCAGGAGTAAAAGCATAGGACAAAGCTGATACTCGGGATTCTCATAGATCTAGCCTTTTGGATTTAAATATCTTATTGTATTGTACCTTCCTTTTTTATTTTACTTATGATTGTAACTGTAAAATCATATGAACTAAATGAATTGTTTTTTTATTTTTTTGGACACTTTTACTATCATATTACTTTTATCTTCCGCATATTTTTTTCATTTCTGTATACTACTTATGTTATTGTATATTTATTTAATTATGAATACATCATTGTTCCACTCTGATATTGAGGGTATAGTCTCCCCACCATAACACCATTATACCCTCATTTCTATTCAATAGCCTCTAGAGTAAGGGGAGGTGTGCTTGAGGCCATTTGGTGACTGATCCAGCTACTATTTCCATAGTCATCCAGGCCATGACATTACAAAGTTATGGATTAATTGGCATGTTTTTCAGTCATTTACCATGCTATGAGGATTATCATTTATTTATTTATAGTAGATTATTCTATACTTAAACATTATTAATAATTTTATCTCACCCCTTTCTAATTTTTTAATTTTCTAGAGGATGCCAAGAAGTTTATTATGAGTGATATGTAGGGTTAAGTTAGGAGATTAATGGTGTTATAAAAATATTATCTATATTGTGTTTTATATTTTCAATTATAATTTAAGGTTCAAATATATATCTATTTTACCAAAGCTTCTAAACTATTCGGTCTTTCAAGATACGATTCCTTGTATCTTATGCTAATACAATAAAGTAAGGCACCATCTCTAGGCTACTGTGGTTGGGGTCATTTTAGTTGGTATCACAAGGAGATTTAGTAGAAACATTAGGAACTAGATTTAGGATAATATAGATTGGGTAACGTATCCCTATGATATAATTTGAGGATAAAAATAAAAGAACATACTAAATAAACCTTGTTTATGATTATGAAATTATCAATGCATAAATTATTGAATTTAAGTTACTCAATATTTAGAATTATAAAAATTAATAATTTTAATATCTAATATAGTATATTCCATTTTTTATAAATGGAACATGGAAGGAATAAGGGTATTAATACTCATGAACAATGTAAATATTTCCCTGTTGAGGAAGACAATACAGCTGGTATTGGATTTAAGAAAGTTATGACCATATTAGGTCATCTTACTTAGGATATAATGAATGAACATGATACACATATGTTGGATCATTTCATGTGGTACAATCCCCCATATTTTAGTGGGACTAATAATCTAGTGGTAGCTTCACAATGGATTAAGTCCTTTGAAATGATATTTCTAATATTGGGATGTGATTAAAAGGAAAAGGTTAAATATGTAGTGTATTTTCTCAATGGCCATGCTAATCAATAGTGATCATTGATATATAATACTAGGGAGAAAGAGGAAATATAACTCTAGGAATGGAAATATTTTAAGGAGACATTATTTGAAAAATATTTCCCTCATGAGAAAAAATTGATATGAATAGAAAGTTCTTTAGTTTAAAGAAAACGGAGGAAGAAAGTGTTGAAGAGTATAAATCAACCTTTATAAGGCTAAAAGGTATGCTAAAAATTATATATGAAACACATAATACAAGATTAACTATTTCATTGAAGGTTTCAATCCAAGTAACTAAAGAGAATTGGATTATAAAACATTTTCATCATATGACGTAATAATTTTATGTTTAATCAAGATAGAGAAATAATTCTCCATGTCTTATAGATTAAATTGGATGCAAGAGAAGAAGAGGGTGGAATATCATATCATGGATAAATGAAATAAGGTAAAGAATTATTTTCCAACATGTGATAACTATGGAAAGAATCACCCTAAGAAATTATTGAAAGGATTGGGAGTTTGTTATAAGTGTATAGAAAAGGGTCACCAAGAAAAAGAATGTAAAGGAAAGAAATAAATGATTAATATTAAATGTTTAAACTATAGTTAAATGGGGAATTACACAAATAAATTCCCCTAATGTAAAGGTAATATACCTCAAAATAAGCTAAGGGATCAAGGTCAAGATGATGATATTAATACAACCGAAAGTGAGTGATTAATATTATTTTGTATTTGGATTCGTTAAATATTTTGTAAAAGTATTATATTTATGATATTTTAATCATAATAATTATGAAATGTATAAGGGTTATACTATAATACTTCTTCTTAAGGATTTAGAAGCATGTGATGAATAGTACCAAGAGAATTATCTTGTTGCAAGTTGACCATTTGTAAAACACATGATTTGAGGAAGATAGCCTTAATATGTGCTAGATTTTGAGATAATAATGATAAAGATATATTTATGGGATAGTTATTGTGAACATGAAAGTGTTTAGTGATTTGAAGTTTTATGTTATCTTTTCAGAATTTACTACATGTTTGGATTTAGGGAATATATTCAACAACTTCGTATCTTATTTTTAGAAGAATTATTATTTTCATTAGGGTTTTAAGGTGACCAAGGTATTAATATATTTGTAATATAACATTAATATTTATATTATGTTGTTTAGATTATCTAATATTAAGTTTATTTTGGAAATTTAGTGATCTTATTTCTAAATTTTTGGTATTTGAATTTTGACAAACATACTTTGTATGAGTCTTAAGATTAACTACTTATGGAATGGATTATGTTGAACTTTGGATAATATTGTTTATTGATAACATATGCTAACTATTTTGGTTTTAGTAAATATTTAAAGGCTGAAGAAATGAATTTTGGATCTTATGATTCATTAAGTGCTTTATGAATAAAAATTTCAACTTGAATATCCATTTCATGGCATAAGATACGAAGTTAAAATATATAAAATTATAAAAAGGATAATATTATGCTTATGACATGGAAATAAATCAAGTAAGTTTATTCTATCAAGTTATTATCTGGATAGTTAAATAATCCCTTAAATTTTGGAAACTAATTTGGAATGAAAATTCTATTCGTTGAATTTTCATACCATGAAATAAATGGATTATTTAACCCATCATAGGTTTACGGTTTTGTGATGGTAGACTTTCTGAAGAACATGTTCATAATCAATCTCCATAAAAACTTAATATTTTTATTTCTCTTCTATGTACTCGTTTTCAATTTTCACTAATGTTATCCTATTCGAAATCCTAATTTTTTGGTAACCTTAACATTTTCCTTTCCATCATATTAAGGGGATGTTTTATTAATCCTATTTATGATGTGGGTTTTCCACAAAGGTATTTTTAAGTATCAACCTTTAATTTTCAAAGTAAAATTTCAAATTATAAGGATGAAATTTATTGGAGTAGGGTAGAATATAACACCCAAAGATTTTATGTCATGTCTCTTCTTAAATAAATTCAATTTCATTGATATCTTATGTTACACAA
Organism: Viscum album; assembly: GCA_963277665.1. NCBI lineage: Eukaryota > Viridiplantae > Streptophyta > Magnoliopsida > Santalales > Viscaceae > Viscum > Viscum album. The sequence continues at coordinate 339,951,708 of OY728161.1, read as the reverse complement.
AACAACAAACTTAACCAAATGATTAAATATTATTATTTAATCACGATAGTTATCACTTAGCTATTGGAATGGAGAGAATTAATGATATTAACTAAGTTATAAAAATATAGTTTACAAATGTTTATAAAATGAATTAATTGGTTTCCAATAAATTATAAATAAAAATGAGAACCAATTGAACATAAAGGATGTATTTTTATAAAAAAACTATTTTATGCCCAAAAAGGAATTTTATCATAATAAATTAAATTTATCACTATTAGTGAAAGATATTAATAAAAATTATATTTTATATATTAAATATTTTTTTAAACTCATCCAATAAGTTTTATAGGAATGAGTTAAAAATATATCTAATTTTAAGCATAAAAAGTTATATATTTCTAAAGGTAGTTTTGTCGCCTTTTGATGGCACACTATTTTAAATAAATTTTTTGACCATTTTATAAAATTTATTTGAAAAAATAAAATTATTTTTTTAAATCATAATATCCAAATTATCTTAGTTTAAAATTATGGTATTTTTTGGAGAAGAATCATTTTTTTGATTAATAGTGAAAAATATTGAATTTTAATTGAAAACCGCTTTTTTCTAATTTATTTATAAAGTTAAATTATTTTTTAAATTTGTTTTAAAGTATAATTAGTATAATTATACATCAATAAAACGAATTTAGTTCATTTTAATCAATTTCACATTGAAATTGGATATAAAACATTTCAAACATTAGAACCTTTTCACTTTAAAAACATGATTTCTCATTACGTATGTGGGATTAATTTTAAATATAAATTATCCAATTATGTGAATTAAATTTGGTTAAATGGATTAAATATTTAGAATAATAAATTAAAAATTATTTATTATGATTATTTTTATTTTTAGGCCAAAATAAGTTACCATGGTAAAAAAATTATTTACCGCGATATAGGTAAAAAATGAAATGAGTTAATGTTAAAAAAGGAAAAGGATTAAAATACCTAAAAATACAATATTTAATGATTTTTTTGATGTTTTTATTTTCCCTAAACAGTCCATAAAATATTAATTTTCATTCAAAATATTTTTAAATTTATTTTACCTCAATGTTGTTGGCTTTAAATATAAAATAATCATTATTTTAGTCACTTAAACCCGCATCTCCTAAAGTATAAATACCACCCCTAACCATCCCATTTCAATTAAAAAATAATTTAATCTCATCCAATATCTAAAAAAAACTATCTTTCTCACTCTCCCCACATACAAGTTCTTATGGTCTCAAAAAAATACCAAATCTAAGGCCATTAAGGGGTCATCTAAGGAGGTGATATTCAAGAGGTAATTTTCTCAAAACACCTATCTTATTTTATTTTCTTCTACTTTATCCCCATATCTTCCATCAAAATAGTAGTAATAATTATAGAATCATTTAAATACTAGAATTTTATTTTTCTAATGGAATATATTATATCCATCCCATTTATTACCTCCTCTTATTCAAAGAAACGGAACTATTGTCCAAGTTATGCCGGTTAATCACTTCCATGAATTCTGTTTTTGTTATTTTTCGACTATCACCTTCATGGATAGTAATAAAAATATTATTCTGGTTAAATAATATTTTAATAGGTATATTAAACAAAACAAAACTAGTTCATGGAGTTTAGAAAAACTTCCAAAGTTAACGAAACGTTTATCATTAACATTTTATCAATTGAATCATCCTCATAAAATAATGAAAAATAATATTTAAGACACTTTATACTTAATTAGTTTAATTAATACTATTTAATTCTAATTTTTAGTTTTAATCTTATTTTACTAGAACATCCATAATTTTACACAAATGGAGTGATAATGAAACCAGGAAATGAACACACCTGAAACCGTGAAAATAATAAAATATTATTAATGAATGGGTTATAAGATGTTATAAAATCATCAAATGAGGTATTATAAATATTAATATAGTTCTTTAATTGGTTAATAAAATTCTTTAAACCATTATACATAATGTTAAAGTATGCACCACTAATGGGAATCGTGAGGTAAGGGGTTTCTTAACTCAATTTATACTCATTGGGTTGTACGTCAACTTAGTTGATTATATTATTACATGATTATGTATGGAATAAAATTTTTATTTATTTATCTTATATTATCACTTATATTAGTGTTTATATTTTATTTTTACCCATAATTATCCCATTGAAAAATTCTCACCTCAAAGATACGAATTTTTTAAGGGTTTTTCTCATCTCACTTTGGTGAGATAAATGACTCATTAACCACTTATTTATTGTTTGTGTTGTATGTATATAGAAATTTGATATATAATATCATTAATATCATTATATTAATGGTATTAAATGTTTTATTTGATAACTATTACCTTTATAGAGCATATGATTTGATTGATTACAAGTGTTAAGGGATTTCTTAATTCAATATTCATTAATTGGGTTAAACTTCTATTAAATTTATTATGACATGATACGGTCATGTGTGAAATAAATTCTCATTATATCATGATGTATTTCCACTTTTTTAATTTTTATTTATAAATAATACACATAATTTATTCATTTGATTAATTCCCACTTCAATGATAGGATATTTTTAATGGTTTATTTCATAAATATCACCATTGTTTGAGAATCTTTCTATCTAAGTCTCCATCAGGGATTAGTTCACTTTCATTTTTTCCAAAAATGTTTTGAAAATTTATTTTTAATAAATTATTTTATTCATGATTTATTTTTACAAAATTTTTTAAAGGAATATTTATGTCTTTTCGAAAACAATGTTTGTTTGGATTTTAGTGAAAAAGTGAAAGGAACCTTTATTTTAATATAGAGAGAACAAGAGGAATTTACATCCATCATGATTACTCGGATATTTTAAATCTTATTTTATAAGTTTCAGAAAAAAAAATTCAAAGAAAATTAATTTCAAATTTTTTTTGTGAAATTTAATTTTTAAAAAGTGATTTTCAAAATGAAAAGTGATATTTTCCTCAAGAATGTTTTTTAAGATATTTTTATGGTATTTTTATTTATCAGTGACAAAACCCCTTTATTTTTACTCCAAATATTATATGTTGAAATGATAAAATCCTTCTTGATTATTGGAAATCCATATTTCTTGTATCATGGGTATGACTATTTCCTAAGTTGTATACCATTTTTACTTACGATGATTACTCTGAAAGTTATTTGGTAAATTGGGAAAAACAATTAAATATATATATTTTTGTCAATATGGATTTTTTATAAGGCCTATTGATTAAAAAATTAAATAGATCATTTTTATATAAGAGGAATTCTTGGACATGGAAGAATGGGTGGGGACCATATATAGAAAATCTCATTGATGCCATAATAGTATCTTGGGACAAATTTAGTTAGTGAAAAACCCTTCGTGTTTGTTTTTATGAAATTTTAAATTGTTCGTGGGATAGATCATGAAAATAGTGTCTTATGAAAGGTCATAAAGAAAATCATATAGGTTTATACCCACATACTTAAACTGGAAAAAGGATTGATCTTGATAGTATCTATCTAAAGGATATGTCTTGAAAGTTCAGATTTCCAACATTATTCATTCCATAATTATTGTTATTCCATGTGATTAATCGATTAGTTATAATATCCATGGTAAAGTTCCAAGCTTATGTGATTATTTATATGTAATTATTTAATCATATTTTATTCCTTCTATATCATTATCAAGTTATTGACTAATAGGCATGTGTTTCATTCATTTACCTTTCCATGATAATTATCCTTTATTGATTTATGATAGCTTCCATTATACTTAATCCTTATTGTGAATTTGAGCTCACAAAATTCATATGTTTTATTTTCCTCCAGGATGCAAAGAAGTTTCTTATGAGTTATACATAGGGTTAATATAATATATTAATGGTGTTCTCCAAGGATTCACTATGTTGTGTTTTATATTTACAATTATAATGTAAGTTTCAAAAATGTATTTAGTTTTCCAAAACTACTAAATTGTTTGGTCCTTTAGAATATAATTCCTTATATCATATAAAAATGTAATAAAGTAAGTCATTGACTCTAGGACAATGGGGTCATATTTGCTATATAACTAAGGTTAAATGGTTTATTCAAGATACGACCAAATTGGTAAAGCAACGATATCCCATTTTATGGGTTAATATGGTATTAGTTATCTTTAAAAATTAATTTTTAAGAATTGATAAATTTTTATTATGATTTTTTAAAATGGTTAACTGGTATTTAGTGTTTGAAATGATATTCTACATTAATTTATGTTATAAATAATTTTTAAATGGTCTGAATTTTTTTACAATTTGAAGATATTTAAAAAAAATGTGGGTTTTAAATTATGTTTTTTACCTAAATTATTTATTTTAAATAAAATATGATTTTAGATTATTTATGATAAATAATTAAATTTTCTATAACATATATATCGAAATGGGTTTGAATAATTTATTTTGTTTTAGTTTCCCTTTTAATGAAAGGCAAATTTCATATTTTTAATGGGTTATTGGTCTTGGTTTAATTTTATAAATTAGTGAGAGTTTTAATTATTGTATTTTTATTTATTTTGTTTCTTTTAAAAGGGGAAATTCAAATTGGTTTAGGATTTTTTTTATTTCATAATGGGTAAACTTTTTGGGTGTTTTGAGGTTGTCTATATTAGTTTAGTAAGTTTAAAATGTTTTATTTTACTATTTAAAGAGTATAAGTATAAATTTGGGTTATCCAATTTGATAGATGATGAATTATATGACTGATGAACCTTCATGAGATTAGAAAATTCTTTTATTTGAGGATAAAATTGGTTTTCAATGTGAAAACTCATTTATTTTGTGATTATTTGAGTTTCATAAGAGTATTAGTAGAATTAGGGAGTTTTATTGTAAAAAATGGGCATTAATGGGATGTTTTTGGGTGAAACAAAATTTTCAAGCATTGTGGCATAGTTACTGGCAAGATTTAGGGAAACTATGTAGGGTGATACGATGAGGAGCATTATTGGTAGACTATTGTGTTATGGTTTGTAGAATATATACCAATTATTTATTATTTTTTGGATTTTTTTATTACCCAATATCTCATATATTTGTGATGTAAACTAATGGGGGATTTAATAGGATGTTTTTGGGTGTTTTTGGATCATGTATGGTTAGTGAAACTTTATAAAGGTAGTTGGTGATGCACCTTTTTTAGATGTGTTTATAAGTTTATAATTTTTTTTATTTTCAGACTTTTGTAGTGCCCTCAATTTGGTTTACCTCCACCATGATCGAACTAGAGAGTTATCATCCTTAGCCATGCCTCCATGTATGCCAAATTATGCTAACCAATGGTGATGTTCCTTATAGTAAGTGGGGATACTATAGCTTCCCTAGTATAGATAACCATAAATCACCATGAAAGAAATATAATAATTATAATCACATAAATAAATCAAGAAGAAACTCATAACAACTACATGATACTATTAGATAAATAAAAATACATTCTATAACAGAATGATAAGATATAATGTTCAGAAGTCATATAGAAATGAATAGGATCTCCCATGGATATATTGTATACCATACACCCCAAAAATAGGCAAATCCAAGATCAACAAAAAACTAGTTTCAAGTACTAGGCTGATCCCATGTCCTAAATATTTTAAATCTCTATAAATCAATCATACAAATTAGGTCTATTGTTCTAACCAATGCTTGCAACCAATAAATATTCTTGCTTACAATAGTGTTTGATTGGGGTGTTTGTATAATTCGGTCGACCACCAATAACAATGTCTCTAAATATATATGGTATAAAAAAGTACTCTTAAAGTGTGATATTATCATAATAAATGTAATCGATCAATGAAAATAATAATTAATATGTCACACCCCTAGTTTCCACATGGTCACCTTGAGTTATAAATACTATTCATTCCCAGTGTTGTGGTGTCTCTAAACATATCATGATAAATCATAAGGCCAATGATGTAGTGCATTCCCATTCCTATTGAAAAAACCTAGTTAATTCAATAAATTAATAAATATCATGATTTATAAGTATCCATTTTATAAATATATATTCATCATATTTTTATAAATATTTTTATAAAACATTTCAGACAAAAAAAATGAATAATTTTATTTAACTAAATTGTTTTTCCATGAATTACATGGTTTTATTTAAAAGATAAATTTATTGATTTTATAAAATTAATTTCATAAAAAATGAATTAATTTTTGGAACCAACATATCAATTATATCTTAGGATGATTTTTTGGGATTTTTTGAAAATACTTATATTTGAGTGAATAGTGAAATGATGATTTTTGAAAAAATGTCATTTCTTTTTATTAAATCAAGTAATTTAAAAATACCATTATATTTTAAATTTAAATATATATTAATATAATATAAATTTTATTAAAAATAATCTAGATAATTATGTAGGAATCAAAATTATATTTCATTTTGGTATAAGCTCATTTTCATACTTAAAAATGTAATTTTCTAAAAATTATTTTTCATTCTATTTTTTGAATTTATATTAAATGTAATTTATAAAACTTATATAAATTGAATCTTGAAAAATGGATTTAATATTTTTAATTAGGATTTTCAATTTTAGTAATGATTTCAACATTATTTTTTGTCATTATGAATAGTAATCATGGTAAAAATATGTCGATGTGGAAAAGGGTAAATCCAGTTAATTGAGGTAAAATCTAAGTGATAAGGACACAAAATATTATATTAATTATTATTTAATGATTTTATTTATATCCTTATCACATTATATTATAAATTTTATAGTTTTTGGGCCACTGTCCCATGATTCAGACATTATAATATTAAAAAGGTTAAAAACAAAACAAGTGTGCCACTCCCCTCAGTTATAAAAGGACACCTCTTCACCTATCTTACTCACACATTTTTATAACTTTATTTTGGTAAATAACTACCTAAAACTATACCCAAAATACCTCCCTATTTCATAGAGGTATTTTTTTCTCAAAATATCAAACCACGAAATCTTAAGGTGTAATCCAACGAGAGATATTTGAGGAGAAGATATAAGTCCTAACTGATATATTTAAAGTTTATTTCTTCTTCTTCCTCCTGAAAATATTCTTCAAACATGATTAAATAATAGAATAATTATCTTAAATATAATAAAATTTTATTATATTATATTATAATCATTTTCATCTTCTTTTCTATCTTATAATAAATGCAAACATCGCTCGTACACACATGCTAACTACCACCTCCATGAAGCGATATGTTTTTCTTTTCATTGCCAGATCATATGGATGGTTAATATTATGGTAAATGGAAATATATTATATATAAAACATAATTATTATTCTTTAAAAGTAATATGTTACTTAAATATTTACCCTTTCTATTCATTGGAAATTGATAACGTTCCTCGTGAATACTTGGGGAATACGACCTCCATAAAGTGATGTGATTCATTTTTCATTTTAAACTTATAAGGATTGTCATAAGGATGGAAATAATGAATAAATATGAAAATTATAACATATTTATGATTTTTTAAACGTAAAATATTATTTACTTTATTTATTTTTCACCCATTGTAAAAATGAAAATGTTTTTCATGCATACATATGGACTACCATCTCTATGAAATTATGTGGTTCTTTTTCCATGACCACCATAATTGTTTGGTTTTAAACAACTATATAATGTACAAGTATGATAAATATAACATTTTTATTATTTAGGATATAATGTAACCATAACCCCTTTGACTATGGTTAATTCACCGATGTGATTTTGAGGTTATAAACCGAACGACCCCAAAATGTCTCACGTGAACTTAACTATTTTAGTAACTAAATAAAACATGGTAAAAATGAAATAAAATTAATAATTATAAATAAATTAACCTTTAAGATTTTTTATAATAAAGTATAAAACTAATATAATTTTATTATTTAGAAGATAGATAATGTATGAAGTTATACCGGGTCTAAGGTAAAGGATTTTTATATAAAACATTGTTTTAATTATTTTAAACTACTTCCCTCCATATACATGTTATTTTTAATGTTTAAAGAATGTTATTATTTATTATAAATAGATTATAAAGTTCATTTTAGACTATATTTTTTTTATTTACCAAATATTAAGATAGAATCTTCTCAACTTTTTCTGAAAGGGTCATTTTCTACTTTTTACAAAATTGCAAAAAGAAATTAGTGTACATATTGAACACATTTTCCCATTATCATATATGTTATTCATTATCAAGAAACCTATAAAGGTTAACCATGTTTTTTAAAAACTATAATATTTATTCTATTCTGGGTATTTTTCATTTAAAATAGTCTTTAAAGAAAAATGATATTTCTCATTATGATTGTGTGAAAATGGAAAGTGTTTTTCTTATGGGTTCAAATGAGGTTTTGTGATGAAAATTTAAAATATCGAAAACATTTTATTAATTATATACTAATTTTTCATTATTGATGATGATGGGTGAACTTTATATATATCATGGTGATGGGAGATCCCAATATAAGTCTCCAATGCATTGAGTAATGAATAGTCTTTGATGAAAAAAAATGAGGGAGATAATCGAGTGGGTTAATCCTATGAAATTAACTAGGATTCATTTATTTTGAAATAGGTTAAAAAAGTGAGAATAGTCCATTCATATGATACTCAAAGTTGGCTATATTATTCTTGAAAAACGGGTTTTTAAATAAAATATTTTAATTTCATGAGGTAAGGAAAGGTTATGAACTTCTAACATTGAAACCTTTTTTTAAAAGAAATATTTTTATAAGTTCCCATATACCTTAGTATTCCTTCATGTATTTTTCTATTCTTTGTAATGGGTTTAAAATGGTTTATTTTATAATATTATTAATTTCTCATATGGCTATGTTATATTTATATGCCTAATGTTTTATTGTGTAAAAGGTAAATGTATTCATGGTTTTTTAGGTTTTTCACTGGACTAACAGGATTATTTTACTTTTATATCACCTAATATGATTTGTTTTTCTAATCTCATATTTTAAAATGTTTTTCACATGATCTAATAATGAGTGTAAATTTTAAAAAGGTCGAGATTTTTACTATGGTGACTCATCTTAAATGAAGAAAAAAATGTCTTTAATTAAAGAGGGGTGTGAACTTATAGCTCTATTTTTGTGGAAAAAAATTTATACTATATTAATGTGTCTAATTTGTTATGTAATGTTTTTCCCTAATTCTGTAAAACTCTGAACTAATAAGGTCTGGAAAATTTAACGTGTTAAACTTATTATAAATCATGTAATTATGGGTTGAATAAGGCACAAGTAATTATAGTTAGTATCAAAAAAATGTTTAGATACCTTTAGAGGTTATAATAATGTTAAAATACAATTTACATATACACTAATTTATGGTTATATTCTTATGAGATAGATTTTGAATATTTTCATACTGCTTCATCTAATCCATGACTTTTTAGAATGGTTTCTCGTAGAGAAAACATGGAAGCTATAGTAGAAAGGCCTCAAGAGGATAATAACCTTAAAAGTTATCAAACTAAAATGGTTATATGAGATCATTTTGTGGAAGTGTTTAATTCATTGACATAGTACGTTAATAGTGTCTCCCATGAAAGAGAGATAATGAATTCTCTATATAGGAACATGTCTATAGTGTATCATTTAAGGAAAAATCACCCTCCAAAATTCGATGTATCTTTAAAACCAGTGAAATATGAAGGATGGATCAATTCTCTAGAAAATATATTTAATGTTTTGGGATGTATGAAAAATAAAAATATAACTCTTTATATTTATCTTTTTGAAGGTTAAGTTGATCTATGGTGGTCATTGATTAAAAATATGATGGAAAAAATATAATATTGATTTCATATAGTGGAAAAAATTAAGATGTTTTTCATAAGAAGTATTTTAAAAAAATTCACTGACTTATAATGGAGAGATTATTTCTAGAGTTAAATAAAATAGAGTATGTCTCAATGGCCACAGATGAGGTAAATTTTACAAGACTATCTGAATATGCACCAAATTTTGTTATGGAACATAAGAGTAAAATTATTAGATTTTTCACAGGTATACAACCAATTTCTTGAAGATAATTGTCCTATAATTAATTAAAAAAATTATGGGGAAGTTTTTCATTATGAGGAGAAATTTGAGATGGAGTTTTTTGACACTTATGTGCTTCATGATTACAAAATTAAGAAACAGTCAAAATGGAAATCAATGGAGAAGTATTCATCCAATAAATCTATAGGTAATCCCCCCAAATGTTCCAAATGTGGTAAAATAAAATTTAATTAATTATGATTAGTATTAGGAAGGTGTTATTGATGTGGTGAACTCAGACATTTGGCTCATTACTTTAAGTAAAATAGTTCTAATTTGACTAGTAACGGGTAAATAGAAATTAATCTAATAATGAGATGATTTAGTTGAAATAAGTTGGGTTATTATTCTAATTCATGTACAATGTTAGTTACTTGAGGTAGGACTCATCAATAATGAATAAAAAAAGCAATATAATTTTTTCCTACTATTATGGAAGATAATGGACTATAAAATGAAGTGGTTTTGGGTATATAACTTGTTTATTCATATTATTCCAATGTCTTATTTGATTTGGGATCCATGGGTTCCTTTATTTATAATAAATTTTAAAGTAAAATGTAAATACCATATTAATAAAAAAAGTAAAGTATTTTCGTAAAAAACACATGGGGTTTGTATAAAAGAAATAAGAATTTATAGAACTCTTTATATTATCATCTGTGGAATGGTTTTTTTTACAAACCTTATTGTATTTCCGATTATAGAGTTTGATTTTATTCTAGGTATATATTGAATTTCAATTTATCATAAAAATATATATTATAGAGATAAAAACTCATAATCAATTTTTATAGTGAGTTTGAATTTTTCTATAAGAATGAGTTCGTACATTTGATAACATATCAAGAAGTTGAGAAATTGGTTTAAGAAGGAAGTGAAAGTTATATTGATCATATTGTTTAAAATAAAGAAACTATTAAAATTAGGTATTCATGAGAAGTGAATGAATATATGGATGTATTTCTTGATGATTTTCTTGGTGTTATTCCTAATCAGTAGGTTGAGTTTATTATTAACTTTGTGTTTGATGCTAATACAAATTCAAAACCTCTTTATTGAATTTATTCAATTGAGTTACTGTAGATGAATAATTTATTGAAAGATTTTATTGATAAGGGTTTTATATATCCTAGATATTATCCTTCATGTGATCATTTTCTATTTTTTAAAAAGAATGATAGTTCCATGATACTTCTCATTGATTATAGAGCACTCAATAAAATCACTATTTAGAAAAAGTATTATTTTCCCCAAATAAATGACTTGTTTGATCATCTAAAGGTTTTATAGTATTTTTTCAAGATTTATCGTAGGTATAGGTATCATAAAATTATGTTGAATGAGGAAAATATTCCATAAATTATGTTCAGAACTAGGTATAGTTGTTATGATATTGTGGTTATTCCATTCGGGTTAACAAACATACCCATTAATGTTCTATATCTAAAGAATGGAGTGTCCAATGAGTATTTGGATAAATTTTTTATTGTGTTTATCAATGATATTATGATATAATATAAAATCTATGAAGATCATGAGAAACACCAAAGGATTGTTTTGCGGACTTTAAAAGAAAAATGAGTTATATGGAAATTTCAATAAATGTGAATTTTGAGTAAAACTGATTTATTTTCATGGGAATAAAATTTATAACTATGACATAACTGATTATATAACTAAAACTAATGTGGTGGAAAAGTGTCCAAGATCTATAAATTTAACTAAGATTTTAATTTTTACTACATTAGTGGGTTAACATAGTTATTTTTTTGAGAACTTTTCTTGGTTATCTATACCACTAACTAAGTTAACTCAAAAAAGAGTTAAATTAATCTTTACAAAGGAATGTGATGAATTATTTTGGGAATTTTAAATAATATTGGTTAATTCTCTTCTGTTAGCCTTTCTAGACAAAAGTGGTGAATTTATTATTTATAGTTATTCTTCTTTCAAGGGACTTGGTTATGAATTGCTATAGAATGATATGGTTATTTCGTGTACATCTTGTTAATTGAACCCACATGAGAAGAATTATCCTACATATGAACTTGATATTTATAAAGTATATTTTTCATTAAAATAATAGAGTCATCATTTTTATAGGGATAAATGTGAAATATATATGGATCATAAAAGTTTAAAATATATATTCACACAAAAAGAGCTGAAAATGTGGAAGAGAATAAGACTATAACTAATTAAGGATTATGATTTCACAATTCACTATAATTAAATTAATTAAAAAAGGTATTTAATGACTTGAGTTTAATATATAATGATCAGTATCTATGTTATGACAGGAAAATTATCCTTTAGTTAATGATTTAATGAATTTTATCTTTGAAATTTTTTATGAAAAAAATATTTTTTTCTAGTATCGATGTAGTAATATTTGTCAAAAATAATTAAGGAGGATTATAATGAAGATATTGGTTTGCAATAATATGTATAATTAGTCAATAAGGGTAAGTTTTCTAAGTTTAATATTAATAAATAAGGTGTTATCAGATTTGAAAAGAGGTTGTGTGCTCCAACTGATTCCTATTTGAAGAAGGGATCATTAGTTGAAGCTCATAACTCTTGTTTTTTCATTAATCCTAGAAAAACTATTATGTATACAGATCTTAGGTAATATTATTTGTGGTAAGGTATGAAGAATCATATTTCTAAATTTTATATGAAATGTTTGACTTGTAAACAAGTTAAATATGAGTAAAAACTACCAAAGGGGATGTTTCACCATTTTCTAATTCCCAAATGTAAATGGGAGAATATATTTATGTATTTAATGGCATGATTACCAAATTTATTTCAAGGTAAAAATTTGATTTTGGTTATTTCATATCATTTGACTAAATCTACACATTTTCTTTCTATTCTAGATACAATACCATTTGATCAAATTTATAGATTTTATCTTCAAGAGATCATCAGATTACATGGATCCCCTATCTATATTGTATCATATAATGATCCTATATTTACCTCAAATATTTAGAAAAAACATTAATTGTTTTGGTTACTTAATTAAATTTCAGTACAATATTTCATCCTTAATATGATGGAAATTCCAAATGAAAAATTTAGGCCATAAAAGATATGATTTGGGCTTAATCTTTGGATTATAAAGAAATTTGTGATCAATATATTTCATTGGTGTAATTTTCTTATGATAATAGTTTTTATTCTAGTATAAAAATGGAACCTTTTGTGTCATTACATGGAAATTGGTGTTGAACTCCATCATGTTGGGACAAAGTCGGTGAAAGGAAGTCATTGGGACCAAAAATGGTAGAAGAAATGGTAGAGAAAATAAAAATGATTTAGAAACACATGAGGATGTCTCAAAGTACACAAAAGAGTTATGTATATCATGGGATGAAATATCTGTCTTTTGAGGTAGGTGATAATGTTTTTCTTAAATTATCTCCCTGGAAATGTGTTATGTGTTTGGGTAGAAATGGAAAATTAAGTCCGTGTTTTTTGTTCCATATGAAACTATAGAAATAATAGGATTAATTAATTATATATTACATTTATTTACAATTTAATCTCATGTATAACATATGTTTCATGTATATTTACAATGAAAACATGTACCTAATGCATCTAATGTTTTGATCCTTGAAGTGGTATAGTTAGAGGAGAACATCTCTTAGGTATAAAATCCAGTTCAGATTTTAGATCATGTAGAGAAGTTAATATGAAATAATTTGATTCACCAAGTGAATGTTTTATGGAATAATCATAATATTAAGTAAGCAACATGGAAATCAAAAGATGTTATGAGGGGAAAATACCCACACTTGTTTAAGTAATAAATAAAATTGGGATTACATAAATTTATAAGGGGGGAAGAATTTGAAAAAATAAGTAATATTTGAAATAAATAAATATTATGATTTATATGTATTAGTTTTATGGATTTATATTCATCATATATTTATAAATATTTTTATAAAAGTTTTCAGTTGAAAAAGAAATAGTTTCATTTAACTAAATTGTATTTCCATGAATTCTCAGGTTGTATTTAAAAAATAAATTTCTTTATTTTAGAAATATTTTTTGTTAAAAATTAATTCACCTTTTTAATAAAAATATTAAATATAAATTAATATTGAATTTTTGGACTTTTATGAAAGGATTTATTTTTGAGTGAATGATGAAAAATGTCAATTTTTATAAAACTAATTTTTTTTCATTAAATTAAGTAATTTAAAATTCCCATTATATTTTAGATTTATTTTTAAATTAAAATAATATATATTTTATGAAAAATAATGTAAATAATTTTATAAAACTAAACATTGTATTTGATGCTGGTATAAATTCATTTTTATGTTTAAAAATGTTGTTTTCTAAAAATTGTTTTTCATTGTGTTTTGCACACTTATATTAAATTAAATTTCTAAAAATTATAAAAAATGAATCTTAAAAAATGTATAAAATATTTAAAATAATAAGTTTCAAAATTATCAATTATTTTAATTTCAATTTTGTTTATTATAAATAGAAACCATGGTTAAAATGTGTCACCAAGGTAAATGATAAATTAGTTTAATTAAGGTAAAAAATAAGCTACAAGGCCAAAAAATATTATCTTAACTATTATTTGATGATGTTATTTATAAAATTATAACCTTATCTTATAAATTTTATGGTTTTGGTGTCAATTTACCATTATTTAGAGTTTATAATATTTAAAAGTTTAGAAAAATTATAAGTGAGACACTCCCCTCCCTTATAAAATGGAACCTCCTCTACTTCATTCTACACACATTTTGAGCACTTTAATTCATCAAATAATTGATCAAAAATCTCCCCAAAAATACCTCCCCATATACTATGGGCCTTTTTTCTTCCTAAAATACCAGTACTAGAATGATTTTGGTGTAAGCTAGGAGAGATATCTGGGGATAAGGTATAAGTCCTAATCGACCAATGTCATATTTTTTCTTATTCTAAATCCTTAAAATATAATTTAAACTTGATGAAATTATAAAATAATTTTAATGAAAATAATTAAATGTTATTATGATTATTTTAAAATCCTTTTTCATCACCTTTTCTATATTATTGGAAATTGAAACATCGCCCATGCGTATGTGCGGACTACCACCTACATGAAACGATATGTATCATGTTTCATCACTAAATCATATTGATGGTTAAAATTAAAGAAAAAATAAATAAATATTATAATTATGAAATAATTATTATTATATAAAATTATTATATTAATTACCTTCTTCTCCTTTAGGTTTTTTGGAAATTAATAATGTCACTCATGCGTACGTGTGAAATATCACCTCCAGGAAGTGATATGAATCATTTTTCATTTTCACCATAAAAGGATAAATATAAGGATAGAAATAATAAATAAATATTACATGCATAAAATATTTATTATTATATACATTAAAATTTTATTTACTTTATTTCTTTTCCACTCGTTAGAAAAATGAAAACATCATTTAAGCGTACGTACGAAGTACCGTCAATGTGAAATGATGTGGTTAATTTTTTATGACCTCCTTACATGGTTAGTTTTGAAAGTGTATATAATGTATAAATATGATAAATATAAAAATTTTAATATTCTATATATAATGTAATTATAACCCCTTTGACCATGGTCAACACACCGATCTGGTTTTGAGGTTATAAACTGAACGACCCCAAAACATCCAATGTGAACTTAAGTATTTTACTAACTAAATTAAAAATGGTAATAAATGAAATACAAGGAATAATGATAATTAAATTAACATTAAAAATTTTATTTATCAAATATAAAACTGATATAATTTTATTATTAAGGATTTATAGAATGTATGAAGCTAGATAAGACTTAAGGTAAGAGATTTTCCTTTAAAACATTATTTTAATTGTATAAAATTATTTTTACTCCATATCTATGTTATTTTAAATGTTTAAATAATGTTATTAATTTTTATTTAAAGTTATGTAAAGTTTTTTTATACTATATTTTTCATTATTTATAACGTTTTGAAAAGTAATCTTTACAAGGTATTCTATATGGGTTATTTTTTTTTTTTTACAAAAGTGGGAAAAAAATTAACATATATGGCTTGAAATTTTTTTCCCATGTTCATAGTTGTTATTTTTATCAAGATTAATTTTCAAGTTAAATTTTTTTCAAATAATATTATATTTATTTTTTTTATGAATCTTACATTTTAAATATTTTTCAAAGAAAGTGGATATTTCCCCTATTGATTGTGTGAAAATGGAAAGTGTTTTACTTATGGGTTCAAATAAAGTTTTATGCTGAAAATTTAAAATATTCCAAATTATTTTTTAATTATATAGAAATTTATAATTATAGAATATGATGGGTTATACTAGTATATCTCATGGAATTGGTTAAGCCTGATATAACTCTCTAATGCAAATGATAATGAATAGTCTTTAAAGGTAAAAATAAGGGAGATAACTGGGTACATTACTCATATGTAATTAACTGAGATTAAATTATTTAAAAAGGGATTTAAATGAGTGAAATTTTTTTATGAATATGATTATCCAATTTACCTATATTATGAATATAATTCTCCAATTTACATATATTATGACTATAAAAATGGATTTTAAAGGAATTTTTTTTTATTTCATAACGTAAGGAAAGGTTAGAAACTTCTAATAGTGAATGGTTTTATTTTTAAAGAAATGTTTTCATAAGTTCCCACATTCCCCATGACGCCTTAATGGTTTTTAATATGATTTAAAATGGTTTTAAAATGTTTTATTTGAGAAAAGGTTTATTTTCTCAAATAGATATGTCATATTTATGTGGTCAATGTTTTATTATGTAAAATGTAAATTCCTTCATGGGTTTTATTATTTTTTACTGGACTAAAGGGATTATATTATTTTTATATCCCTTATGAAGATTTTTTTTTTCTCATCCCACATTTAAAAAAATAATAGGATCTATAAATGAGTAGAAATTTTAGAAAGGTAAATATTTCTTCTATAGTGACTCATCTTAGATGAAGCAAAAGTATCTTGAATGAAACATGGGTGTAAACATAAAGATCTATTTTTTTGGAAAAAATGTATACTAAGTGGAATTATCCACTTCCTTATTTAATGTTTTCACTTAATTATCTAAAACTATAAACAAAAAATATCCTGTAAATTCAAATAGGTAAATCCCTTGTTATAAATCATGTACTTATGGTTTGAATAAGGCATGGGTAATTATACTTGTAGGATCTCTACTCAAATCATATTAAATGCAATAAAATGATGTAAGGTCTAAGGGAAAGGTGTAACCTACCTATAGGATTGTATACCTATCAAATATTGACCCAAGCTCAATAAGAGATAATGCCATTGGGAAAATAGACCAGGTCTATTTCAGTCTTAACCCATAGTATCTCTATTATTTCATATGAATATCAAGACAAAGGGGGAAAGTGGAACTTGTTTATATGGTCTCACCCCATTAGAATCTTAACGTGTTATAATGATCTCAAGCCATGATATCCCAATCACATATTCTCAATATCAAGATAATTGAAAAAATTACCCCTTTTTATATAGCCTCAACCCATGGACATCTCAACCCTAGATCTAAAGAATGGTAAAACTAATACGAAGAATGACCTAGGTCTAGAAAAATCTCAACTTAACAACATTACAATCCAGAATCAATCATAGTATGGAAATAGATTGGTGGATAATGTCTATATAAATCTTAACCTAATGGAATATCAATTAAAACATCAGAATAACTAAAAAATGGAGAAACAACCCCTGATCTATACAATGATGACCATCGGGAAAATAGGCTTTAGTCCAAAATGATTTTAACACTTAGGCATATTGATACTAACCAATGTTAACAAAAATATAATGGAAAAAGGAGTCCATGAACCATATATATCTCAACTAAAATAACCTTATCTAGTGAAAAATATCCAAAAGAGAAAGGGAGAGATAACCCCAGTCTATATCAATCTCAACACTTAGGTTTATAGACCCCTCATACTAACTGATTAATGTTTACAATATCACAGGATTAAATAAATTAGTTAAGGTTTGTCATAATATTCATTCCTCTATGATATAATTCTATGTTGGACCTTACTCGCTAACCCCATTTTTACATAATTTTATCCTAAGGTATATACACTTCATATTTATTTAAATAAATAGGGTAAAACTCACCCCTAACATATAACAACAAGAAAAAATGGTTGGTACAACTTAATATCTCACTATGAGGTCAACCAAAGGAAACCCCTTGGATATAATCATAACTACGTACTCAATAGTGGCTAAAGAAACATAATTTGGTCCTATATATTACTATCTACCAAGGAGGCATCCATTTTTTTAAAAATCCAAAATTAAAAGTACTTTAATTTTTACTCACGACCTTTATTAGACATGAAATCACTTTACATAATTTGGATGGCTCGAATAAATCAATAAAGGTACATACTTTCTCTCAAGTAGCGAAAGAAAACATCCCTACCAAGGATCATGTCTGACCCTCTAAATTTCACAACACTATTATGTCCTAGGAGGCTAAAGACACCTAGACTAGGTTATATGCATAATTTCAAAAATAAATGGAATACCCATTATGAATTGAGTATAGATTCCATTATAGTTAAACTCAATATCTTGACCATCAATAACCATAACATAAAAATATAGCATTCTAAGGGTCCCTCAAAAACATCGACGTCATTACCCAATTCATACGATTCAATGGGAAATTATTTAATTTAATTTAAGTTAAATCACACATGGTTTAAGAGTCTATATATCACATGTTTCATGGAACAGTGCATTAATCATTGGAGAGATGGGGACCACCTATCTCAAATGGAGTTATCCCATATTCGTTATTATTCTCCAAGATCAATAAGACATCATCCTTCAACATGAGGCCCTTCTGCCACTAATAATAACTTAAATCAATTATAAACTAATTATAATTAATTAACATAGTTAATTACACAATTATTCCTTAGGTATAACAAAATAACAACTCACAGTATGGTGTAACAATGCCAAAATCTCAAGCAATGGGGTATAGATCAATCCCAACACACCCTTGAACTCCCTTAAATAAAAATTCCTAATAAATTCCCCTAATTAATCAATTTATTTCATTCTAAAATAATGTAAAAAAGGGTAGTGGATTACATAAATAGAAATTGTAAGGAATATCATGTAGTTATCCTCCTAATACCTCCTCTATCCAAGTAGAATTAAATCCATCCCCATCATTTCGTCCCAACTTTTCCATTCTATGATGAAATAGTAATCAAATACCTAACTCCCACCCATTGTATTTGGAAAAGAACAATAAAAATAAAATATATAGTAAGAATAGAGTGCTACCAACCTTAATCATTGAAGAAATTAACTTCTAATCTACTAAGGGTGAGGGTGAATCACAGGGGGGAAAGGGGGATCCATGGGAGGCTCTCTCTTTCTAGATTACACCCCAAAAAAGAAACATAAAGAAGTTTAAATATTATAGGGGTGAAATGAAAATTTTCCATCATTGAATAAACATATCCTAGTCACATTGGGATCCCAATGTAATGCACTATCCCCATAGTTGTTGTGGGTAGGAAGAAGTTCTCCTTGGGACCTCCGTTGGGTGCCCAGTGCAACTCAACTAGGTACCTGATGGCTCACTACATCCACCGACCTATAACATCAAGCCTACTAGACCCCAAAAACATGATCTAGGCCTCCTACACCAAATATAACACCTTTAAAACATCTCCTCATTCATTGAAAACATGTTTATAAATTTGAAGTCTCAATAAAAATTCAAAAAATAAAATTTTCCTTGGTTCTAAAACTCATTAAAACTCAATTTTATCTGAATTAAAATCCCAAATTGGTGTTATTAATTAAAAATTACTCACTGTAACACTTCTTATACCAGATAATTCTCCACATTAATCTCTCATGAACCACATTTATCAATGAAAAACTATTGAATAGTTTAAACACATGTCTTCTACTATCCATGATCATGCCATCACTGTACCTAAAGTAATGAAATTGCACAACACCCTGGAAACTTCATTCTAAATTCCATCATAAACATATTTTATCATTTAAATTATGAAAATATATATATATCTGAGCTATATATCCCAATATCATGTGAAATCACTCGTCATTATCTCGCTGTATGGATTGGGTCTAAAAACACTAATGACTCAAGCATCACACTGCTATCTAATTCTAATAAAACTCTAATGATGATCCACCCTTTTATATGTTCGTGGATCTATAATTAAACAATTTCATACACCAAAAGTTCATGTTATTAGTTTAAATTATACCATTTCTCCCTCGATGATACTCTTGGGCACCTAAAACACCCCTGGGCCTCAAACTCATACTTCACTCTCGAGACTCAGTCCAACTCATGAAACCTCACTTTATTACATAGGGAATAGCATTCCCCATGGTTATTAAAATTCACCAAACTGGTCCTCCAACTGGTAAAATTTTTTAATTCATAGTGTTTAGTCATCAAATTCACTAACTTACTCTATTTCTATGATCTGGTACTAGAATTCAGTGTTCACCCATGATCGGGCACACACACCCACACAATAGCCACTTTTATCCATGTGTTAACATAGAACCCTTACCATTACATTTATATATTCATCATATGAATCACATATGACACTTTCCACACTCCACCAAAATATGGTCTGGAATAAAACATTCTCAATTGTTGATCCATGTCATATAATTTCCCTCCTCATCGGTTTTATTTATTAATATCTCCATAAAACATAATCAAATGAACATTGATACTCACGAGGCCATGTTTATCATATCCATAGAAAATCTACCAATGTGTATCACTCTAGGAACTATAAAATCATATTGTTTCCTAAAAACATCATCCAAAATCACTAAATATCCACCACCTACTCAGTCTTGATGGGTATAACTCCAAAACCAATGACTTCTATCATTATAGTGAGGCTTTTATATTCTAACCCACTATGGACCCATAAGGCTCCAAAAGATTCCTCAAAATTTCATAGGTGCTAACTTCCCAAAAATATAGTTTAGATGCCACAAAAAGAACCATTAATCAATCCAGGCCACTCAAAATCGTATCTTTGTTCTAAAATCATCAGTCACCTCCCTGGTTCCTACATCACACAATTATCCATATCTAATTCCCCGACTTTTATCAATAAAAAAATTATAACGATTATAAATATTAGATAGAACAAGGTGAATTACCCCTTTTCATCCTTATCTCAAACCCCATCACATCCCAAGGTTGATCATCTACAAGTCATCGACATTCCATAACCTAACTTTAATAATTTTGTATAGAAAATTCTTTTTAGGCCCCATCACAATATACATGAACCTGAAATGGTATTATACCCCACATGAGTCATAAGGGTATAAACATTCATCCTTGTCATACAAACCTCATATTAAAAGGAATAAAAAGGAAGCATTATTCATCAACATGGTCATCATTAAATAACATCATGAGTCACATAGCCAACCTACACAATCTATCTAACTCAGAGAG
Organism: Viscum album; assembly: GCA_963277665.1. Lineage (NCBI taxonomy): Eukaryota > Viridiplantae > Streptophyta > Magnoliopsida > Santalales > Viscaceae > Viscum > Viscum album. The sequence goes on along the minus strand of OY728161.1, from coordinate 339,929,982 downwards.
TTTCTTAAATCTGACCAGTGGTATATCCCACATGTTATGAAGGGATGACCATGCATATCCAAATTCTAATATCAAAATTAAAAGGAAAATATTAGTCCATAATCATATAAAAATATACACACATATCTTAAAAGACTAGCTGCCTAATCAAAATCAAGGGAGGAGTCTTAAATATATATCTACAATGATTCACATGGTTACCATGGTAATCAAATTGTAAAATCAAGAAGGTACACACCATAATATTATACTATTGATAACCTAACTCACATTATCAAGAGTCACATCCCAATTATCCTAGGATCACCAGCCTAACTGGAAATTGATCGTGCCTCACATAAATATTATCCATGTAACCAAAAAGAGTATCACCCATTCCTTAATATCAAAATACCTCAAGTAATATTTCATGTTGAGCTAAAATCTGGCCACACATCACTCATGTGTCATTAACATTATACACATCAAAATAGGTATCTACCCCTGCCTATTTTTAAAAAGGTATCCACATGTTTGGGTCTCGTATTTCTTTTAATATACCCTCACATCATCACAACACATCCTTGGTGTAAGTAGAAAAACACCCTACCACATAGATAAAAATCATAGCATAATGATCTTGAGCTAAAAAAATCATCATCAGGCTCTACAACCTAGTATATAAGCCTTGTACCATTAAGTTGGAAAACCATGAATAATCTCTCATATTTCAGTCTCAGGAATCCTATGAAACTCACATTCCATCTCTCTTGGGCCTTAATCAATAGAAAAACTCCTATACATGTAACAACACACCCACTTTAGTCTGAAAATCCTCATCGGGCACCCACATATTAGGCTATATCCTCAAGGATATCTATAATGTATATAGGAACATCAATGACACTTCCTAGGAAATGTGTCCCATTATACCCTAACAAAAAAGAAAAGGCAACAGTTGGAAATATTTCCCAAAACTCTATACTCTCCCTAAAACATAAGGGTCTCACATCACCGGGGAATAACTCTATCACATACTATTCACTCTCAAGTTAGATATCAATTATTATAAGATTCAGCTCATCAATTATCTAATGATAATAATATAATCAAATTATAATCATAGTTATGTTAAATACCACCATAAATATATATAATAGAATTCTATATTATTTGTTTCTATCACTTTAAATAACCATATCCCATGTCATAATCAATGTTCTCAATTATACTAAATCATAGTAATTTCATGTGGATACTACGTGCCAATATGATTCAACAATACTTACCTCTTTTCACGTTGGTTCAAGAGAAAAATCATAAACAAATAATACCAATAAAACCAAACTTATCATAATCAAAATAACTAAAATATAATAGTGAAAGGATAAAAAATCCCAAATCCATTGGAACTTGTATTTCTACCCATGCAGGTGTTTCCCAGACAAAACACATAGCATCTATCCCAAGTTCCAACCAGTGTTATCTTCGTATACAATATCCCAAATAGTAAAATATATTACAAGGCTCTTGTAATGTCCCTAACCTAATACCGCTCATTAGTATATGATTTTTAGGGTATTTTGGACCTGAGGAGAAACTCACTAAATTCTATAGGATGACGATTCGTAGTGGGGGTCTAGGGTAGTGCCATTTGGATATTATACCCCATATTAAAGTGTAAAATTTTAAGAAAATAAACAAAGAATCATCCATAACATAAACCAGAGTAAGAATAATAAATAAACAAATCCATCAATAAATAATAAATGAATTCATAATCATACAGTCTTACAGACTCATGGTCATGAGAGCATACAATAACTAATCACCCATTAGTATGATCACATATACAAATAAAAGAAAGAATAAATGACAATATGGATCTACTACCATACTCAATCCATAACATATCTATATATATATACTCTTAAAATCTGACCTTCTAAATCAATATACTTTGGGCCTCTTCCTAACTAGAATTTATTATTGATTAAGTATGCTCAGGTACACAAGTGACATGGTCGCCTGGGCAGAAAGTGAATACAACTCAGTAGAGAACCACTAACATGTTCCCATATAAAACCAATAAATTAAGTGTGCACATTTTATATACTCAAAATATATATAAAACAACTACATAATCATAAAAAAATAACCCATATTGATCCTTATGTTCTATCATCAATCCCAATATTAACCCAAACCTACTCTGGCCAGTGTTGAGGTGTATCTGAGCACATCAAGATATCATTACAAGCAATATCATACCCATGAAAGATTCTAAGAATTGGGTCCTAGTAAGTCTAAATCACTCCCACAGTCTACCCATCATCTAGATCCAAGGAATACCTTTCCAGGAAATTTATCACATAGATCTAGGGGTGTGTATCTACCTACCAAACATCACATCATCAAGAGCTAAGGAATACCCTGCCAAAAACTAGTATCCAGAGCTAGGGAGTTCATTTTTGGGAATCCATCACCTAGAGTGAGGTAATAACCTACCAAGGAAACATATCATCTTAGTTTAGGGGTGTGTCTCTCCCATAAAAAACATCACATCATCTAAGTCCATGGGTTTGGTTCCCCCTACCTGATATCACATCATCTATATCCAAGGGTACGGTTCCCCCTTCCGGACATCACATCATCCGGATCCAAATATAATGTCCAAGGAATCCAAAACCATAGTAGTCACAACTCTAGATCCAAGTATCATGTCCAAGTTACCCCATATATCTTAATATATCTCAGTGGATAGTATATTCTACCCCAAACATCTCATAATAGACCTCAATGGGTTTTTCATCTTCCTGAACCCATCCCACAACCATGGTCAGCCTTTCTAGTGTATTAAATTCCACTACCATGACCATAATAGTCTCAAATCGTCAATTTTATTTCTAAGGTGGCGCTTGTAATCATTACTACACATTTTCCAGAGAACCCTTCTAATAGGTTCAACATGTTTATAGGAACCTACCTGGGGACCCTAAGTATCTTTAAACAAGGATAACCCTTATGGGTTCCTCTATATCATTCTCATAACTTAGGTAAAAAACTATAACTTTTAGGTAATATAATATCTCAAATTTATCATAATCATATCTAAGACTCACTGGCCTCATAGGCATAGTCACCCAATGAAGATGGACACAATATAATCCCCTTACCAAGTCATCATAGGTCAATCCTCACTCCTAAACTATCCAAATATTACAAAAGTCATCCCTAACCTATTCATATATATTTAGGGGGAAGAAACACTAACCCCGTGCTCTCTGTATTATCCCAACATCTCTAAGGAATATCATGGTTCCTTCATGCCCTACTTGGGCCACTCGTTCTCATCCCATCACATTCCTCTACTTAGATTTCAAAAAGGAACATATAATAAGGGCCACTATACTTAAAAAATAATAATACACCCCTCAATGGGTCCACATGTCTCAAGGAATCAACATTCAATGGAAGAGGAAATTACACCTATACACAAGGGTCCAGCATGGTCTTTGGAATTTTGTACAGCCTAAGAATTTCATTTTAACTAAAATAATTCATTTTAAAAAATATATCAAGATTACCATGAGTGATGAGACCACATACCACATTACATAAATAAAGTGAATAATAAAATAGGATCATGTATGAGGAACCACCTACCTCAATTTAGAGTCATTTTCCTTTTTAGAGCAACTCTATCATCCTTACTAAGACTCGTCTAGGCTCAACATGCTATCACCCGTCTATAAGGGGGATCTGATCATGAAAATACATCCAATTTAATTAATTCTAATCATTTATAATTAATTAAATGGTTTATAATTAATTAAAAAATTTAATTCCATTAGGAATAAACACCTAATTACTCACGGAGTACTATCATCAAACTAAAAATGCAACCAACTTCTCATGGGAGGTACATGACGCACTCCCGATTCCATCTTAGAAAAAATTACAAAAAAACAAAACCAATTAAATAATAAATTTCATAAAAATTAGTCAAACCCTTAAATAATTTCATAAAAAGGTGTACCTTCTCTAAAAAATATGTTAAAATATATAGATACTATCTCAGGACATCCTCTTATTAAACAAAATGATAACTGTATTATATCATGATGATTTCACCATGCTCTAGTAGAATATTCACTCAAATCACTAACCATGATAATAAAATCATAGGAAAAAAGCAGGATAAGATAAATAAATTGAAGTATTTGAGGAAGCCTTGAAGGATATTTGAAGTCTTCTTATACTTTTTGAATCCTTGGAAGGAAGTTGGAAGATCCATTGAAGGCCATGGAAGGAAGTGGTGGTGCCACTTTTTCAAGAAGGATTCAGAAGGAAGAACCAGCAAGATGGTTTAGTTACACTAGGAATATTATGGTATAGAAAGTAGCGTTCACATATTCAAGGAGTCCACAGGCCAACCTATGGAGATACACCAGCAATATGGTAGGTAAATTCTAGTGGAAGTGATCTCTAGGTAGTCCACCGACGACCCGATAGAGGCTACCAGGTATCCAGTGGCATTAAGATACAAGATCCAATATTGTATTTATTGTGCTCAAAATGTATTTATTGTGGTATTATTCCGAATTAATGACCCTAGTAAATTTTATAAGATTACAAAATATTTTTAATCCTATAAATATATTCTTTGGGTACTTATATCTTGACAAAAAATGTTCCCAACAACACTCTGATTGAATTCATAATGAATATATATCATTCTTTAACCCTCATCTCAAATATCCAATAATTTTTTCTCTATCTAAAATTCTCTTACCTTTGTTTCTATCTCTCTCCCTATCTCAACTTGCTCAATTATTCTAGAGAGATATGAGGCTATAATTTTAATGGATTTTCATCAAGAAAATACTCTCTTCTCATCCCACAGTTTATATTTGGTTTCTTTTTATCTCAATTAAAAATTAAGGTAAGTTAGTTTCATTATATCTCCATTAAAAAGAAATTAATTTTGGTTTATTTTTATATCCATTAGAAATAAAATTAATATAGTTTCTTAATATCTATATTAAAAATCAAGGGAAGGTCTTATAATAGGTATCTATCAAATTGAGGGGTGGAGATGTAGGGGAACCACATGTGCTATTACCAAACTCCATATTAAATTTAATATGTTCTCTCTTTTATTTTATTCATTTAATCATCATATATTGATATATATGAAGTTTATAAATATGATACATCTTCTATATGTTGTGGTTACTCACTTAATAAACTTTAATTATATATTTAATATGGGAAAATTTGATTTCATTATCATTTATTCTTATCAAAATCAATTTATTTTTAATTTTTTACTTTCATTAATTTCTTTAATTTTTAATAAGAAAATTACCCCTATTTATATTTTTACTCCACCCAATAATTGGCATCAAATGAGATATTTTTTTTATTTAAAAATCCGTATTTTCAAAAAATTGATTTCATTTTCAAAATCTTAACTGATTTCAATGTTCTATATTTTTTAAATTGAATCCATTTTAAAAAATACTTATGAATGACTTTATTTAGGTCATGATCCTTTATTTAATGGTTCAAATTATTCTTATCATAAGGATAACATGTCTACCTTTCTTAAAATAATATTTTATTTTCTATGTAAAATGGTTATGCATGGATATACTCTTATAAAAGTGTCTAAAGATAAATGGACTCCTTAAGATATTTTTTATTTAGAACTTAATGTAAAATCCTTGAACACATTCCATTGAGGGTTTCAACAACAATAATTTAATCATATTTATTATTTCAAAACAACTCATGATACCTATAAACTATTATAATTCATGCATGAAGTCATGAATAAACTTAAAGACACTAGAATGGATATTTTTTATAAGACTTTGAAATATTTTGTATGCTTTGAAATGAATCTATTACTGATATGTTTTCCATCTTTAATGAAATTTTCAATGGATGAATGTCTCTTGATGATGATTTTTCTATGTAAACATTAGTAAAAAAATTATATGAATATTTCCAAGATATTGGGATCCAAAGGTTATGAATATACAAGAATAAAATGATATCAAAAATATGTCACTTGAATAAATAGTCAGATCCACTATGAGATATGAAATAATGATGAAAATTAAATCTGATAAAGAAGTTAAGGAAGACAAGGAATACAAAATAAAAATAAATTTTAATGATATTGATGATGAAGATTAATTCTATAATGAATCCATGATTTAAAACATGAACAAGATATTTAAAAAGTTGGAAAAAGAAGGTAACTTTCCATTATTCCAAAAAAAGTTTATCAGCTGGGGTGGTGCCTGAGTGGTAAACCTCGTAATCGAATATCCAAAATACCCAGGTTCAAAAATAGGAAGGGGTAGATTTTTTTGTTACTATATAAATTATTGTAGAAATTACTATATTAGTTACCATGGATTTTGAACTATTCACTTAATTTGGGCCTACCATCCATAGACTTGGGCCTTTAGGCCATAGGGAATTCGGGCAAGAGGGACTTCATGCCATAGGGGCTTTGGGACACATGGAATTTGGACACCATAATCCTTATATCCATAGGTAATTTGGTCCACCATAGGCCTTCGGTACAAAGGATTTTGAGTCATAGGTCCCTTGGTCCACAAAGAAGTCAGACCAGACAACCTAGGACTAGGCCCCAGAAGAGGAATCAAAGTAAGTAGTATTCATTATAGAAGAGCTAACCAGATTGGGAAACAAGACAGGGTATGGAATCATCCATTAGTACTAGGAACCATGAAACTCCACATTGGATAATTATATCATATTATACATGTGAGGTGAGGAGTTAGGCGCCATCAATGAAGAAGTTATTAAGGATGGGTAGTTCTAGTGTAGTCAGGTCTTTGGGCCTTCGGATCATGTACTAGGCCTTTTGAATCTGGGCCTATATTCCATGTAAGGTTTCCCTCTAAACCCTATTTAAAAATGGTATTATACAAAAATAAATAAAAATTTAAGGCCTTTAGTCCATTTGACTGAAAAACATACTCAAATAGAAGTACCATAAGTAACTTGATTCAGTTGTAAAATAAGGTTCATATCAAACCATATCATACCTTAAAAAATTCTAAATAAAATAATAAAGGTTATATAGATCTTAAAGATTCAACATAGAGTTAAAGTGTGGATTATATTTCAATATATAAATCATGAAAATCAGTTCCTAAATTCCTAATGTAACATATCGAGGTAGGTGAAGAAATTAGTTCTCCTATTTATCACTCTACTTATCATTCCTCTTCTTATTTTTAGTAATCCTCTTATTCTTTCTCTTCATACCAAAAATAAGACATTTAATTTTTTTAAAATAAATCCTTTCAAAATATGAAGATCTTTTAAATAAATATAAACAAATTATTAATGAGAAAAATCAAACTCTTAATGAAAATGTTCTTCTTTCAAAATAAAAAAGTTGATTTAATTTTGAAATTTAAAAACTAATTAGATATTAAAGTTCTAAAATATAAAATTAAGTATATCAAAATACCTCTTTTTAAATTCACCCAAGGTGAAAAAAATATTAACATGACCCTTGGTTCTCAATGTGTTAGAATAAATAATCATGGTTTTGGTTTTTCAAATAAATATAGCTCTTCAAAAACAAAACTTTTGTAAAATATATTTCTCAAAATAAAATTTGAAAATATTAAAAAAAAATTGGTCATTTGATTTGTGAGTGTGATTTTAAAAAATATAGATATGAAATACTCAAGTCAATTTATCATTCATCTCATTTAAAATATCATACCAAACATTTTTTTCGTTCCTAAATCCTTGTTATCCAACCTTAATGTACCTAAGATTGTTTTCCATATGAATATATTTTATCTAATATGGATGGACCCACAAGTGTACCAAATAGAACTTGTTTTTGAGATTATTTAGGATATTTCCACTAAGATTCATTGATTTATCATATGGTAGCTTATAAAAAAAATATTTTATCAAATTATTTAAATAATTGATCAACTCTTACCCTCTTGATCTTATTGTTAAATGCTTTAATTGAGGGGATATTATCTTTTTATATTTTTGATAAATTTTGTACAAAATCTTGAATCGACATGGGAATAGGTTTTTTGATATCATAATCTATGATTCTATCTTGATCTTAATTTAAATATATAATTTATCTCCCCCCATCTATGATTTCTTATTCTTAAAAGATGAGATATTATCATTTTAAAAATTATTTTTATTGAATTTTATTTATATGATGATGTGAACCTAATTGTTATTTATTTAATCCAACTTATAATATTTACATACCTTATTCTCTAATATTTTTTTTGATAATCTTTAAGGGTGAGTTATAATTGTGTTTTATAATTATTTTACCATTTAATAAATTATCATATTTTTGTAGTCTTATTATTTCCCTTCCTTGTTTTATTTTTGATAATCATAAAGGGGGGAGACTTTCGGGTCAAAGGGGGAAATAAAATTTTTTATTTTAAAAGGGGTGATGTTTGTTGGTTTTTGGGAAAAGTTGGGTTAAGTCTTGATCATATTGAATATATTTTTATTTATTTTATCTATTGATCATGTTGAATAACTTAATCTATAAAATATTGAATTTAATTATTATATCCTTTTACACTTGATTTAAAATTGATTTATATTTTTTATATTAAGTGTTTATGATCATAAAAAGGGGGATATTTTTGTACCTCTCTCTCTCTCTCATGCTGTTTTCATGATCACAAACAATCATCTATTTTTCTAACATTTTCATTTCAGTGATTTTATTTTCTATATAATAGAGTTTAAAGCATATTTTATAAATCAATTAAAGTCTTTGAAGGTTCCTTGAAGGTATTTTTGAAGTATTAATTAAATTGGTGGATCCTTGTAAAGAATTTGAAAAATCTATAGAATTCCATTAAAGGAATTGGTGGTACCAAATTTTGAAGAAGGATGTAGTAGGCTGCACTGGTGATCCAGTGTAGTGCCACTGGGTAGCCAGTGGTATAGAAACCAATATCCACATCCTCCAAGAGTCCAGCAGTAGTGACCTCTATGTTTTTTATTAGCTACCTAGTGTATTATACTGAGTATCAAGTGGCATTAAGGAAATAGATCTGAGATTACATTTATTGTTCTCAAAAACACATTTACTGTGGTCTTACTCAGCTTTAATGCCCCAAAAATCTAGATGATTCCCAACTATTTTGAATAATATAAATAGAGGCCATGGGTGTTTAGATCTCAATAAAAAAAATGTGTAAAAACTCTTTGATCAAATCAATGCCAAGTATCTAGCATTCTTCAATCCCCCTTTTCAAAGATCCAATCTTTATTTCTCAAACTTAAAGGCCCTTACCTTTGATTATATATATCTCTCTCTCAACTTATTCAATTATTATATAGAGATGATAGGATAGAATTGTAAAGGATTTGAACCAATAAAATCTTATTTTCTCATCCCACCTTCTACTTTTGTTTTATTTCTATCGCTTTTAAAAATCAAGGGAAGTTGGTTTCTTTCTCTGTCCTTTAAAAATAAAGTAAATGTCTAATAAGACATATCTCTCGAATTGAGGGTTGCAAACATAGGGGCACCCCATGTTGTATTTCAAAACTCCCTATAATTTTGTGTTCATTCTCTATTTTATTTTTTGCATTACATCTTCCTATATAGATACACATAAAGTGCATAAATTCAATACATATGATATCCATTGTTCTTACTCTCTTAATCAACTTTGATATTATCCTTAATATAGATCAAATTTATCATTATCATTTAATCATATTGAAATATTTTTATTTTTAGTTTTATATTTGGTTTTTATTTCTTTAATTTTCAAAAGAACCCCCCCCCATTGTTATTTTCAATTTTCACAATAGATCCATTATTGATAGCCAAATGTTCTCCCTTTCTATAACTCTAAACAGAGGGTGCTCAATTTTCCAAAACGCAAATCACCACTCATACCCACTACCAAAACCTTGATACAGTGATCCATAACATCTATCTATCCTAGGAAACTATTGTGTAATTAATTAACTTATCATCTGGCTCATTGTTCTCCCCACTATAAGACTCTACTCATATTGGGAAATTTTGATCCAAGGATCTCCCCACCATCAAAATCACCCATTGAAACACATTTTTAACTATCCATAAAATGGTTTGGTATTGTTTCAAACTCACCACACCTAATAAAATATGAAAACATTATCCAGGAATTCTCTAGTCAACCATTCCAAAAAATGATTAGTTATTCCCACTAATATGACATCATGTCGCCTCATTACGATTTTCAAATCCATGGATGTATTAAGAGATAATTGTTTCTGATGCTTTCGTCGTGGCACGCGCGCACATCCATCATGCAGGGGAGGACGCGTGGCTTGTGGCCCCGCATTCCCGTTTTCCAAAGGCGGGCGACATCCTTTCCATGTTCAGGGATGTCTGCTCCTTGATCGAAACCGGGATGATGGGATTTCAGTTCTTCCTTCCGCGGATTCCTCCTCGGAGCTCGTCACCTAGTCCGGGTCTCCCTCATATATTTAAGACGGTTTCGTGAATCTCGTTCCCGGTTCCATATTTTCATGGATGCCAATTAATTACGCTGCTTTCATCGAGACGCTCCAAGGGGTCTGGTCAGGGAAGCAACCTTCGGTGAAGAGAATGGTCATGTTGGGATGTCGCTGGAATGTCTTGGCGCTGGGGGATTAGCATGTCTATCTTCTATCCCTTATTATAGGGATTCTCAAGGGCGCGGAAACCCGAGGCATCCCGAATCGAACGTAGGGAATCATGTGCCATCTGAGGTTTTCATCAGCTTCCCATGTTTAACACGGGGTATGAACATCTTGCGGAGATGGATCGGACTGATCAGAACACTAAGAGTGGATCAGATGACAGAACCCCCTGAAGGGAACTCCGATATTGGGGCCAACACATGGGAGGCTTCCTGGATACTGTAGAGTGGAATGAGGTGTCATGATCCCACCGGGATGTGGCGGCTCGAGTAAGGATCAGGATGGGTAATGGAGTGACAGAGTACGGGGATTATGCTCTGAGGCGGCCCATGATGGTGGGTGTGGGTCTTACGCTCTGAGGCGGCCCATGACAGTGGCTATGAACCAATGTGGAGGGGTCGGGACAACTGAGTGATGGTCTTGAACCTCGTGGAGGCTTCCTACGTACCACGCGTTAGCACAGATCAAAATCCACATAGTTCGGGGCATACAATTTAACATCATGAGGGATGAGGGCATACAGTTTAACGTCATGAAAGACGAGGGCATAGAGTTTAACATCATGCGGGATGAGGGAATAAAGTTTAACATCATGCAGGATGATCAATTTGGGGCTTACGGTCTGAGATGGCCCAAAGTGTTGGCGAACCGACGTGAAGAAGTCGGAATGACCGGGTGGTGGGCTTGAACCTCATGGAGGCTTACTACGTACCATGCGTTAGCACGGGTCAAAGTCCACATAGTTCATTGGGATGGGGCTTACGCTCTGAGGCGGCCCATGGGAGGAGGTCATGGTCGATGCTCGCTCTAATCCCACGTGAGTCGTGCTCGGTGTGAGAAACAAGAGGTAGCAAGGACCAGACGATCATGTCGCAAAGGGTGCATCCGTGAGAAGCGGAAAGGGGCTTACACGTTGAGCAGCCCAAAGAGGAAACATGGGCTTACATGTGGTTAGCAGCCCTTAGTGTCGGGGCTTACTCCAGGATGGAGGCCCGTGGTGCGACAAGGCACAGTGGGAAAGGGACTCCACTGGCCTTGGCAGTGGGGAAGTATGGAGGTGAATGGGTGCAACCTTCTACAAAAGAGGCTAGGGGCTTAAGCTCTGAGGCAGCCCTTCCACCAAGGACAAATGCCACCACAAAAGGAGGATCTCATTCCATGTGAGGAAGATTCCATTCCCATGGAGACGAGAGGCGTAAAGAATGTCCGAGCTGGGGGGACCCTGTGTGTGAGTCATGGGGTCGGATCACAGTTTAACTTCATGTGTTGAGGATGAGGTGCTCGGCAGTTTAACGTCCTGCAGCTCGGACGAGGCAGGTTTTCTCCGCACCCCTAGGGCTTACATTCCCAACTCCCTCTACCCCTTGTGGGAGGGAAGGCATCGGTAAAGCCGTAGTGAAGGGGGCCATGGGGAGAACCATCGAGGGGTCAACGTTAGCGTGGCTATGCAGAAAATCAATAGCCATTATCGTGCTTATGAAAATAATCATAAGGCAAAGCAACTCAATGGGAAACACCAACCAAGGGACCTTGAGGTCACTTCGTACGAGCCTGGAAGGCTGTACGGGAAAACAACGCATGGCGTGCATGCCCGGCGTGGAAGACATCGGGCACCGGCGCAGAGAGGCACCCAATTGGCGTCAAGGTGAGGGGTCTTGGGTTTTGCACACAAAGAGAAATTTTGCGTGCAAAACACCGGGATGGCACGCAATTGGGACAGAAGGATTGCGCACAGATAGGGGATTGTACACAAAATGATTGGATTGCACATAGGGGCAATAGCTGATCCCTAAGTCATGGTGAAACCTAATAGAGGGTTTACGTGCAATTTGGAAGGGATTGCACATGGCTGGAGGGGATTGCGCGCAATTTGGAAGGGATTGTGCGCAAAGGAAGAACCCGGAGGAGTTGGAAAATTCACTTAATCCAGTGGGGTCACGTGCAAAGGTGAGCCCTGGGGAAAGGTTGTGCGCAAATGAGAATTACCTGGAAGTCATATTGCGCACGCGGGAGTCCGAATTGTGCGCACGGGAGCTGCTAAGAATTCCTCAACCCCAAAACGGTTGGGGTCGCCTTCTATTTATAGGCATTCACCGGTGCAGAATCTGGGTGGCGCGTGAAATCTTCTGTTCTCGGACCAGTCGGCGCGCAAAGTCTCACCGCACAGAACATGGCACACAAAATTGCGCGCCATGCCAGTTCTTTTTCGCGAATACTGGGATCCCTTCACGCGGCAAACATTTTTTCGCGCAAGTCCTCCTTAATTTCACGCACCACTCCCAAGTCCTCCGAAGCGGGCCTCTAAGTCTGAATATGACTTCGTCTCGTCAGTTCGAAACTTCCTCTAGGAGTTACAGACCTTTTTTCGGAATCTACAAATTCCCTCCCTTGGAATTGGATCGGCGAGAGGTCGCAACGGTCGGATTCTGAGGGAAACGTCGAAACGTCGAAGTGGTGGATCTCCTGGGCACTTTGCGCGCAAAACTCCAACAGGGTGCACAAAAAAGACGGATCGGCACGGAATTCTCTTTCTGCGTGGAGCAGAACCCTAAACTCACCTATAAAAAGGGTTTCTAGGTCCCAATTTCCCTACTCAAGCTTTTCCGTGTGATAGGCATACCTCTCTCATGCGCGCAATTGCTTCCACGGCTGCGTGTAAAAACGCTTTGTCAGTGCGTGATTCCCATCGAATTTCATCCATTTTTGCATGAAAACTAAGGGCATTGCGCACCAATGGTCTAGATTGCATGCCCAACTCCTGGATTTCACGTCGCAGCTTCAGATTTCACACAACTCTCTCTGATTTTGCACATTTCAGCCTGATTTCGCGCAACTCCTGAAATATTCGAGATGGCTACAAACCAAGTTGATGAGAGGTAAGTTGTCGCTCGTAGAGCCGAAATGGCGGCAAATGAGGAGGTTTATTGTGCCAAGGTGATCGTTTCCAATAACCTAACCTTGTTCAATCTGTTGAAACCCGCCCAGAAGGAGTATCCCTTATCTAAAAACCTTCCACTCTGGAACTTCGGCATCCTGGAGGAGGTTCCCCTGTCGGGATTAGAGGTGGACACACCGCGGTCATGGGTGACCCAGGAGGACGAGATTCTGCGCTACAACATCACCAACAACGGCCATCCTGCCAGGGAAACCAGGCATATAGACATATATGTCCTGAACCTGAGGACCAGAACCATTATCGGGGATGAGCCTGCTGCGGAGGATTCTCCGGCCCTCTACACAAGCACGTTCTGTCAGAGCATAACAGATGACACTAAGGGATGGATGAAAGATTGGGACCTATGGTCCAGGGGAAACTTCACCAGTGAGTGGGCCTGGGCATTCTGGGTTCACCATACTTGCGACCAGCATGGGGCCGAGCTGCGGCATATTGGCCTGTTCGAGGCGGTATGGACATCACAGTTCCACTTCCATCATCAACCTGATCTCGGGCCGGAGCTATTCACCCGATGGTCCCCCGATACCAACACATTCCACCTTCACCATGGGGAAGTTGGAATCAGCCTCTGGGATGTTCACTGCATCAGAGGTATCCCACTGGAGGGCTACCAATACAACGAGTTCGTTCCTATAAGGAACACCTGGGAAGATTGGTCACGGACCCCCATGCTGACGTGGCATCTGCTGGAGTTGGCCAAAGAAAGGTTGGGGGTCAAGGACTTCATGGAGGACATTGCCTACAAGGGCAAGTTCAGTCAGTTCCTAGAGAAGGACCCTGCAATCAAGATGTCGGGACGGGGAAAACAGTGCCCAACCGCGGCCCAAAGGAGCAGGGATGGGTCATACTGGAGGGTCCTGGAGGTGGGGAACTACCAATCATGGGGATACCGCGTCATCGAGGCCTGGGACCTGAACGCCTGGTACATCGGGTTCCTTTCCACCTTCCTGAGCGGGTGGCTCCTGCCAGTGTGGGACGCGAGGATGGGTGTTCATCCAGCAACATTAGTGATGGCGGGCACCATGGCCACCAACAAAAGGTTCAACCTAGGGGTCCCTGTTCTGGCCAATCTGTATACCATTTTAGGACGCATCTCACGAGGGGGTCGCCTCGGAGGGTATGTGGCCCCTTCCAGATCTTCCACGGCTTGGTGGTCGCTCATCTTGGCGGGTATACTTTCTCGAATGCCATCCGTCCTCCAGGAAACGGCCTGTGACTGTCTCTGCTAAACATCGTCGGGGTGGCACTGATGACTCTCAATGAGGAGGGGATGAGGATCCGCATTAGTAACCACACCAACTTCAACTTCAGCCCATTCCTCACCTTGATCAGCCAGATGGTGGACAATGGGCGAGGCTCACTGGAACAGCAGGAGTATTTTCCGAGCATCTGGGGTGGGGTGCTCATGGCTCAGATCGACGGGAAGGTGATCTGCGAGCCTTACGTGCCATCCCGATTCACCAGGCAATTTGGGTGCCTCCAAAGAATTTCGAAGAAGGTACTCATGGTTGTTTGGGAGAAGAAGAATCCCTGCATTATGTCCCAGATGTGGTTGATGTTCACCACTTTCGGTTCCGGCAACGTCATCACCCTTCCTCCCACCGGGGTCGACGTTGGCCTAGAAACTGAGTACGCCGAGCATTAGACCATCGTGTACCCGGAGGGGCTTTTACGCAAGCGATTCCGGAAACTCAAGACCACCCGCACGGAAACTGGGTGACGGGGGAGCAGATAATGTGCTGCTAAAAGGGGGGAACCAGGGGCGCACCAGGAATTGAGGCATGCACAGGCTGGGATTTCAGTAGCGGGGACATCACAGGGTGTTTCTGTGACCTCGTTGCCAAGAGGGGGGTCACACGAGGCAGCGAGGGAGCTGCCCAAGAAGCAGATAAGATACCTGCTCGAACCTTCCCAAGATGCAATTTTCCTGGCATTGTGGTTGGCCTGGATGACTCTACGGCAATCGCTGAGCGTTGAAGCCGTCTGGCAGAAGATAATGCAGAATGGGATCCAGCTGCTAGAGGTTGGGCTCATTCGAGTTACTGATAGAGTAAACTTCCATCGGTGTCATGTATACCTAACGGTCATGGACACATACACGCACCAAATGGGGCGGCGTGCGTAGCCACCTTTCCTGGTCAAAGTGACGCTCGGCCAAGAGCATGATCCGGAAGTGATGCCGCCCGGATAAGGAGACAATGACGAGGATTCAGAAGGAGAGGAGGAAACAGGAGAAGATGAAGGCGAAGGAGAATATGAAGGAGAAGGCGAGGGATCATAGGGGGCGGCCTACCAAGGCAGTCTCCGTGAGAGTGGCGAGATTGTCGACTCTGATCTCGACATAACCAAGATACTCGAGGTTTGTCTCTATCCTTAATAATATTCCTTCTTCATTCATTCTTCTCTTCCATTTCTAACCCATCTCTCTACCTCACTCAGGAGCACCTAAGTGTTGGTCAGGCGTCCCCACTAGAGGAGGGAGAAGTGGAACCGCTGGGACAGGATGGGGATCTGACGCCCATCATTGAACTAACAAGCGCTGATGGGTCTCCTGTTACAACAACTCCTGTAGCGGCCAGAACACTGGAGGTCGACGCTCTGGGTTCCTGTAAGTCCCACGCTTCACTACCGGCACTTACTATCAAGGATACCAACTAATCAGGGTACGTCTTGCGCAGTGATCTCGAAATTGGAGGCTCATCGGGCTGCTGAGCCCATGCCATCCGTGAGCAGACCAGTAGAGGACATACCACCTCATCTAGAGCATACTTCACACGCTGAGTCAGCCCCGGAAATTGGTGAGCAGGGGGCGGCGGACATCAGCGGCGCTGTCCTTGGGGCGAGGCTGGAAGCTGACGGAGGCACCGTCGCTATCGGGGTAGGAGAGGAAGGTCGCCCGGACGTCAGGGATCCTATTCCTCATGAAGACATCCCTGAGGCAGACCCTGCTGCCGACCTACTGGCTGCCTTTCCCACATATCAGCCCGCTGATCCTGAGGAGATAGACGACTCAGACTCAGAGGCGGCCGAGGAGAGCCAGATGACACGGTCCAAAGGGTGTAAGTACATCCAGCGCTTTCTCAGGCAGCCCTAGTCGGATTGGCTGAGGCAGATGGGATCACTCCAGACCTGGCTACGCTTCCTGTGCACCGGAGGGGCTGACGCTCAACGCCTTCATCTAACGGTCTGTGATTACATGGAAAAGAAGATACGTGAGAGCAGCCGGCGCACCGACGTTGCCCAGTGTCAGGAAAGATCGGCGAGCACCCGAGCATTTCTGAGGGAGGAGCGGGAGGTCTGGCAGCTTGAAGGGTAGGCAGCATAGAAGGAGGCCTTCATTGCGATGTGATCTGAGCTCGTGGAACAACTGATGGCCCAGCTGGCTGACGTGCAGGAACAACTGATAGAGGCGAGTCACCAGATGACCGTACTTCAAATCGAGCGGGCGTAGACACAAGCTAGGGTCGGTGAGCTGCGCTCTGATGTGGCTTCTGAAGAGAGAGTCTTCAAGGAGCGAGAAGCATCCCTGGAGGCTACCATCCAAAGGGTAGCGGCATTGGAAAGATCAATCCAGCAGGCTGATCCTTAAGGGCTTTGTTTTGGCCATCACGTGAACGTTTTGCTTGTACTGCTCATCATTTCAATCCAATACATGGTCAAATCCATATATTTTTACCTTTGGTTTAATGTGCTCAACCATATTCTATCACTTCACGGGATCATCAACCAAGCTTCAGGCATCGGCCTAGATTTCTGAGGAGAGGACCTCGGACCGATCGATATATCACCTTCTCAACGTGTTCTGACACACGAGCGGGGGCATCGAAATCCATCCGAACATAGGGAGACGAAAAAGGTGAATCATGTTACCCAAATTTGGAACACTATGGGGTGCGACGATGGAGGATAACTATTAACTATTGCGAAAATGCAGCATCCATATCACACTGGACTGAAATGGGGTCAACAAATGAGGGCTGACCACTGACCATGTTTGCAACATGGGGCCTAACTCAAATATCACCGATCAATCTTCTGGAACGTTGGCCCAGGACAGCAGGCAGACTATAGGTCTATCATCCATATTGTTACAATAGGCAAACCAAAGGTCTATCATCCATATCGTCATAGTAGGCGGACCAAAGTCTATCATCCATACTATTAGGGGGTCCCATCAAACATGAACAGCCCTCCGGGATTTTGGCCCAGGACAGTAGGCGGACCATGGGTCAATCATCCATACTGTTAGGGGGTCCCATCGAACATGGAAGAGGATGAGGATCCGAATAAAGGGGCACACAAAACGTGGATAGTGGAGTGGTGGTTTGTTCGAACAGAGTCCAACACTCCCAAAATTGTACCACCGTGGTAGAGGCGCATTAGGAGGACGTATTAATCTGGTCACTGATTGTCTCAATTTTCAAATAGGACCTCTCTGGCGAGAGAAATGTCACTTCCCAACATTACTATGGGGCATCCCGAACTTATTCGTGGTAGATGTCGCAACTACACCACTCCCCGAGAAGTCAGGCCGAGGGGCCGACAGTAAGGAGGGACGGGAATTGGTAATCCATGGGGCTGGGCCTAAGACGAAATGTCCAGGAATTCCTACATATCTCATAAGGATGAGAATCAAGCCACACGTAGTTCTAAAAGCACGGTTTAGCGTCATGTAGGACGATAAGGGGCACTTCTTCCAGGGAGTGTGCACAGCGCAGCGGATAATCCGTCGCGAATGAGGACATAATCCTACACAGCACTGCACGCTCTAGGTGAAGGCTGGTGCTAAGAGGCCCAAGAAGACCAAGGGGCCTGAGGCTGGGCCTCGGTTAGGGATGCCTAACCGTCTTGCAGTGAGGACGGGCATGCTGTTTATGGTCACGCTAGACCATGAGGGTCTTAGTTTAAGGTCTTAGAACTTGGATCGAAGGGGCCCAGATGTAGGGAAAAATGTAGTTTAGGGTCATGCTGGACCAGGTGCAGTTTAAGGTCATGCGGGACCGGGTGCAGTTTAAGGTCATGCAAGACCAGGTGCAGTTTAAGGTCATGCGGGACCGCACAAGGATCTTAGTTTTAGGTCTTAGAACTCGAACCCAAGGGGTTCAGACAAAATACTGTTTGAGGAAACTAGCGTTGGTGGGAGGAGTGACATGCTCACCATCCATAGTCACCAGGGAATACGGGCCATTGGGATAGACCTTATGGACAATGAAAGGCCCCTCCCATTTGGGCTATAATTTGGGTGGTTTTCTTCCGGTAATCATTGGCGCTCTGAGAGCCAACACCAGGTCACCTTTCAGGAAAGAGCGGAGGTGAACCTTCTTGTTGAAATGTCGAGCCATTCTGCCCTGATGCCTTTCCAGGTTATGTAAAGCATGAAGCCTATTCTCGCCCAGCGCTTCCAATTCAGCTAGATGGATTTCGGCAACTGTATCGGGCTCTTGTTGGTCATAGACTGTTGTGCGTAATGAGGGAAACTGAATCTCGATGGGCAGGACAGCCTTTGCTCCGTACACCAGAGAATACGGAGTCACCTGGGTGGAATTACGAGTCATCGTCCGATAAGCCCAGAGGGCGTTGGGGAGCTTGTACGGACAACTTATCTTGTTCTGACCAACCATTTTTTGCAGAATGTTAGAGATGTTTTTTTAAATGCCCTGATCTATCCATTCGCCAGCGCGTGATAGCAGGAGGTATGGTTAGAGCGAATGTTGTACTTGGTATACAATTTCTTCCGCTCGACTGCTCGTAAGTTGGTTCCGTTATCCGTGAGGATAGCGTGAGTTACTCTAAATCGATAGATGATGTTGGACCTCACGAAGTCAGCAATAGAACATGCTTTGACTTCCTTGAGTGGAATCACCTCTGCCCACTTGGAAAAGAAATCGGTAGCGGTCAGAATGAACCGACACTGGCGGGCCGTCTCCGGCGGGTAAGGTCCTACGACATCCAACCCCCAGACTGCAAAGGGCCAAGAATACTTGGTAGTATGGAGAGGCTCCGGTGGTCGATGCAAAAATTTATCATGAACTTGGAACGCATGACACCTCTTGGAAAACTCGATGAAGTCATAAATCATGGAGGGACAGAAGTACCCCAGTCTCTGAATCTGGTGAGACAACTTCGACCCGGCCTGGTGGGCACCACAGGAACCAGCATGAACCTCTTGCATGACCTGAGGGATCTCGACTCCTTGAAGGCAACGGAGGAGAACACCATCAAATCCGCGTTTTTAAAGGATCTGCTCAAGGCTAGGACCGCTCTGAAGGGTAAACTGTAGTGCGCAGCGTCGGATTCGCTCGCGCTCGGCTCGTTCCAATAGAAGATTTTCGTGATGGAGATATTCAACCAAGGGTGTCCTCCAGTCATGAACCATTTCGATTACCGCATCTGAATTCCTCGGGGATCCTGATGTAGGGGCACCAGTGGTGAGATGGTTCACCCGCAGGCCACGATCATCCTCCGGGATGATGGGAGCAATGACTCTCTGGTGTGCTACGTGGATAATTAGGTCATTCTGTTCAGGATCTGCAAGTGATGCAGCCAGGCTGGCCATAACATCTGCTTGATTGTTCTGCGACCGGGGAATATGAACGACCTCTGGCCGAGAAGGGAACTTAGCCATTAGACGGAGGGTGCACTCCACCAATGGCACGAGCTCTGGCTTTCTAAAAACATATTCACCATTGAACTTCTTGATGACTAGATCGGAGTCCCCTTTCACATGTAGATGGGGCACGTCAATCTCAAGATCCAGTTCGAGGCTAGTGATGAGGGCATGATATTCTGCCTCATTGTTGGTGCAGCCTTCTGACAACAGGAACGAATATGGAAAAACGGATTGCTCTGGGGTGATGAAGATGACACCCAGGCCCACTCTGTTGAGCCTAGGATCGTTGAGCCTTCTACCGGTGGGGCTCCAGGAGGCACCATCAAAGTGAATCTTCCAGCATGGGATGGCACGATCGACCGAGAGGATTACCTAATCAGGAAATCCTAGATTCAGTGGCTAATCCACGGAGGTTGGGTGGGCAGCTAAGAAGTCTGCCAGCGCCTGTCCTTTGATAGCCTTCTGAGGTGCGAACCTAATGTCGAACTGCTGGAGGATCACATCCCAGTGCACCAATCGGCTGGTCAACATAGGTCGATTCAGGATGTATCTCAACGGTTCTACCCAAGAGACCAGCTGTACCTCGTGGTGCTGCAAGTGGTGCCGCAATTTCTGTACGGAAAATACGAGCGTCGGGCAGCTCTTCTCGATGGGAGAATATCTAACTTCTGTATCAAGGAGCATGCGGTTGAGGTAGCAGAGGCTATTCTCTATTCCCTCGTTGTTCTTATGGGCGATAAGTGCGCCGAGGAATCGTTCCAGGGCGGTCACATAAAGGACCAGCGGATTTCCGGAAACGGGCGGCATCAAGACCGGAGTTTGGAGCAAATACTGCTTGATTTTCTCAAAGGCAGTCTGACACTCTTCATCCCACTCGTAGGTGGCTCCTTTCTTCATGAGCCAGGAAAAGGGCTTACACTTTCCAGCCAGATTCCCAATGAATCGGCGTATATAGGCTAAGTGGCCTTGGAGGCCTCTGAGCTCCCGAATATTACTCGGGGGAGGAATCTGGATGATGGCCTTGATCATCTCCAGGTCGATCTCGATGCCTCGGTATCTGACAATGAAACCAAGAAATTTCCCGGAGGTGACCCCGAAGGCACACTTCAGTGGGTTCATCTTCAGGTAACGAGAGTGGAGGAAGCTGAACACTTTCTCAAGGTCTTTGAGATGGTCCTGGAGTTAGTGAGATTTAACCACCAGGTCTTCCACATAGCATTCCACCATTGTGCTGAGGATTGGCTTGAATATGCGATGCATGGCCCTTTGATAGGTGTCACCTGCATTCTTCAGGCCGAAGGGCATAACCTTGTAACAGAAAGTACCTTGGGGGCCCTGAAGGCAGTGAACTCTTCATCCTCGGGGGCCATCTGGATCTGGTTGTACCTGAAATACCCATCCATGAAGGAGAGGGCTTGGAACCCGGTCGTGGCATCGATCAGTAACTCTATCACTGGAAGGGGAAAATCATCCTTCGGATAGTGGCGATTGAGATCACAGAAGTCGATACAGACCCTGATCTGCCCATTCATCTTCCTTACCATCACAATGTCGGATGGCCACCTGGGGTACTGGACTTCCTTGATGAAGCTGGCCTTGAGGAGATTATCAACTTCAGCCTCAACCAGGGCACCGTGAGAGGGGTGCATCTTTCTGGGAGGTTGTTTGAACCCGTGATGGTTCACCAGAAGGCCAAGGCGGTGGACAGCTACCTGAAGATCTAATCCTGGCATCTTGTCATAACTCCAATCAAACACATCTCGGTGCTGTCTAAGGAAGTCTACATACTGTTTCCGTTCCTCGGGGGGCATGGCGGCGCTGACCAATGTGGGTCTTGGGTCTGCCTTGCTACCGAGGTTCACCTGTACCAACTCGTCGACCGTGGTGAAGACGCCCTCCTCAAAGGCAGGGGGTGCATATTCCATGTCCTCCTCTCCACTCGTGGAGGGATCATCTGTGGGGGGAGTTGTTTCGGGGCTGCCAGGCCCTGATGGGAAACTGGTGCTGGCTTGGGAAGTAATGGTTGTCACGTCAGGAGATTCATGTACTATAGAGACCATGGTGACAAAGGCGTTTGATCCAATCCCATCTGGTCTTCGGCCTAGGGGACCACGCTTGACGACATCAAAGCAGTAGTGGCGCGTCAGCTTGAGCCTGTCGATTTTGGCCCGGCGGAAGAGACACGTATGACGTACTTCAGTTGCCATGAGTCTGACGTCCCGATATCGTACAGGGGTAGGAGGTTCAGGAATCACTTGAGCCTGGTTAGTGTAAGAGTATGAGGTGATTTTCCGTCGTCGCTTGGACCCGAAAATATGCCTTCCTCTGGTACCCAAAACAACAAATCACTACTCCATTTCAGGGGTTGTGGCCTCCAACCGATGGATTGGGAAGACATAAGCATCATCCAAACCTACCCAGGGATCACTTGTGACAACAGTGGGCTCAACCTCACCCGCCAGGATCTGCTTATCCTTGCTCTTGTAATAGTCGGCATCCAGATAACGGGATTCACAAGAGGCAAAAGGAGACACATCTCCTTGGAGCATGCCTACTCGACCATTAAGGGAGTATTTGAGGCATTAGTGATACGATGAGGGGACCACTGCGTGAAGGTGGAGCCACGGCCTGCCCATCAACACGTTGTAGGTGGTGTCCTGAGAGACAACCATGAATTCGGTGCTGGAAATTAGGCCATCGAACTGGTTCTTCAAGCGAATCTTGCCAAGTGGGGTTTTCTCGGTCCTATCATACCCCTGGATCCTGAGGTTAGAGGGAGTTAAATCATCCTCAGATAGACCCAGATTTCGTAGTGTCCGAGTTGGGATCAGGTTAATCCTAGAACCTGTGTCGACAAGATAGCATCGGACTTCCATGACACTGAACTGGCCGGTGATGTATAGTGGGAAAATGTGCCCCTATATGGGAGGGTCTTCATCTTCGCCGGAGAAAGAGATAACTGCCTGACATTTAGCGTTCTCAATCGCCTCGGCGTGGAAAACTTCTATAGCCGCTACCTCCATCTCAAACTGGAGGGGGATTCTTAGGGCCTCGGTGAGTACCTCGCACATTTCAAACGATATGAGAAGAGCCTCAAGGATAGATAACCTTGCCATAATGTTGTCCAGGTGCTTCAGGACATCATACTTTCGAGCCAAATGTGAGCTCCTGTTTACAGGAGGCCACACTGTGATTGGAGGCATAACGGGCTCCACCGGCTGGACCGGTGACTAACTGGTACTAGGAAGGTCCCATTGTTCATTGGTCGAGGTCTGGAGAGTGGCTTCCGGATTAGGACCGGAGAGCTGGGGTCGGCTGGTAGCAGGGCAGAGCTGGTCGCGGCATGGCCGAGGTGGTTCAACCTGATCCAGCAACACAAACGGTGGTGGAGGTGAACTTGTCGACACCGGATTAAGGGGATGCGTGTTCTGAGCTCTATATTGGGCTTGCTTCCTAGTTTCAACGGTGTTCACGGCCTGGCTAGAGGTGCCAACTTCCGTGCCCCGGTGATTCACGTAGCTGCAGATCCACTGACATTGGCAGCGGCTGGGGACATTGGGAAGGTCCATCTGGCATTCCTCGTTTTCGGGAGTCAAAAAGGGATTTACCAACTCTACGGTGTTAACCGAAGCGTACCCCGTACATTCGCTTGAGGAGTCATCCACTACCAGACGGACTCTCGGGGGGATCCCCATTTCCGGGGGCATGAAATCTCCAACAGTGCGAGATGGTGATAGCATTGGCAGGGCACACTCTTTCATCTTGCGTCGCCGCTTGCTCTTCTGGGAAGAGGTAGGTCGGGACGACGATACAGAAATAGCGCTCACAGATTCTGAGGGCTCTGGCTGATTCAGGAGGGCACGGATGATGAATTGGGTGCAGGTGACCGTCTTGCGGGCCATCCAGTCGCTATAATTCTGGGACCCACGGTAGGAAACTTGCTGCCACTCATCCTTGTCGCCACTACTGCCATCTGATCTCACAAAGACACATGCCACTTGTGTCAGGGCTGGGCCCAACCTGACTATGTTGTTGTCAATCTGGTCTTAGAGCCAGCCCTTGAACACATAGCATTACTGGATGGTGTGCCCCAGGGTACGGTGATAAGGGCAGTAGTTGGGGTGATCTGTGAGATGTGCCTCTTTTGGCTTCCGGCTCTCAGGCAGCCACACGATTCTCTGCTCCAAGGCACTATGGAAGTAACCGGGGACCTGAGCCTCGTCAAACGAGTAGGTCTGATTCCTTCTGTCTGGAAAGGGGGCTCTAGGGGGATGGCCCTAATGAGGGGCTGTAGGAGCATGCCGAGGGGGCGGAACCTGATTGTCTTGCCTAGGTGGCGGCAGTGCATTACGTGGAGGCGCCTGCTGATTTTGAGGCGGTCGCTGCAGGGATAGAGGTTGCGCCCGTGGGGGTGGACCCCCATGGTGCTGCAGAGCTGGCCTCACCTATAGAAACTCTAGCTGCCAGGGGGCCTCTATCTGGGCCACAACAGCGGGCTCGGCTCTAGCATCCCTCCTTGCAGGGATTACGGGAGGCAGCGGACGTGCCTGGCTGGCCTGTTGCAGGGCTTCTTCGAGGCGCTAAGTCTTTTCTGAGAAGTCCTGGAACCCTCCGGGGTAATTATGAGTGATTAGAGAAGGAACCAGCTCTGCCTTTAAATTCCCTACACACATTGTCAGTAATTTCTCCTGAGTTAGTGGCATGTTAATGGAGCACGTGAGCCCCTTCCACCGGGTGATGAAGTCTGCGACCCACTCATCAGGCCTTTGTTTGCACCGGAAGAGGTCCGCGATGTTCATCTTCCGGGTTGTGGAACTGAACTGGAAGAGGAATTTCCTGCGAAGGTCCTCCCAGCTAGTCATAGATCCGACAGGGAGATGGCTGTACCAGACAAATGTTGGTCCTTCCAGTGTCTGAACGAAGCAACGGAGCTTGGCGGCCTCCTGTTGTGCTGGAGTCTCTAACATAGGCCCGCACCTCAAGTTGAAGTGGGAAAAGTGCTTTAGCAAGTCCCCAGTCCCATTATAGGGGGCTAAAGTGGGTTTCCCGAATCCCAGAAGGGCCGGTATATCATCCACCCATGCTGGGTATGGCTTACCGTCCGGTGGGATTTCCACCTGTCGAGTTTACGGATCCTCTAAGAGGGCGATGAGTGCTTCCATTAGATCGTCCAGACGCGAGTTCCTATCCTGACAGGGATCCCTAACCACAAGCGCATTGTCGGGCTCTTCAATCCGATAGTCAAGCTCAGCAGCTTGCAGGGCGGTAGGCGGAGTGACTCTTGGGGCATCAGGAGGGAACCGAGCCTGGTCCCTTAGGTGATCACACCGCTCAGGAGGGTTCGGAGAAATGTATCGCAGCCTATTGCCATGAGATTTAGCCTCTCCTCTATCGTCAAAGACGGCATGGTCGCGGTTGCCCGGGGGAATCTCGTTGAGGGGTAGTTGCTCCTGCCCCCGCTGTCTTGACCTAGGATCACCGTAGTCAGGCCGGTGCTCTGCAACGCACTCAGCCAGAAGCTCATCAACCAGCCTCTTTTTCTCAGCAAGATTTTGGCGTAACGTGACCTTCTCGGGATCTTCCTCTGCCTTCTGTACCGAGGCAGATGGGTCAACGAGCTTGACATCCCCGACATGCTCTTTACCCTTTCCGATGTTTCAGCTTAGTGTTAATGCCTCGGTGGGTGTGGGGACACCTAGGAGGTTCCTCTGTTGGCGCGTAATCCTCCTGGAGGGGTCCAGTAACGGCTTTTCCTCAGGGGTTGAGTCTCCATAGATGAGTTCCACACCGTTTCCCTCACCCGAAAGGTCGGCCATGTTGACCGTCACTACCCTTGGTGGCATTCCCTCAGGGCCACCCAGTGAGTCAGGATGTCGGAAAATCACATTGAAAAGAAGTGCAGCGTACTTCCCCCATCCATGGACGTGCGTGTTGGGGGCATCCTCCTTGATAACTTTGCGGAGTAATTGAAAACTCTGGACGTATTTTTGTTTGAGGGCCTATGGTGGCCAAGTGATTCGGGGGGCCGAACCGTGGGGAGAGAGGCCAGGTCAACCCGACGACATTGCTCACCAATATCCTCAAGATGTGCCTGACTCTTGGGATAAGGCACTCTCTGATGGTAAAGACGGGAGTGAGTCGCCCAGAGAGTCAGGCGGAAACATTCAAACTCTCCCAAGGTGAGCGATTCTGGCATATCAAAATCTGATCCTACGACCGGCCAAAACTTCTCGGGGAAGTGGCCTGCTGCGAGGACAGTCCAGAAGCTCCACGACTCTGGTTTAGGATCCAGCCCTTGTTGCCCCTTCTCATCAACCGAGAATGGCCGGGGAACTGGTAGTGGTGTCGAGGTGGGCCGCTGGGTTGGCCGACGGAGAACACAGCGAGCAGGATGATTGGCCGCCGAATCCTAAGTCATCCTCCAAGGGATGCAGTGTCCTGCCTTCCACGTCACGATAGGATGGGCTAGAAAACGTGCCTCTTATCATAGTGTCGGTGCTTGCCGAGGGAGTTTCATGTCTCGACTCTTCCGTCGGCCCCAGAAAAGTTCTCCCCCCTCCCTGACCGAGGTGGAAGGTGCTTCCGGAGAGGCCAGTGGTAATAGCAAGCTTGATCCCTGGGGGTATTCCAGGTTCTTGTCCTCCTGGATATACCTCCAGAGGGAAGCGGGGATCATACGGATCTCGTACTCGGGGAGTATGAGGTTGATGCGCCGTGTCCCCATCTCGTCCTTTGACTTATAGGACCGGGGAGAGGGCTCCGTCACCGAGTTGTACTCCGCCTCAGAGTCCGAGAAATGGACCGGTTTGATTTCCGTCTGGACTTCCCTGACATATCTCTTACAGCGACGACGTCCCGCCTTCCAGCCCCTAGGTGGCTCCTCAGGGCAAGTCTGATCTCCATAATGGAGTCCTCTAGCCACCATAGTTCCAGGACAGAGGGGCCTAAAGGTCGGGGTACGGGAATCACCAGGACAGATGTCAAAAGGGACATGGGGAGGACCTCCATGTGGGCGAGTTGCCGGACATGCAACGGCTCCATGCTCGCGGCTAGTGGTAGGGGGAGTGACCCCGTACCCAGTGCAGTGAGCACTGGAAGAGGCCATACATGGAGTGTAGCTATCACGGGTAAGCCCTCTGCTTTCCAGATCAGTGGCACGGAGTAGGCTTTCAAGCTGGATGGCGCTACTGCGAATTGGTCTGTTGTGGCCATTGCATGTGCTTGCGACCGAGAGGGTTGGACCAACCTGCATGTGGGGTGGTCGGGGCCTCGATCTAGGTTAGGTAAGTAACTGCCCCTGCTCAACGTGTGTGGGGGTCTGATAATAGGGGTCAGCAGTGGCTCGGGCCACAGTGGTTGCTGATGTTGGTGCCCCAGGGCGGGCATTCTCTTCTGCTCGCGCCCGACGCTGGCGTCGGGTCAGGTGGGTTGGAGTCGGTGGTGTGGGCATGGAGATTGCCTGCTCCTCGGCCCGGGGAGTCGGGCGGCGGCGCCGACACAGCCTGGCAGGGGCCCTTACCATGGACCCTTGTAGTGGGTCTCCGATCGGGTGAACCCGGACATCTCCCACCTCATTAGCGTAGGGGAGGGAGGTGTCAAGGCGCTCCGGGGATAGGCTCCCGAAATGGTTCAACGTCGGAGTGGCGAGCGGTGGCTCCCTGCATGGCCCTCGGGAGCGACGATGTAATTGAGGCGCAGCTGTCTCTAGATCCAAACGGGCCATTCCCCTGGTGGGGATGATCCCTTCCTCCTCGTACCTACGAACCAGGTCATTGATCACCCTTCGCTGGATGATTTCTGACGGGGAGAGGGGGTGTGAGTGCCCGACAGTCACGGTGGTCGGAGTCGGAGTAGCTGTGGAAAATGTGTTACCGCACGGGGTGGTCGCGTCGGTACTGCCCCTGCCCCTACGCCGGTGGGTAGGTGGCGATCAAGCTCCGGATGCAGCGATCTGATTCTTAGAAGCAGGGAGATGAACCCGTTAGTGCTAATGAAAAAAAAAGAAATTGAAAACCAATAGCCCAGTATCATTCCATATTCCATGGTCGGTAAAACGAATCCATGCTGACGACATCGCAGAACAGAGTGCTCAATGTCCGGACTGCCTCAACCCTTGGTGGGTTTCACGTCCCGGTGCTAGGTGCCCGAACCTGGTGACATTCAAATCTTCCGACACCCTGAACGCTACCAGTATCCTTATTGAGGAGAAGAGATTCACATCGGGTTCACCATTTCCTATTTCCAACACTTTTTCTATGGCACATGCACGGATCTGTCACGCAGGGGAGGATGCACGGCTTGTGGACCCGGATTCCCGCTTTCCAAAGGCGGGTGGCATCCGTTCCTTGTTCAGGGACGTCTGCTCCTTGATCGAAACCGGGATGATGAGATTTCGGTTCTTCCTTCCATGGATTCCTCCTCGGATCTCGTCACCTATTCCAAGTCTCCCTCAAAAATTTAAGACGGGTTCGTGAATCTCATTCCCAGTGCCATATTTTCATGGACGCCAGTTAATTACGCTGCTTCCGTCGAGACGCTCCAAGGGGTCTGGTCGGGGCAGCAACCTTAGGTGAGGAGAATGGTCACACTGGGATGTCTCTGGCATGTCTGGGCACTGGGGGATTGGCATGTCTATCTTATGTCCCTTATTATAGGGCTTCTCGAGGGTGCAAAAACTAGAGGCATCCCGCATCGAACGCAGTGAATCATGTGCCATCTGAGGTTTTCCTCAGCTTCCCATGTTTAACACGGGGTATGTTGTGAGTTTAACGTCTTGCGAAGATGGATCAAACTGATCAAAACAATGAGAGTGGATCAGATGACAGAACCCCCTGAAGGGAACTCCAATATTGGGGCCAGCACATGGGCGGCTTCCCGGATACTGTGGAGTGGAATGAGGTGGCATGATCCCACCGGGATATGGCGGCCCGGGTAAGGATCATGATGGGTAATGGAGTGACGGAGTATGGGGATTATGCTCTGAGGCGGCCCATGATGATGGGTATGGGTATTACGCTCTGAGGAGGCCCATAACGGTGGCTGTGAACTGACACAGAGGGGTCAGGACAACTGATTTATGGGATTAAACCTCATGGAGGCTTCCTACGTACCACGCTTTAGCACGGATCAAAGTCCATGTAGTTTGAGGCATATAGTTTAACGTCATGATGGATGAGTGTTACAGTTTAACATCATGCGGGAAGAGGGAGTACAGTTTAACGTCATGCGGGACGAGGGCGTACAGTTTAACGTCATGTGGGACGAGGGCATACAGTTTAACATCATGCAGGACGAGCAATTTGGGGCTTACGCTTTGAGACGGCCCAAAGTGTTGGCGAACCGATGTGAAGAAGTCGGAACGACCGGGTGGTGGTCTTGAACCTCATGGGGGATTCCTACATACCTTGCGTTAGCATGGATCAAAGTCCACGTAGTTCGCTGGTATGGGGATTACGCTCTGAGGTGGCCCATGGTAGGAGGTCATGGTCGATGCTCGCTCTAAGCCCTCATGAGTCGTGCTCGGTGTGAGAAACAAGAGGCAGTAGGGACCAGATGATCACGTTGTAAAGGGTGTGTCTGTGAGAAGCGGAAAGGGGATTACGCGTTGAGCAGCCCAAAGAGGAAACAGGGGCTTACGCGTGGTTAGCAGCCCTTAGTGTCGGGGATTACTCCAGGATGGTGGCCCGTGGTGTGACAAGGCACAGTGGGAAAGGGACTCCACTGGCCTTGACAGTGGGGAAGTATGAAGGTGCATGGGTGAAACCTTCCGCAAAAGAGGCTACGGGCTTACGCTCTAAGGCAGCCCTTCCCCCGTGGACAAATGCCACTCTAAAAGGAGGATCTCATTCCATGCGAGGAAGATTCCATTCCCGTGGAGACGAGAGGCGTAAAGAATGTCTGAGCCAGGGGGACCCTGCGTGCAAGGCGCGAGGTCGGATCACAGTTTAACGTCATGTGTTGAGAATGAGGTGCTCAGTAGTTTAATGCCCTGAAGCTCGGATGAGGCGGGTTCGCTCCGCACCCCTAGGGCTTACAAGCCCAACGCCCTCTACCCCTTGTGAGAGGGAAGGCATCGACAAGGTCGTAGTGAAGGGGGGCCGCGGGGCGAACCATCGAGGGGTCCATGTTAGCATGACTATGTGGAGAAGCAATATCCGTTAGCGTGCCTATGCGAAGAAGCATAAGGAAAAGCAACGCAATGGGAAACACCACCTAAGGGACCTTGAGGTTACTTCGTAAGAGCCTGGAAGGCCGTACGGGAAAACGACGCATGGCGTGCATGCCCAGCGTGGAATACATCGGGCGCCGGTGCAGAGAGCCACCCAAGGGGTGTCAAGGTGAGGGTTCCTGGGTTTTGTGCACAAAGAGAAAGTTTGCGCACAAAACACTGGGATGGCGTGCAATTGGGACAGAAGGATTGTGCACGGATAGGGGATTGTGTGCAAAATGATTGGATTGGGCGTGGGGGGAAATGGTCGATACCTAAGTCACGGAGAAACCTAACAGAGGGTTTGCGTGCAATTTGGAAGGGATTGTGCACAGCTGGAGGGGATTTCGCGCAATTTGGAAGGGATTGTGCGCAAAGGAAGAACTCGGAGGAGTTGGCAAATTCACTTAATCCAGTGGGGTCGCGCGCAAAGGCGAGCCCCGGGGAAAGGTTGCGCGTAAAGGAGAATTACCTGTAAGTCATATTGCGCACGCGGGAGTCTGAATTGCACGCATGGGATCTGGTACGAATTCCTCAACCCCAAAACGGTTGGGGTCACCTTCTATTTATAGGCATTCGCCGACGCGGAATCTGGGTGGCGCATGAAATCTTCCGTGCCCGGACCAATCGGTGCGCAAAGTCTCACCGCGCGGAATAGGGCACGCAAAATTGCGCACTATGCCAGTTCCTTTTTGCGAACCCTAGGAGCCCTTCGCGCGCCCAACATTTTTTCATGAAAGTCCTCCTTAATTTCGCGCACCACTCCCAGGTCCTCCGGATTGGGCCTATGAGTCCGAATATGACTTCGCTTCGTCAGTTCGAAACTTCCTCCAGGAGTTACAGACCTTTTTTCGGTGTCTACAATCATCTTATACTCTCACTGAATCCTAAACCCGAATATCAATGTATTTACATTATTTTATCCTATAACATCCAATCCTATCATTGTGCTCTCACCCTAAGAATTGGTGCACCATAAATCTAAACCACACTCAAAAAACATTAAAACCAACAAGATCCCAATTCTATCACAGAAACTGCATCTAACACCGCATCTAAACCTAAAATATTTTATTTTACATAGAACCATACATAATAATGTTTTCCCAACATCCAAAATAAACCTTAACCCTTCAACGAACAGTCTCACTACACCCAGACCCTTCCAGCATGAGGGGTGTGCCTCCATGAAAAAATAGAAAGTCCTCTCACACCCAAGCACTAACACAAAAACATCAATCACCAAAAATTATAATATCATTGATAATTTCATCCTTATAATACATAGAAATTACATCCATGATGAGGGTCACACCCTCAATGTCAAATGGTTCACTTTCCATTATATGGATTCCCTTCTACTACTCCTTGAGCGCAGCCTCAACAAGATCTATGATCATGAACATGTTACTCCTCCTGAGCCATATTAACCCCCATGATACCCTCCTGAATCCACATTTTCTATGATTTCATAATAATCATGAAAGAATCATCACTCATACCCATCAAATATTCAAACAAATATGCATATAATTTTACATCAAATCCATCAGTCCTCATCTTGCACATGACCACTCACCAAACCATTTCAATTTCATCTGAATCTAATCGGTGTAAACTCCAATACATCCCAATCATAGAATTAGACTCACAGGCCTGGGATTATTTCATGAAAAAAAATATAGGATCATGTTTTTAAACCACTAACCAAGCTCACAGCATTTCAAAATTATCTAAAAATAAGTATACTCAGTGCTCCTCTTCAAAATAAATAATTTTACCCCTGAAATGTATATTATATGACCACCCACTACTTCAAATATAGTATCACAATCTTAATAATTTACCCACACTCTCATCGTGCTCCTAATAAAACACAAAAAAAACACTTGTAAAGGTATCTTATTGATCCTACACTCAAATTCCTACTTTAATACCAAAATCACCCTTGTGCTTTATCCTTCAAGATAATTTAAGGCACCGCCATGCTTATACCATATGCCCGATATCACCTCACATGCATTGTTCTCATTAACCTAATAATATAACCATACTTTGTATCTATAAGGGTACTTACAATACTTGGATAACCCTATTATCGGGTTTCCCTTATATATAATATGTTAATCATCTATAATAAATGGATCTATAATCTTCTCAGCCACATCTCAAAACACTGATCCCTCCCACCTAACCCATAGTTCATATATCACATCATTCACAACTCATAAGAAACACCACTATGTTCCCATATCAAAAGTCACATGGTAAATCTTATTCCAAAACACCCACTCTAGGGTTCTCACATATATATCTCATGCATCACATGATAAATCACCCACCTACAGGGGCACCAATCCTCACAAGGCATCTACATATGATATTACCCCCTCAAGAACCATGATCTTTGGTTGATCTTCATTGGGCCTCCTTATACAATAACCACCCATAAATGATTATATTGTCATCCATGTACACATGTATACAACAACATCTCCCTACCACAATTTATTTCGAGTATCACATAACAAAATATTTTGGTTAAGTAAAATGTCACCAAGAATCCATATGGGAAAACATAATATAGGTTTTTTTACACATTAAATAATTTAATTGTTTCCCTTTTTCAGAACCCATATCATAATATACCACTATGGATCAATCTCTAAGCTATAAAATATATGTAATGACCTAATTGGATAATTATAAATCTCATACCCTAAGGGAATATATAGTATTCATCATCAAGAAACTCATCATGGATCTACATGCCCTACCATTAAAAGAAATATATCTTGTGGTTTGGATTATAATAATTTCACCAACATGTTATATGGGAAAATTTCATATAAGTTATTGTTGAAACTTTAAATATTTGAACCCTACATTCAGTGATAAAAAATCACTTAAACACATGTATTTCATGTGAATTATATGTATTTAATATGATGTATGTACATAGACCTCTTTCCAATGGTCTAGGTGATAAAAACAATATATCATAAATCATAAAATCAAAAACTCGTGTGCTTCAGGATAGGTGAAAATCATACAATCATAACATAAAAATCGAGAACAACAATATCATACTACTTTTAACCTAGACTACCTATTGGGAAGGGTGTTTTTTATGAACCATTCTGATATCCCTCATAAGATCCAATACATTCTTATTTCACTTGTCTACCATATCCCAAAATATTAAGATAACAAAACTTTGATACACTCTATGATATTGGTCACATAAATGATCTAATACCATATTGTAATGTCCTCTGTTGGATACCACTCATAATTTTCTTGACTGGAGGGCAACCGATCCCTGAGGCATGCCTTCCTATATGCCAGAGGCTACCGACTAGTAGTGAGGGTCTAGGGTAGTACTGTTTGGAGACTATACCCCCCATATCAGAGTTCACAATAATATGAAAATAAACTAGGAATCATCCATACTATAAACTAGTTTAAGGGGAATCACGAAGCATATCCATCTATAAATAATAACTGAATGTGGAATTTTACAATCATACAGACTTATAGTCATGCTAGTATAAAACAAATAATCACCCACTGGGCCGATTACATATATAAGATAAATGAAATAATAAAAGATATTATGACTCAAATACCATCCCTAAGCTGTAACTCATCCATGTATCTAGACCTATATGATTTATCCCGCTCAATCAACATATATTGGGTCTTTTCCCAACCTGAACTTGCAATCAATGAAGTCAACTCAAGTACCCAAGAAACATAGCCACCTGAGCAGGGTATGAGTAGAACTCAGTAGGTAACCACCAATGAGGTCTCATAAATAACTATTAAATGTAATATACATATGTGATATTCTTATAATGTAAGTAAAACATTTTTAGGATCATAAATAAATAACCCATATTGATCCTCAAGCTCTTTTATTAAACTTGAGATTGACCCAAACCTACTTTATCCTAGGTCGGGGGTGTTCATGTTCACATCATGAAATTATGCCACCCTGTATCAGGCCAATGGACAAATATTGGGATCATCTCCTAGGAAATAAATATCATGTCCTTAGGTCACTCATCACCTGGATCATGGGAATACCCTACCAAGAAATCCATCACCCGGAGCAAGGGGATTGTCTCTCCCCACTATATATCATTTCATCTATATCCAAAGAATACCCTATAATAAAAACATAATCTAGATCTATAGAGTGACCTTCTGTGAATATGTCACCAAGAACTAAGGAATTCCTTACCAGGAAAACACATCTTCCTTATCCTGTGAAGTGGCTCTCCCTTGCTCAACATCACACCATCTATGTCTAGGGGTGCAGTTACCCTTACCAAAAATCACATCATCTACATCCAAGAAGCACGTCCAAGTAATCATAAACTTTAGTAGGAACAAGTAAAAATATAAGGATCATTTCCAAGACATCCTGTGTATCCCAATAAAACATAGTGGGTAGTGAGTCTCACCCCACTCATATTATAACACATCTCAGTAGGTTAACCGTCTACCTGAACCTATCCTACAACTGATTTCAACCTCTATAGGGAGTGACATTCCACTATCATATTTATAAATAGCTCAAATTATTGATTCAAGTTCTAAGGTGACACCCATAATCATCACTAAACATTTTCTATATGCACCCTCTGGATAGGGTCAACAAGTCACTAGGCTCCCACTAAGTTCCCCCTAAGTCTCATTAGACATGAAAAACCCTTATGGGTTCCATTATCCCATTCTAATATCTCAAGTCAACACCTATCACTCAAAGGGAATAACATCCCTAGTATTCTTCATAATCATATATCAGCCTCACCGGCCTCATAGGCATAGTCAACCAAGGGAGATGGAACCAAGACAATCTCATTCCCAAGTCATCCTAGGTCAATTATCATACCCATCCTATCCAAATATTTCCTAAGGAAGCCCTTACCAATTCTTAAATCATAATGGGAAATAAAAACTTACCTAAAAATCACTATACTAGCCCAACATATATAAGGTATCTCAGGAATCATTCATAACCTAATTAGGTTATTCATTCTCATCTCTTCACATCCCTCAACTCATAGGTTAACAAGTAACTTATAATAAGGTCCACTATAATAACAAAAAATACAACTAAAACCCTCAAGGGGTCCAAATTTCTTAAGGTAGAAAAAAATCATTAGGGTCTCAACCATCAGCAGTCAAGACAATCAAGCCAGTACACAAGGGTCATCATGGCCCTTGTCACTTTTCTCAGTCCAAGAATTTAATTTTAACTAAGTCAATTAATTTTAAATAAAAGAGTTAGATTTCCTTAAGTGGTGAGACCAGATACCAAATTATATAAATAATTTTTATAATACCATAGGAATATGTGCAAGGCACCACTTACCTCAATTCAAAGTTATTTCTCTTCTCAAAGCAGCTCAATCATCCTCACCAATACTCATCCAATATCAACTCGCTATCGCCCATCCACATGAGGCCCTAACTCAATAAAAAATTCCCAATTTAACTAATTATAATAATTTATAATTAATTAACCAATTTAATTCTTATATTTATAGTTTTCTAATTACTCACTAGGTGATTCAGTCACACCAAAAATGCAACCAATCACTCAAGGGAGGTCTATAATGTACTCTTAGCACCATCCCAGAAAAAATCTCTAATAAAAAGAACCAATTAAATAATAAATTTCATTAAAATTATGAAAAACCTTAAATAAATTAATATAGTGACGTAAATTCACTAAATAAATGTGAAACAACATGTATATATCATCTTAGGACTTCCTCTTACTAACCCATAAGAAATATCCATCCTATCAGGATGATTCCACCATGATTTAGTGGAATGTTCACTCAAATACTTAATATGAGAAACATAATAAGAGGAGAAAATAAATACAAGGCAATAACAGAGGATAAAAAAGGGATATACTTATGGAGAATCAATTTAAAATGCCATTAGAACACCCCAAATCGAGGTGTTTGAAGGAAGAAGAGGGATGTTAATCAGTTGGGGTGTACACATGATAGAAGAAAGAAAGGGGTAAAAATTAAAGATCAGTGGGGTGGAACTATATTTTTTTCAATTGTAATGATCTTCATGGTAATTCAAAACATGTTCCAATCATTTTACCTTCACTTCCCAAGGCCACCATTATGGTATGGTTGGTCTACATGGTTATCCAAACCATACACCAATCATGTAGATCACCTCTACCACCAAAAATTCAGGTCATGCATGGTTTGTACACAACCATGGGATGATTGTGTGCCTCACCCCCAATCCAATACTATCAAAACCATTACCTATAAAATATACATGGTTTCTTCCAAATTGTGTGATAAACATTTTCATCATTTGTGTGCTTTATAAAATGAACTGAAAATTCCCATTCATAATGATAACCACATATTTTACCCTAAACTATGTGACCCAAACCATGTACTAGGGAATAAATCCTCCAAAATATTGTAAATTTAACATGAAGCTCTTTAGACTCACCTGAGAACCTATGGTACCTATCTAGCCACAATCCAATCCTAAAACCATCAAATCGAGTTGGTATAACTATTTAAATTCAATTCTAAATCTTGATTTGAAAAATGAACATTACTCCAAAATTCCAAAAAACTAACATTCCTTAAAAATTTCCCAACTCAAAAAGGGATGGGGTTTCACATCCTTGATAACACTTTATAGAATCTCCAATCTGGTTCACCTTAATCATGACTGAAATGGAGAGATAAAAACATCAGGCATTCCTCATCGTACATCAGAGGTTTCCACCTAATGGTGAGGGTCTCTATAATAAGAGGGTAAAATATATCCAATATAGTATAGATAACAATAAATCATAGAATTGGTGATATAAAAATTTTAATCACATAAATAAAATATAAAGAATGATATCACAACTATATTCCACCCATGGATAAATAACAACACCCATGCTATAATTAAATGATAAGATGAAATGTCAAAAAATCATATAGAAAAGAGAATGATATTTTATGGGAAGATCACATACCATAGAAACCAAAAATTATAAAATAAAATATCAACACCAAACTGATCCCAAGTCCTAGCCCAGTCCCATCTCCTGACTCTAGTTGAGATCTGAAACTCGACCATCCAAAGTAGGACCTTTTCTCAAATGTGTTTCAATAGCCAAGAAATATTATCTCATACCAAGATTCCCAAGTAGTGTGTGATCACAACTTATTAGTACACCATTAATTGTGACCCTAAACATATCTAGTATAAACAAGTGCATGTGCAGTGTGATATGATCATAATAAAAGTAATTAGGCAGTGACATTAATAATGAATATGTCACACCCCTGGGTTCCACACAATCAACCTATATGGTTAATACCTAATTCATCCAGTGTCAAGGGGTCTATGAACATATCATGATAAATTGTAAGTTTTATGGGGAAATACATTCACATACCTATAGGGTTTTGGTTCAAAGCATCTTAACCATAGTACAACAACTCCAAACTAAGGGAAAAGGTGTCCCATGACTATATGATCTTATCCCTATGGAATCTTGACCCAAGATCAACATGAGATAAGAGAATTGGAAAAAATATACTAGGTTTTCATTGATCTCAACACATATTATCTTAATCACTATATATCAATATAAGGAAAATGGGTAAAAGAGACCCGTGTCTATATAGTCTAGCCCCCATAGGCATATCAACCCACTATAATGATCTTTGTCTATGATATCTCAAAAATAACATTTCAATATAAAGATTATGAGTGAAAAAAACTTTTCCTATGGTATCACCCCATAGGCATCTCAATCATTGATCAGGATAACTATAATACCAATGTGAAGAAAAATCTCAGTCTAGAATGATCTCATCTCAACAACTTCTTAATCTTGAATCAATCAACATAATCCAATAGAAAGTTAGCCCATAGATATAGGGATATCAACCTAATGTTATCTCAGTCACAACATCAAAATAACTAAAAAAGGGGGAGAAATGACCCCTAATCTAGATAGTGATGATCAACTGTAAAAGGGGCCTGAGACCAGAATGATCTTAGTCCTTAAGAATCTTGATCCTAACCCATATCAAATAAAGGAAAA
Organism: Viscum album; assembly: GCA_963277665.1. Taxonomy (NCBI): domain Eukaryota; kingdom Viridiplantae; phylum Streptophyta; class Magnoliopsida; order Santalales; family Viscaceae; genus Viscum; species Viscum album. Next base: position 339,891,374 of record OY728161.1, on the reverse strand, counting down.
TGGTGAAAGGATACCCTGACCCATAGTGATATCAGATCAAAGAATATTGATCCAGTACACAATATCTAGATGACCATGGGAGGTGTGGACAAGATCTATATCAATCTCAACCATTAGGTTTCATGAACCCTCATATTGACCCATTAAATTTTACTATATAACTTGATTGAATGATGTATTTAAGGTTGGGAATAACATTAATTCCTATATGGAATAATTTTATATCGGTCCTCACTCAGTCAATTTTTTTCCTCAATCAAAACCCAAGGTATCTACCCCTATGATCTATTTAAACAAAGATGGTGACACTTTAACCTCACTTGTAACACCAAGAAAAAATGGTCAAAACAACACAATAACTAACTATAAGTCCAACCAAGGGAAACCCCTAGGATATACACACAACTCCATACTCAATGGAGTATAATGTTTCCAAACTAATTCCTCTATGTTATAGTATAACAAGGAGGCATACCTCTATATTCTAAATCCATAATTACCAATAATTTAATTTTCACCCATGGCCCTCGGTGTCCATGGAATTAATATTCATCATGTGGAAGGCTAGAACATATCCCCAAAGGCACATAATTACTCCCAATAGGTGAAATAAAACATAATAGCTAAGGATCACATAAACCCATTTAAATTTAATAACTCTCTTATGTCTAAGGAGGTTGAAGGAAACAAGATAAGCTCTTAGGTACCATAATATAACTCAAGGAAAGACCCATTAGGCCCCAAGTATATAGTATTATAGACTAGAACTCAATATCATGGATATTAATGACCATATCATCAAAACATAGCATTTACAAGGTCCCTCATATCCCTAGGTCTCCTTACAAATCTCATATAGGTCAAGCAGAAAATTTTTTATTTAATTTAAGGCTTATCATACATGAGCGATGATACCTCATGTCACTTGTCACATTAAATAATTCATAAACCATTGGGAGAGATATAGACCACCTACATCAAATATATTTAACCTTTTTCACTATCCTACTTCAAGATTAATCACCCATTATCCATTAACATGATTCCCTAACTCCACCAATAACCACTTTAATAAATTACAAAATAATTATAATTAATTAACATAATTAATTCTATAATTATTCCCTATCCATAACCAAATAATAACTCATCTGGTGGTGTAACAATGATAAAACCTTGATTAATTTTGTGTGATCACTCCAAGAACACCTTCAAACTCACATACATCATAATTTTTAACAACTAACCTTGATTCATCAATCATTTTTATTCAAATTTAATATAAGAATAAAAAATAGAAACGATATCCACTTACCTAAATTGAAATAACACAAAACCTCATGTGTTTATCTTTATTATAAGTCCTTTATATAATTAAAACTAAATCTCTATCATCTAAGATCAAATCAACCATGATTAAGTGGAATCAACACTAAATCACAAACTCCCATCCATTTTAATTAGAGAAGAACAAGAATAAGAAAAGGAGAAAGAACACAATAGAACCAACCTTAATATCTGAAGAACCTCACTTTGATTAACCAAGGTCATGGGATCATTAACGGGGGGAAATGGGAACCATGGGAGGCTCTATTTTACTATATTAACACCCAAAAAGAAGGAAACTTAAAGTGGTTTAAAAATAAGAGAGGCGTGGAATGGAAATTTTACCCCAATTATAAAAATATATCATGGGAATGCCAAGTATATAATGCACTAGAACAAGCCACCCAGTGGACCCAATCATGGATTAGGTCCCCTAGGGACCTCCATTGGGATTCTATAACCACTCAAATAAGTACCTAGTGGAACACTATAGACACTCACCTACACAATACAACTTCCAGAACACCCAAAACAATATTTGGGCTTTCTATACCTAAGATTCCACTTAAAAAACATCACCTAGGTTATTTTAAGTGTGTATATAATTTTTAATTTTTGATATAAATTCAAAAATTCAAATTGACATCATTTAAACATCATTGGAACCTGGTTTTCTCTAGTTATACTAATTTAAACTAGTGTAGGGTGTTACAACTTATCATTATTTTTTCAAGTAATTGGGATCCTTGGGTTTTATGGGTGTAAATTCATTCTTAAATTATCCTTAATTATACAGGTGTGTATTGGTGATCATGATGAGATAATGATTGAGTAGGTTATTTTATTTTTTATTGCATGCTTTATGTTATTGGTGGATTTTTTTTATTTGATCCTTATAGCTAGAAACTCATCTTCATGTGTGGTCCAAATATGAATCAATTTTTTCAAAGTTCCACTAGTTAATAATGGTATACCACTCCTATGATACATTTATATATATTACTATACTAATCATATAAAGTATTTATCTCTTATGGGGTTCATTGGGGTAAGTCATTGTTAATGGTACCTGTATTTATTATACTCATTGAGTGGGAGAGAAATTTTTAGGTCAATTGGGAACCAACCTCATGTGTGATTAATTTTATCTAGTTAGGGGAGAGAGGGTTTCACTCATACTGTTTTGACATAATCTTTATTTTGATATTTTTTTCTCATGTGTTTCTCTAGGTGTAGTATTCAATAAGGTGTGTTTATTATTACATGCATTCATAGTCCCACTTTGACAACCCATTTTGGTTTCTTTATTATATTAAGATAGTTCTATTATGATGATTGAGCCTTCTTTGATTTCCAATTTATGGTTTTTCTATTTAGATCATGTTTCCCACCATTCTTTTTGGGTATATAAATTTTATTTGAACCTTTGTATTAGATAGGGACATGACCATGTAGTAGATGAGTTATTCTGATTTAGAATTTATATCAAGACTAGTGAGTATGCCTTGTATCTTAGGATTTTGGGTGCGTGTATGTCAATTTTATCAATGTGATAGGTCTAAGGAGTCCTTTGTGTAAAAATGGTTTTAATTTTACTGTATTTTAGATATATTTTTAATATTAACTTTTATTTTTATTATAAGATGGGGTAGGTTTAAGTTCACAGACTACTAACATTACACAAACATTTACTATCATGACTTGTCCTAACTATAACTCCTCTTAGGATGGCAATGAAGATATGTGTGACCCCAGAAGCCCATGTCCAATAATCATCGAGTTAGAAACTAGAAATGAGGATATAAAACATGTATATGGGGTGTATTACCATCATAAATCTTAGTAATAATAAGAAATAAAAAACTAACAAACTCCATAAAAAACTCATTCATAATGTTGAAATACATGTAATGTCATAAAAAACCATGGTCTATAAAATAAATTCCATATTTACACTAGTAATAAACTCCATGAGCTAGTATTATCCAGCTGGATCAATAATTCTCTCTTAAAAATCCATAAAAATTGTATATAGAATATAAGGGTCATTATACAAGTATACTCAATAGGATTCTCCTTAGAAACTCTCATGTAAAAGTGTGAGAAGTGTACTAGTAACTTAGTGAATAAACAATGAAACCAACTCATCATTTAAACCATCTTAACTACTCCCCAACCTCACCAAGGCTCACTCATCAAATTTGTATACAAGTATAGTAACATAATAATCATAGAGTATATATATATAAATTCACCCTTCACCAAATTACCCTTTAAACAAGCCACCATTATGCCCAACGACATATATCCTAGCACTCTCATAACTTATATATATATATACCCTTGTCCTTATAAGATATCATAACCATGACCACGTAACCATATCCATATATTTCATAAGTAACACATATCATATACCACTACCACATATTGTTTACCACATACACATACCATATACCTAAAACACTTACCACATCATTGTCACATAACTATAACACAACCTCATCATCTTATCATCACCAAATCACCATAAATAAAATCCTCATGCCATTATAATCTGTATTATGTTTTTAAAAGAGAGAGGGTAAGGGTTTTAGTCATCCGTTTATATCACCTCTATCTTGGATATTAGGGGAAACCCAAAACAAAAAACCTTATATAGGTAAAAATTAGATTATTAAACTCAGGTGGCACTGCATAAGAAATAAAAAAACTATAATTAATATAGAATAGAACAAAATTCTATTACTAATATCAAATATTTAATGAAACACCTATAAAACTATAACCCACATCTCATATACCACTAAGAATCTACTGCCACAACCTCTATCAACCAAAAAATCTTACTATGAAAAAAACACAATTCTCTCACAATAAACATATTCATCCCATTTTATTTTTAATTCAACATTATTCATGTACTAACCACTTTATATTCCTATTAACACTTCCATTTAATCATTTAATATTTCATTTACAACATTTATATTATTAAAAATTAATTTTTTATTTACATCCCACCATAATTAACATCACAACCCATTCTCATTATTTATTTAATTTATTTTAGTAATCTTTTATAATCTCATTCTACTACCACACAATATACCAAATCCTCTCTATAACACTACAACAACATCCACACAAACCATATCTTATACTCAACCTTAAAAAACCAACAATATCAAATAACCTCCACTACCATGGAAATAAAATTTCAGCAACTAAAACATTAACCTGATATAAATCACAACAACTCTAAAATAACAATCATGATTCCCCAGTGACTCTTTACAAGGAATAAACATCATAGAAATTTAATAAGAAACAATTTTAGATTTCCATTCCTTCTTTCCATTATAATATTTATGTTACTTAACCCATTAAATTTTTTCTAATATATCACAACTATAAGAAATTTAATTAGAAAATAATAATTCACATGTAAACATACGAATACATGACAACAATAACAAACATGAATTTCCAAATTTCATATTGTACCCTTACCATCCAGGTATTAATTTTCTTTTAAAAAATACTACAAATTAATGAATAACAGTAAGAAGATCATGTTTACATACTCATTAAAAAATAAATAATAACATATAAATATCATCAAATAAATAATTTAAACACATGTGATTCACTTTAGCATTTGGTTTTCTTTATTTCTAGTTCATTAACTTCATTAGGCTGAATCCAACTCATTATCCAAGGAAAAAAATCATGATAATTCCACATATAACATAAAATAAAAAGTGATAGTTTTTGAATCCCCTACTTTTATTTAAGATTTAATGAATGTAGCATAATAATGAGAAAAAAATGAGTGTTAAATACTACCAAACCCGAAAGAGTTTAAAAAAATACCTATACACATCAATCCCCCATTAAGAATTCAGAAAACATTAATAAAAAAACATAAACCCTTTAATATCCTTACAATAAATAAATATTAATGAGGAATAAATAATATGTAATTAAATATAACCATATATCACAAGGTATTAATCACATGAATCAAAGTCCTTATATTCACTAAGGAATGAACAAGGAGCACTAAGGATAATCCAAAAGGTTCTTATGGTTTTGATCGAGGTGAAGTGAATTGATCAAAGAGAATGGGGATGGATGAATTTATAATAAAAATCTATGGTACCCCACTATGACAAGGGGAGAGCTTCACCATGACATTATGAGGCTTGATCAACCAAAATTCAAGATCCTTGACCTTCAAAACAACATATCCCCCTTTCTCAAAAGTCTTAAAACTCTTTAAAATATGGTTGAGCACCACCATAGTATAATGGAATATGTCATAATTGTTTCACCCTCATATGTTGACTCTAACACCCAAACCTCTATGTCATAGTTCGCAAGTCCTTGTCAGTTTCTTTATACCTCCATAACACCTCCATGATAAATAATTCTCTCAAACAATCCATAATGTGCCATAAAACCATTATTTCTCATTTAAGACATTGTTATGGATCATATTGATTTCTCTAAGGGACATGCTTATCAAAACAAACATTGATTCGACATAACCTACTAACATGAAAAATACCTATATAAAAACATACATACACAAAATAATCCCTTCAAAACAAAAAAATGGCTTGAAATCCATGCTTGAAACTAGAGCATGACATATCCCAAGACTCACCATGACATATTGGAAAACCACCCCACTCATTTTTCTCTAAAAATACCATTTTTAAAAATTCTCGTCCTCTAACCACCTATAACACCTAAAAATAAAAATTATAGGTCTAAGGAAAATCTGAACCTTTAGATACCATTCAAACAATTATTGTCCTTAAGAATAAATAAATGACCTAGAAAGAGGAAAAAGAAATCATAAAAAACTATTGAGATACCACTTAAATAGGAATCACATTATTATAAAGGAATAGAAACTTCAAAATGAGGAATAAACTTAAATAGTATTAGCATAATATTGATCTCATCATTATATAAAAACATGTATCAAATCAAATTGGGTTATTGAGCATGAATTTGTGACTCATGCATCCACATACACTTCTCAAATATTCCATGCCTCTACAAGATAAAAACCAAAGGAATGATGCACCTACTATTAGAAACAAATTGCATCATTTTGTGGATTATTTATGTAGATAATGGTATGTTATTTTACTTATAAATGAAATTATAATATTATGGGTGATCATAAAGGAGTTTTGTGGATTATAATATTATGGGTGATCATAAAGGAGCTATTATAGTTTTTTCTATAGAAAAAATCCATATTTTAATGCCCTATTTTGTGTAATAAACATGTGTTTCTAGAAAATTGAAATAGTCATGGAATAATTTGATTAATGTAAGAATAATTTTGAATATAGTAATATTATTTATGATTATCGTAAGATATATTCAAAATCATATGACTTTTCACTTTGTCACTAGAAGAATAATAATAGTCATGTTGTGATACCACTAGCCACGTCGCAAACCAACTAATATAGTAGATCCAATTTCTATAGGATGGATTTATAGGTAGGATCACACTATTATAGGAGGTCTTGATTTTTAGGACTTGAGTTGTATTTTGTGGTCACACCATGGATGTTCATGTCACACCTAAAGGGTGTTTTGATTGGAAAAATATAAAATTCCATAATTATGTAAGAATCATTGGGTAATCCTTAGGACTCATTTAGGACTTTTTAAGAATCCCTAAGAGTTGCATAAGGTGTATTTCATTACTAGTTCGGGGAGTATAAGTAGTCACACCATGAATTTTTTTGCCACATCATGAAGGTTGTTGAGTGGATTTTGGTGGCACTTTTTATCTAAAGGTCGCACCATGGAGGAAGCGGTGTGCTGTAGAAGTTAAATGTGTGGGAATTGGGATTTTTGGAGTATAAGTGATCACACCATGTAAATAAGTCTCACTCCACAACTAGACATGGAAAATTTTCAATGGGTTTGTATAGGTGGGGTTTGTACTATAAATTATAGTGTTGTGACATGATTGGTTCGATAATCAAAATTCTTTAGAATATCCACATCATGATATTATAAGGAATTAAATATGATATATAAGGAAAATTTGGTAGAACTAGTTTTTGACCATATGTCACACCATGGTGGGGATTCTTATTCCATGATGGTGTCAAGTCATCATACCTATAGAATTTAAAATCCTATTTTTAGGAGGAATTTTAGGGAAGTTAACAGGGGATCTTGACTTAAAATTAAAGATGATATTTGGAACAAAATGATTAGATTAGCAAGTAATCATACATCTGGGAACATATTTATTTATTTATTTATTTTTATTTTATATATAATATTCATATATAATATATTTCATATAAATGATATGAGAAAATGTGGATTAAAATAAAAACCTGTAAAAGTTTTCCCCACTTACCGATGGTTGATTAATGATTTTTCTAAAGGGAAACATGGTGATTATCTAGAGATATGAGAGATATATTTCTCTACCAAAATAAAGAAAGAAGATTTATGGAATATCAATGATAAAAATAGAGAATAACAAGATGAAGGTAAAAAGAAAAGGTATTTACAAACTACTATTAAAAAGTAATATAAATGAGATATGGGAGGTGATATTGATGGAGTTTCATGGAATTTATTAGTGAATAATAAAATATAATAATTGAAAAAAAAATATTTTTTTAAACTCATACATTTATCATGAAGATCAATACAACAGAACCTATTAAGGTAGTGAGCTATTCAAGTGATTTAGATAAATGATTTCTCAATTTTCTATATCAGTTATAAACTAGGAGGGTTAGTGTGGTTGCATCGAATTATAACTGGAAAGAATTGTGTTTAAAATTTTTGGTTATTGCACATTACCATTGCATTCTTATTGGATTAGATCAATTAGGGTTAACCAAGTTAAATCTACTTTTGTTCCTCTTTTACTTATTTATCTATTCATATATATTATGAGGGAGAATAGTTTTCCTTATAAAAAATGAGAAAGATCATTGTCATGGGATCATTTGAGAAAGAATGACATAACCTAATTCACCCCCTCCCCACTCTTAGGGTATTTAAATTAAATGGGACTAACAATTATAAAAACCCTTTCCTCGACGATCTTGAATCTCAATGGGTCACTCTAAAAATGTTGTATCCAACTCCATATCTAACTCCCCCCCAAGAAATGACATGAGAGCCTTTATGTAGAAATTGATAAACCTAAAATACATGGAAAACACTGTGAATCTAATCCATATATAGAGTAATAAATAACCAATATGATACCTCAAATATATGATCCAACACCTTGAAAGGTTTGAAAAAATGAGGTGGAAGCTTACTCCCATGACCAAACCTCTACTTTCTATAATAAGTAAAAACCTTCAAGAACACATGATAACTAACATGCAACTCGAATAGTCTCCACCTTCAATCATTATAGGACTTATGATGGTCTTGTGTATCTTTCATACACTCATAAATAAATTTCACTTTCTTTACTATTCTCTACACCAAATATGGTCCAATAATCACTAACTCTCCGACCATTTTCCAAAATAGTGAATATTTATAAGGCCATTTATGAAATGCCTCAAACACAGCCATACTAATGGAACAATGATAGTTATTATTATAAGTAAAATCAACCAATAGTAAATGATTCATTTGAGAGACTCTGAAATAAATAACACATGAATACAATATATCTTTTACAATTTGAATCATCTAATCCATTTGATTTTCTATCCAAAGATGAAAAATGTTCTAAGGAATATCTAAGTGATAAAATCAATCCACAAACTCTTCCACACTCATGAGGTAAAATGAGAATCTTGATCAGAGATGGTCATCTACATAACCCCATTAAGCAATACAATATCTTTTATATACAACCTCAACAAATCATCCATGACACTCAACTTCTTGATATCCAAGAAATGAGATGACTCTTTCAACTGATCCACAATTGCTTATATGGCATCACATATTCCCCGATCTTGTGTAAAATCGATACTAACATCTATTGAAATTTCATCACACTTTCACTGATGGATTTCCAATGGTTTTAGAAAACCAGTAGGAACATAATGCTTATCATTCACTATTTAATAAACTAAACACCATGAAATGAACTCAGCTATCAACTTCTTTATTCATAACAACCAAACCTTACTCTTAAAATCATGGTGCATCTTAGACGCACTATGATATACTTATAAATGTGAGATATGAAACTTACATAGAACCACCTATCACATTTCTAATGTAATAAAAATCCTCTCATGTAATAACACTTTATATTGAACATCCTATGACCATACCTCTAGAGAATATCCATTGAAAACACAATATCGCTACACCTCTACCTTAGGATCTATTGACTATGACCACTTTACCTGCTACAACAATGAAGAATGAACTTTTATATGATATATGAAAACTTTACCATCATATTTTTCTATATTTTTATATATGGTTGTAATATAATTCACCATCCTCTACACATCTATAGACTCATAGAATATATCACCATGTTACTTACTTATCAACATACCCCCACCACATTATATTTCCCTAGAGTAAAAGAGATCTAAAATCTATAATCCTATAATAACACAATTTACCTACACTAGAACATGTTAAAATCTCACTGAAAGAATATATACCTCAATAACTAGTTATCCATGAAGACCAAAAAACACTCACCAATGAGGTAATGATACCATAATATTAGGGAAAACACCACTATCACTAACTTAGTATCATGTTGGAATAATTATGCTAATGTGGGAATAATTTATAAGACCCATAAAATGTCATAATCTCTACTATATCAAGATAAAAACCAGACCAATATGAGAATAATTACAAAATACCTCAAAGGATAATTCTCATAGGAAATCACTAATCTCTTGATAGTCTTCATGATACTCTTATTCCTATAAGATGAGAAATAATGATAAATATTCCTTGAAAATATAAAATTATTAGGAAGTGGTGTATAATTTCAGGACCCTCTCCCTCCAAATGTACCCATCCTATTCTTGAAATTAAGTAATATAGATAATGAACCCTGATTATCACCTCGAGTAGATCTGGGGTTGGTGACTAGAAATGAGGCTATAAAAATATCATAAATGGGAGGCATTACCCTCTATAATAATAGGATTAGGAGATATGATAAATAAATCACAAAAAACTCCATGATATAAAATAAAAACAAAAAACATCCCATAATTCATGTACAATTAAAATATATATAGATAAAATTTCCAAATAAATACCTTAAATAAAAGATAAGGCATCAACACAACAACAACTTCAAATCCCCAGCTAGAAATGTTCACCACGAACCACAATGTCCTCCTAGGAATCCAAAAAAATGTTGTATATACATAGGGTGATCATACAAGTATGATTAGTATGGTCATACCAAAGTCTCTCATCCACACATGAAAAATTCATACTAATTCACTAGTGACAAAACAGAAGAACCAGTAGCACCTAAGCAGGTCAACTATCCAATCCCATCCTCACTAAGGCACCCTCACCAAATAACACATCCAAGTATATTAACATAATAAGAAGCATATATATAAAGGGAACCTCACACCATATCCCATTTATTTTCTACTCTCACACCCCAACATCATACATCCTAGTTCTTCCATATCCTCTGAACATCACATCATGACAAGAACCCCATGTGCAATTGGAAAACACATAACATATCACCTGAAAACATTTAGGCCATCACATTACACCTCACTCAAGTACACCTAGTCCATCACATCATATCCATATCCATATTAGAAGGTTATCATGAACATTCAGGACATCAACATCATTCCCTCCTAATACCATGCATGACCCCCACCGTAAGTCAACTTATCCCATCAGATATTTCTCGAAGACACCTAGGGCCATCACATCTCAACATTACACTTTTGACTTCTGGAATCACAACTTATGCATGTCAATGTTACATGGAAGATATAATGGGAAACATAGGGTATCCATCCATTGATTTTCATCACCAAGATGTTAGAAAAATACCCCTAAAAATATTCGGTTGTTGGTACATGGTTCTTGACATGGGTGATGTGCATATAGTAATCATAATGAATATACAAGGTACAATAATATATTACTATACACAAGCCCAACCTATGGTTTATAACCAAAACACTAACTAACTCATGACATCACAACCAAGACTCACAACCTATGATACTTTCACTTCCACCACTAAATGCACAACACCACAAAATAAGCCACAATACATATTTCACCCATTCATTACAATTCAATCAAATTTCACATATTTCTCATTACCAACCAATTTTATTCATTGAACCTGTTAATTTTATATCCCATTATTTAATATATACATGATAATAAACCATTTAAACCACACATCCCATTTAGTTCATTCATTTGTAAACCATTAAACCCATGCCATTACAATTCATTATTCACCAAATAATTCTGATACTACCTGGTAAACTAGCACAACACAACAGCACATAAACAAACAAACACACCCTCATTCACATGAAAACCGTCTCACATTTCCACCATCACACCCACAACCACAACCTCATTACAACAACCACCTTCTATCACAACCGCCCTATAGTATGACAAAAAAACTCCTCACATCTTCCCCCACAACACAACAACACATCACGACCACCGCATACAACATCCACTTCTCATCACATCACCACCCCACAACACAGCCACACATAATTACACTTCTTAAATCACATTAATATAACATTTTATTAGATTTATCAAGGTGATTTAATCACATTCCATTTATTTATTCAAGGTAATTCTCACACAAGACAATAATATCTTAGAGAAAAAATTATTAAATGGATATAGTTTTTTATCTTATTCCCAATCAAGGTGATCAAAAAAATAAACAAAAAGGATTATATAATCACAAAAAATCACATCACTAAAAAATACTCCCAATATCCATGATTTTCAATTTCATAAACAAAATATCAAAATAATAACAAAAGATATAAAATCATGTGACTTTATTCCCCTTACCCTTTAAATTTCAATTAAACTAGTTACTTATATTTATAAAGCCATATGAAAAAAATCTTCCCAAATTTAAAAAAACATAGTGCATCCCACATGATACACTAGGGGAGAAATGGAGGAACCCTACCTTAAATGGAGATTTATGATCCGCTACACATGGTTTGAGAGAGAGGGAGACAAACTCCAAGTACCTCAACAAAGGGGAACATTGATATCATATAAGAAAAATATCCCATGACACCTTATTACCAAAAAAAACACTAAAATAAAAGGTTTACCTCAATAGAGTCCTTTCCTAGATGAGAAACTAGAAGAAAATAGGGAAAATGATTAAAGGGGGTTCACCATAAACAACCATGGATCGATCTCTAAGGTCCGTAATTTAAAGAAATTTATTAGTGGTTGAAAGAGAACTTTTGGATGAACTTGGGATTCCCAAGAAAAAATATAAAAAATTTAAAACATGGTCATGTAAAAGGGGGATTGAGAATTTATACCCAACCTATAAAACACAAGACCATGGCGCAAGCACCTTGACCATGTTGCAACCTATTTGAAAACAAAATGGACTACATCGTAAGACCCTTCACCACATCTTAACCTTTATAGTAAAACCAGTTCTGAGATCTATTTATATCTTCATTATATAGATCCATAAAACTATGGAGGTGACCACAACATAGACAAATCTTCTACGCCACAAAACCTCGACAATGGAAGAGGGGACCATGTTGCAACCCCTCTCCACAGTGCGGTGGTTCCGATTTTGGTAGAACTACTGAAATATCTACTCTGGACCAATATTTCATAGCTAGGGTCTCCATGGAACATCCACCATCAGTTGAGAAGGGCCAATCCTTAGCCAAGGTATCGTAGTGCAGCTACCCCTCAAAATGACACTAGCCTCAAAACTCCTATGGAGCTCCCCTTACGCCATATTCATCCCTCCTACACCATATAATTCACCTTTAAACCACAACCCCAAGATCCACACTACAATTTTCCTTCTTATCTATAATATATATCCATCTCCTCCATCAATAACTCCTCAAGACTCCCCCAGACACCTCTTTCCAGCAGATTCTCAAAAAGTAAAAGGATGGAAGGTCCTGACTGCTACATTAGATACCACTCAAACTATCTCACACCTGAGAATCAAAACCAAACCTAAGAGTAATGAGAGAGAAATGTACAAAAAACCATCCCTTAAGATTCCTCTTAATGATCTCATTGCAACTAAATAAATCCAACAACCAAATGCACCAAACCAACTGAGTACATTCACCAAACATCTCATGAAACTGCACCACTTCACCATCCACCCCACCAGGCACTGACTTACCCACATAGTTTTAATTATTTTATATTATAATTTTTCTTTATTAGGAATCAGGTTTTTCATTTTTAATGTGTTATAATCTTTATCACACATCACATAAACAAGAAGAAGTGCATCCCATAAACCAGTAAGATTCATAAATCACATCAATAAAGAAAAACAGAGAAAGGAAAATCTCAAAAAAAAACTATGGGTACTAAGAACCCATTGTAATCTCATGATTATAAGTAATCTCCTCTAGGATAGTATGCCTCCACAATAAATAAACCAATGGAATGGTATGTCAGTTCATTATATTATCTCGATGATCCTAGATCTCTAATAGAGACTCCATGAATGTCACATAATCCTAGATATCCAAACCACCCCACTAAGTGAAATGTGAGTCATCATAAAGATACCAATAAAACTGAGTGATGTGAAATATGTTATTAATCTGGTCTTTTCATAGCGGAAGTTCCAACCGGTTACCCACCTCGCCAACACACCCCAACAACTCGAAAGGCCCTGAGAACTGAGGTAACAGATTACTCCGCTACCAAACATAAAATTCCCACATCTAGGGGAAACCTTCACGAACACATGGTATCTAACCTCAAACTCTAAGGGCCGCCTCCAATTATTGGCATAAGACTTCTTATAAATCCTACACCACCTTCATCCTCTAATGAATAACCTGAACCTTCTCTATCATGCTCTATAGCACATTGGGACTACAAACTAATAAATCCCCAGCCACAAACCAGTAAACTATTAAAAAATAGCCCTTTAATAATGTTAAAAATGGCCTTTATTAGCACTAGAGAAGTGTTGACTACTGAAGTGAGATTAAAATCCCTAGGCTTTTATCAGCACTAAAATATCACTGATAAAGGAAAAAATCTATTAGCACTTTTATTTAGCACTAATAAATGGTAACTTTATCAGTGCTTATAGAATTATTTATAAAGGGTGCATTTATTATATCTTTTAGAAGTGCTCATAACGGGGTATGTTGCAGTGTGCTGTAACAATACCCAACATTACAAAAAACATCATGAAATAAAAAAAACAAGAACTAATATAGAATTTAGATGAAATAAATTTAAAACAAAAATAAAAGTAAAAAACTATATTATATACATTATAAACCTTTTTTTACAATTATATAAGTACAAATTATTACATACATTCAAAAACATTAATTTCCTTTATCTTTTGATCCTGACACTGACTCATGATATTGCCAAACAAACCACCCCTGCTCAAGAAAAATAACACACCTATATGAGAAAAAAATTATTATTTTAGTAATAACATAAAGAAATAAATTAAGAAAAAAGTGTTAATTTTAAACTAAACTTTGATTCATACCAGAAACATTGTGCATCAGATTGAGTTTTGGTTGATTCTTTCACATCACACAATTTCATGTTTGTCTTCAAGCATTATTTCTATGAAAATTATCTAAATAACTATAAGATAAAAATTATACGAAAATTAATTACATAATAGAATATAAAATTACAAGAAAACAATATGGTCGTGTTTGCTCGGTTTTGGTGATGTGATGTGCGTTTTGAACTAAAATGACACTTATATATTAAAAAGACACACTTCGAGTCATACTGGTCACACTGTACATCAGATTGAGGTGAGAATGATTCCTACACATCTCAAATGACTTATGGATCATTTTCCTAAATTATCAAAATAATATGAATGTGTTTTCTTGGTTTTGATTACCTCACTTGTCTTTTTTACTAAAACGTAATTTTAAACTAAAAACATGAACTTTGAGTCATACCGGTCACATCATGTGTTGGTTTGGTATGAGACTAATTCCTACACATAAAAAATTACTTAATAATAATTTTACTAAATTATCAAGACAATTTGAGTATGTTTTCAGGGTTTTATTGAGTGACACTTTTTGAACTAAGATGTCAATTTAAAACTAATAATGCACACTTTGATTTATACCAGGAACATCATGTATTGGATTGGGGAGTGGATGATTTATAGATATAAAAAATTAATTACAAATATTTTTCCTAAATTATAAAAATTCTAAATGTTTTTTCTTGGTTTTTTGTAGGCCAGATGTCTTTTTTACTGAAATTAATGTGAATTTTAAATAAAAAGCCACACTTGGAGTCATACTAGTCACACCGTGTGTTAGATTGTGGTGACTCTAATTAATAAAAATCTCAAATGAATTATGGATAATTTTACTAAAGTATTAAAATAATCCTAATTCATTTTACCAGTTTTGAGTATGTCACTTTTCTTTTTTATTAAAATGTTATTTTAAACTCGTAACACACACTTTGAGTCATGTCAGTCACATCATGTGTTAGTTTGATGTGAGACTAATTACTACATGTCACAAATGAATTAAGAATATTTTTCATAAATTATAAATAAATTATGAGTGTGTTTTCTTGGTTTTCAGTGAGTGTCACTTTTTAAACTAAATTGTCAATTTTAAACTGATAACTTGCACTTTGAGTCATATCGGGCTCATACCGGGCACATCATGTATCAGATTGAGGTTAGGATGATTCAAACGCATAAAAAATGTCATATGTATAATTTCCCTAACGAATAAAATCAATCTAAATTCATTTTCTCAATTTTGATTATGTTAGTTGTCTTTTTTACTAAAATTAATGTCAATTTTAAATAAAAAGAAACACCTGGAGTCATATTGGTCACATCATACATCAAAATAAGATACGATTGATTCCTACACATATAAAATGACTTATTCATAATTTTACTAAATTATCAAAACAATAGGAATGTGTTTGATCAGTTTTGAGTACATGACTTTTCTTTTTTACTAAAATGTCATATTAAATTGGAAACATGCACTCTGAGTCAAACCAATCACATCATTTATTTGTTTTATGTGATACTAATTATTACACATCACAAATGACTTATTAATCATTTTCATTAATTATCAATATAATCTAAGTTTGTTTTCTCAATTTTTAGTGAGTGACGCTTTTTTGAACTAAAATGTCAATTTTAAACTGATAATAAACATTTTGAGTCATACCGAAAACATCATGTATCATATTGAGGATTATATGATTCCTACACATCACAAATGACTTATAGATATTTTTAATAAAGTATTAAAATAATATAAATGTGTTATATCATTTTTTTAGTATTTTAGTTGTATTTTTTACTAAAATTAATGTCAACATTAAATAAAAAGATGTGCTTGGAGTTATACCGATAATACCATGAATTAGATTGAGGTTAAAAGGATTCTTGCACATTACAACTGACTTATGGACCGCTTTACTAGAGTATCAAAACAATATGAATATTTTTTCTTTGTTTTTAGTATTTCACTTTTCTTTTTTACTAAAATGTCATTTTAAACTAAAAACATGCACTTTGAGTCATATCGGTCACATCATGTATCAGTTGGATGTGACATAGATTTTTACACATCACAAATGACTTGTGAATTGTCTTCCTAATTTATCAAGGCAATCCAAGTGTTTTTATATATTTTCATCAAGGGACACTTTTTTATTTAAAATTTCAATTTAAAACTGATAACATGCACTTTGAGTCATACCAGGAACATCGTGTATTAGATTAAGGTGCAGTTAATTCATAAAAATCACAAATTACTTATGGATAGTTTTCCTAAAGTATCAAAAAATAGAAATATTTTTTCTTTATTTTGAGTATGTAAGTTTTATTTTTTACAAAAAATAATTTCAATTTTAAATAAAAATAACCACTTTGAGTCATACTAGTCACGCCATGTGTCGTATTGAGATAAGTTTGATCCCTAAACATCCCAAAGTATTAAAAAATATAAAATTAAAATTTTAACATGTTTTATATTGTATTTATTTGTTTAACATCCAACACTGGGTATTGATTAGATGTTATTAGCCAAAAAAGGTTTTTCAGCTAAGAAGACCGACTCAATATGCAGTGTTGTAGTTCAATAAAGAAAGCCAATGAAAAGTGTCGTAACATTGGCAGAAAGAAACATGATATCTATTTTGTGTCGTTTTTTAGATAGTTAAAAGAAAAATATGAATTCCCAAAATATATATTAAATAAAATAAATAAATATTAGATAAAAATGATAAGGAAATTAACTTAAAAATAGTAGATAAAATGATGAAAATATTAATTAAATTAGTAGTAGTAATTCACCTTTTCATAATGGTTGTATACATTATTGAACCATTTTCTTTTTGGAATTGTCTTATTTGTATCCTCATATTCTAATATCTTATAGGAATGATAAGCTTTGAACAAACCACCCCAACTTGAACAAAAGAATCCACTTTTATAAAAAACAATTCTTATGCGAGTAATACTAAAAATAAAAAAATAAAACATAAATATGAAAAAATAAATTAATTTTATGGAAAGTAATTTTACTATGAAAATATCAATATTACCTATGTGATTGAGAAAAGAAAGATTCACTGCTCTTCTTGAAAATACAGTGGAGTGAACTTGAAGAAAAATGATAAATTACAACACTATAGGGGTGAAAAGGTTTTGATGGAGAAGAAGTATATGGATGTTTTGGTGTAGAAAGTCATGAAAAATGGATATAAATCTTCTAAAATAATTGAACTATTAAAATATTACTTCTCAAAATATCTATGAAAAAACTAAATAAGTATTAGATAAAATGACAATGAAATTAACTTAAAAATTTTACATAAAATGATGAAAAAATTAATTGAATAAGTAATAGGAATTCACCTTTTTATGATGGTTGTAAAAATTCTTGACCCATTTTTTGGTCATTATTTTAGTTGAATCATCTAATTCCAATATCTCGCGAGCATGAGAAGCTTCAAAAAAACCACTAAAACTCAAACAAATGAATCCACTTATATAAAAAAACAATTATCATTTGATTAATACTAAAAATAAATAAATTAAAGATAAATATGATATGAATAATTATTTTAATGTACAAACATCAAGATTACCTCTATAATTGAGTAAAGGTAGCGTTGTTTCTCATACTACAAAGGAAGTGGATAGAACTTGAATAAATGTGACAAATGTCAACACTATAGGTGTAAAAAATGTTTTCAGGGAGAAGAATTCTGTGGAAGTTTTGGTGTATAAAGGCATGAAATAATGATAAAAATCTTCTAAAGTAAACAAAATACGTAAGGAATGATGAAAATTAAATCAACATTTTATTATATAATTTTTTGGTAAAATAGATAAAGTATATCATAACATTTTCTTTACATCTTCACAAAGGGTTTCCTTCATTATAGTTTGTTCTTACACAGGATTGGTAACATCATCATGTGCATAATACATTGTATTCATGAGTAATCAAACATTTAATTTAGATTATGTTTATTTAGTAGAGAAAAATAATATTATGAGGAAAAAATATTATATTAAAAATCACTTTTAACTTCTCATTGAACTCTTTTTATTTTTATAAAGTTTTTAGGGATTTTGATCCTCTTTTGAGAATCCAAATCCACTCTTTGTGGTCCCCTCTAATCTACAATCCATTGTATACATTGGGACATATATGAACTAATTGTGATCTACCAATGAAAAAGTTATCCTTGATGGAATTTTCATCTGACCCTATATTTGTTTTATTCGTCAGCAAGACAATCATTGAATTCTTGTTTTTTGGATCTGAGACAAAAAAATACTTACTCTACTTGTGATTCCATTATTAATGGATCATATTTTCCCCCTTCAACACTGAAATTCTCCTTAATGAATCTCATTTCATCAACTTTCACTACACTACAAGTTTCAACCCATTTGAAATGAAAAATCAGCACATGAAATATTGTATAATACAACTCATGTATCTGTTTGATATTGCCAAAATATTACATATTTTCATAAATTGAATTTATATACTTGGAACCAGATATGTTCATTGCTTCTTTCAGAAGCGTAACACCACTTTTTTTCATCGTACTACAATCATCTTGTTCTTTTGTATAGAACGTATAACCATTGATTATAAAAATAGTGTAAGATATAACATTTGCATTTGGTACCCTAGGTATCCATATAATTCGTTCAGAAATTAAATTTTTATTTTTAGATAACTTCTTATAAATTTGATCTCAGAACCATCACATAAACTATTTATTATGTCCATCCTCCATCCCCTAATGGATTCAAATCTCTAAGAATTTCTTTATGGGGTTTAGTGTATGGATCAACATCTTCACTATTATGTAAAATGTAAAGGTATTCTTACTCCTAATATGTCAAGGTAATTATAAAAACATATATTTCAAAAATCCCTTTTCCCATAAAGAATCCATTGTGATGAGATTTTTGGGAGACCGGTGCTTTCAACATCTATTAGGTAATCGGTACAGAATTCAATAGCTTCTTCAACAATATATCATTCTTCAATATAACCTTATAGCCAACTTCAAATCTTGACATACCTTTTCAAAATATTCATATATTTTTCAATGGAGTATATTCATTTTTAATGGACAAGACCACATAGTTGAACCTCTCTAAATAAGTTAACCATTAGGTGGACCACTACATCAAATAATTATGGTGGGAATAACATCTAAAATTCACATAATATAACTAAAAATTCATTATTTATGATTGGAAACTTCAGAAAGTCTATTACTTTATTGCATATTGATTTGAAAATGAAGTATAGTCTGGTTAATGTATGCCATAAAATTGTAGGTAAAATGAAATGGAAAGCATTAGTCATCAAATATTGCATCAAAATATGAAAGTTGTGTGATTTTAGTCACTGTAACTTTAAATTAATCCTTGAAATGACATTTTTTATATTTTATTAATACCCCTATGAAACTTTAATACTATTAAGAAAAAGTAAAAATTGAAATTTTTCCTATCATGATAGATTGTAAGTTGTCAGAGGAAGAAAATTCTACCCTTTACCCTTTACTGGTGCCAACTATTTTCTTATCCCCATGTCAATCATGTCCAACCTAACCTTGATTCCATATTTCATTTTTTTAAGAACTTTTAGTAACATTCCAATAGCAATATCAAATGTATTTTTTTCTATATGCATAATATCAAGAAAATTTCTGATGTATAAACAATTACAATATGATAATTCAAAGAAAATTAATCACTTCTTCTAACCTAATTTTTTACGGTTTTTTAAAAATGGTTTACTGAAAATAGTGTCTATGTGTTTTAATTATTTAATAGTTTATCATCCAATATTGGATATGGTGTTGTAAATTTTTAAATATTCCTATCGAATGTTGTTATCTAGGATCAATATTTTTTTTATTGAGGTACAAAAAATTATTTCATAAAATCACAGCCTTTGAGGAATGTTTCAAATGAACTATGTGTGTGTATTCTTTACAAATGGGACACCCCAAAATTCCTTTAATTCTATATCCTGATAAATTTCCATAAGCGGGAAAGTCATTTATCATCCCATAATACATGGCCCTCAATGTGAATTATTCACTTCTATGATCATCATATATTGTAACACTTGTATACCATATCAATTTTAGATCTATAATCAATGGATCCAAATAGACATCATTATCATTATCGGGTTTCTTTGGTATAGATATAGGTAGAGAAAACGTAAAGTATTTTTGCTTCATGTATACCATGGTGGAAAGTTATAATTTACCGATATGAAGGGCTATGTACTGTGAGAAATAATTTATACACTAAAAGGTTTTATTCAATCCGTAGATAATGAAAGATTAAAGTTTCTCAGGTCATTTCCAAATTTAGGATACTTGTAATAAATTTTCTTCCACTAGGGAGAATCAATTGGATGATGTAGGTTCCCATATTTAATTCTTATATCTACATTCCATGTCAATTGTCTTGTGTTTTCCTAACATCCATATAGTCCTATAAACCATTTAATGATAGCAAAGTACCATAAAACTTTCTAAGGACTTGATTCATTTTTCTTGTATCGATATGCACCACACGTGGGAATTTTATGAGTGATTCATGATCCTTAAGAAACAATATGAAATCATTTGGAAAAGAATGTATTTTTTTAGATATCATTACCATTGAACATAGAATTTGGTTAGCATCATATGTTCAACATGGTAGTTCATTTTCTTCTTGTATCATATCATTCAGGGGACCAAATAGTTCTATAAATCTGGTGTCACTCCATCTGCTATCAGCTTTAAAATTATATAACTTCGATACAGTTGAAAATGATTTTTATTTAGTAAAACCAGTACACAATGGTCTCTTAGTTAAACTATTTAACTTCTCAAACAACTTTGTACAATCATGAAGGTCATCTTAAATTTCTAATTTCATTTTTCCCATGCAATCTCCATCATCATTTACATTGGTATTCATATCAAATCATCCATAAAATGCAGTATCATCCCAATTTGTGTGAAAGTTTAATTTTTCACTTTGTTTATTCCAATATTTATATATATTATATATTCCATGACAAATAAAATGTTCTTTTAACTCTTCTGGAATAATGTTTCTTCAATAAAAACAATGTAAACATGAACAAAGGATTTGAGAAGGGTCGTATGCATTCTCTATTGAAAACTTGATGAATTATTTAACACTATATTTATTATCTTTTGTAAAACGATTAACATGACTCCTTTTTCGATTCATATCCTTTACATTGGGTTCATAAAATATTCATTTTTTACAATAAATAAATAATATGGATAATATATTCATTATCAATTGTGAAAGTTATAGATAATTCTAATAAGGGAAACCCAATATTTGATTGTTTCAATAAATTTTAGTATTCTTTGAAGAAAATCAGTAATTGAATTTAAGAAAATAATTAATCCACTATGGTAGGTGTTATACTCTTAATTTATCCAAAGGTGAAAGTTATAGACACCTTTCATACTCATCATCTCATCTCCTGAACAGTTATCATTGCATTTTTTGTTTGACACTCATCCTCCATATCTTGTGTATATGCACCTATGATTCTTGAAAAACTCTAAGAAATAGTCATACATGGGATTACTACTGCTCATAGTAGTACAAGAAATATAAAAGAGATGGGGGATCAGTCTCAAGAAAGAAATTGCAATAATAACTATTTGGGAGATGAAGTTGATGAGGATGATAGTTGTACTTAATTGTGTTCTCTAAAAGTGGTAATACCACCCATTTTTTAGAATTACACCATTGAAACAAGATATTAACTAATTTTTTATTAAAGGTGATATTTGGGGTGAAAACATGTTCTTTTATATGATTAAAGGTGTCTCAGTGGGGTAATTTTATGATATATGAATCCTTGGGTCTGCTATGAATTATATATTTATATAATAAAGAACACTTGTAATACTTTAAATCATGTAACTAAGACTATTCCTACCTCTATTAAATTAAGACATCGAGTCTTTCTTAAATCCACTAAACAAATGAAAATATATTATAGGCAGTTAAGGAGTAATAAGAAACCCAAATATGATAAATAAGAATAATAAAATCTCATTCCATAAACTAGAAGGTATAAAAATTTATTAATAAAATATTTTAATAAATAAAGAATTATTTCTTATACATGGATGTTAATCAGAGATTTCTAGGGGTGGAACCAATACATGTTGACCTAAAATGATGAATATCTAAAAATAATTTCTAATAATTATTCCAAAATATATAGAAATTTATAACCTCCATTCTATTATTTGTAACAAGTGATGTAACAATCTAAGTAATTTTTATATTTAATATTAATGGTATATCAAATATTTTAAAAAATTTCAAAATTATTGTTTCAATTTCAATTAAAATCAATTAGGAATGGAAAAAAATAATTTTAGAAAATAATATACCTAATAACGATAAATTTTTAAAACATATCAAAATTCTTAGTTGATAAATTGATTCAAGAATTATGTCTAGACATGTTGAAAACAAGAATTATTTTCAAGATGAGAAAGAGTAGTCTTTATAATAAAATTTTATTTTCATGGAAATTATGGATTCAATGGTCATTTTGGGAACATATTATAAAATTTTATCCATAATGAGATAAATAATAGTAATTATGGAAGATATAGTGGTTTTATATTAAAGGGGAGATGGCACACTCTTACAAAAATAGTTTTGAAGTGAGATGAATCATTATAAGTAAAATTTGATAATGAATTTCAACCATTTAATGGAATCTATTGAACTTATGAAAAATTAAATGGTTGTATAAAGTATTTTCAAAATTTTCTAAAAATATAGATTAATGTGAAGAAAGAATTAGAAATTTATTATATAAAAAATGAAGAAATGTAAGAGGAATTTATTCTTGATGTCACACTAATGGATTTACAAAATAAACATCCTTTTATATTAGATATTGGTTGTTCATCTCACATTATAGGTAAATTGATGTAATTAAATATTTTTGACAAGTTCAAAGGGTACTTATTATTTTAGAAATGGTGGATCTCTTAAGATAAATTGTTTCCATTTAAAAGATATTGGAAATAAAAGGCAATATTAAAGAATGATTTATTTTTAGATGGATTAAAGTAAAACATACACAGTGTTTATTTGATCTATGATGAAGGAAATAAAGTAATTTTTAAGAAGTATTAATTAGTGGGTTATCATTTCAAAGATGGCTATATTTTTACAAAGGTATAGAAAAAAATCTGATCCATATTCTAATTTGGGTTCTATAAAAATTTATGGTAATTTTTTTTAAAGAAGAAATTGATTTTTGGTAGTGAAAAATTGATCATATTAGATAATGAGACATTTAAATACTGACTTAAAAATAATGGGTGAAAAGTTTTTATGATGACAAGATAAAATTGATAGATATTTTCTACAAATTATAATGGGTAAATTGTTAATAATTAAAATAAAAAATTAATGATTTAAATGAGATAACCTTAAGTTTATTTACTGTGATATATATGGACCCTCAAAGTATATATCAATACATTGTGATAAGTATTTCATTTAACCCATTTAAAATTATACTCAGATCATATGTATTATGTTTAATTCATATATATATATATATATATATATAATTCTCTAAAGGGGATTTCAATATTAATAATAAGTATTAAGAATGAGTTTCATTACATTGTAAAAAATTCTATATTTGATTACGGGGTTGACTATATGACACACCTATTGTGGGGTGGTAAAAAATAATATTTATATTTCTTTTTGGTAAAAAATAGTTGATGGCCATGGTTATTCCCTTAATGATTTTATTTTGGATGACTCATTATTCCTACCACATTATTATATTTATGGTATTATATATATTTTTTGAAGAAAAGAAAAATATTAGGGATTTTTAAAATTTATAAAATCAAAATAACAACAATAATTAAAATATATGATATGAGTATAGTATTATCATAAACAATGATCAATCCTTAGAGGATTTCCTATATATGTGTTTAATTTTTTTTCTTAATGTGTTGTCCCAACTTAAGTATCACTCTATTTAAATGATCAATATCATTCATCTAACCACCTATGATTGTTTCTAATATGTAAGGAACTAGTGAATTGCTACCACATGTG
Source organism: Viscum album (assembly GCA_963277665.1). Lineage (NCBI taxonomy): Eukaryota > Viridiplantae > Streptophyta > Magnoliopsida > Santalales > Viscaceae > Viscum > Viscum album. The sequence goes on along the minus strand of OY728161.1, from coordinate 339,866,122 downwards.
CATTAGGACTAGTATTTCCAAATTCCAATGGTAGGAGGCATCCCTCAATTGAGTAGAATAACTCTTGGCTTCCACATCTATCTGGTTGAATGAATGAAGAGAACCCCATTGTACATGTACAATGGACACTACGCCATTCCCTATATTTTCACCAACATCCATCATATTCAAGAAAAAGTTGTAAGGGGAAGAATTTATCAAAATATAGTGTGAGAAGAAATAGTTGTGTTATGAATAGAAGCTAGTAAGAATATTTTAGGGAGGCCCTTCCAAGTGTAGATTACTCCTCCTTGTGATGGTGGGTCAGTAAATTTTTGATCCATCATCAAATGGTTATTAAGGACCTCAAAAACACCATATTTTATAAGGTTCGAGATATGGGAATGCTCATGTACTTTGGGTTTTCCCTAGTGAGACTTCCTCTTGGATGTGCTCTATTAGGTGGTTGTGGACATTTTATGCAACTAGAAATCATCACATGTGAGATCTCTCTCAACTTACTCACAAATTTTAATTGTAATATCTAGATGATATATTGTAAGCTTAAAAAAAATATAGATCTTCCCTAAAGTTTTCATTTAAATGGGATAATGATCACCTATCATAATGGGGATATAACCTTGATCATGTTTTTCATTATTTATCAAAACATACCAACAATACTCTTAAATGGAAGTAGGAATATATTCATACTCTTGATTATATCTTTAAGCATGTTGTTGAGATACTCTACTGATGAGGGCTCGAATATGTGAGTGTCAATTATTGACTAAAAGGATATTCTGACGGTAAAGAAATAATGATGATAAAATAATGAAAATATATATCGTCAAAAAAGAAATCAATGAGTGAAGAGGAGGAGAAAATAACTTACCTTGGATTGAATATTTGAACCATCTAAGAGAATTTAGAGATATCGCCAAACCTAGAATCTATTTGAGCCTTAGATTCGTTCGACCCTTGAATCATTCGAGCCTTAGATTTGAGCCTTTGAATTGTTTGAGCCTTGATTCGAGATTGGATTCGACGAGGAGGAGTGCTGACAAAAAGTGTCTTCCATGGAAAGCTTTGGATATTGCAACTAGTTCCTAACTAGTTAGGTTTATTTAAATATATTTGGACACTTTTATTAGAATTTCCAAAAAACCGTTGACAATGATCCCTTTTATCAGTGTTAAACTAATAAGCACTTATAAAAGAAATCTTTATCAGCGTTAAAGGATTTAAAATTATAATTATAAATAAAAAATTTGTAAATATATTTATATAATTATATAGTCATTTAATAAATATATATAAATATAAATATAGTAAATATATTCATTATTTAAATATATAATTATATAAATACGTTTATAAAGAATAATATTTATATATTTATATATTTATATCATTATATATATTTATATAAATATATATATAATAAATATATATAAATATAAATATACTAAATATATTCATTATTTAAATAAATTTATTATAATTTTATAATTATTTAAATGTATGTAATTATTTCTTTTTAATTATATAAATATTTTTAAAAAATTATAATTATTTATTTATAAATATTTATTTACTAATATATTTTTTAAATTATTAATGAATATTTAATCTTAAGTTCATGCATGTTAAAAATAAGTGAAACTGAATAATTTAAAATAAGTAAGCTTTAAAAATATTGAAAAAATTAATAAGTTTTATTAATTAAATATAAATTTTTAGAAAAGCATGGATATATATTGATATAAATATGATTAAATATTTAAAATATTAAAACATAGTAAATAAATATATATAAATAAATAATAGGAATTGAATACATTCCCAAAAAAATAAAAAATAAAAAATAAAAAATATTAAAAATGAATTCATACCTAACTATAAAAAAATTAAAAATAAATAAATAAAATTTACTGATTAAAGACATGATATATTAATGTATTATGTTATATTGAAATTATAAAATGAATACTGAAATTTGAATAAATTGAATAAATATTAGGTGTATGTGTTTCTATATAAGATTTCATTAATTATGTAAATATATGTGTGTGTGCGTTGTATATAAAAATGAATTAATTATGTATATATATTTGAAATCAATATAACATGTGTTTGATATATGTTAAATTGAAAAATAAAATGCTATTAAATTATGTCCAATACTCAATGCAATTATTCAATATTTTTAATTCATATTAATTTTTAATTATAAATCATTCATCACTAAATTTATGAATATTAATGTAAAGTATAAATATTTTTTATTATATAAAACATATTTATATACATTCATGTATATCTATATATTTGATATATACGATTTCATAATATTATCAAAAATTAATTAATTAATAAAATATTTAATATTTTTCTCAATTTACTAATTTTTAATTTTTAATTGTTTAATTTTCATTCTACATATATATCTATATTTAATATATATTATTTATTAGTATTTATAATTTATAGATAGTATAATCAATTTACTCATTATTATCAATAATTATTTAATTAATATAATTTTTAATATTTTTTTAAGAAACACATTTTTATTTTTTATTTATTTAATTATTTAATTTTATTCGGGACCATTATCTATAATAAAAACCCACTAATAAAGGGTGATTTTTTCAGTGCTAAAAAAATAGTGATAAAAGTCGCCCTTTATCAATGTTTATTTTAGTGCTGATAAAGGGCACCTTTATCTATACTTTTTACTAGCACTGATAAAGGTCAATACTATTAAAAGACCATTTTGTTGTAGTTGTGCAACATAGAATGACATGACCTCCTACAAAAATCCTCAAACAGGGCCATCCAAAAGGATGGAAATAACTATTGTATAAGAAAACTTAATCAAAGGAAAGTGTTGTTCCTAAGATCCATCAAAATCTAAGATGTATGTTCACAACATATCACCCAGTGTTCTGCTTTGTCTACCCATCTATATGAGTGTGGAAAGATGTGATGAGGTGTAACTAAGATCAAGAATCATATTTCAATTCCCTCCAGACTCGCAAGGTAAAACATGTGTCATGGTCTGAGACAATGGGCCTCATAACTCGATATAGTCGCACCACCTCATCCACACACCTCCTCTCCAAAACATTCATGATTCCCAACTCCTTGATCACTATAAAGTGATTCAATTTCATAAAATGGTCCATGATTACCCAGATAACATCACAACCTCTCTAAACTTAGGGTAACCTTGTGAAAAAGTTTATTGATATGTCATCTCATTTCTACTCAAGAACATCCAAGAGATGAAACAAACTTCCAGGAAAATGATACTCATTCTTTACCTACTAGAAAACCAAAAGCTGAGCCACAAACTCCATCATCACCCATTGCATCCCGAGACACAAAAAATACATTCTTAAGAAATAGTGTATCTTATACACTCCGAAGTGTACCACCGAAGGTGTGATATGAAAATAATGAAGGAATACCTTATGCATATATACCAAAAAACAGCCTCCCTCAAAACTACATCTAGTTTTGACCATCCTCCTAAAGGACCCCAGAACACCCTAATAGGGGAGCGGTGAATCAGGGTGTCAAATTTTTCTTTCAAACTGATGGATATTATTCCCATGTTGGTAGGATGAATCTATCTGATGAGAAAGTGTAGAAAACAAACAATCACATGAAAAGTGAAGACACGACAATTTTACTTGGTTCACGACTAAGGGCTACATCGAAGGAGAATATGCTGACAGGTTTTCGGTCTTACCAAAGTACACTAATCTTTACTATTTGTGGAGTAAGAAAGTTTAGAATAGTCACTATATTCCATGAGCATTACATTTACAAGGTATTAGGGATAACATATTGTGTCCCTTAGATCACTTTCGTTGACTCCCCTTTTCTCACTATGTTGGGAAGAATCCAAACTAAGTTTATTGACTTAAAGGTTACTTCAATGGCTTGGGATTAAATCATGCATCCTAAACTATAGATATATTCTCTATTAATGTCATTTTTCACCTTTAGATATATTTCACTTTTTATTGCACAATTAGTTTGCAAACTATTCCTCCATGTACTGTCCTCCGCAAACTACCATCCTTCCTCTACGAACTATACTACATCACATACTGTGAGTTCTTCCTCCAATAAATACTCATGATTCACCACGTATTATACTAATTCCACTATGTACTACCTTTCTCCACGTACTATGAGGATTTCTCAACATACTGCCTCTATAAACCGTGACCATGTACTGCCTTCACAAACCACGCCTGCGTACTTCTTATTCTCTACATACCAACTCCTCCTCTACAAACTATCTTATGTGAACTATCCTTCTTCCTCCACGTACTGTCTTCCATAAACTATTTTGTACTTTACCAAATTCCTTTCAGATTTTCAATTAAATTCTTTTGTAGGGTTGTCTTCCTGTGAACTACTTCTAAACTGTTCTGAATTATTCTTGGATTTTTAATCTTAGATCCACTCCTTAGTAAATGGATTAGTTATCCTTATATAAGGAAATAGAACTACATAATCTACTAAACTAATATTTACCAAATCATTGAAACAGAACCACCTTTACCACATACTGTGTATCTCCCATGAACCATATTCCCTATGCAGTCCACATACCACCATTCTCTCTATGAGGTGGCACAAATCACTACCTCATTTCTAAAAATGACACCCTCCATTACTTCTCAAAACTCTACCTTATTTTCAAAAATGACACACTATCCTATGAACTGTTTTACTTCTGCAAACCACATACCTTCCCACAAACCTCCTTCACTTCATTAATTGTTCCTCATACACAACCTACATACCATTCCTAATTCATGATTTGCAGTTCTCCATTCTTCCTACCATATTTCGTGATCCAAAAAATGTTCCCATAACATGGTTCAGGGTCCACCATTATTTTGTTGAAACTCTTCATTTTCCAAAAACAAACTCCCTATGTTGAGGCCTAAGAATTTTGAAAACACTGGTAAACTGCGCCACCTTCAATTCTACTATCAACCTCAATCATAAGACCACATTCCTTTCAAACTCCATGATAAACCCATCATGGATTGAAAATAAACACAAACCATACTCCATATCCATCAATGAACATCCTCGGTTCCAATAGCTCCAACCATCCCTAATGATTATTGTTGTAGAAAACATGATCATGTATCACTTATACCTCAAAGCCTCCCCACTGAGACTCATCCACCAACAAAATTAGAGATGATGATATTATCATATGAAAAAAGAAACCTACACCATCAACCACCCTTGCATCTAAGTTAAGGGTTCCCAACTCCTCTATCACCCTCCAAGAATCTCTAGAATATCGAACCATGTCCTTCTATGACTTCCTTCTCAAATAATCAACCACAACATTCCACTTTCCTTAGGTAGATGAGATCTCAAAATCATAGTTCATGTGAAACTACATCCAGATCCACCTTTTCAAATTCATATCATGCTGAGCAAATTTATACCTCAATCTATTGTGATTAATGAAGATAACAAATCAATCTCTAATGAGTTAATGTATTCATAACTTTAGCATAAACACAACTATTTCTAACTCCATATCATGGGTGGTATAGTTACTATCATGAGGATATAACTTTATAGACCCATAATATATCACCACTCTATACTACATCAAGACACATCCCAATACCCGATAGGAATAATCACAAAACACATCATCACACCTTTCTATAGAAATTGGAGCATCAGAGTACTAATCAATTTCCCCTTCAGGTAGTCAAATGTTGCATGAAACTAATTAGTATAGATAAACTTATGGTCCTTATTGTCCAAATCTATCAATGGGGTTTCAATCCATGATAAGTTTGATATGAACCACTAGTGATATCCCATAAGACCATAGAATCTATGAACCTCTACTATATTCTTGGTTGCTTCCTGAGAAACAATTTCCTTAACCTTCGATGGGTCTATGATCACTCCCTACTGAGACACCAAGTTCCCAAGTAAATGCACCTATCATGTCCAAAACATAAATTTGGAAAACTCTCCATGTAGTTGGTGCATTAAAATAACCTAAAAGATTAATCTGAGATGATTTTAACGATCCTCCTCTAAATTCAATTCGATCAATATGTCATCGATGAATATGACTACGAACTAGTCTAGGAATTCATGTAACATATATTCTATAATCCAAATGAACATAGATAGCACATTTGGTACACTGAAAAGCATGACCAAAAACTTGAAGTGCCCATACCTATATCTTAAGGTAGTCTTTGGGATATCACCCTCCTTCACCCTCAGCTAGTGATATCAAAATCGTAGATTGATTATAGAAAACTAACTAGTTCCCCTCAATTAGTCGAAACGATTATATATCCTAAGAATAGGGTAATTATTCTTTATTAACCAAATAATTTTGATACTACCTGGGAAAATAGCATAACACAATACCAAAATAATAAATAAACAACCCATAATCCACATACCAACCATCCCATACTTCTATCATTAGAGCCACAACCACCACTTCGTAACAACCACCTCATCCCCACCACTTTCCATAACAACCGCCCCATATCATGACCACATAACTCATCACATCCGACCCCACAACACAACCCCACATCAAAAACACCATGTATCACATCCAATTCTCATCACATCGCCACCCTACAACATAATCACACATCATAACACTTTTCACATCACATTAATGTAACATTTTATTAGATTAATCAAGGGGTTTTCATCACATTCCTTTTTTTATTCAAGGTAATTTCACACAAGCCAATAATCTCATATGACAACCATTTTATTACCAGATATAAGTGATTTGTTTATTCCCATTTAAGGTGATAAAAAAGAACACAAAATAGAGTTTTCATAATCACAAAAAATCTCATCATAGATAGAGGATCTTAATATCCATTATTTTTAGTGGCACAAACAAAAATATCAAAATAATAACAAAATATTTAAAGTCATATTAATTCATTACCCTTTCAATTTAAATTAAACCTCTTAATTATCCTTATTAATCTGAATTCAAACCATCTTCCCAAAGGTAAAAAATATCATAACCCATCATGTATGATACACTAGGTGAGAAACAAAGGAACCCGACCTCAAGAAAATATTTAAGATCTACTACACAAGGTTTTATCAAGAGGGAGAAAACCGCCAAGCACCTCAATGAAGGGGAACACCGACTAACTGAAATTTAAATTTGTATTAGCAAACACTTTTAAGGAAAAGTGATAAACCACATAGTTCAACCAGGAGGATATCCCTCATATTAAATAACAAGATTATTAAAATATAATTTAAGCCTATTAGAGGATTCATCCCTAAAACTTTTCCAGAGGATAGAGTGCACCTGAGCATCAGGCTTGTCAATAATGAAGTCTTACCAAAAAACATCAAAAGAAAAGGTTCACCTCAATCCACCACGGATCAATCTATAAGGTTTAAGTAAAAATACATTTAATGGGGGTTAAAATATCCCTTTGAGACACACATGGGATGCCGGATAAACATGAGAAAAGTTGGAAAGTGGTTAAGTATGATGGGGTTTCATAATTTATACCCAACATAAAAAACATAGGACTATTGAGTAGCCACCCAAACCGTGTAACAACTTATTTAAAACCTGAATAGACTACGGTTCATGACCCCTCACCAAAACGCATCCCTACTAGTCAAACCATCTCTGAGTACCATGGCTATCTCTATGTTGTAGTTATAGAAAATAGTGGAAGATATTGTGGCATAGCCAAACCCGCTACGCTATAGACCCATAAAATGAAAGAAGGTGCCAAATCATAGACCCTCTCCATGGTGTAATAGTGTCAATTTTGGGAGAAATTCTGAAATATCTATCTCAGGACACTACGTCGTAGTCAGGGCCTCCACACTACAACCACCATCTGCCATGAAGGACTATACAGTAGCCAATGTTCCAAGGCACAGATACCCCCCAAAATAGAAATAGTCTCAAAACTCCTCCTAAGCTACCCCTACACCATATACAATCCTCCTTCAATATATTGGCCACCTTTTCACCATATCCTTAGGATACATGCTTCATGGATCATTCTCAATTGGAATCTCAAGTTAGGTCCTCCATCTTCAACTCCTTGGGACTTTTCTAGACACCTTTACCTCCATATTCTCATAAATTTATAGGATATAAGGTCCAAGACATTACATATAAGGTGAAGAAGAAACTTTTATTTGAATATAATCTCAAAATGGGTAAATTTATGAGGTCATGTATTTCCTTTCCTCAAAACTCAAATTGGGGAAAAGGATGATTCAAAGGAAAGATTTCACTTTCATTATTTTTATGTGGAAATTTTTGGAATCTCATAGTAATGTTCCCAAAAAAAATTCAAGGTAATGAAGAAGACAAAGAACCCATGAATAACTCATTAATGTGTGTGAAAGGAAAGATTAAATCAGAGAATAAATTCTTAAAAAAGAATAAATTTTATTCCCAAGAATTCATTAGCTTAGTGGAAACCAAAGTAAAGGAAGTTGAGGACTATAAAGAATAATATGAATAAGTTTATATGGTTATCATAGACAAACGAAAATTTGAGTAAAATGGTGATGGAGATGCTAAATATGATGGAATAGTTACCTCATGGTTGAATTATAACCTTATCTTAAATAAATTGATATTTTTAGGGATAAAAAAAATAAATGAAATGGAGTGTTATGTGACTCCAAGATATATGTGCAGAAAAAACAAGAAGAAAAATATGATTCGAAGGCTAAGAATGAATGACTCAAATCTATAAATTCTAAAAACTCAAAGAAGGAAGCTGAGATTAAGTGTTAGCAGTGAGGAATTCCCAAAAAATAGGGTCATTGAGAGGAGTAATCATATTGTTAATAATATATACCTAAAAATGCTTATTTAAAAAAAATCTACTAGAAAAATATAAGAAGAAATAATTTCTTACATTAGTTTATATCTCAAAATAGTGTTTTTATGTCGAAATAAAGAGAAGGCTCCCTATTATATGTGATATTAAAAGAATAAAACATTAAAGTACTTTAAAATATTTGGTAAATTCTTCATTCTCAATAATAATAAGAACCCAAAGTTTTAATCTCATGGGGATAATGATATTTTTATTGGCTATTCATATAAAAAAACATAAAATATTAAAAAAAATTGGAAAAAATATTAAAAGTTAAGATGTATTGGTTGTGGAAAACAAGTATAATTTTTAATCTGGAGAGTATTTTTCAAAATAGAATAATGAGGAACTCTCGTAAAATAGTGATTCTGAATTGAGAGTCCTTGGGGAAGCACATAGTGATATATATAACTCGTAATAAGACATCTATGAAGAGGGAATCATAGAATAAATATAAGGTATAAAGAAATCAATGATAAATGATGAAATCACATAACAAAATATGGTTGGTTATCAAAAAAATTAATTTAAACATAAATAATAAAGTCTCTACAATAAACTACTTTGTTTTCTTAACTAGAGCCTATTTAATTTGAAGCGTCTATAAAGGATTTCAATTATTTAAAATTAATTCATTAAGTGTTTAACTGAATTGATAATAATGAAACTTATTAAATTGTTTCAAGGTTAATAAATAAAAATGTTATCAGAACCAAGTGGGTGTTTAAGAATAAAATCAAATAATATAGAAAGTTGAATCCTAAAAATGCATTACTGGTGTGCAAGGTAAATTCCCAAATTGTGGGAATTGATGTTGATGAGACATTTTCTCTCATTTCCCAGTTGGAAACCATTAAAATTTTCATGGTGATATTAGAGAAAAGGGGATTCAAATTATATCAAATGATCATTAAATCAACATTATTCAATGGAGTTATTATATAGGAAGGGCATATTGAGAAACCAAATGAATTTCTTGTGGATGAAGATGAGATCAAAGTATGTTGGTTGAAGAAAGATTTGTAAAGACTAAAGAAATCACTAAGAGTGAGGTGAAAACAAGGCTGGATAAATATTTTAGAAAGCTTGGATTTAAAATAGGAGTAGTTGATCACAACCTCTATAACAATAAGGATAATTATTATAGCATATTGTTTCTTATCTATGTGTATGACATAATTTTTGTAGGCTCTTTAAATTCACAAAGAAAGTTGTTTGTTGAATAAATGAGGTGTGATTTTAAGATTTCCATTATTGGGAAGCTAATTTTTTCCTTGATTTACTGGTAACACTAGGAAGGGATAGTGGGTTTATTTCTCAATAAAAATATTCCAAATATATCCTCAAGAGATTTGGAATATAATAATATAATATAATGACAACACTGATACATACCCAAATGAAGTTTTCAAAAAACAATGTCGGTTGATGAAATAAAATATTGTAAAATCATTGGAAATATATTGTACTTAACAACTACATGACCCAACATTATGTTTTAAATATAATAATATGTATAGTCACAATGTTTATTAAGGAGATTCAAATGTTATAAATAAAGCAGATACATTGATACATCAAAAATACAGTGGATTTTGGGATGATTTATCATATGACATCACAACAGGAGTTTATGGGATACACAAATGTGTATTGGGAAGGCTTATCATATGATCTTAAGTCAACGTTAAGAAGTGATTTTTATTGTGGATATTTTTACATCTTTTATTTTATTAAGAATAAATTGTTCCTCTCACTTATAACTATAGAGGCTTAATATATAGTGGATACTCAATCATGTACTCAACTACTTTGGATGAAAAAACAACTTGAGGATGTCTAAGTTGTGGTAAAATATATTATTGAAATAAATTTTGACTACTTGAGTGATATTAATATTAGAAAAAAACATTTCCATTATTAAAGGACAAATCACATCATGATAAAGTGTCATTTCATCAAGTATAATGTTGAACAAGGGCTGGTAAGATTGAACTATGTGTCGATGTAGGATCAAATTGTGGATATTATAATGAAGGAACTACGCGATGATGATTTTGAGAAGCATCATTTGGATCTTGGAGTATAACCATCTTCATGAAAATAAATGATTTAGAGGAATAAACACCCACTGGCCTGTGGTATTTTCTTTTTTAGAAAAGTTTGGTACCTCTATCTTACTTAAAATGTTTGAATATATAACTATCTTTTATGAAGTTTCATAGAAGTTATTTTTGTGCTCATTTAAAATAGGGAAGAATTTTTTCATATGCCAAGGTAGAGAAGTTGTCTATGGATTTTCGAAGAGGGAGAGTACTTAAATTTTTATTTAGGTGGAATAGAATCACAAATAAGTATTGAATATCATGAAAATAATATAAGTGTTTTCAAGAGGAACTTTTTATTTAACTCTTGTTTCTCATGATGATCTTGGATCATGTCGGCCAAGAGTTAGTGATTAGTAACTAATTTATTCACTATAGGAAAGTGAAAGGCTTACTTACAAAGATTAGGACTATTTTTTCATTCTTATATGGGAATTTATTAAATCTGATTTGATAAATTGGAAGGTTTGTGTACAAATTATATGGTTTTCAATAATCCTAAAGGAATATACTATTAAAAAAATACCTTGGATAATTTTCAGGATTTTGTTTGTTAACAATGGTGTGTGATATGACTTCCAAAAGAGATTAAAAGATGATTAGAGATTTTGAGGAGTTTTTAAATGAGATAAAATATTTTATTTGTAGAACATAAGTCATTTCATGATTCCCTATGCCACACCATGAACTTGTGTTTCCTAAAAGGTGACAGAGGGATGGACTACTCTAATGAAAATAAAAATCATTCGAAATATCGTATCAGAAGAATAATAGAAACCATATTGTTAAAAAAAATTCACAGAAAAGCCCAAATAATATAGTAATAGATATTTATAGAGGATGGAATCATTGGTAGGATCACTCCATGAGAGTAGGACATATGTTTTAGTGCTTGAGTTTTTTTTAGTGGTTGTGTTGTGGACGTTAGAATCATGCCACAAAGGGTGTATTTATTGTAAAAATAAAAAAGTATAATATTGACTAAAACTCATTGGGTACTATATAAGACTATTTTAGGACTTTATAAGTCCCCATAATAGGTTCTTAAGATGTTTTTCTATACAAATTTGAGGATCTGAAGTAGTCATGTTGTGAAGGATTTGGCCACACTGTAAAGGTGATTGAATGGAATTCCTGTGGAACTATCCATTTAATGGTCACACTACGGAGGGGGAAACATGACATGAATGTTCAATGTGAATAAATTGGTGTTTCTACATTACATATTACCACTCAATATGAATAAGAAACTCTAAACAATTAGATGTGTGTAGATTTTAGTGGTTCTATCAAGGTAAGGTTTTCACCATGGATCATAGGGTTGTTCCATGAACAGTTAAAAAATAAAATGGATTAGATTATTATTTATACAATATTATGAGGAATTAAATATGTGATATTGAGTAGATTTGGTGGGTCTTGTTTTTGACCGTATGTTATGTTGTGATGGTGATGCTCATGTCGTTATAGTGTTGATTCATCATGCCTATAGAATTTAATATCCTATCTTTTAAGGGGAATTTCATGTAAGTTAATAGGGGATCTTGACCTGAAATTAAAGAGGGTATTTGGAAGAATTCCCCCACTTATAGAATGTAAATTAATGATCTATTTTAAGGAAAATATACTGATTATATAGAGATATGGGAGATATATTTCTTTATCAAAATAAGAAATGTAGGATCATGTAAGCTCAAAGTCAAAAGGAGAGAAGAAAAAAGATAAAGACAAAAGGGAATTATAGACTATTTATAAAAAATAAGAGAAATAAGATAGAATAGGTATTATCATTAGAGGTTCATGTAATTAATCGGTAAATGAAAGTAAAGAGGAATTGATACATTATCTTAGTGTAAAATCAATTGTTACTTGTGAAGATAAAGTCAACAAAACTTGTGAAGGAAGTGATCCATTGGAGTGATTATGGTCTATAAGTTCTCTATTTTTTTGGGTTATAAAACTGAAGGGTTGGTTAAGTTTCTCCAAATTTTAACTAACAATTAGTTCACTTAGTATTTCATTTGAATGATTCATTTTTATTCATTCTTCTTATATTATCCTAGTTTAGGTAATCCTTGTAAAATCTGATTATTCCCCAATTTTATAACTTTATTGCTTCACATATATTGTGAGAGAGACCAATGTTCCTGATAAAAAAATAAATATCATTGGAAAGGTTCCATTTTATAAATATCAACATACCTTGATTCAAACACCCTTCTCAATGTATTTAACTTTTCTGGGACCAATACTTAAGCATCACCTTCTCCTGACAATCCTAAATCTCAACAGGTCACTCGAAAAATGTCTTATGATCATCAATATCCAACTCCCCTTAATCAATTAAATGGGAGTATTTGTGTAGGAAACTAAAAACTTTCAACACATGGAAAAAATCATGAATTTGATCATTTTTTTAGGAATAGATACCAATATATGATGTCACTAATAGGCTCTAGCGCCTTAAAAGTTTTGGTGAACTGAGGAGGGAGAATACTCCCATGACTGAACCTCTACTTCCCATGTTAAGAATAAAACTTTAAGAACACATGAGAACCAACATATTTCACTAGTTATCTCCTCATATAATTATAATAATACTTATGATGGTCTTGATTATCCTTTATCCACTTACAAATCACCTAGACTATCTCAGTTATTCTCTAAACCAAATCTATCCAAAGAATCGTTACCTCTCTAACCATGGTTTATAATAATGAAGATTTTTAAGGCCTCCTATACAATATCTAAAATGTAGTCATACCAATGGAATAATGATAGATATTATTATAGTAAAACTCAACCAATGAAAAATGATTCACTGAAGAACCTCAAAAATCAATAACACCTGAATAAATCATATCTTCTTACATCTGAATCATCTGCTCTCTTTTACTATCCATACAAGGATGGAAAATGTGATATGGAATAACTTAGATCCCAAATAATGCCACAAAATCTTCCAAACTCGTGAGGTAAAATGAGTATATTGATCTAAGATGATAATACTTGTAATAAAATTTATCTATACAATCTCCTCTACATACATCCTTAATGAATCATCTATGACACTCAACTCATTAATTTCAATGAAATGAGATAAATTTTTCAATCTATCAAAAATTACCTAGATGACATCACATAATCCCTATACTCAAGGAAAATAAATAATTAAATCTATTAAAATATCATCTCTTTTAAACTAATGGACATCTAATAGATGTAGAAAAATTTCTAGAATATAATGAATATCCTATACCCTCAACGGACCAAACTACAAGACATGAACTCAACCACAAACTTATTTATTCCTAGCCACCAAAATTGAGTCTTAAAATCATGTTAAATATTAGATTCACCAGGATACACTACAAAATGATATATATGAAACTCATGAAAAACTAACTACCATTTCAGAAATAGAATAAAATCCTACCATGAAACAACACCTGATGTTGACCATCTTCTGACCATATATATGAAGTATCTTCATAGACAACAATATCTCACTACACCTACACCTTAGGATCCTCTAACTAAGACTTATTTAACTACTATAATAAGGAAGAATGAAATATCACCTAATATAGGAAGAATCTCCCACCAACTTTTTCTATATTGTGATACATGGCTGCAAGATCCTTTATCATCCTTTACACATCTCCAGATTCATGAACAATATCACCATGATGCTTTCTACTCAACATATCCACCAATAAATTACCTTTACCTAGATTACAAGAGATCTTGAAGTCATAATCCTATAAGAACTCAATACACCTTTATTATAACATTCTTAAATATCACTTAAAAAATATATACCTCAATCACTAGTGATTTTTAAGACAAAAAAACTCTCCCCAATGAGGCAATGTTATCATATATTCAAGGAAAGCACCTCTTCCATTAACTCCATTACATGGGTATAATAGTTATGATCATGTGTACATAACTACCAAGACCCATTGGATATCATTTATCTATTGTATATCAATAACAACCCAGAACAATATGATAATAATTGTAAAATACCTAGAATATAAATCCTTTCACTGGAAACTAAATAATTGTATCACTAATAAATTTATCTTTTTGGTACTCAAAAGCTACATGAAACTAATCAATTCATATAAAGGCCTAATGATTTCTAGTTAAATCTATCAAAGGAGATACAATATGAGATAAATCATATATAAAACTACTATAATACTATAAATACCAAGGAAACTACAAACCTCTACAACATTATTGGGAGACAACCAAGAAACAACTTCCTTAATTCTTTAAGGGTTAACTAACACACCCTACCATGAAATGAAATTCCCAAGGAAATACACCTCATGTGTATATAATATATGCTTGGATAACTTTATATACAACTAATGTCATCAAATAAAATCTTGAACATTCCTCAAATTCTCTACATGATCCTACTCTAACCTCAAGTATATGTAATTGTCATTAATGAACACTACCACAAAATGATCCAGGAACTCCCAAAACACTGATTTCATTAATCCCATGAAAAAAATATGGTATTATTGAAATTGAATGGGATAAACATAAACTTGAAATATCTTTAATGATACTTTAAGTTAGCCTTCAAGATATCCTCATCCTTCAATCTCATTAGATGATATTTTTAATGTAAATCAATCTTTAAGAACTAACTTGGTACCTTTAACTAATTGAATAAATCATCAATCCTAAAAAGGGGATAATGGTTCTTCAACATCACTTAATTAAATCATTGATAATTTATTAAAAACCTTAATTATTGATCCAAATTATTTTTGAAAAACATCGGAGAACCCCAAGGTGATACACTAGTCTAGATGAAACCCTTCCATAAAATATCATTTATTTGAATTTAAAACTCCTTTAATTTATAAGGTTTCATCTAATAAGGTAGAATAAAAATTGGTGAGACAAAAAATTGTAACTCAATACTAAATTTGATGTCATTCCATGGAGGTAGCATTACAACCACTTCAGGGAAAAAATCTTGGGAATCATGAAAAACTCTCAGAAACACTACCACTAAAACTTCCATTGATCCAAACATAAACTATACTAATTGAGAAGAAAGGGGATCTAGATGTCTATAATCTATCCTATGATCCTATTTATTGATGAATAATTCATTATCACCTTAAACATAAAATAGATAAACCTTCCTCTAAAAGTAATCAATTGTAACATGAATATAATACAAAAAATCTATGCCAAGGATGACATCATAAGGTTTTATTTTCAGTAAGAAAAAATACCCCAATGAATAATTCCTCCCTATCATAAACTCTCAACCTTAACAGATATTAATTAAGATATATTAACCTCCTAAAATCACATTCAACAATAAGGGAACCAGAAGTCTCTCTACGCTAATTTCCAAAGATTAAACTAAGGTGGGTTCTTTAAAGGAGTGTAAAACTCCAAAATCAAACAAAACATAGTTCGGGGTGTGAGATAAATAGATAGTATATAGAATGACATTTGGACTTCCTAGAATTGGAAAATCAAAACCATGTATCTAACCACAACTTTATAATCTTCCTTGTTATCCTTAATGGAATTCACCTCAATGGATATGATCAACCCTATGTCTTAGAGAGAGGGTAACGTCAAGAGGTTTTCCTCTTCTTGGTTCATATTCTTACAACTATATGAAGAACATCCGACTTAGTTACTGGTGATAAGGTCTCAAATGAAACTACTACTAAGGTTTTACTAAAACTGAACATTTATACCATACTGACCATTGAGAATGGTCAAAAACTAGAACTACCATTGGACATGACCTTTATAAGAAAGGAACACTACACATGAGATACCAATAATGGAATAAGAACAACCAACCCCAAAGAAACATGATGGGGAAGATCAAGAACAACTCCCCACTGACCATAACTTTGATTTCTTAAATAACCTAGAGACACCATCCATAACTCTACTCCTTATAAAGTTTTGATAGCTTATCTACCATAATTAATGGGTTCATTCTAACATCTTCTCAATCAAATTGACCTTATTCAACACCTTAAGACGTGTCAAGAATATAAATGGGGTGAACTAATACTAAATTTATGGACATGATTCCTCTAAAAAATTTCAATCCCTAACCTATTCTTCACAAAGAATTCTATAATTATATAAAATAATATTTATAATTCAGATTTCAAGAACCCACATACTCAACCTCCCTTATTGAAGAGAAATAAACTCCTACAGCCACACTAATTTTAGAATTTATGAGAGAAAATAAACCCAAAATTATTTTGAAACATCACCCATGTGATCTTCAATCATTATGATCACCCATAAACAAGATCTACCACTAATGAGAAACACCCCTAAACAAACTAACAACTAAAAAAACCCAATGATCCTTCCTATAAGGGATAAAACTAAAAGAAATCTCGAGATCCTATAACTACCTCTCTATATCCACAAATCAAAATAACAATATTATTCCTTCCACTATCCAATAATACAAACAAAAACAAGAACCCCTAAGACTAATATATGAAATTTATTTAATTATATTTAATTAGATTCATTTTAATTCCCATAATTTTCCCTAATTCAAACACAAGTGAAAGAAACATATTCCATGTACATACCCTAGTCTTCTACCATCTAATATAAATAAAATAAATTAAACATGTTTAATAGGTTATCAAGGTCTGTGTATTAGATCATAGGGGCCCTTCTACTTCAAAGATGGTCTCCTTATATTACTTCAGAAGTTAAGTTCAAGTGAACTATTTTCCTACCAAAGTAGATAGATTCCTCCCTAGATTCTAACTCTAAGATCCATCCTAACTTTAAATGTAAAATATGATACCACTCTATCATGTATATACTCCACTATAACCCTTCATGGGTTATAAGTGAAAATATGTGTGACTCTTGAAGACTACCTTGTGTAGTCCATGAGTTTCTAACTAGTACCGATGGTATAAAACATGCACATGGGGGGCCTTACCCTCATAAATCCTAGTAACAATAAGAATTAAACAAATAATAAACTCTATATAATAAGAAAAAACCATTCATAATTAAAATATAAATGTAATTTCATACAAAAAAAAGTTCTCCAAAATGAGTACCAAAAAGGAAAACTTCTACTACAACAACTCCAACACTAGACATGAACTCAATGAGTCGGTAATATCTAGCTTGATCACCAACTCCATATAAAAAATCTGATTGGGGGTGAGAATACAAGTATAATTTATAAGACACTCCTTATAAAATCTTGTATAAATGTTAAAGAATCATACTAATTCCTTAGTGAACAAAAAAAAATCTAACTCATTACTTATACAGGGTTAATTACCACCCAAACTCACTAAGGTTTGGTCACCAAATCGGTATATAATTATAGTAACATGATAACCAAATGATATGTATAGAAAAGTACCCCACACCCACTTTCTCACCGAACTATCTTCCCTCATGCTCTAACAAAAAAAATCTTAGCACTCTCATTCTTTTCATAACTATATAACTATATATTTATACCACATAATAGATAAAAATACATAACCACAACCACATATCGTATCACTACCACAACTACATACCACATACCCTATCCACATACAACGCCACTACCATATAACCATGCCACAACCTCATCATCAAATCATCACCACATTGCCACATATCAAAACCTTAGGCCTCCACAACCTATATTATGTTTATAAGAGAGATCATTTAAGGGGGAGCAATTAGCCATACATATCACCTCTATCCTAGATATTTGGGGTATACCTAGAATCCAAAACCTTATATGATAATTGATAAGGTTATTTGTCTTGGGTGGTTGTGTGTAAGAAGTAAAAAACTATAATGAATATAAAATAACACACAGTCCCATTCTGAGGGTTAACTATCTAATGCAATTCTTATATAGCTACAAATCACATATTTACTGCCATGGAACATCTACCACTGCCATATCTATCAATTACAATAACTCTACCATGAAATGATAACAACATTTACTCACAATAAAAAACTCCATCCCATTTCAGGTTTAATTACTCTTTCTTCAGTTACCAGTTACTTTAGATTAATATAAACACTTCCACTTAGACATGTATAATTTCATTTACCACATATATATTATTGGCACTTAATTTATTATTTTTGTCCCATTATTAATATCACCACAACCCATTCCCACCATAAATTTAATTTAGTTCTACAACATTCCATAATCCTAGGAAACTACCACACAAGACACCACAACTCCTCTATACTATTACAATATCATCCACAAAACCATTATCTCCTCCTCTATCATATAAAATTGACCATAATAGATGGCTTCCACTACTGTAAAAATAATTTTCAAAAAACAAAAAACCATTATAACAAAAATAATACTCTCTCCAAAATAATAATCCTACTTCCAAATCCTCTCTTTACCAAGCATAAACATCACAATAATTTAGGAAATGATAATTTTTATATTTTTGTTTCTTATTTTCATTAACTTATTAATTTTCATAACCAATTGAAAAATTTATAACATATCAAAAATGAAAATAATTTTAGCATCAAAAAATAATTCGCATGTACATATACTTGTAAATTCTAATAATAGTAAACATGAATTTCAAAATTTCAACTTGTTTCATTAACATGTTTACATTACATTACAGTAATAAACATTCATCAGTAAAATCAATAGTATTAAGAATGTCCCAATGATATAATAATTAAAAATTCAATAATTACATATAAATATTATCAATAAAATAATTTAAACATATAAGATTCAATTTTATATTAAATTTCCTTTGTTTATAGTTTTTTATCTTAATTAGGTTGATTTTAACCCTTTATCCATGAACAAAAAATGATAATTCCATATTTAATACAAAATAAAAGCGATAGGTTTCTAATCCCCTAACTAGATTGAATTTAAAAAAAACAACATAATAATAAGAAGAAAATAACGATTAAACGCCACTGAACTCACAAGAATTATTCATAAGACCTATACACATCAATCCCCATAAACAAATAGAGAAAACACAAAAAAACTAAATATAAAATCCTTCCATAACCTTAAAATAAGGAAATATAAAGGAATAATGAATAATAAGTAATTGAATAACGCCTTGTATAATAAAGTATTGATAAAGTGAAGCAAAAGACATAGATTCACCATGGATTGCCCAAGGAGAACTAAGTAAAATCTATAAAGAACCTAAGGTTCAAGAAAGACTAATAGAATTGGACCAATAGAATTAGAACAATCAAATTTATAATAAAATGATGAGTTACCCCACCATGACATAGAGAGAGATTCATTGTGATATAATGAGGCTTGATCAAAAACAATCTGAGATTTTTAACCTTCAAAATGGAATATCTCTAAATATTTCACTATTCATTTCACTCTTTAAAATGTGTTTGACCACTGTTATGGTATAATTGAATCTTCCATGGCCATTTTCACCTCATACCCTAAATCAAAATCTTAAATATTCATAGAAAAACTCACCCTACCTCATCATTTCTATCATCTATCCATGAAACCTCCACAACATATAATTATCTTGAACACACCATAATGAAAAATGACACCCAAAATTACCATTTCATAATTCTCCATAGATCACATGGATTTATCTAAGCTCCACTCCCATAAAAATGACTATTTTTTAGCATAACCAACTACCATGACATAAACCTCTCTAAAATGGTTACAAAAAATCCAATCCCTTTAAACTAATATAAAAAATTAACATCCATTCCTATAGTTGGACAATGAAATCCTCCAAGACTGTCCATAGAATAGCGGATATCCACCACACCCGTTTTTCTTCTAAACCCTATTTTTACAACCCATCCTCTATTAACCACTTCCAACACCCAAAAAATATAAAGTAAAGGTCTAAGGAAAATCAGAACTCTAAATTTAGGTTTATCATACTCACTAATAAATGATAAGGATACTAGGTAGTCCTATTAGGTTAGAAGACTCACCCATACATGTGAATACGGTGTTTTTTTTGTGTGCATGAGTAACATTTATCTATATGTTGTAAGAAGGTTTAGGTAGTGACTCATATATTAAAGTTATGTCTTAAGGAGAGTGGTGTATTAGAGTTCAAGATATAAGTAAAATAATATATAGGTTAGGATAGAGTCTATCATGTTCATTATAGATATGTATCAACTATAAAATATTTTTTATTTAATTTAAATTTTGGTTGTAAAGTTGATATAGATTATTTATATTTGTATTTTTAAATAAAGGATTTATTTTTTTAATTGTTATATTGAGAATGAGATATACCCTATTTATAGATCAATGTTTTATATGTATATAAGTTGGTATGTTCAATATAAATATGAGTAATGTTGGATTTTTGGTAAATAAATACATGATCCATTTTAGTTTATCTAAGTAGGGGATGGTCTCTCCATGTTGAAGGCTTACCCCTCAGCATTGGTTGAAAATATCTAAAATATTGAGAGGCATATATAGGGATTGAGGAATGTTTAACTAAAAACTGGAAAAGAGGATTCATTCCACCACACCAACAAAGAAACCATAATTCCTAGTTATATATCCTACCAATATAATAAATATACAACAATTTCTAACCTCAAACCCCCATACATATTTGAATAAAAGTAATGAAAATAGAAAACATGACCAACTGGAGAGATGAAAACCCTATAAGTACACACTAAAACCTTCACCCAAGAAAGGATGAAACCCAAGGGTTCACTAGGAAGGTCTACCATGATAGTGGAGAAAAAAACATACCAAATAATACTGTTTAAATAAATAAAATTGATAGACGCAGTGATCTAGGTTTTCTAGATTGATACTCTTAAATAAATCATGTCAATTGATTTTATCTATTATAAAAATTGTTTTTTATCTATATCTTTCACAAAAATGTTCTATACATTTATTAAGTTATTTATTCTCATTAAAAAATCTTACATTAATAAGTTTTTTACTACATTTTAAAAATTATAGTCATCAATAATTATTTTTTTTAAATAAATAGATTAAAACAATTTAGAGTTTTTTTAAATAAAACAATTGGATCAAATATGAAAAATATTAAATCATTGATTTCAAATCCACTGATATACTTTTAAATTTATTTATTGGATTCAAATATTTTTTTTCCATAACATTGAAACATTAGCAAAAAAATTATTTTGAAAAAAAATTTATAAATTCATAATTTTTCATAAAATATGATAATCAAAGTTAAAAAATAATATTTTTTTATATAAACGATACTCAAAGTTTAATGGTTAACATATTTTTCATAAGAATGATACATGAAGATATAAGGTTATAAATTTTATTTTCTAAAAATGATAATTGAATTCCAAATTTTTGATAAATTGAATTTTTTTCAATAGTCATTTTTTATTGTAACCATAAAACAAAAAATATATAAGTAAAATTAAAATGGTTCATGGGATATGAATTTATTTTTTATAAATATTATATTTTAAATTCAAATGACATTAATTTTTTTCATACAAACATGACACTTGAATTTCAAGTTTTTTATTTATAAATTCCATAAAAATTCATGAAATAAATTTTTTTATTAATTTAGAACTTTATTCCTCAAAACTTTAAATATTATAAAAGTACATGAAATTATATAAAAACATTTACAATGATTATATAATTTTTCTTTAATCAAGATACTTTAAATTCAATGGTTAGAATGTTTTTTCAATACACCAAATATTTTTAAGTTCAACTATAAAAACATTTTTAAAAAATGATTCATGGAGTTCAAGCCTAAAAAACTTTATTTATAGGCATTATATTTGAATTTCAAGTTATAATTTTAATTTAAAATTAATTTTTTCTTCTAAATATATAATTTATTTCTAACCATTAAACATCACTGGCATGAAATTCAATAAAAAAATTTAAATATTTTGTTTATATCCATATATCTAAATCTCTCTATTATAAAGGTCATAATTTACGTTCAAGATTTTAAATTTTTTGTATATATGATATTTAAATTTAATATTTTATTCTAAATTTCATAACTTTTTAAAATTTTATAAATCCATATACATTTATTTAAAATTTAGAATTATCAACATTCAATGACTTGAAAATCACTTTAAATTCAGTAAAAAATATTTAATGGTTCTTTAAACATAATAATTTAAATTTAAGGAGTGGGGATTTTTTTATAAACATGAAAAGTAAAACAATATAAAAGGAGTCCTAAAATAATGGTACTGCATTATCCCATGTCTCAATGATATGGTTACTAGTGAAGATTAATTGGGAAATTAATCCATCATTGTGTTTATTTACCACATTTTTCTCTTCTATGAATACTCTCCTTTGATTTTTCTAAGTATTTTTTCATTTTTTCCCTCCTTCCCATCAGTGTTTATTTTTCTTGATTTTGTTTTTTTCTCAGGTTCACCCACTTCATTTCTTCAACTTGATTTTTGTACTCTTCTTCAAAGTTTTATTACCTTTTTTGTTTATATTCCCTAGTACTTATACCTATTGATGTATTGGATTCAGAGGCTCCATCCCTTTTTATTTATTTTATCATTTATTATTTTGGGTTTTTGTTTATTTATAATTGTGTTTTTGTGTTATACATAGGTTCTTGAATGGCAGAGCTTGGGTATCTCACCGTAGTCATCTAGTCTTTATCCTTTTCTTGATCATTAGATAGTCTCCCAAAACTTTAATGGGAAAAATACCTCAATCGACTCTATACCGGCTTTGATAGTTTATTATCTCCTTAGGTGTCCTATGTACTGGTGTTATTATCCTTTCAGTGGCAGAGGTTGTGTGTTGGCATGGTATGATGATGATAGAGAATGAATTTTCTGGGGTTGGTTATATCTAGGGGTGAATCTCATCTGATATAATCTCTAGTGGGATTGATCTGGACTTTGTTTCATGAATTATGATTCTCCATGGTTAGTATTAATTTTTTTGATGTTCTTGGGTTTGGAAGAAGTGATTTCTCATAGTTTTTCGATTTCCTCAGTCAATTTCTCCCCCAAGTGTTTTTATAAAAAAAAATTAAAAAGTGAAAATAAGATGAAGTTATTATTTTTTTGAAAAAGAATTCTAAAAGGTATAAATGGACTTCATGTAATGCCCCGACCCTAGTTACCCAGAGTTGGTGCATTATTACGTAACATTATCATGATCACAAACGATCAAGTCTCGAAATACTGATTAGTTTAGTAGCCTTGGAAATACTAGATACATTCATAAATGTTACATTACATCATAAAGTGAAAAACTACAATAACATGGTCTCCATAGTCCACACTCTTATCCCTTTCAGAATATCCCTATAGGTTAGTCATAAAACATTTCTTCACATCCTGGGAAAAATAAAACATAGAAAGGGGTGAGCTCAGATGCTCAGTAAGGATAACAATATAGCAGAAATTTTCATAAATAAACATAAGCATTTAAGGCAAGGTATAACTAAAAAAAGACTTTTTAACATGAACTTCAGCATAATATGAAGTCTGCTGTAACGGTCAACAAACCCTAGCTCATTCCTTTTATTTTCCTTAGATATGTTGATGGATGGCTTTGATCTGGCTTGGGAGCATGCTTATCCCACTTCCACTGTCTCCACAGATCATGACTCTAAAAAAATAAAAGTTGGAAACTCTGAAATCCCTCTTTGCGTTTTACATATCTCCTTTCGTGATGCATTGAAAGGAGTTGATCTGAGTGAAGCAAAGGTATGTAAACAACCTCTTTTCAGAAAGCTTGAAGATGGAGGATTATTGGTCAATGCAAATCCGGAAGCCCTTGTTCAAAGGGAACAGCTGTGCAAATTCTCGATTATTGGCCTAATCTCATACAATACAGGAGATCGGCCCTGGTCTCTGCATGAACTAAAAAACTGGATTGCGCATTGCTGGGGCTTCTCTAAATGGAAGATGGTTCCAATTGGTAAAGGGTATTATCACATCCTATTCAGCACACAAGCCGAGCTTGATCAGGTATGGAAACTTGGTAATTTTTATCTTAATTCATGCTTTCTTAGGATTTCAGATTGGGATGCTGATTTTAATCCTTTTACTCACAAAAATTATATGGCACATGTTTGGGTAAGGATTCATGGACTTAATTAGTTTTATTGGAATCTTAAGATATTGAATGATATAGCTTCCTGCATAGGTTACCCTATCAAAATAGACCATAGAACTCTGAATGGTGACCTTGGTTTATATGCTAGATTAATGGTTGAGGTCAACCTGGCCAGTGATTTACCAACCTCCATTGGTTTTAATACTCCTACCAATAGAATTGAAATCACTAATGAGTATGAAAAGAAACCTCCTTTCTGTGATGTGTGCAAAATCATTGGACATAATTTTTCTACATGCAGGGTGGCTAGAAAACAAATAGATCCCCCTATTAACAATGATTGGAAAGAGGTTAATTATGGTAAAAAAGAAAAAATTTATACTGATAATTCTGAGCATTCTAAAAAAAAGCAAGACGTTTGGGTTAAAAAGCTCAATGATTCTTCTTCCCTAGAAGGTAAATATTGGGGTGTCTTAGTTGATGAAGAAGAAGCCTCTCATAGGAATGAAAATACTGCTTTGGGTTTAGAGGCCATAGTGGCCGGGGAAGCTGGAAATAGCATTGATAACAATCCTCTCATTGTCCCCAACACAACTTTTACTGCTTCTGCTTCTGGAGCTGTATTTTTACATGAAAATGTTAATAAGGACTTGGAGATCTCACCTCCTTCAGCTCAGGAAGGCACTTCTGATGTTTTCTTCAAAGCACATGGTGAAAAGGGGAAAATTCCAGACTCAGGTAATCCTGTATTAGAGACTTCCGTTGCAAATTATGTTATCTCTAATACTGAGATTCCTTGTTTGGAGCATCACTTTCCTATTTCTAATGCCGGTTATCCTATCTTTGTTCATAACAGTACATGTGCTTCTGACTCTATTACACAGCCTGTTACTGTTTCTGTTAATATAGAAGTCCCTAAGCCTTCGGCTGTCTAACATAGTGCCACACTATTGAATTTGCATTCTGGAAAATACAATCCTGTAGCTACTGGTAAAAATCTACCACTCCCTTTAGCTTTTTCACTTCCTGCTCACAACTTATCTCTCACAGTTTCTGATGTTTCTGTTCCTATGCTTGATTCTGCCCATGATGCTACCTCCTGTTTGGGTAGCAGGGTGGAATCCAATCTTCCTATTGGAAAACAGAAACATGCTTCTAATATCATTCCCACTTATGATCCTTAGAATCCTAAGGGTTTAAGTTCTGTTTTGCATGTAAACAACACTAAACCTTTATCATATTCTGACTCTGCCTTGGTAGAGGCTATGACACATTCCTATTCTGAACATTCTTCTACTCATATTGTTGTTCCCATGTCCAGTCCTTCTTCCACTTCTGACATTGCCACTTCAGATCATGTTGCTCTGGATGTGACACAGTCTCTATATGATCAGTTACCTGTCCATGGATCTATGGGAGAGCACCCACTGGAAAGGTCTGAAATTAAGGATCCTCTGGTCTCTATCATAAATCCTAACTCTAATCCGAAAGCAAATGACTTGCAAAACTCTGAGAACCAGGAGTCTAAATAGGATACCAAACAGAATCCCTCATCCTCCACAATGGTCACGAGATCTCAAGGGATGAAAGGTGCTGGGAAATCAAAAAATAAGAAGGGTTCTCACCCAAAACCCAATTAATAATGAATTTACTATATTGGAACTGTCAAGGTGTGGCTAATCATGACACCTCCATCACTCTTAGGAGGTTCTTAAACACTCACAAACCTCTTCTTTTTGCTATTTCTGAACCTAAAGTCACTTTAAAAATAAATTTCTTGAGATTTGGTTCTCTCAATTACAATTTCCTAGGCTCCTGCAAAAGAGATTCTCACTCTGATTCTATGTGGATTTTTTTCCATACCTCTTTGAAAAATGTAAACATTTTTAGAACCTCTGATCAACATTTTACCTATGATTTTTTGTGGAATGATCATCATACTTTTTGTACTTTGGTTTATGCCAATAATAGATATCAAGATAGAAGAGACTTATGGAATGATCTTCTTGATTTGGATA
This sequence comes from Viscum album, assembly GCA_963277665.1. Lineage (NCBI taxonomy): Eukaryota > Viridiplantae > Streptophyta > Magnoliopsida > Santalales > Viscaceae > Viscum > Viscum album. Next base: position 339,838,977 of record OY728161.1, on the reverse strand, counting down.
AATGTATTCAATCTCCTTGGGTGGTCATGGGTGACTTTAATGCCATCCTCAGCCCCTGTGAAAAAATTGGACCCTCTCACCTTTCTATATCCTCCAGGGAATTCAGAGCGGCTATTGAAGACTGAAATCTTTTTGAAATCACTCTTTCTGGGGCTAAATTTACTTGGTACAGAAACCACCATAATAAAAAGGTTTCTAGTAAGCTTGATAGGGCCTTCATTAACATGAAGATCCTTGATAACTAGGATAATATTTCTAGTGTCACTCTCCCTAGACTCAACTCTGATCATCATCCTATTCTGGTTATCCTTCTCACAAATGACAAGAAATATGTCCTTCCTTTTAAATTTAATAATGCTTGGTCTTCAAATCCTGATTGTGTTGCTTTCATTCATAACATCTGGAATTCTATGAAACATCAACAAGATTCTTTTGCCTATTTACATAAATTGAAAACTCTCAAACAGGCCCTCAAAGGCTGGTGCAAATCGTCAAACTCTCAAATTGATTTGGATATCTCCTAACTTGAGAAAGAGCTTAGTTTTTTTCAAACTCAAAACACCAACTCTGATTTCATCTTGGATCCTTAATTGGAAGTGAATATCTTCGCCAAACATAACTCCCTGCTTACTTTCAAAGATAACATTCACAAACACATGTTCAGGACCAAATGGATTACTGATGGAGATCATAATACCAAATTTTACAATTGCCTTCAAAGAATTAGAAAGACTAATCATCCTCTTTACAAACTTACTATTGATGGAGTGAGCACTGGCTCTGAAGAGGCCACCACGGATCATGTTACCTCTTACTGTTATAATATTTTTAATGGCCCAGGTTTAAACACTGATCTTAAACCTGATATTATTCCTCTATTGGTGGATAATAGGGACAATGACTTTCTATTGAGAACTCCTCTTGATCATGAAATTAAAGACACTGTCTTTGGCCTGAATCCTGATAGTGCTCTTGGTCCAGATGGGTTTAACAATGGTTTTTTCCAAAATCATTGGGACATAATCCACAAAGATGTTTGTAACCTAGTCAAGGGTTTTTTCACTCGTGGTTTACTCCCGCACGGAATCAATGCTCAATTCTTAACCTTAATTCCTGAGGTTGAGAATGCTTCTGAGATCCACCAATTCAGACCGATTTCTCTTATTAACACGATTTTCAAAATCTTAACCAAAATCATTGCAAATAGACTTATTCCTATTTGCAATAAAATTGTTTCTTGGAACCAAATTGGATTTATCAAAGGAATATCCATTCAAGATTGTATTTTTCTTGCCTCTGAATGCTTTAACATTTTAAATAAAAATAATAGAGGAGGATGTGTGGCTATCAAACTGGATATTAAAAAAGCTTTTGACACTATTCATTGGAATTTTATCTTTAAAGTTCTAAAAAGCTTTGGATTCCAAGATCTTTTCATTGGAAGAATTAAGACCTTATTTCTTTCAGCTTACATCTCTATCCTTATTAATGGCACTCCTAGAGAGTTTTTTAATTGTTCTAAAGGTGTTAGACAGGGTGACCCTCTTTCTACTATCCTTTTTGTAATTGCTGAGGATTATCTCAGTAGACTCCTCAGTAATTTGGTTGATCAAAGTAAGCTTAAACCTATACAGGTTGCTAGAAATCTTAATGCTCCCACTCACCTTCTATATGCTGATGACATTATCCTGTTTCTAAAAGGGGATCAAAAGAATATTCATATTCTTAAGAAAGCAATTGCTCATTATGAGGAGGTCTCTGGTCAAGTGATCTCTTGGAATAAATCTTTCATTTTCTTTGGTAAGAATTTTCCTGTCAGTAGGAAAAATAATATTACCACCTATTTGGGTATTAAAGAGGGTCTAATTCCTTTCACTTATTTAGGAGTTCTTATTTTTTGGGGGAGACCCAAAGCCAATTATTTTTCTAATGTCATCGATCAGATTATAAAACAACTTTTCAATTGGAAAGGGAAATCTCTCTCCATGGATGGGAGAATTTTCTTGGTCAAGTAAATCATTGTTTCTAAAATGGTCTACTCCCTCATGATTTATAAATGGCCTGCTGGCATTTTCAAGAAAATTAATACTTATATTAAAATTTTCATCTGGACTAGAAGTATTCTTGAAAGGAGGCTTGTCACTATTCCTTGGAATTCTTTTTGTAGACCTGTTGACAAAGGTGGGATTGGAATAAAAAATTTAAAGCTTTTCAATGACGCTCTCCAGGCCCATCTCACTTGGAATATTATTAATCCCTCTTCTAAAGTCTCTAATTTTTTGTATCACAGATTTCTTTCTAAGCTCTTAAAAGGGAATCACAATTTCATTAACTCTTCCATCTGGCCATCTATCAGGGACTCTTATCGTAAGATCATGGAGAAATCTAGATGGATGGTTAGTGTTAACTCTTCTATTAACTTTTGGTGTGGTAAATGGTATGATAACCCCTTGATAACTTTTTTACCTTCTAGTCACATTCTTGGGGATGCTAATCAATCTATAAAAGATGTTCTTCAGTTTCATCGTCATGATCTCCCTGATAATATTATGTAGATAATTGACAATCATTCCTTTTCCCCTAATGGTGACTTCTTGGTTTGGGAACCTTCCCCTAATGGTATTCTAGACTCCAAAATCTTTTATAAGCATAATTTTTCTCACATTGAATCAAATTATATATGGGTGATCCAGTTTAATAAACCTTGGATTAAACCCTCCAGGCTCACTCTCATTTGGCGTATTGCCCATAATAGATTGCCTACTGATACTATTCTCCAAAATTTTGGTATCCAACTTTGTTCTAAATGTCGCCTCTGTAACCAACACAGGGAGGATGCAGATCATCTTTTCCTATCTTATGCGACTGCCTCTGCCTTATGGAATTTTGTTTTTGATCTATTCAATTACAGATGGTCTTTTACTGATTCTATATCTGTGTTTCTTAAAAACTACACTAGCTCTGAACTTTCTTTGAAGATCAACAACATCTGGCTGGCGACAGTGGTAGAGCTCATTCACGAGATCTGGTATGTTAGAAATGACCTTATTCATAATAATCATTCTTTCAATCTTAATGCAGGAAAATCTCGGATCCTTGTTGCGATCCAGGAAGCTGCATTTATTCAGAAAGATTGCTGCAACAACTCAGTTGACGACTTTGAGATCCTTCACCGACTCCGTGTTCCTGGTAATTATCCAAAGCCAAAACGCACCTTCGAGTTTTTCTGGCAGGCTCCAATGCCGGGATGGATTAAAGTTAATGTTGATGGTGCTTCTAAAGGAAATCCAGGTCCTGCCAGTTGCAGTGCTATCTTCAGAGATTCTGCTGGTCAGTGTCAGGGTTGTTTCTTCATTGGATGTGGACACTCGTCGTCGCTTGAGGCGGAACTGTTGGGTGTCATCCATGCTATTCATTTTTCTCTTCAAATAGGTTAGAGGAATCTATGGATTGAGAGTGATTCATCCACCATCATTCATGCCATCAAGAATGGCAGCATTTATCTAGCTTGGAAGCATACTTATCATTGGATGAACTGCCTTAACTCGCTCCACGGGATTGATTTCATCGCCACCCATACCTACCATGAAGCGAACTCTGTCGCTGATGCTCTTACCAACAAAGGAGTTCACCAGCGCATGACTTGGATGGGCTCCCTGTCGGCTGATTTATTTGATCTTTTTGATAGAGATTGTAAAAAAATCCCCTATTTCAGACCCTTGTAACTTTCTTTCTTTTTTATTAATAATTTGTGCTTTGGTCTTTGACCAAAGCATTACCTTTTAAAAAAATGAACTTCCGCATAATATGGAAAAAGTAAAATGAAATAATTCCATTAACTTATTCACATAGATATTCTACTAGTCGAATAATCACATGCAATATCAATAACCACTTTCATAATGATGGAATGCATAATACTAGACTATCATAACCACGTATCCAAGGCCTCGTGCCAACACTACAAATAAGATTTTGTCAAGGCCTCGTGCCAAGACACTAGTTTGTCTCATGAGACCTACCGATGCATCGAAGAGCTATAGTGGGCTCCACCCATCACTTATTAAGTCCAATGCATTCCTCATATGAATAGGTTTAAACATATCATAAACCATAACATAATCGTATCACATAAAACATGCATAAAGGAAACATAACATTTCCACATTTCAATCACAAGATATCAATGCAACACATTGATATAATACAAAAATTATCAAAACCATTTTCAATAACAAAATAAAAGAAAATTAAAACATGGTATTTATTTTTCTTTTTTTTTTAAGTTATGGCTTGTAGGGGAAGCCGAAACTCAAATAATGGTCACGGCGGTGGAGAAGTCGTTGTCACCACATACGTACGACAAAAATATTCCCTTTTTCATTTAGTAAAATGCTTCGTATAAAAAATATTCCTTTTGAATAAACATAAAATTCAAATGGGTTTATACACCGTATAAAAGAAAGTTGAGTATAAAACAAAATATGCCTCAATGAAAGGAGATTGAGATGAAGTCCTTTACCTCATGTCCGACTTGACTCGATCGTTCTTTAATCTCCTGAATAATAAACTAGAGTTAATTTATACTTTCTTAAGAACCTTTCTCAAGTTCATTATTCCTTTTATATCACTTATTACCATGTTATAAACATTATGTAGTTATTTATGTTAATAATGGTCGTTTTGTCGATCTTTGGTACTTGAGTCAAAAATAAACTTCTTATAATTACAAGTTGTTCATGTGGTAAAATATCCACTATATCTAGAATTATATTCATGATGTAGATATCATATATATCATATATATCCATTATATAAAAGCATTTATAATATTACATAACATTTAGAGGTAAGAAATGAAATGCACAGTTCATGGAGACGGTAAGTCGTACGTACGCATGAATGCTACTTTCATTTCTATTTCATATTTAATGGAATGAAATCATAATGATATAAAGGTATAGTATAATTCCAGTATAATATCATATATAATATCATTTACCCCATCATTTATACGTCCCACATATGGCATTAACGATTCAAATCACTTTGAGGAGGCGGTAGTCCGCACTTCCTAAAATGAAATTATAGCGTTTACCCATAATGGAAACCATAAAGTTATGCGATAAATGAAAAATACAGAAGCATAAGTAAAACATAAATATCATATATATCATATATATAAACAGTTTCATCATAATGGACACCATGATAGGTGTTAAAAGAAGATTGAACAATCATCATTTCGTGAGGCAGTAATTCGCCACCCACAGAAACAGTATGTTCTTTAACCATTAGACAAAGGTGTGTGTAAGTGTAAATCAAATCCTTCTCATAAAAACATTCTAGTATATTGAAGATATTGTTGTTTTTACAAAATAAAGTAATAAAAATAGTTTAAGGGGTTTGATAAGCAAAATAAAACCAAAGAACATAAGAGAATACATTACCTTAAAATCGGGTAACTCTTTTTGATTTGAGCCAAAGGCTTCCTTGGGAAGAATTCTTCCCAAATTGAGGCTTCTAGGAGTAATAGAGGGAATTTTAGAGATTATTTGGGCAGAGGTTGGCCGAGCCAAATGGCTTTGAAGGTGTAAATAAGGTGGTAGAGGTGGGGGCCTTTTATAAGAGGAGAGGAGGGGCACTCTTGGAAAGTCATGAAATGTTACATTATTATGAAGTGATTTTCAGATTTCAAAGGTCCCACAATTATATATTTAGAGGATAAGGTGATAAGGGTTAGAAATATAATCATCCAATATATTTTTGACAAGTTTAAGGCTTATATTTTACATTATCTTTTCATTTTATTTAAATCATTAATTAATGAGGTAATCGCTGCATCATCATGGTGTTATAAAAAAATTAATTTATTTAATGTCTAAAAATTATAAAAAAAATACCATGATGTAGGAAATATTTTTATATTTACAATGGATATTTATAGTCTAAAAGTTAACTTATATAACCCCATGTAATAATTTTTTTATTAAAACAACACATGTTTGTGACAATTGTTTTTTTACTTTAAATAAAAAGTTATTAATGTCATTTTCTTACCCAAGTGGCTCCATGGGGTCCCCAAGTTTACCCATGGATTTTATTGGTCAGAAATGACTCATAAAATAAGGGTATGACAAGTTTAAAGGTAATTTCATATTATTATAACATTATATTTACCTTAAATTACACTAATTACCTCTAATCGCGGTTAATAAAACTCAAAAGTTTCTATTCACCAAAAATTATTTTCATCACATTGAACCACGTTTTACTTCCTAATTATAACCATGTATGTATTATTTTTTAAATTCAATTCATAGAAGTGGTAAAGTTTCATTTAAACGAAAAATTAGTTTTTTAACTACCACTTAGTGGTTTCACTATTCATCGAAAATTGAAGTTTTTCAGAAAAATACCAAAAATTAACCCTAAGCTATATTTGATATTCTGAATTCAAAAATGATGTATATTTTACAAAATTCCAAACATATAAGTTGAATTAATTAATTTTATAATTAATTTATGTTGTCAAAACAAATAGCGTGTTTTTAAGAAACAATATCAATCAAAAGATTGACAATTGTTTATGTCCAATTTCAAAGTGAAATTAATTCTAATGTCCACCATTGGATAAAATGGTAAAATTATATTCTAATTATACTTTAAAACCACTCAATAGTATAATTTATCACTATAAATTATTTTGATTAAAAATGTTGTTTTTAAGTATTTTTCACTATTCATCAAAAATTGGAAGTTCTCGGAAAAATACAAAAAATTCAACATAGGATAATTTCGATATCCTGAATCCAAAAATGAAGTCCATTCTGAAATATAAAATTTATATAATTTCAAAAAGTAGGTATTACTATTCATAACGGCTATTTTGATTGGTCACGGTGTGTTAGAATCTCGAACTTGCGTACAATACAAGTTATTGCATTATTGAAAGAGTAGTGTATTGTGGAAGCTTGGGGTGTTACATTCTCCCCTCCTTTAATAAATTGCGTCCTCGCAATTTGAAATTGTTCTTTGAATATAAAAGGTGGAAACTAGAAAATACATTTGTGGAAAACTCATATCGGAAATAGGGTTAATAAAATTTAGTCTTAATAAAAGGGAAATGGAAATGAGAAAGTCACCACCAAATTAGGGTTTCAAATAGGAGAACATTGGTGGAAATTATAGACACATAATTAGAGGAAAAACATAAATATTTATTGGGATTGATTGAGGTCATCAATCACAAACAAGTGTAAAATTGAGGGCCTTAAAGCCATCAATCTATGATGAAAATATCATCAGTTCAACAAAACATAAGGTATTAGGATAACACATTTTTGTTCTAATATCCCTTCCTTAAAGTTTAATAATTAATTTATTCATAGAATATGAGAGAGGTATATATATATATACTTGAAAAATAGAGTTTCGACCCTCAAATAATTTCTACCACAAACTCATCTTTCACTCAAAAAGATAATAGAACTCAAAAATATTATATTTATCCTAATCGTACAAGGTTCCAAATACTAACACATGCCATTTAAATCAGGAAAACTATTTTGTAATAACCAGGGACTTCCTGTAGGCTATTGGTAGGTAATAAAGACATGTCTTATTATGGTTGTGGGTTCGATTCCTACAGCTTTGTCCGACGCGACGGGTTATCCCCCGACCTGCAGGTTGTCCTTTTCCTAAAACTATAGTATTATAATATTCCAAAAATAATATTCAGATATGTTTTAACCTTAAACAAAACTATCCAAAGTTAAACTTAATCCATTCCAAGTTTTATAGTTATTCAAAATACCTCTATCCATACTTTCTCTAAAAGGTCTCTAAATTCCAAAATCAATTGTAACATCAGATTCCCCAAACAAAGTAAAGTTTCTCTTATTGTCACATACTAAAAATATGATTACCTTAATTATATTAAAACCTTAATGAAAGAAACAAGTACTACAGTAAAATCCTTATATATATATATATATCGCATTATTCTTATAACCAGAATATAATCCTTGAGTCCAAAAGCACCAATACATTAATTATTCCACTTCAACTATAGTAACCGCATAAGATTGGCCTTGATCCCTAGGCCTTTTCTGAGGTAAGTTTCCCTGACACTTAGGAAATTAATTTGAATAATGCCCCATTTCACTACAATTGTATCATTCAACATTGATAGCCTCTTTCTTTTCCTTACAATCACGAGCCTGGTGACCTTTTTCTCCACATTTATAACAAACTCCCATTCTTTTTAGGCAAGTACTGGGGTGATTCTTCCCACAATTATCACATAATGGAAAATAATTCTTTCCCTTTTCCCTTTATCTGTCTCTTGTTCCACTATTTTATGCTTCTGTTACTTTACTTTATTTTCATAAGACTTAGAGAATTCCTTTTCTATCTTGATAGCACACGAGACAATATCTTTGTATGATGAGAAGGACTTTGATACTAAAGCTCGACGGAGAAATGGTTTTAACCCATCAAAGAAACGATCAATATTACTTCTTGGGTTACGTATATAATCTACAACATGTCTCGATAACCTTATAAAGTTGGCCTCATACTTTGCGACATTCTCATCCTCCTTTTATCTCAGACTCAGAAATTGTCTTTCCATATATGCTCGATGGTCACGGGGATAGTATTTTTTCTTAGAAAAGCTCTTTGAACTCCCTCCATTCCATATTTTATACCTCATCATCTTCCTTTGTGTTTTAAATCAATGACCACCATTGATTAGCATCTTTAGTGAGGCGGAAAACTTCCATGATAACCTTTTCCCTTTCACTACTCCCAAAATCCTGAAATATTTTCTCTAGGAAATTTATCCACTGCTCAGATACTAAGGTATTTGTACTCCTATTTAATGTTAGTGGTTGTTGCCTCATGAAGCGGTCTAACATTGATCCTCTACGTTGCGGATCAGGGTGCTCCATAGGAGTAAGGTTATTATTCATAACCTGAGTGATTTGTCCTAGTATGGTGATAAATTGATCAGCACCAGTTGTATCACTAGCTCCATTATAATTATCTTGAGCAGGAGGGAAATCTCTACATGGAGTGCGTGCATTGATACAGTTTTCATTCCTTCCACTATGCGCCATTTATAAACAATTTCATAAACTATATTAGTTTATGAATCGAAATACATAATAACAAACTTAAAAAACACTTAACATAAATTGAACTATTTATGGATATAATCCATAATCATAAAAATGTTTTCTTTGAGAAAGTATATACTCATAAGCCCTTCATAATGGTTTGTAAAGAAAATGAGAATTATCCTAAGCATATCCCCCGGGAGTGTCATAACAAAGAGTGAAGCAAGGCCTATTGTCGTGCCCCAGTTCTCGTTCAAGTCTAGCTCAAAGCGGTGTTTTTGGGATTTATCCCTAGGTACATCTGTGCCAGATCAGCCTCTACCTGATCGTATCCAGACAGGGATGTATTTCTCGAAAAACTCACAGAATCTCTATAATGACAAAATTCTAGTAAGTTCTTCTATATTAATCCTCAATGTCTATCTTAGGGCTATGTGCTTTAATCAGAGTTTTTCTAAATCTAGCTTCCAAGGTTAGTACTAAACTACCTCTGATACCAACTGTAATGCCCTGACCCCAGTTACCCAGAGTCGGTGCATTATTGCGTAACATTGGCATGATCACAAACGATCAAGTCTTTAAAGACAGATTAGTTTAGTAGCCTTGGAAACACTAGATACATTCATAAATGTTACATTACACCATAAAGTGAAAAACTACAATAACATGGTCTCCATATTCCACACTCTTATCACCTTCATACTATCCCTGCAGGTTAGTCATAAAATATTTCTTCACATCCTGGGAAAAATAAAACATAGAAAGGGGTGAGCTCAGATGCTCATTAAGGATAACAATATAGCAGAAACTTTCATAAATAAACATAATCATTTAAGTCAATGTATAACTAAAACAAAAGCCTTTTAAACTTGAACTTCAGCATAATATGGCAAAAGTAAAATGAAATAATGCCATTTACTTATTCACATGGATATTCTACTAGTTGAATAATCACATGCAATATCAACAACCACTTTCATAATGATGGAATGCATAATCCCAGACTATCAAAACCACGTAGCCAAGGCCTCGTGCTAAGACTACAAATAAGATTTTGTCAAGGCCTCGTGCCAAGACACTAGTTTTTCTCATGATATCTATCGATGCATAGAAGAGCTATTGAAGGCTCCACCCGTCACTTATTAAGTCCAATTCATTCCTCATATGAACAGGTTTAAACATATCATAAACCATAACATAATCGTATCACATAAAACATGCATAAAGGAAACATAACATTTCCACATTTCAATCACAAGATATCAATACAACACATTGATATAATACAAACATTATCAAAACCATTTTCAATACCAAAATAAAAGAAAATTAAAACATGGTATTTATTTTTCATTTTTTTTAAAAAGTTATGGCTTGTAGAGGAAGTCGAAACTCAAATAATGGTCACGGTGGCGGAGAAGTCGTTGTCGCCGCATACGTACGACAAAAACATTCCCTTTTTTCGTTTAGTAAAATTCTTCATATAGAAAAAATTCCTTTTAAATAAACGTAAAATTCAAAGGGTTTTATACACTGTATAAAAGAAAGTTGTGTATAAAACAAAATATGCCTCAATGAAAGGAGATTGAGACGACGTCCCTTACCTCGTGTCCGACTTGACTCGATCATTATTTAATCTCCTGAATAATAAAATAGAGTTAATTTCTAGTTTCTTAAGAACCTTTTTCAAGTTCATTATTCATTATATATCACTTATTACCATATTATGAACATTATGTAATTATTTAAGTTAATGACGGTCGTTTTGTCGATCTTTGGTACTTGAGTCAAAAATAAAATTCTTATAATTACAAGTTGTTCATGTGGTAAAATATCCATTATATCCGGAATTATATTCATGATTTAGATATCATATATATCCTATATATCCATTTTATAAATTCATTTATAATATTACATAACATTTAGAGGTAATAAATGAAATGCACCGTTCATGGAGACGGTAAGCCGTACGTACGCATGAACGCTACTTTCATTTCTATTTCGTATTTAATGGAATGAAATAATAATGATATAAAGGTATATTATAATTATATTATAATATCATATATAATATCATTTACTCCATCCTTTATATGTCCCACATATGTCATTAATGATTCAAATCACTTTGAGGGGGCGGTAGTCTGCACGTCCTAAAATGAAATTATTGCATTTACCCATAATGGAAACCATAAAGGTATGCGATAAATGAAAAATACAGAAGCATAAGGAAAACATAAATATCATATATATCATATATAGAAATATTTTCATCATAATGGCCACCATGAGAGGTGTTAAAAGAAGATTGAACAATCATCGTTTCGTGAGGCAGTAATTCGCCACCCACAGAAACAGTATGTTCTTTAACCATTAGATGAAGGTGTGTATAAGTGTAAATAAAATAATTCTCATAAAAAATCCTATTATATTTAATATACTGGTGTTTTTACAAAATAAAGTAATAAAAAGATTTTAATGGGTTGGAGAAGCAAAATAAAACCAAAGAACATAAGAGAAGACATTACCTTAAAATCGGGTAACTCTTTTTTATTTGAGACAAAGGCTTCCTTGGTAAGACTTATGCCCAAAGTGAGGCTTCTAGGAGTAAGAGAGGGAAGTTGAGAGAGTATTTGGGCAGAGGTTTTCCAAGCCAAATGGCTTTGAAGGTGTAAATAAGGTGGTAGAGGTGGGGGCCTTTTATAAGAGGAGAGGAGGGGAACTCTTGGAAAGTCATGAAATGTTACATTATTATGAAGTTCGTTTCAGATTTCAAAGGTCCCAAAATTATATATTTAGAGTATAAGGTGATAAGGGTTCGAAATATACTCATACAATAGGTTTTTGACAAGTTTAATTCTTAGATTTTACATTATCTTTTCATTTTATTTAAATCGTTAATTAATGAGGTAATCGCTACATCATCATGGTGTTATAAAAAATTTAATTTATTTAATGTATAAAAATTATAAAAAAATTATCATGATGTAGTAAATATTTTTATCTTTAAAATGGATATTTATAGTCGAAAAGTTAACTTATATAACCCCATGTAATAATTTGTTTAGTAAAACAACACATGTTTGTGACAATTTTATTTTTACTTTAAATAAAAAGTTATTAATGTCATTTTCTTACCCAAGTGGCTCCATGGGGTCCCCAAGTTGACCCATGTATTTTATTTGTCGGCCATGACTCATCCAATAAGTGTAGGACAAGTGTAAAGATAATTTCATATTATTATTACATTATATTTACCTTAAATTACATTAATTATCTCTAATCGCGGTTAATAAAACTCAAAAGTTACTATTCACCAAAAATTATTTTCATCCCATTGAACCAAATTTTAATTAATAATTATAACCATGTATGTTGGATTTTTTAAATTCAAATCATAGAAGTGGTAAAGTTTCATTTAAACGAAAAATTAGTTTTTTAACTACCACTTAGTGGTTTCACTATTCATCAAAAATTGAAGTTTTTCAGAAAAATACCAAAAATTAACCCCAAGCTATATTTGATATTCCGAATTCAAAAATGATGTCTATTTTAAAAAATTCCAAACATATAATTTTCATTAATTAATTTTATAATTAATTCCTGTTGTCAAATCAAATAGCGTGTTTTTAAGAAACAATATCAATCAAAATATTGACAATTGTTTATGTCCAATTTCAAAGTGAAATTAATTCTAATGTCCACCATTGGATAAAATGGTAAAATTATATTCTAATTTTACTTTAAAACCACTCAATAGTATAATTTATCACTATAAATTATTTTGATTAAAAATGTTGTTTTTAAGTATTTTTCACTATTCATCGAAAATTGGAAGTTCTCGGAAAAATACAAAAAATTCAACATAGGTTAATTTCGATATCCCGAATCCAAAAATGAAGTCCATTATGAAATATAAAATTTATATAATTTCAAAAGGAGGGTATTACTATTCATAACGGCTATTTTGATTGGTCGCGGTGTGTTAGAATCTCGAACTTGCGTACAATGCAAGCTGTTGCATTTTTTGAAAGAGAAGCGTATCGTGGAATCTTGGGGTGTTAAATTCTCCCCTCATTCAATAAATTGTGTCCTCGGAAATTGAAATTGTTCTTAGAAAATAAAAGGTGGAAAATAGAAAATACATTTGTGGAAAACCCATACTGAAAATAGGGTTAATAAAATTTAGTCTTAATAAGAGGGAAATGGAAATGAGAAAGTCACCACCAAATTAGGGATTCGAATATGAGAACATTGGTGGAAATTATAGACACATAATTAGAGGAAAAATGTAAATATTTATTGGGATTGATTGAGGTCATCAATCACAAACAAGTGTAAAATTGAGGGCCTCAAATCCGTCAATCTATGATGAAAATATCATCAGTTCAACAAAACATAAGGTATTAGGATAACACATTTTTGTTTTAATATCCCTTACTTAGATTTTAAGAATTAATTTATTCATAGAATATGAGAGAGGTATATATATATATACTTTACAATTAGAGTTTCGACCCTCAACTAATTTCTAACCCAAACTCATCTTTCACTCAAAAAGATAATAGAACTCGAAAATATTATATTTATCCTAATCCTACAAGGTTCCAAATATTAACACATACCATTTAGAACAGGAAAACTATTTTTTAATAACCAGGGACTTCCTGTACGCTAGTGGTAGGTAATAAAGGCATGTCACACTATGGTTGTGGGTTCGATTCCTACAACTTTGTCCGACACGATGGGTTATCCCCCGACCTGCAAGTTGTCCTTTTCCTAAAAATATAGTATTATAATATTCAAAAAATAATCTTCAGAAATGTTTTAACCTTAAACAATACTATCCAAAGTTAAACATAATCCATTCCAACCTTTATAGTTATTCAAAATACCTCTGGCCAGACTTTCTCTAAAAGGTCTATAAATTCCAAAATCAATTGTAACATCAGATTCCCCAAACAAAGTAAAGTTTCTCTTATTGTCACATACTAAAAATATGATTACCTTCATTATATTAAAACCTTAATGAAAACAACAAGTATTGCAATACAATCCTTATATATATATCACATTATTCTTATAACCAGAATATAATCCTTGAGTCCAAAAGAATGAATACATCAATTATTCCACTTCAACTGTAGTAACAACATAAGATTGGCCTTGATCCCTAGGCCTTTTCTGAGGTAAGTTTCCCTGACGCTTAGGATATTACTTTGAATAATGCCCCATTTCCCTACAATTGTAGCATTCAACATTGATAGCCTCTTTCTTTCCCTTGCAATCACGAGCCTAGTGACCTTTTTCTCCACATTTATAACAAACTACAATTCCTTTTAGGCAAGTACTGGGGTGATTCTTGCCACAATTATCACATAATGGAAAATCCCTCTTTCCCTTTTCCCTTTATCTGTCTCTTGTTCAACTATTTTATTCTTCTCTTACTTTACTTTATTGTCATAAGACTTAGAGAATTCCTTTTATGTCTTGATAGCACACGAGACAATATCTTCGTATGATGAGAAGGACTGTGATACTAAAGCTCGACGGAGAAATGGTTTTAACCCATCAAAGAAACAATCAATCTTACTTCTTGGGTTATGTAAATAATCTGCCGCATGTCTCGCTAACCTTTTAAAGTTGTCCTCATACTTTGCGACATTCTCGTCCTCCTTTTGTCTCAAACTCAGAAATTGCCTTTCCATATCTGCTCGATGGTCACGAGGATAGTATTTTTTTCTAAGAAAATCTCTTTGAACTCCCTCCATTCCATATTTTATACCTCATAATCTTTCTTTTTTTTGAATCAATGACCACCATTCATTAGCATCTTTAGTGAGGCGGAAAACTTCCATGATAACCTTTTCCCTTTCACTACTCCCCAAAGCCTGAAATATTTTCTCTAGGAAATTTAACCACTGCTCAGCTACTAAGGTATTTTTACTCTTATTGAATGTTAGTGGTTGTTGCCTCATGAAGAGGTCTAACATTGATCCTCTACGTTGCGGATCAGGGTGCTCCATATGAGTAAGGTTATTATTCATAACCTGAGTGATTTGTCCCAGTATGGTGATAAGATGATCATCACCAGTTGTATCACCTGCTCCATTATAATTATATTGAGTAGGAGGGAAATCCATACATGGAGTGTGTGCATCGATTCAGTTTCCATTCCTTCCACTAGGTGCCATTTATAAACAATTTCATAAACTATATTAGTTTATGAATCGAAATACATAATAACAAACTTGAAAAACACTTAACATAAATTGAACTATTTATGGATATAATCCATAATCATAAAAATGTTTTCTTTAAGGAAGTATATACTCATAAACCCTTCATAATGGTTTGTAAAGAAAATGATAATTATCCTAAGCTTATCCCCCGGGAGTGTCGTAACAAAGAGTGAAGCAAGGCTCGTTGTCATGCACCAGTTCTCGTTCGACTCTAGCTCAAAGTGGTGTTTTCGGGTTTTATCCCTAGGTACATCTATGCCAGAGACGCCTCTACCTGCTCGTATCCAGACATGAATGTATTGCTCGAAAAACTCACAGAATCTCTATAATGACAAAATTCTATTAAGTTCTTCTATACTAATCCTCAAAGTCTATCTCAGGGCTATGTGCTTTAATAAGAGTTTTTCTAAATCTAGCTTCTAAGGTTAGTACTAAACTGCCTCTAATACCAACTGTAACGCCCTGACCCCATTTACCGAAAGTTGGTGCATTATTGCGTAACATTGGTATGATAACAAATTTTCAATTCTCGAAAGACAAACTAGTTTAGTAGCCTTGGAAATACTAGATACATTCATAAATGTTACATTATATCATAAAGTGAAAAACTACAATAACATGGTATCCATAGTCCACACTCTTATCCCCTTCAGACTATCCTTGTAGGTTAGTCATAAAATATTTCTTCAGATCCTAGGAAAAATAAAACATAGAAAGGGGTGAGCTCATATGGTCAGTAAGGATAACAATATAGCGGAAACTTTCATAAATAAACATAAGAATTTAAGGCAATGTATAACTAAAACAAAATCATTTTAAACTTGAACTTCAACATAATATGGAAAAAGTAAAATGAAATAATTCCATTTACTTATTCACATGGATATTCTACTAGTAGAATAATCACATGCAATATCAACAACCACTTTCATAATGATGGAATGCATAATTCCAGACTATCATAACCATGTAGCCAAGGCCTCGTGCCAAGACTAAAAATAATATTTTTTCAAGGACTCGTGACAAGACACTAGTTTGTCTCATGAGACCTACCGATGCATCGAGGAGTTATAGAAGGCTCCACCCATCACTTATTAAGTCCAATTCATTCCTCATATGAACAGGTTTAAACATATCATAAACCATAACATAATCATATCACATAAAACATGCATAAAGGAAACATAACATTTCCACATTTCAATCACAAGATATCAATACAACACATTGATATAATACAAACATTATCAAAACCATTTTCAATACCAAAATAAAAGAAAATTAAAACATGGTATTTATTTTTCATTTTTTTCAAAAAAAAGTTATGGCTTGTAGAGGAAACCGAAACTCAAATAATGGTCACGGCGGCAGAGAAGTCGTTGTCACCGCATACGTACGAAAAAAACATTCCCTTTTGTTGTTTAGTAAAATGCTTCGTATAAAAAAGATTCCTTTTGAATAAATGTAAAATTCAAAGGTGTTTATACACCGTATAAAAGAAAGTTGTGTATAAAACAAAATATGACTCAATGAAAGGAGATTGAGATGAAGTCCCTTACCTCGTTCCCGACTTGACTCGATCATTCTTTAATCTCCTGAATAATAAACTAGAGTTAATTTATACTTTCTTAATAACCTTTTTCAAGTTCATTATTCCTTTTATATCACTTATTACCATGTTATGAACATTATGTAATTATTTAAGTTAATAACGGTCGTTTTGTCGATCTTTTGTACTTGATTCAAAAATAAACTTCTTATAATTACAAGTTGTTCATGGGGTAAAATATCCATTATATCCAGAATTATATTAATGATTTAAATATCATATATATCCTATATATCCATTATATAATTGAATTTATAATATTACATAATATTTAGAGGTAAGAAATGAAATGCACCGTTCATGGAGACGGTAAGCCGTACGTACGCATGAACACAACTTTCATTTCTATTTCGTATTTAATGGAATGAAATCATAATGATATAAAGGTATATTATAATTCCAGTATAATATCATATATAATATCATTTAATCCATCCTTTATATGTCCCACATATGGCATTAATGATTCAAATCACTTTGAGCGGGCGGTAGTCCTCACTTCCTAAAATGAAATTATCGCGTTTACCCATAATGGAAACCATAAAGGTATGTGATAAATGAAAAATACATAAGCATAAGGAAAACATAAATATAATATATATCATATATAGAAATATTTTCATCATAATTTCCACCATGATAGGTGTTAAAAGAAGATTGAACAATCATAGTTTCGTGAGGCAGTAATTCACCACCCACAGAAACAGTATGTTCTTTAACCATTAGATGAAGGTGTGTGTAAGTGTAAATAAAATCCTTCTCATAAAAACATCCTATTAAATTGAATATACTTGTGTTTTTACAAAATAAAGTAATTAAAAGAGTTTAAGGTGTGGGAGAAGAAAAATAAAACCAAAGAATATAAGATAAGACATTACCTTAAAATCAGGTAACTCTTTGATTTGAGACAAAGGCTTCCTTGGGAAGGCTTCTGCCCAAAGTGAGGCTTCTAGGAGTAATAGAAGGAATTTGAGAGAGTATTTGGGAAGAGATTGGCCGAGACAAATGGATTTTAACGTGTAAATAAGGTGGTAGAGGTGGGGACTTTTATAAGAGGATAGGAGGGGCACTCTTGGAAAGTCATGAAATGTTACATTATTATGAAGTGATTTTCGGATTTCAAAGGTCCCACAATTATATATTTAGAGTATAAGGTCATAAGGGTTTTAAATATACTCATCAAATAGGTTTTTTACAAGTTTAAGTCTTAGATGTTTCATTATCTTTTCATTTTATTTAAATCGTTAATTAATGAGGTAATCGCTGCGTCATCATGGTGTTATGAAAAATTTCATTTATTTAATGTCTAAAATTTATAAAACAAATTCCATGATGTATTAAATTTTTTTATATTTCTAATGGATATTTATAGTCTAAAAGTTAATTTATATAACCCCATGTAATAATTTTTTTAGTAAAACAACACATGTTTGTGACAATTTTATTTTTACTTTAAATAAAAAGTTATCAATGTCATTTTCTTACCCAAGTGGCTTCATTGGGTCCCAAAGTTGACCCATGGATTTTCTTGGTCTTCCATGACTCATCTAATAAAGGTAGGATAGGTGTAAAGGTAATTTCATATTATTATAACATTATATTTACCTTAAATTACACTAATTGCCTCTAATCGCGGTTAATAAAACTCAAAAGTTTCTATTCACCAAAAATTATTTTCATCCCATTGAACCACATTTTACTTCCTAATTATAACCATGTATGTAGGATTTTTGAAATTCAACTCATAGAAGTGGTAAAGTTTCATTTAAATGAAAAATTAGTTTTTTAACTACCACTTAGTGGTTTCACTATTCATCAAAAATTGATTTTTTTCAGAAAAATACCAAAAATTAACCCTAAGCTATATTTGATATTCTGAATTCAAAAATGATGTCTATTTTACAAAATTCCAAACATATAAGTTGCATTAATTAATTTTATAATTAATTCCCGTTGTCAAAACAAATAGCGTGTTTTTAAGAAACAATATCAATCAAAAGATTGACAATTGTTTATGTCCAATTTTAAAGTGAAATTAATTCTAATGTCCACCATTAGATAAAATTGTAAAATAATATTATAATTATAATTTAAAACCACTCAATATTATAATTTATCACTATAAATTATTTTGATTAAAAATGTTGTTTTTAAGTATTTTTCACTATTCATCGAAAATTGGAATTTCTCGGAAAAATACCAAAAATTCAACATAGGATAATTTCGATATCCTGAATCCAAAAATGAATTCTGTTCTTAAATATAAAATTTATATAATTTAAAAAATTGTGTATTAATATTCATAACAGTTATTTTGATTGGTAGCGGTGTGTTAGAATATCGAACTTGCGTACAATGAAAGCTATTGCATTATTGAAATAAAAGCGTAACGTGGAAGCTTGGGGTGTTACACTTCACACCATTAGATTTTTTTATTAGGGGGCCAAAGGTGTTTGGGCCATTAATGCCTTTACTAAAAACTTTGGGAAAAGTTATTAAAGGACTTAAGGCCTTTACCCAAACCCAAAAAAATACTTATATATATGTTTTGTATATTTAGATTTTTTTTGATTATATATATATACACGCAAATAAAAATTACAATTATGATGATTAATTTTATAATAACTTTTTAATAATGACATTATTATTAATAATTATATTTTCTATATTAATAATTTATTTAATATTTATTTTTAATTATATTATTATCTACTTTATTAGTTGCACTAATAATTATATTATTTACATCATTATTAATATTTATTATTATAATTATTTTTAATATTTAATAATATAATTAAAATGTATTGATAATGTAATTAATAGAATTTAATAATAATAAAATGATTAATAATACTTCATAATAATTTAATTGATAATTTAATACCTAATAATAATTATGAATATAAATTTTTTAAACTGTAAATGTTATATTTTTATATAATAAGGTTTGTTTCATATAAATTAGCATTTTTATTATATTTATGGAATTATTTTTAATTTTATTTATTTTTTATATTTTTTTTAACTTCATTTAGATTGTATATATACTTTATAATTTATATGCTTTCAAAGTTAACTACATAAAACATAATAATGTTTCAAGTATGTGACTTTTAAAGTAAAATAATTATAAAGTATAAATACAATCTAAATGAAGTTTGACACAATGACTAAACAAATAAAAAAATAATTGAAATTAAAAATAATTTTTTAAAAACAATTAATGAATAATAATTTTAATTTGACAAAATATTGTTGTTTCAAAACATAACATTTTCATTTATAAATTTTTTTTCCATTAATTTTATTTTCAATTATTTAATATTTGTTTATTAAATTTTTTAAATTTCATTTAGATTTCAGTTATACTATATTTTATATGTATATATTTTTTAATGTGTAAATATTATATGTTTAATCAATAATTTTCATGTCATGTAAATTAATTTGGGTTTATTATATTGATGATTTACTATTTTTTATAATTTTAGGCTATGTTTTATGTTTTATTTAGATTGTATTTATAGTTTATATTTTATAATATTTTAAATTTACTTACTATAAATTTATTAATTTTTATTATGTTTCAAGTAGTCGAATTTGAAAGTTTATAAAATTTAAACTATAAGTATTATCTAAATGAAATTTAAAACATAGTCTAAACATATAAAAATAGTTGAAAATGAAAATAATTTCCTAAATATAATAGAAAAACAATAATATAGATTATAGAAAACATTTTTTGTTTCAGATCCTTGAGGTTAATATAAAAGATATAAATCAATGAGTACGATCAATTTCTATGATGAATTCTTATCCCAATATCCAGTGTGCGAATGGGATACTTGTTTTGAGATCACAGACCTCTGTACTGTGGTGGATTGTGATGAGATGGTGGGGGATCGTCCTTGGGTGTAGGTTCCTTGATTTTTTGCTTATCTATTGATGAATAATCATGAGTAGGTTTCATTGGGAGGTTGATATGTGCACTTGAACCTTCTCACACTATGTAAGTGGAAAGACCTTCCATATGATGATGAAATAATAAGTCCTGTGAAGGTTTAGTCCCAAAATATAAATGCATAAGAAATGACTCTTGATATGATATTCTATCAGATATACCCAATGAAAATTGTGGATATACTAAAAATATAAATAGATCACATGCCTAATTGTGTACATCCATAATTGGTTGAGCCTCATCTATTAGAGGTGGTGTCGCTTCATGTGGAACAAGTGGGGCCCTTATTACAGCCTGATGTGGTTTATTTTATCATCATCATGGCTCGTTAAAATCAAAAACTTCCAAAGAAGGATCCTGAATAGGAACCTCTTCTCCTTAAGTAGAAACATCATCTCCCATAGGTGTGAAATTTATTATACTATTATGTAGAACACAATACGATGAAATCATATCATGTGTTGTTGTATGGTACATTTCTTGAATAAATACCATTCCCTCTTCTAGATCATACATGTGAATAATATTCTTTAGTCAAGTATATTGTAAATAAATTCAAACTAAATTTAAAAAAATTATAATAAACAAACTAATGTAATGTTATTGAATTAAAAAATCCAAAAGTCCTCTTTCTTGTGGTTTAAAATATAATATAGAGTTGAGTCTATATGATGGATCATTCTCAAGGTGTCATGATATATGAAATCACATCATACACATTCCCTTGATACAAAAAAATGCATGTTTTCCCATATGTTGAGATACTATGCATGTTGTCATCTTAAATCAACATCACACCTCCTCATTAGCTTCAAGAAATTAAGCATTATTGGCTATCTGGGTGGAAATGGAATACACTTAACAAATCCAATATTATATAAAACTCTATCAAGTTGGTGACACTCAATAATATGAAAGTGTATAAGAGGCACTAAAATCATTTCATTGTCAAGCCCAGTAGTGAAATATGCAAGAAGATGTTCTAATATAGCACATCATGGTAGCCACGAAATCTGAAATAACATGTGACATTTGTTAAAATATTTTGACTAATTTTTCAAAATGATAATATTATGAAATTTATTATTCAACCAAATAATTCATACACTTACATCATTGGGTATTCGACTCTCCAGCATAATATGGTATACACCCAAATTGTGTCTCGGTGTCTTGAAAAATTGGTGTTCTTGAATCCACCTATAATTTACAACATATAAAGTGATAAATAAAAATCAATTAAGAATAAAAACTCATATTATCATAAAGAAATAAAGATGGGTGATCATTCAAGATTCCATGTAGAGCGTCACACAAATCATCCATATCAATCTTCAGACTAGAAACAATAGGGTCTAGTGGAGGGATGTGCTCTCAGGACAACATCTAAATGAGGATAAAACATCCTCCAATATCATAGTGATCTAATAAATATGCCGTGCATAATGATCTATACATATATTTCAAGCAAGAATATGCACATTTGTATCTGCTAGGTTGATACAAGTTCTCAATTATCCACAAATACATCATTTAGATATGCATATTATAGTGATCAGTGCACACTACCCCTCTAATGATCCATAATATATATGAACGAAAAAGACACATGCCATCCTGCTCATTAACATTAGTGGGAAAATGTTAAAAGTGCATGTTTATCTAGCTCATAGATAGAGAACCACCATCTGTAGTAATATAATCCCCCACAATTTTGAGTCTTAGAAAACATTGTAAAATCTCAGGATAGCCTCTACGAGTGTGTCCTAGAACTGTAGCACCCTAGATAGGAAGAGCATGTATAACTATCACATCCTTAAGGGTGATGGTCATATATCCCTTGGTAAAGTGGAATGTGTGAGTCTCAGGTCTTCATATCTCGGTGAGGGAAACAAGGAGGTGATGATAAATGAATGTATAATATGATATAGTGATTTCAAAGAAGAAAACAAATTTTAGGTGTTTTATAATAATATCTAGAGGTGTAATTTGATGATATTGGTGTGCCCAAAACACCCGAATTCATCTGACCTCATGGCCTAGTAGAACCTCACATGAAACATGACTATTTATTAGTGAGTAGAGTAATGTCTTCCATATCTATTCATAAAAATTAAATAAATATTAAGTAAGTTTAAAATGTAAATAAAATGTTGTGGTTAGTAGAATATATTTGGTAGAATATAGGATATAAAAGTTATGTTAATAACCTTTGATATTTCTATAGTTGATAACATGGATTGATCTTTTTTCATCATGGATTGTATTGTACATAATTACATATTCATTATTCTTGAAAATCTAGTTTGATAATTTCTCATTGATCATCTTCATGAGTCCTTTTAATCACTTTATGTGTTTACTTAGATCATCACTTTTATCAGAATTAGAATATTTTAAACAATCACTGTAGTTTATTGGGTATTTTGAGAAAGTTTTTTTTCAAATTCATATGTAATATATTTTCAGAATGTTGATTTTTAATCCCTAAAACTTTTACAAAACCACCAAAAAGGCCAAATCAATATCCAAACCTAATCCAATTTTTAAAGACTCAGAACATTACATTATTTATAGGCAATAAGTCATCATGGATGAGGTATTTGAGGGTGTAGATGAGTGCGAAATCACTATATTCCTACATCAAAGAGACCCATGATCAAAACTTAGAAGGGGGTATTTTTGAGTTATTGTATCATTACTATAGAAGGTATTATAGAGGTACTGTAGTAGTGGAACTATTCACCCAAATTAGTCATTAAAGACATAGAATTGGTGCTATGGGCCATAGGAACTTTGGGCCGCTAATTTCCTTCAAACCATAAGGCCTTTGGGTCAGCACTAGTTGGTAGAAGGCAGAGTGTCATGGATCGGGTGAATGTCTTGGGGAGACAGGAAGGCAGTGTGCACAAGAATTATCTGGTGGGTGGCCTCAACAAAATGGATAGGTGTACTAATGCTTATAATTCAGAATTATATACCCTTGGACCAAAAATGTGAGATGGAGAGGTGCACTACCATGTTACAATCTATAATTTTTATCGGTTTGAGGATGCAGGTCAATATGTAGGTGATGCAAGAAAAGGCCACACAAGCATCACTAGGTGGGCTACTTAAAAGAGAGATAAGTGTACTAAAACCTATAATCCATCCCTCCTACCCCATTGTGGAAGGAGTTTTTACCTTACATTATTCATCAACATTATGAAATGGTTCATGGAAAGTTGTTTTATGAAACTCTCATACTAGGATCAAGGTGTAATTATTACTAGAAAAGGGGGTGTCGTATGACTGGTGACATGACATGATGTAGACTGCTCACTCAAGGACTTAAGCATCATGTATAGGCCTTCAATAAATGTTATAATAGGCCTATGGTCCATTAGTATTTAAAGTTTAGATACGGGTTAACTCTCAACTAAGTTAAAAAAAGGGCTTTCTTTCCTAATAAATTTGTTCCTCGGTCCTAATCTATTAAAAAATCTTCATGGATAAAAATGATACCTTGTTTCGTCAATGTAAGGTCATCTCTTTATATTATGTCCTTTGTTGTGAAATATATTTCATCTCAAATGTTTCCTTGTTCATGAGGCTTATCCATCTCATTTTGAATCCTACTAGAATTCAGTCTCACATGTGGTCGCAACCTATTGATGTTAGGTATCAATGTGGGTTGATCTTCTAGAAATATGAAATGATGAAACTCTCCAATAAGTATCTATAATGCACTATGTCTATTATAAATAGTGAAGATATGGTGCACTTGATTAACATATGGTTCCCATGATATGTTCATAGAGGCACATACAATAATGGCTTCTGTTCATGGAAACCATAGAGGCTAGAAGTTTCTACATTCACAATGCCCTTTGTCCAGTAATACCACTAGCACTCGACCACTTATACCTTTGATGGGGTCCTAAAACTCTATCAATTCAAATAAACTTTCTTCTTGGTTGAACAATAACACTTGATAAGTGGAATCTTTATCAATGTTCTTGTCAATCTTTTGTTAAGAGATTAATCTACACCACATCCCCTAATGAATCTCATTAGTAGTCTATCTTCTTATTTCTATGAATTATTTTATAAAATGATAAAATGTCTCTTGAACTTGTCTATTTATAGTTAACTTTAGAATCCCCTTAAATATTTCATTTATTCACTCCGCAATGTTCATGTTCATGTGTTCGTAACTCTTCACCCAATCATATGTCAATGTCCATTTCTCTTTTGGAATCTTCGTCATGTAATCATACACTCCCTAATTATCCTTATGAATTATTCATAATAACTGCTCAAACCATCACTAATCTAGCTCAAATTTTATAGTAAAGTGATAATATTACAAATAAATTAATTTTATTATTAAATTTATATAGTAAAAAATAATAAACAAATTTTATACCAAGCTTTGTGATGGCCTTCTTCATAGCTTCATTATGAAAAGTATTTTTCACATTGTTGGCAGTGTGCATAATATAGAATCAATGGTGTGAATTTGGGGATCTATATATAGTAGGATCTACATTATTTCCCCATTTATTTCTAGAATAAGATCAGATATCCAACATACACCGAGAATTTAGGTGAAATGGTTGTTAATACATGCCAAAAACCAACTCCATGATTCATAGTTTTATATCTATTCTATGGAAAATTCAAGTGGCAGAGGTATATGGATACTATCTTGGGTTTATGAAATCAGAAATATTCCTATTAAATTTTCATATAGAAATAATTCATAAATATGTTTAAACTATTTTCATAAACGAATGATATAATATATGGAATGATTTCCCAGAACAACTGATGAAATTTAACATGAGAAGGATCAAGTCTGTTATCTTGAGATATATGTTCATTCATATTAAGGTGGAAGAAAATTTGGTTTTTTTGTCTTATTTTTAATAAAAAATGTGTAAACACTTGATATGAGTCGTCCCAATCAATGTACACTTTAACAATTAACTTTTGTTTCCCCATCCATTCCTTTCTATAGGAAATATTATAACCAAAAAAATTTGTAACCTCTCTTAAACAATGGATACAAGAACATCTTTGAAGGTCCTGATCATATCAACAATAATTGATGATATAAATTCAACATCCAAGGATGTATGATCTTATGTCATTGTATGTTTCACGCAAGTATGATATTCCTCAATATTATAAACTATATACCCTCTAAGAGAAATGTCTGTAATCTACCTAAAGAGAAATGTACAATAATCATCATATTTGTCACACCATATGATGAAATTTATCTAATTTCACTCTTGGAATAAATATCTATAGTTTCTCTCAATATCAAACCATTTCAATATAATTTTCATGGCATCTTTACTTGGAAAATATCTTTCAATGTATGATTTTTTGTCCATTTGACCAAATCTATCCTATACAACTTCATGAAACTCAGTTGTAGGTGTGATAATATTCCAATCAAATTTAGTCAACATGAAATATATTATAACCAAGATATGAAGAGCATTAGATGATTTATTATGAATCAAGGTTGATGTAAAACTATTGAATTTGTAGAAACTTATTCCCCAGCTTTTCCAAATTCCTCTACATCATTACTATTTTCTCTATATATACCATTATTAGACTCTTCCTATTCATAAAAATGACCTCGTGGAATATTTTGGTAATCATTTTTGTTTTCTTATTTCATATAACAAGAAATATTCACATGTTATTAGTATGTAACTTCTTCAATGAATATTTTATTCCTTTATCGTCATACAATAGTAGGTTACTACTGTATAGTAGAAACCTATAGATATAACTCAATCAAATTATCATCATATCATTTGTTAAATAATGTTATTTATTGTAACCAACCCGCATTATCCAACACTGGATAATTTATATGTTATAGCATATCCTAGAATTACAATATCTATAACTAATGAACTAGATCTATTGATCAGTTCTCAAAACTTAACTGAAAATTAATTCTTTCTTGAAGTTATATTAGGGTAACACAATCAGTTATCCTAACTTTACCTAAATTTTATAATGTTTTCTTGTATCCTCAATGATTTTACTAATGTCTCATAGTCCAAATTTTAATATTTATAAATGTATCTAAAGATATTAATTAAATAGGATGTCAATAATCTAAAGTGGATCCCCATGGAGTGCAAACCAGGTGTGCAATTGGTCCTATTTATCATTGCACTAGGTGATGATTGATTTAATACCCAATATTCCTTTTTCGAGGTTATTACCTGTAGATACAACTATGTTAGGACCTGCATCCACTTATATTATTCATATAGGGATTTCATTGGTTGGATAACCATATAATCTTTACCGAAATTGTAGAATGTTTTCTTATATCGCCAATGATTTCACTAATGTTTCCTAGTACAAATTATTTAATCAGTAATTAATCATTTGTTAATGAATAGTTAATTAATTGTTATTAATTAGTTACTTAATAGTTAATTAATTGTTAATTATTACTTACTTAATAGTATTTTATTAGTTAATTATTAGTTAATAATTAGTTAATAATTAGTTCATCATTAGTTAATCATTATTTGATCATAATTTATCCTCAATTAATCCTAAGTTAATCGTTAGTTAATCATTAGATAATAATTATTTAATCCTAAGTTAATCCTTAGTTAATCATTAGTTAATCCTTGGTTAAGCATTAGTTAATCATTAGCTAATAATTCATTAATCATTCAGTGATAATTAATTAATAATTTTTTAATCAGTCATTAATCATTCACTAATTAATAATAATTAAGTAGTTACATAAATGTTAATTAATAGATAATTATTAGTTAATAATTTTTTAATGATTAGTTCAACATTATTTAATAATTAGATAATCATTATTTAATCCTATGATAATCCTTAGTCATTAATTAATCATTACTTAATTATTAGTTAAGAATTATTTTATCATTCATTAATCATTCATTAATCATTTGTTAATATTTTGTAAAATAATAGTTATTAATTAGTTACTTAATATTTAATTATTAGTTAATTTTTAGTTAATCATTGGTTAATCATTAAGTTCATTATTAGTTAATCAGTAGTTAATCATTATTTGATCCTATGTTAATAATTATTTAATAATTAGTTAATCATTATTTAATCCCATATTAATTCTTAGTTAATCATTAGTTAATCACTAGATAATCATTAATTAATTAGTTGTTAATTAATAGTTAGTAAGTAGTCAATTAATAGTTACTCATTAGTTAATTATTGGTTAATCATTACTTGATCATTAGTTCATTATTAGTAAATCAATAGTTAATCATTTTTTAATCCTTAGATAATCATTATTTAATTCTAGGTTAATCATTAGTTAATAATTAGTTAATCATTCAATAATAATTCATTAATTAATATTTATTTAATAGTTAATTATTAATTAATTTATAGTTAATCATTATTTAACTAATATTTAATCATCATATAATTAATACTAATTAATAATTACAAAATAATTAATTATTAGTTAATTATAAGTTCAAAATTATTACCTCATTAATTATCTATTAGTAAATAAATACAGTTTAATAATTAATTATAAACTAATAAGTGATACTAAATAATAATTATTTCATAATAATTATTCAATTACTAATACTTGTTGTAAATTAATTACTAAATAATCATAATTGAATAATAATAATTTACTCACTAATATTAACTATTATTTAAAAATTACATGTAATTAACTAAATAACTATGTAAATAAAATAATTAAAATAAACTAAAAACTAAATGGATAAATAAATAAATAAAATATTAAAATAAAATAGAAAAAATGCCTTTAAATGGAGCTTCACATATTTTGAACTCCTTTAAGACCACCAAAAGAGTCACAAGAATGGGAAAAATCTGGGATAATTTTAGAGAGAGAGGGACCAAAATCGAGTGAGTCCTAGAGAGGGGGAATTCATGAGAAGGGAATGGGGGTGGATTTTATAGGGGTATGTGAGAAACACATCATTTCCCCTACTGCCTTTCTCCTAATAAAAAGAAAAAAAATGCATTTTAGGTGGAAATCTATTTTCTATATCACCAATTTGGGGAAAATGTTTTGCATGACTTAATAACTTTTAGATTTATCTTAAATTTGTTAAGATGGTTGATGAAATTCTGGATTATTTTCTAAAAAAACCTATCCTTATTTATTTTTTTTGAAAAACTTATAAAACAATTCCTTCCCTGAAAATAGTTGTATTAAGGATTCTAGGGTTTTTATTGATTGGACCCCAACCATTTGGTTAATTGTATTGTGTTTTTTTCTTTTATCTATTAAGTTATGTGGATTATCACATAACCCTTAAGAAATTTTAAAATTAAAAGAAATTTATTTATGCTTTAAGCTAATGACTAATTTTCCCTTATAAACACAATACTTGAAATTCAAGGGTTAAAAGTTTTTCATGTAACCAGGGTCCTCGAAGTTTAATATTTTATGAATTCATAGTTTTTTCCTAAATCCATAATTTCTTATTATTTTCATCAGATACTAACAAAACTGTTTAAATTCATTAAAACTTTTCATAGTCATAACTCACCAAACCCACCCCTGATAGGACCCTTCGCAAATAATCAATGAGAATAATATTATTACCCCATTTTTTCCTCTAATAGACAATATACTAGTGACCATCACCAAGTGAATATAAACTTATGAACATGAGACATTTTACCAATAAAACATGTGAAAAAAATATTTTATAAATAAAAAAGAAAAAAGAAAAATATATAATGTAATGTAAATATATGCATGCATAAAATTTCAATCCACAATCATACAATCAACATGAAATAATACAAGAAAAATAAAATGACCTCTATATATAAAAAATATCATAATTGATGAATAGGATCATCCTTTTCTAGAGAACTTTGGCCAATTTCTCTATGAAATTTCTAAGAACATACTCTACCTAATATTTTTTTATACATTTATTATGTCATAACATAATGGATAAATAACAAAACCATTATAAATTTTATTTGGGAGAGATTTTAAAAAAATAATAAATGGAAATTAATATAAATAACTTTGTAATTTTATCTAATAGAATAACTTTATTCTATAGTTTTTTCTAGACATCACCAAACAATATTCAAATAACTTTTTCCTACTCAAATGATCCACTAGTTATAGAATCATGAATCTTATCTATATGATTTCTCTTTTTCCCATGGTATGTTAATAACTAGTTTAAGAAAAGGGTAAATGGAAGGATAAAGAGATTTAACTAGAGGAATCTTAATACCATCAAATAACAATTCCACGAGTCTTGGATCCTATAATAACCCATGAATTTACAGGTCAATATTTTTTAGGTCAAATTGAATTTTAAATCCTAAAGTATGGGTTTTTTTATAATTAGGTTTTGTATTGTATTTTTTAGAGTTAGGAAACTTCTAGGAGGTTTTTATGCATGTTTTCATGTTTTGAAGGTTGTTAGGGGAATCGATAGAAGGTTGGAGGAGTTGGCCTTACTACAGAATAGGGAATTATGTTGTAGGTGGCACATCATGCCACAACCTAATATGTTTCACCATAATGGATGCTTGTGGGGGATGTGTAATGTCAGTACTATATGTTTTACTCTGTGTTGGTCAGATATATGAGATTTTTCCATCACAACAAATGGTTTTCATCATAAATCCTTTTATTAAAAGTAATTTTTTGTTCTAGGGTTCTAGAAATCATCACACCACAACTGAGGGGTTATTCTATGAAGAGATCTCAAGGGTGGATTATAAGGATGCTCTCAAGGAAATATTTTTACCATAGGTTACCAAATCATTGTAAAATGAGTGGATGTGATTTCCTAGTTCTTCTCTAGTAAGGGGTTTTCTGTTATAAACTTAATGGTTGAGTTATAATGTTTCCCAATAGGGTATATTTTCACCATGATTAACTTGATCATATGGAATTACACCATTATGTGTTTTTCTAATATTTTGATTAATATTTTTAAAAGGAGTTCCCCTCTACCTTGTTTTCCAGTTAACCCCAGACCTAATATCCCATCTCCCTTATAGTTCCCCCTCTCCCTCCCCATTCTTTTAGCTTATAGAAGGTCATACCTTAACACACCAGTGTTTTATTTGAAATAGGAGGTTCCTATCATCTTGGTAAAGGTAATCCCTAGGCCCATTCTCATTTTTCATTCATTTTGGAACTATTTTAATATAAAACTAAATTTAAAAAATATTTGTATTATTTCTCAATTTCCTAAGAATTATGTTAACCCAAGCTATGATATCATATGATCCAACTCATATAAGTTTGATATAGGCGATTCATTTTATCTTTCATTATACTCTATTTTTTTATGTGATGTTTTTGCAACTAGGGGGTTGTGTGTTTGATTTTTTACAATATTTGTTTTATTAGTTGAATAGTAAATAAATTTTGACTACATGTGAAGACATGGATCTTGGATATGCTTGGATGATGAGTGGATGGTTTTTATATACATGGGAACCACATTAGATGAGTGTTTTATAAAAATTAAATACATGCAAATTGAGTTTTAGGATGATGATGTCATGTCTAATGAGAAAACATTGAAACAAAAATAATGGTTTTATGATTGTGATTTTGAATGAATACATCTTGATACTTCTAAATATCATGGCCATGGTACGAGGAGATTATGAGTTGGAGCATGATGATGAAACTAGAATTGGTGGATGGTTGATATAATTAACATTTCTTATTATGGTCAAGTGAGATTTTAGAGGAAGTATGATCATTAATAGAATAGATTGAAAAAAGGAAGGAATTCATTTGGTGTAAACAAAATCACACTGCAATATAAGTAACCATGTCACAATATAGTCTCACATTATATTAAAATATAATGTATATAAGGATAAATTAGGAGTTTTTATAATAGTCGTGTTGTGGAATATATGATTACACTACAGGTGGTGTCACATAAGAATAATCTTACCTATATATAAGGTTAAATTCGTAGAATCTTGAGAGGTTTCACAATGAATGAAGGAACTAAACTGTAAAAGGTTCTACATAAAAATATTTTTGAAGTTAAAAATAGATAGTTGTGCTAAAAAGTTGATGACCATGACACAACTAGTTGATATGTAAGAAATAGTTATTGTTTTTTAAAGTTTTATGAGATTAACTAGAGAGATTCAAAGAAGATATGTGAGATTAAACCTAGAAGTATTTTTAAGTTCTGGGCCACAAATATTAGGATAATTCTAAAATGGTATACATTTAAGAATTAAATGAATAGTGAAGATATTACTACAAGATAAAGACACATTCTAGTGAAAGGCTATGAGAACAACATGTAACATAATTCTTTGAAAGATGAATGTATTACATCATAGTAAGGCTGCTCATGAAGTAACTTGTCATGCACTGAGAAGAACATCACCCTAAAATAGAGATTTCACCACACTATAGTGGAAACAATCATGCTATATAATGGATGTAGTTGAGGCATGTCACACCATAGAGAGGATAATCATGCCATGAACAGAATATTTCAAAAAAATCTATATGATTTGGTTAGAATTTATAATAAAAACATTTTTCACTATCATTGGAGGATATGCACAAATTTATTGGAAAAATTTTACCACATCTAACTGTCTGGGACAAATGGAATGATAATGGTGAAGTAGATCAATCCCAAAAATCAAATTAAGGGTTGGGGTGTGAGATAGATTTATAAAAACTACTTAAAAAATTATGAATGAAAAATAATAATATTAGATGTATATTTCTATATTAATCTCAAAAAATTATAAGAGATAATATAATATATTTCCAAATATGATTTATTGAGAGAAGAATAAAGTAAAATTAGATTATTTAAATATCTAGACAAGTGAAGAACAAATAATTAGGAGTTTCACTAACACATCTGGCTACCTAAGGAATTGAATATAGAGTGTAATAGAGATAATTCAAGTGTGGGATTATCTTCATTTTGAGGAAGAAGTGATATTAATATATTCATATGGAAGAAAGATAATTTAAACTCATACTAAGTAGTCAATCTCATAAGACCTTAGAGGATTAGAAGGGTATAAAATGTGGACTACAATATAGTATCCATTCTAGAGTTATGATGCAAGTAGAATATCATATTGATTTGGAATATACCGTTATGTATATAAACTACTAGAGAGACCCTAAATTCTATAAGTTGAGTTTTACTTCACCAAATAAATGCATAGAGGAGATAAATTGGGAGTATCCCTTAGATCAGAAATGAGTCTTTCCTAAACCTTATAAGGATAGTGCAACTTGGAATTGACTAATCATGTCCTATAAGATTTATCCACCAAAAAATTCATAAAAATGGATTCTATTACACTAATATTTCACTATGTTTATATTCCTTAGAGTATCCCTTAGTGGTGAATAAGGTAAAAAAATTATACTCATTATTTACATTTTTCATTCATATTTAATATTTGGTGTGATCAAAGATGAGAAAATGAGAGATTAAATTGGTTATATCTAATGAGTAAACAATATTTTTTTAGGAAATAGGACTTCAAAAAAGAAAAGTTTGATTTCTTATGTACCCCAATCCCCCCCCCACCGCCCTTCAGGCATCTTACTGTTAGTTTAGTTTCAAAAAATTGTATCGAAGCCTAAATGTTTTAACTTATTATTCAATATCAAAAAAAATTATATTATTTTCACATATGGAATCATTTAATATGACTTCTATTTTTAAAATCACCAAGTATGATGGTTATAAGAAGGAGGTTCTTTGCTTTCTATAGGCTTGTGATGAAGAGATAATGGAGTGTATACTTAGATATACCAACTTAACTTGGAACAATTAATGAATTAGGGATGAAAAGATAGAAAAGATATTATAAATATCATTATCCAATATAGTATATAAGAAAACCTATTTTTATTTTGTTACCTTTGAGATATGGAAAACATTCAAAGTTATTTATGAAAATATTATTGAATAAACAGATATAGTGGTATCACCATCAAGGACATATGAATATTTATTTATGTTAAAAGGAGAGAAGAAAATGATAAATTAGAGTAAGACTCCTGGGAAGATGAAATCTCCAATCAAGGTGATCAATTACGAACTTATTGCTAAATATGATTATAATATTTTTTTTGAAGATACATGAAAATTATAAATTTTATACCCACCCATGTAATATTTAGAGGATGCTGATTTCATGGAGGAAGTGGCAATGACATCGAGTCTTAAATATGAAAAGTATTAATGTAATAATCAAGAAGAGATGTAATTCTAATAATAAAATTTTGATCAATGGGAAATCATTCATGGTGTTGATTATATATTTATAGAAAAAATAGAGAAAAAAAATTAATGAAGTAAAAGATGTCCTTGAATTAATGAATCTAAATAATGGGTTTCAAAATAAAGAAACCAAATGATCTTCTTAAAGAGCTAGCACGTTAATTTAAGAATCAAATGGACAAGGAAAATGATACAAAATAAAGTGTTATCCCTCTAAAAACACAACATAAATAGAGTATTAAATTTGAAAATAATTTTTCTCAAATTTGGTAAAGATGGTTTCCCAATTAAAGGAAAAGGGTTAAAAGATTAAATATATTGATATAAATATAAAAGTTTTAAGGAATGAAGATGATTCCCTATAAGATAGCCTCAATATGTATATTATGAAAAGTTTAAAATATAAAATCAAATAACAAGGGTAATATTCATGCTAAATATATAAGTAAAAGATCTTAAAGGAAGGAATATTCAAAGTGATACTATTTTGGAATCATGGGACATTATATGTATGTGTGTCTATAATCCCAAGGGATAAAAGGTGTAAGAAAACTCATTTCATCAACATCTAAACTGATAAATGATTACATGATGAAAGTATTTAATGGGAGATGTTTTATTTATGATAAAACAAACATATCACTATAAATTGTAGTAAGATATGATGTTTAGTGGTTATAAGGAGTTCCTCTATTCCTATAACAAATGAGAATAAAATTTTCATCAAAATAATATATATTGTACTGGAAAATTGGATTACTATATATGAGGAAATAAATGATGGATTTTAAATAATGGATCACCAATCACCAATGATAATATGATCATATCATCCCTATTAGAAAAAATGAAAACAAATTTTGAGGAAAAAGAATGAATCTTCTCCAGATATGAGAAAGATGGATGAGAATATGAATAAAGTTCTGACAAGGATGAAATTTTGTTTTGGTGGATCTAATGGATATCAAAGAGGACAGACAAAAAATCATAACTATGCGGTTTAAGAAACTATACCACCAGACAAGTGTTAAATTTTGGGAGAATATCCCTCCTATATAGGATAAATAATGGTGAATGATGCATCGATAAGGGAAAAAAATAAAAAAATGTGTACTAGTGGTATTGCTCCCATAAAGGAGGGGAATCCCAAGAAAATGAATATAGAGAAATCTAAAGTATATATCTAGAATGATGTTTTTACAAGTTTTTTCACAAGAAATAACACCACTATTAAGTATTGGAATAAATTTGGAAGTAAAGGGTTGGTTTACCATAACTAACCACATACCTTAACTTAGGGATTTATGGGAAGTAACCCTATCCTCATGTACTTTAAATGTTTTTAACTAGTTTTTTAGAATTGGTGTGGGATTAGGGGGGATATATGATCCATGAGGTTTGTTTGTACTAAAATGAAATTCATGAAAAAAATAATCGGTCAACCAACTTGGATATCAAAGATGAATATGGTATTTTTGGTAGTGATGAATAAGTTTACCTGATGTAAAGCCAGATTTGGAATTAAAGTGATGTCAAAGAATTATCTAAAATATACAGTGGTAGTAAACCAAATTTGGTGATTAATAAATTCTATCAAGACACATCTCAATTTTTATCATACAACTAAATAAGGATAAGACAACTCTAAATAATAATAAGTAACATTCAAGAAATTCATGTTTATTTTTTTGTATGTTAACCAATATAGTATTATTTTCTTTTTTTAGGATATCAAAATCTACTGGGAAGAAAGTTTCAATACCAATAAGTGGTATCCTAATGATAAATATTATCACCATATTTGATTCCAAAGGTTTAAGAAAATAATAGGGGTTTGTGATGGCCATTAAAATTCTAGTTAGCATCATCCAGAATAGGATAATCTCTATAAATAAAGGATGAGTGTGCGTATCCAGTGGTATTAAAAGTTCATCATGAAAAAGTGGTATCAATTTGTTTTAATGTGTTGTATGACTCATACACTTAATACTTTATTTCTTATTCACTGTTGATCTTCTATAATTTTAATTTAGATAATACGGAGAGTTGTTAAAGGAATTAAAAGATCAAGTTGTTATCATTTATTGATGTAAGTGAGTTACATAGAAATATTTGATGTTATTGACTTAAAATTTTGTTTCCTATACAGAGTTATGATTTAATAGTCTTAGATTACTTTTTGATGACTCATTTCTAAGTGGTAAATTCTATCACTAAAATATTTATAGAAAATTTAGTGGATTGTGGAATGGTTTCAGATCTTGAATGTAATAAATCAGCTTGGAGTACCATTAAAACTGATATCTAAACTGATTTTCTACTGAACCAAATAGTATTCCCAATCCACACTAGATGTAAAAAGTTCTTGTCCATCCAGAAAAAAAATTGGTAATGATTTCTCCCACAAAATAAGATAACAAATTCAAGGCACGTAGTGGAAACATCATCAAATAATTAAATCAACACAACCATATTAGGTACAAGAAGATGAGACAAATACTAAAAGTAAAAAAATATACCAAAACTCATTTCCTAGTGGTACATGACCACCCACCATATCCCAAATCACCTGACACATACAACTAATTAAAAATCTATAAAGGAAGATGATGAGAACAGGAGAACCAACTATAATAACATAAACACTACAAACACCAAATGGAACAATCATGGTGTGAGCTATACAACCTAGTAGAATTTCACTAAATATTCTATATAGTTTGTTCATAAGATAATCCAAATATGATAAAATTGGAATACACTAAAGTGAGTGCAAATATTTTCATTTCAAAATAGGTTAAATAAATACTTCAGGATCATATTGCAACAAAGCCAAATTTAAATCAGAATTATATACATTTAAAAATCATTTATGAAACCAAAGCCATAAACATGCCATTTTATCGTTTAAAAAAACATTTCTTGAAAATATTTGAAAATAATTTAACAATATAAAGTTGGATAAATCAAGAAAACATAAGAACATGCACTAGATATCAATGAGTTATACAAGATTCAATACAATAGATTCAAAGTGTATCGTGTCAATAAGAAAATCAATCAAGAATGATAATCAATCAAGAAGTTCCAAGTACTAACAATGAACACTGTCATATATTGAGTATCAAGTATAAGTATTTCATGGGTAAGACCTATATATGAAAGTTAGTACACCGTAGTCTAGATAATAAAAAATCAATAAATCATGATTGATCATTAGGCTTACATTGATTCAAAATGGGTTATCAAGAAAACCAAGTCCACACACACCTGCTTTCCTAGTCATACATCTATAGCCTAATTTCTTCATATTATCTATGAATACACTATCCAATGTTTGAGTCTACTGGTGAATTATAAATTAAGGTCATCTCATTAAAACTATACATGTTACAATAACCATTCAAAATAGGTTATTGATATAATCAACTTATAAGGATTATAAATTAATTCTCTATCAGTATCAACATGATATTGTGAACTCAAAATTTCAATCATTATCAGTTCACATCTCACCCTCACCCCCAAACTCTATCAAAGTGAATAATACCTTTTTAAAATCCCATTAATGGGAGGAAAAATAATAAACTAAGTCATATTAATGGATTTTCATAAGATAGGATCATCATAAAGTGATAACGATACCGTCAAGCATCATAAATTTAAAATCAAACCTCTATTTTTAAATAAAAATTCAAAAGGGTTATCATAACCCCTTACTTCCACAGGTCATTATAAAAATGTCAAATGGTAATTTAAACTAAACATTTATTTTTAAAAAGATAACTAAGGAATTTAATGTAATTTTTACATTTTAAAAGGTATAAATTAATTTTAAAACATGGTTCAACACCCTTTTCCACATTAACCAGTCATTCATTAAAAATCACCAAATGATTCCCATTTTATAAACAACGAGAATAATCAAAAAGGGATTATGGTAATTTTGAAAATTAGATCTCTCAAAACCATTTGAAAAAAATTTCATAAATTTCCCCCTTACATTTAAATCAAGGCATTTCACTTTGGAAATAAAAAATCAGCCAAAACACTCACTATTACCAAAACAGCCTTTAAAATATCATTCAAAAGGAATAAAAAACAACATTAAATTCATATATATATATATAATAATGAGAGAAATAAAGATCATGATTAATTTTATCAATTATACATTTGATTCGTAGAGAATATGATTAAATAATATTTCATGATGCATTTCAAGGTAAATATTCAAAAACATGTGTTAGGAAATAATAAATACATATCTATGAATTTTTCTAGGAATACTGAATTATAAGATAAAGAAAATACATATAAACACCTACCAAAAATATGAAATTACATAACACATGATGAGGGGTTTGAAATAGTAATTTTAAAAGTTCAACATATAATGGTCATGGAAAAATGACCACAACATACTTCTACAAACCACCCAGTAGTTAGACTCTCTAAAATCCACTCAAAAAGATAGAATAAAGGGTTTGATTATTTTAAGAAATAAATCATATGTGTTTTTTTTCGAATCATGTGAGCCCCAAATTAAAACCACTATTTAATTTTTTGTTTTAATTAAATATTGAATGAAAAAAGTTTTAAAAAGATTTAAAATAGGGGTTATAACATTTAAAGTAGTTAAAGAAATTATTTTCACAATTAAAACATTTAAAATCATAAAGAATGGTGTTATAGGTCGAGATAGAGGAAGAAAAAATGAATATAAAATTTTTATTTATTTATTTCCCAAAAATAGTGTTGTGTAAGGGTAATATGGATTTACCATTACATAGCTCATAGGTGTCCCATAAGGGTGTTAGGTTACCCTTAAACATCCTTTGAAGTTGAGGGACTGACCTTACATAGTAGCCATTTTTCCCTTACATAACCATTAGAAAGGAATGTTTACCTTTATGCAGAACCTTAAGTACCCTTATATAGCCATTTAAAACACAAGGTTTCCCTTACACAAGTATGGTTTACCATTATTCAGATCATGACTAACCAT
The DNA here is from genome assembly GCA_963277665.1 of Viscum album. Classification (NCBI taxonomy): domain Eukaryota; kingdom Viridiplantae; phylum Streptophyta; class Magnoliopsida; order Santalales; family Viscaceae; genus Viscum; species Viscum album. Next base: position 339,799,725 of record OY728161.1, on the reverse strand, counting down.
ACGTAATAACCCAATTATCCTTATGAAGTCCATATAAAAACAGTGTTACCCTTATGCAGTGTTAGGATTACCTTGATGTAGTGTATATACGTAGGATCTCACCCTTAAAAAACTAAGGAAAAATACCTTCTATCATTATGAAATTAATGAAAACATATCCATACCCTTTATAGTGGCTATTTTACCCATACCTAGCATGTCTCTACCCATATGAACTACATAGAACCTCCATCCCACCCTTACAGAATTTTCACAAATTACAAGTTACCCATATGAAACTCAAGAAAAATACTCCATGTCCTTAGAGGACTCATGGAAATAAGGAGTTACCCTTAAGAAACTTCTAAAAACCACCCTTATGTACAGGTAAAAGGGACTTACCCTTATGCATACCATATACCATGTATAAGGGTAAAAATTTAGTTAACTTTATTTATTTATTTATTCATAAAAAGGATTTCAAAATAAAACCTAAAAGGGTATTTATTTATTATAAAAAAAGAGGATGTTACAATTCTTCTCACGGTAAGGTTTTCTTCCCTATAAAATATTTCAGTAAAAAAGATAAAAAAATATGAGACTAAAATAACTCTTACACTCAACTTGTGAGGTGGATAGTCTATAAAATAGAAAAAAGGCTCACAAAAAATTTGTTATCAAACATAGCTAAAAAATTTCAAACACATTTCCAAAAAAACATAAAAAAATATAAAAGGGACTGAAAAAACTAGAATGAAATACAGACCTATCATTAGTCTCCCCAATATTTAAAGATTCAAAAAAATGGTGTAAGAAAACATCTACCAATACACATATCATGAACTAAAATAAGATACTTCAGTTACATGCCACAACAAAACAACTAAGAGACAAAAATAAAATTTCAAATAATGGTATATTCAAACACCTCAATGATTCCCAAAAGAGACAATGCTATAAATATCCATCAATGGTCCAACCATCCACAAAAAATGTTCAAAACTAATAAGTATTTCTACATCAGTAAAGTACTCGATGGTAACATAGGATTTTTAGCACCAATCCTCAACCCTTGATGGGGTCATCGAACCATCACAATAGTTTCTTTAGGTTCCTAGTACATCAATAATACACATCATTCTAGTAACCTGAGTAAATTCTCAAGTCTTATCCAAGTCCAACTAGAAAGATCTCCAAATAACAAGGTCAGTGCACAAACAGGGAACAATGTGAAATTATAAAAATAAATATCACCCAACACATCAAGATTGATCTGTAACCTTCAAGGAAAAATCAAGAGGATACTAAGGAACTTCCACCAACACAAATGGTATCCAAAACAAACCATATGAATACACCCATGGAAGGAATCAATAAGAGGGTATTTTAAAGAAAATATCCCAAAACATATAAAGGTTATCAGCATAAGATTCCATACCATCCACAAGAGAATAAAAAACCTAAAGGGACTAAAATAATTAAAGATGAGGATAACCATTCAAGAGTGAAAATCCATAAGATATAACAAAAAATATCTTAAGAATTCATCATCATGGTCACAATTATGGTCCACAAGAGATCATCCACAAATATCTCAACACAAGCCACTAAGATCTCTAAAAGAAAAGGGTCTCCAAGAATATACCAACTTAAACTTTAAGATCCTCAACTGCATGAAAAGTTTTATTTTAAGGCCTACGGATAGAGCCCATCTATCTTAAAGCATCTGATTCCCTATAGTTAAGAGCTGAAGACCTTTGAATGAAACTTCCCCTTTTACTAACCCAATATATAGAACCTCTTAAGGTGACCCAAGTGGGAAAACCATTTACAAACTCTCATAAATTTCAATCATTTTTTCTTATAATGACTAGGTGATCTACACTAGAAACATATGAGATGCCTCTAATTTCCCCAAGAATACTATTATTTCTCAAAACAATCCCATGGTCCACCAGATGGGATATTTTCTCCTAATACAAATATGAACAAGGCATTATTTCCTTATGTCATTTTGTTTTCTCTACTTCAGATAACTATAAAATTTTAATAAATTTTAGATAAGAGGTAGAATGGGCCACTAAGATAACAATTCCAAGGTCTAGGTGAATACCTTTTCAAAAAAATATCCTTAAGGGAGTCAACACAAACAATATTAGGAAATATACATACCAAACATGAGAATTGTTTGGAATACTCTACATCTGATAACAATCTTAACTAAGTCCCAAGAGCTTAGAAATTTCTCCTTTACATCCTTAGGATACTTACACTGGATGAATACTAACTTGAATAATTAAAAATAAATTCTTTCATACAGAAAATTAGGAATCAAAACTTCCCCCCACTCTCATTTGATTACATCAAACATGGATTTAATAAACATGACCTTCAAAGCATCAGGAGACTCGAGAGAAATAGATATCCCTTCAACTTCATTAATCCACTTCACTACCATAATATAACCTTATCACCTCCATAAGAATGTGTGAAACAATTCAAAAAGGCTTGTATGGGGTCCAAGTGATGTAGAGGCTCTAGCTCCACAACTTGATTTGGGGTCTAGGTAGAGTCATCAATTGGGTACCCCACTTATGAAAAATTTGAAGGGCTACTTCGAAGAATATACTGATGAAAAAAATTTCTATAATTATTAAAGTTTATTTTATGAGACATACATATTCATCATGAAACATAGTTTCATCCACTCAATCATAAAATAAAATCCAAAATAAAATAAAAAAATCCAAAAGATTTCAAATAATACACACACCACTTTTTTCAAAGCATCATCGGTTTCAAAGAGGAAAAGATTTTCACATATATAAAATGTTAAAAATTTCTTCAAAATGTGAAATCATGATAAACCAATCACAATTTCAGAATTTCCTTTGCTAGGTTATGGAAATTCTTTCATTATTTCAACAAGTATTAATCCCTTTTTCCAAAACCACTTCCACTTTTAACCCATTCCAAAATTTATTCTTAAATCATTCCATTATCACATCAGACAAGATAATTTTAAAATTAGTTTTCTAAAACAATATCTCTATAAAAACACACCCTTTTGTAATTTAATTACTTTTCAAATAACTCAAATAATTTTTTTAAGACATAATTTTTTTCACAAAGGATTTAAAAACAAAACCAAGTGGATTAAAGTTGAAAAAAAAACAAGATCATGAAACAAACCACAACCATAAATCTCTAAAAAAACTCATATAAATAAAGTTACTTAGAATCAAATTGACAAGTTTTCAATTTCATAATTGGAATATAACTATTCATGTATTGGTCATATGGGTTGGTAAACCACACATTAACCTCACAATAGTTCCTGGATTGACTTTTAGATTAGCCATATATATTCCTAATAGTTTACCAAACCATGAAGGTGTGGTGTATATTCAGTCATCCTTTCATTATAATTCAAAAACTAAAAAGAGATTCCAAAAATCAATGATAATGACATCAGGATTATAAATCTTATTTATTATCAAGAAACTAATAACTCAAAATAAATAGTCAATTCCACACTTTACCCAGTAACTCAAGTCTCATCGTGAAGAGGTGGTGATTGAGAACCCACTCACTAATTAACTCTTGAGTCATGACACATTCCTAATATCATTTATACCATGACTCTCCCTAAATAACATAAGTGACTTCAAGGAAAATTACTTTATTTTAAGGAAATAACTCTTATGATACCATTTGTAATGAATCGGCCCAGAGTACTATCCAAACCTATATCTGAACCGATTCTCCACTGACCTAAAGAGAATTCCTGATCCCCATGGACTGGTGAAAGGAACCCGAGCATTAAAGGATAAATTTCACCCATATAATAAGATAAAAAAGTTAAGGTAAACAATATAAACATCATTAGATAAATAAATCAGCACAACCATTTTAGGTACAAGGGGATGATGAAAATACTGAAAGTAAAAAAATCTACCAAAACCCATATCCTAGTGGTATACCACCATACACCATGTCCCAAGTCACCTACCCTCATCTAAACAAGAATTAATAGTCAAATAAAGATGAAAATAACATGAGAATCTGCTATAAGAACATAAAGGATGCAAGCACAAAATGATACAAGTAGGGTGTGAACTATAGAACCCAGTATGATTTAACCAAATAGCCTATGTAGTTTTTTCATAAGGTAATAGAAATATTCTAAAAGGGAAATATTATAAAGAGATTAAAATGATTTACATTTAAAAATGTGAAAAAATAAATTCATCTGGATCAGATTACAAAAAAAATTGAGTTTAAATCATAATTTTAATTTTTTAAAAATAATTTATGAAACCAAAGATGGAAACATTCCATTTCATCATTTAAAAAAAAACTTTTCTTGAAAAAATTTTAAAACCATTTCAAAAGATAAAATTTGATAAATCAAGAAATGGTAAGAACATACACTAGATATTAATTTTTTTTACAAGATTTAACATAATAGATTCAAGGTAAATAATCTCAATTGGAAGATAAATCAAAAATAGTAATCAATTAATCAAGGAAACTCTAGTACTAAGTGGTGAAAATGAATGTTGTCATATATCAAGTATCAAGTATAAGTATTTCATGGGTACTACATAGATACAAAAGTGAGTCTAGAATAGACTATCTAATCAATAATCAATAAATTATGGATGATCATCGAGCATACATTGAATCTAAATGTGTTCTCAAGCAAACCAATTCCATACACACTTTCTTTCCTGGTCACACATCTATACACAAATTTCTTTATATTCTATATGGATCCACTAGCCGGTGTATGAATATTTTATTATAGCCTAAATCCAAGTCATCCCATATAACTATCCAAGTTCTCATGACAAGTCAAAAGTGGTGAGTGAGATAATAAAGTTGCGAGGATTATAAAATAAGTCCCCATCAGTATCAATATGGGCTCATACACCCAACATTTCAATCATTCCCAGTTCACATCTCACACTCACCCCTAAACACCCTTAAAGTGAATAATACCATTTTTCAACCCACATCAATGGGAATAAAAAGAATCAATTAATTCATATTAAGGTATTTTTACAAGAGATGATCATCATAAATTACCAATCAGTTCGTCAAACATCATCAATTTTAAAACAAGCCTTTATTTCCAAATCAACATTCTAGAGGGTTATCACACCTGATTCCTTTCACAATTCTTTATAAAGATTCCAAATGGGACTTTAAACCAATAATTTCTTTCAAAAATATCCCTAAATCATTCAAAGTAAGTTTTATAATTGAAAACGAATGAATTCATTTTAAAACATGGTTCAACACCCTTTTCCACAAGAATAAATCATTCTTTAAAAATTTCCCAAGGATTCCCATTTTATGAAAAAGGAGAATAATCAAAAAGGGATCCTAGACATTTCAAACATTATATAATTCAAAACCATGTGGAAAAGATTACATAAATTATCCCCTTTCATCTAAATCAAGGTATTTCACTTTAAAAATCAAAATTCAGCCTAAGCCTTTAATTTTACCAAAACAGCCTTTAAAATCTATTTGAAAAAAAAAATCAAAACAAACATGGAATTCATATATATATATATATATATATATAACAATGAGAGGAATCAAGATCATGATCAATTATATCCAAGCCACATTAAATTCATAGTGAAGTGGATTAAATAAGCTTTCACGAGTCATTTCAAGGTAAACAATCACAGAACATGTTATAGGAAATAAAAAATACATATTTATGAATTTTTAGAGACATAATGAATTAAAATATAAAGGAATTGCATATAAACACATACCATTGTAATGAAATTATATAAAACTTTGATGATGTGTCCATAAAACTAAATGAAGAAGGTTCAAACCTCAAAATTAAAGAAAAACAACAACATCCATATGAAAACCACCCAGTAGTTGGATACCCTAGAGTACCTTGAAAAAAAATAGTAGAAAGGGGTTAATTTATTTTAAGAAAATCATAGGAGGTGTTTTGGTTCAAAGCACATGATCCCCAAATTAAAACAACCATTTAATTTGTTGTTTTAATTGAATCTTGAATGCAAAGGGTTTTATAAACTTTTAAATTCTGGTTTATAACCTTTAAAGGGGATTAAGAATCAATTTTCATAATTAAATCTTTTAAAATCATAAAAAATGGTGTTACAGGTCAAATTTGAGGAAGAAGAAATGAAAATTGGATTTTTAATCTTTTTCCCCAAAAAGAGAGATGTGTGAGGGTAACATCGCTTTACCCTTCCACAGCTCATAGGTGTCCCATAAGGGTACTAGGTTACCCTTATATATCCTTTAAAATTGAGGGGCTACCCTTATGATATATCCAATTTACCCTTACATAATATTTCAAATGGAAAGGTTACCTTTACGCAATGCCTTAAGTACCCTAGCACAGCCTTTAAAAACACAAGGTTACCCTTATATAGGGAAGGGTTTACACTTATGTAGATCCAGACTCCCCTTACACAGTGTAACAAGACACTTAGAAAAATAGAGTGACCCTTACATTGTACCAGGATTACCCTTACATAGTGCAGACACATAGGATCCTACTCTTTTGAAACTAAGGGAAACTCTCCTCTACCTTTATGAAACTCGTGAAAATAGAACCTTAACCTTACACAGTGTCTTATTTACCCTTATAAAATATGTGTATTCCTTTATATATAACATATAACCTCTATCATAGCCTTAAATAACCTTCACAAACCAAAATTTACCCTTATTAAACTCATGAAAACTCATCCTTACCCTTATGCAACTCATGTAAATTAAGAGTTACCCATTTGAAACTCTTAAAAACCACCCTTATGTAAAGGTAAGAAGGACTTTCCCTTACACAGACCCAATACCATGTGTAAGGGTAAAAATTTAGTAAAAAATTATTCATTTATTTATTTATAAAAAATATTTCAAAATAAAAATCAAAAAATGTTTTTTAATTATTATAAAAAAAAGAGTATGTTGCAATTATCCCCATGATAGGGATTTCTTCTCCCAGAAGACTTCCAGTCTCAAATATATATAAAGATAAGATTAAAATAATCCCCACACTTAACCTATGATATGGAATGTCTATAAAATAAAATAAATACTCATAAAAAATTGTTATCAATCAAAACATCAAGATCCACACAGATATCTAAACAAAAAAATTTAACAACGCTGAGAGGAACCAGAAAAAATAGAAAAGAAATAGAGACCTATAATTGGTCTTCCCACTATTTAAAAGTTCACCAAAATGGTGAAACAATAGTAAAACATCCTCTAAAACACATCTATTCAACTCAAAGAAGATTCATTGGTTATATCCCATAGAGAAACATCTAAGAGTCAAAATAAAACCCACAAGGAATGGTATATCCAAAACACCTCAATGATTCCCAAAAGATAAAATGCTCTAAAGATCCATAATTGTTTAACCATCCATAACAATAGAGTAGAATTGAAAAGTATTTATACTATGGGAATTTACTTGATGGTAACCTAGGATTTTAACATCAAGAAACACCCCTCAATGGGCTCATCGATCCATTAACCAACACCTTCTTGTGCTTGGTCCATCAATAATACACATCGTCCTAATTACATGGGTAAATTCTAAAGTCATATCCATATCCAACTAGAAGAATATTAAAACATCATAGTGAGTGGACAAACATGGCACAAAAATCTCTCAAAAAAAGGAATATCACACACTACATCATTATTGATCTCTAACCATCAAGGATAAAACAACAAGATTCCAAGAAATATCCATAAACCTAAACGATATCCAATACCAACCACAGAAAGACACCCATGGAATGAAGAAACATGAGGTACTTTGAAATAAAACAACCCCAAATATTTAAAGGTTCTCAACATAAGATTTCATACCAACCATAATAGAAAAACAAACCTTAAGGGAATAAAATAGTTAAATATGAAGGTTAACCATTCAAGAGTGTACATATATAAGTCAAAAAAATAGATATCTCAAGAAAATGAAACCATCATCATGATAAAAACCAAGTTTCATAATATTTTATCCACAAATATCCCAACACATGCCACTAATATCTCTAAAAAGTTTCTCTAATAAAATAATAACTAAAAGGAGAAAAACTCAAACAATTTTCACTCTAACATTGAAAAACTCAAGATGGACTATCAAAAACTTTGACTAATAGCTCCTCCACTATGTGAAAAGCTTAACTATAAGTCACATGTCTATATCCCTATTATATTAAAGTATATACTACCCCATATTTAGGATTAGAATATCCATAATTGAAACATCCACTTTTGGTATCCCAAATTAAAATACATATTAAGGTGACCCAAAAAGACACACAGTTTACAAAATCTTGTATCTTTCAAACATTATAATGTTCAAGTGCTCTACACTGGAAACTACAAGATTACTCTTCTTTTCCTGAAAATATTTTTCCTTCTCAAACAACTCCCACATTCAACCAAATAGGACATCTTATCCTAATCCAACTATAAACGAGGTATTATTTACTCTTTGTTTTTTTATCTACACTTTAGCTGAGAAGTGCCTTTCATGTATTTTTGGAGAGGTCGAATAGGACACTGAGACAATAATTATAAGGTCTAGGTAAAGATGTTTTTTTGAAATAGATATACTTAAGAAATTCATCATTAATAAGATTTGGTAAGAAACATACCAAACTTGAGAATTTATTGGCATACTCTGAAATTGATATCTCACCTTGAGTAAGACCCAAGATCTCAAAAACTTTATCCTTTTTTACCTCTTTAGGATATTTCTGATGGATGAATACTGACTTGAAGTATTCTCAAGACATTCTTTCATAAAGACATGAGGGAATCACAATTTCCCACAACTCTTGGCTAATTCCCTCTAATAAGGAGTTAATATACTTGACCATTAGAGAATGGGGAGTCTTTAGATAAATAAATATACTTTCATCTTATTCAAGTCACCTCACTACCTCTGAATAACCCTTCCCACCTCTATAAGAAGGTGTATTACAATTCAAGAAGGCTTGGATGGTATGCAAGGGTGGGAGAGGCTATAGATCCACCACTCAATTTAGAGTCTGGGTAGAGTCATCAACTAGGTATGCCACTTCTGAAAATTGTGAAGGAATGCTTCAAAGACTAGACCGATGAACAAATTTTATATCTTTCTTGAAGGAATTTTTGGAAGAAATCTATGGATATCAAAAACGTAGTATTTTATACTTAGTCATAAAATAAAACCAAAAACAAATACAAACATGCTAAAAGATTTAAAATAATATAAAAACCACTTTTATCAAAGCATCATTGGTTTCAAAGTTCACAAGATTTCCTCATTTATAATACATTGCACTTTTCTTAAAAATTTTAAATCTTGATATATTCTTCATAGTTTCAAAAACTTATTTACCAAATCATGGAAATTCTTCCATGGGTTTAGAAGTATTAAACCTTTTTTCCAAAACCACTTTCACTTTAAACCCATTAAAAACCAAAATCTCTTATTAAAACATTTAATCATCACATTACACAAGTGCCAATGAAAATCAATTTTCTGGAACAATTTTTCTATAAAAAACTCCTTTTGGTAATTGAAAACATTTTTCAAAGAACTCAAATAAATTTTTTTTAATACACAATTTGGTTTTCACAAAGGATTTAAAATCATAACCAAGGGGGTTAAATTTGAAACAATATAGCATCATGAAACAAACCAATCCCATAACCCTAAATAACCTAATTTAGTAATCTAAGACTTTTACACATATTGTTACATGAATTTTAACATAAACATCCATTAAATAAAAATAAGGATTTAAGAGCCTCGTGTATTTGGAAGACTGGGTTCATAATATATCAAAGTAAAAAATAAAATAAAATATAATTATTTTGATCAGTATAATGAACTCATAACTTCCTTTAAGATCCTAAAATTTCATAAGATTACCTAGGGAATACATATACAAAATGGGTGAGCTGAAAATCCTAGTAAGGGAATAAACATGATAGAGAAGTATAACATATCAATTAAATGGAATAAAATTATGTCATAAAGAGTAAAATCTAATAAATAATCATATGGAATCATAATGTAAAAAACATGTAATCATAAGATAATGGAAATATAATAATTTGTATACAATATAAAATATGACATAAGCATAAGTTAAGGCTAACTACCAAAACAATACCACATGGTGGGAAGAGTCCCATCACATATTAGGCTTACTCCCTAATCCAAAAAATACCATCTCATGAGACAAAAAACATTACCAAATCCATTTTAGTGCTATATGGTCACACCTATCATAACATTTACATGCTTCTAAGTGCCATAAAAAAGAATTCAATCATAAGGCATAAACATAAGAATTACCCATTGAAAGAAATGTGTTTCATAATCAAGTCTTATAGCATAATCAAAGGTCATATATTAATGGTTTTCATGAAATAAGGGATTAAATAATTCTTAGGTGTTCATAGGTAAAAACAATCATATGACTTTAAAATTAAGACCAAGCAAATTGAATACATAAAAAATAGTGGATAATTAATTTAGAATTTCTCCTTTTGAGTGGGGTTTTAATAAAAAGGTTAAAGAGACTTTAAAAAAGGTAAGATCATAATAGTTTCCATAAAATAGAAGTGAACTAAAATGGTCATCTGTATAAAAAAAATTATAAACCATGTAATTTTTAAAACATTTCATTGAGTGGTACTTTAAAAGAGTTAAAGAAAATATAGAAGTTCCCTATAATCGTCTTTTCAAATGAACTTGAGAAGGGAACCTTTAAAACTTGTATATCCCCATCAAGGAAAGATGAATTATGCTATGAATATATGTGTGGTGAATATATATATATATAATATAGTAGTGTTAGATAAGAATAATAGAGATAGAAATTGAGATAATATAGAGAAAGTGTAATCCAAAGGAAATAGGGTGGTTCAGAGAGATCCCTTACTTGATATTCTAGAATTGATCTTCAGTTTAACTTAACATACAATATAATCAAATTAGATTAATTAGTTACTTAATTAATAACCTTTTAATTTTCATTCATAACCATATCAATGATTTATAAATCTTACTTTCACTGTTCTGGGGGCATTCATTTCATGGTTCCAAGGTGGAACCACTTGTGGTTAATTATTGATGTTCTTGTAAAATGGGACTAAAACTACAGAAGTAAAATGAAATTGTATTAATATACCTCATTCAATTTAAATGACCCCAAATAGTCATATGTGTTCCGACATAGGGATTATTATTTTATTAAAAATGAAAACTTTATAATATTAGTTCATTTAGGAGGTTTCATTGACCATCACGAACTAGTATCATTTTATTTAATATCATCAATATTTTTTCATTAAATAATGTGAAAAAATATATAATATACATATTTAGTTCATTTTAAACCATTATATGTGATTTTAAACTTTCCATGAAGGTGTTAATGGGAAACAAAAACTCATCATTCACAGAGGTAGTGAACCGACATAATACGGACGATGTTTTCATTTTTAGAAATAATAAAGAGAATAGAAGATAATGGATGATATATATTCCATTAACATGATAACATTAAATAATATATATTATTATGGATTTATTATTCCATGTTTAATGTAATTTTTTTGGAGGATAAGGAGGAATAGAAAAACAAAAGACTTAGTTGAGGGTATTACCTTCTCCTATGGATGTCTCCTCTTGAGATTCCCCTTAAGGCACCTTGGATTGGTATTTTGATGAGACCAGAAGCACTAGTACATATGGGAGAGGTTTGGGAAGATAATTTGGTATAAATATGGAAATATAAAAGGCTTATAAGTTTTGATAAGGGATGGTATTTATAAGGGGATGAGAGGAGTGTTTTTGAATATTATATTCATTAGTTTATTATTTTGGATCGAAACAATCAATAGTATTGATTATTGTCCCTGTATATAGTAAATTGTTCATATAAGTTTTAAATAATGGTTTCTTAAATCATCCATGACTAAAAAATTCAAATATTTAGCTTATAATGTTAAATACCATAATTTACTATATTTCAATATTTACTAAAAATCAACTATTTTAGAAAAATACCAAAAATCCACCTTGACCTTTTTTCAACATGTAGATTAAAAAATTAAATAAATTTTATTAGAATAATTTTCTCAATATGAGAAATATAATTTTTAAATAAAATCTTCATTTATTTGAAAAATGTTAAATTTAATATTATGACTAATTTTCTGACCCTTTGAAAATTTACTTATGGTTTCATAAATTAACATATAATCATATTAAAACTTAATATTAATTTATAAAATCAATTTTTGAAAATAAATTTTTTTCCAATCATTATATTTATTTTAAAATTATAATTAAAACATTTTGGTTTTACAAAAATAAAAATACTTAATTTATAATTTTTAAAACATTTATTTACTTTTATCATTGTTTAAATATATCATATTTTCATTTTATAAGATTATTAAATATTAATTTACACTTACACAGGTTAAGTTACTATTCTAATGATCAGATTATTATTCCTAACAGTCAGATTACTATACCAATGGTCATGTTACTATTCCAATGGTCAGATTATTATTCAAATAGTCAAATTTATAATGATTATATGGGTTCCCACATTTATATAAATACCTATCATTCCATTCATTATTAATTCACTTCTATTTTCTATGATGTTTATATATATTTTCATTTTCAAGATAAAAATTTTATTATTAATATTATGCTTCATTTTTATAGATTTTTTCTTGAGTGTGGTTAGTCTAGTGGATCGAGCTGATCTAAATTTTCATATTATTGTTATCTTATTTTTAATTTTTCATCCCATTGTAATATTTTCAATTCTTATAGACATTTTTATTCTCTAAATGTAATATTCAAATTAATAATATAATTTTTTTTTGGTTTTATCATATGGTTCGGGTGATTTATACTTTATTACTAAGTATAACATAATTATAAGAAGAGAAATTTCATTGATAAAATTTTGGGTTGTTACATTCTTCCCCCTTAATAAATTTCACCCACAAAATTTCATTTTACATACTAAGGTGAAAACATGTGAGGCTACTTCTACTTCATTGCTTCCTCCATTCCCATGTTTCCTCCTCATACTTATGGTTTCACCATTGTACTTTGACTAGGTGAGTTGTATTGTTGCATATAACTTTATCTCTATGGTCCAAGATCTTTAGTAACTTCTCCTCATGAGAGATATCATTTTCTAGCTATAACTCATCTGAATTGAGTATATGTGATGGATCTGGTATGTACTTCCTTAATTGGGATAAATAGCATACATTGTGTACTTGAGACAAGGTTGGGGGGAGTGATAGTAGATAAGCTATGACTCTAATGCGATCAAGAATCTCAAATGGGTCAATGTACCTAGGTCTTAGTTTTCCCTTATTTATAAATATCATCACTCTCTTCTATGAATATATTTAGAGGAACACATTATATCCAACATCAAACTCCAGGTATCATTGAAAATTTTTATCATATCTCTTCTATTGACTTTGAGCAGCCTAGATGTGTTATTTTATGGTATTGAACTTTTTTACCATTTCCTTAACCATTTTAGGTCCCAACTACTTGTGTTCTTCAACTCTATCATAACATGTAGGTGTTTTTAATCTCTTCCCATGAAGGGATACATATGGATCAATTTTTATTCTTGTGTGAAAGCTATTGTTTTATGAGAGTTCAACTAGAGGAAGATTTTTATCCTATCCTCCTTTGAATTACATCGAGAATTCTCTCAGCATGTATTCTATTTTTTGGATAGTCCATTCATATTAGCCATTCGTTTGGGGGTGATAAGATATACTGAAGTTCAAATAACTTTATATATAATGTTGGTGAATCTTCCAAAATTTATATGTAAATATTAAATCTCAATCAAATACAATTGATATTGTTGTTATATGCAGCCTCACCACTTCTATGATGTATTTGATTGCAAGTTGATTGATTGAGAAGTCCATTCAAGTTGTAATGAAGTGAGTAGTCTTTGTAAGATAATCCACCATAACCCATATAGAATTATTTCACCTATATTTCTTTGGAATACAAATGAAAAGGTCCATGGTTATGTTTTACCTTTTTCATATAGGTATGGTAAATGGTTTCATCATTCCCTAGGACTTTTTCCTTTTAGATTTCACTTGCTAACATACCATGCACTTTGATGTATATTCTATGATATATTTCATCATGTTTCCCCACTAATAGTTCTTTTGGAGATCTTGATACATATTCATACTCCTTGTGTGGATGGAGAAGGTCAAGTTATATGAATCATTTAATAGCTCATTATTTATCTCATTATTTGATGGTACACATAGTTTCGAACCAAATATTACAACTCCTTCATCAATTTAGAACTCTAAGGATTTCCCTTTTCTTATAACTTCCACCTTCTTTTGAATTTACACATAATCTATTTGAGAATCAATTATATTTATAATAAAGGATATTTGAGCAATAATTTTAGCATTAAATGATGATTTTCTTTCCTTTATGATTACCATGTACATCATTTTCAAGTTAAGAAGATTGGATCCTTCTCAATTATCAACATTGATAAGGTCACAAGATCCTTTTTTACTTAGAGTATCTACCACTTTATTTGGTATCCCATGATGGTATTGGATTGAGAATTCATAATCCTTGATCATCTATATCCATATTTACTAGCACATATTAATATCTTTCCCTATGAATATATATTTGAGGCTCTTATGATCTATATATATCTCAAAATTCTCCCCGTATATATAATACTGCTAGATTATCAATGTAGATATTACTTAAACCAACTCCATATCATGAATTGGATTATTATTCTCATGAAATTTCAATTGCCCAGAGGCATAAGCTATTACTTTGTCATTTTTCATTAATACACTACTTAATACCTTCTTTGAATCATTACTTTATATCGTTAAAAGTTCCCCATTTAAGGGTAGTGTGAGGACTGGTGCAGTGATAAGACTATTTTTCAATTCCTTAAATTTATCTTCACATTAACTAGTCCATAAAAACTTTACTCCCACCCATGTCAACTTTTTTAGTGGGTTTTACAATTGTAATAAGTTTTTCATAAATCATTGATAATACAAAGATAGTCCAAGGAAACTACAAATCTCTATTATAGATTTTGTTTTAAGCCACTCATCAATTGTATTTATCTTAAAATGGTCTACAGATATCCCTTTACAAGTGATAGCATTCCATGATAATGATACTTTCTCAATCCAAACCACACATTTACTTTACTTTTAATATAGTTTCTTCATTCATAAGGTATTTATCATGGTATTAAAATGCTTACCATGCTCTTCCTTTCTTTTTTAGTATATTATAAAATCATCTATAAAAACTAACAAAAATTTCCCAAGGTAATATCTAAATGATATTAATTATTTTCATGAATATTTTTGGATCATTAGTGAGTTTTAAGGGAATCACTATTATCTCATAATTTTCATACATTACTCAAAAGGAAGTCTTGGGAATATCTTCCTTCGTCACCTTTAATTGGAGATATCATGACCAAAGAGGTAGAGGACTAGCACACCCCACATTGAATCAATCGGGCATATAAAACCATTTTTCAAATTCTATTATAACTACTTCTTCAGTTCTTCAAAATCAATGGTTTCCATTCTGTTAGGAGTCTTTTATATGGGTAGAGATATAGGTATAAGTTCAATTGAGAACTCAACCTCTCATTTAGTAGGAGGACCAAGAAATTTTCCAGGAATACATCAGTATAATCTCTCATAATTGGAATGTCTTCAAGAATTATTCACTCCTTGGTCTCAATAATTTGGGATAGATATGATTTATTATAATTAAATAATATAAACACTTGAGATAAATATTCTAAAGTAGATTCATCTACTTCCTTACACTTGTATATAATCGAAGGATGACTCAGGATTTGAAGATTGATCTCCCTCCCCCAACAGTTGATGTTGGATTTATATAAGGACAACCAATCCATGACCAATATATCATAAAACTCCACTAAATGAAGTAATAAAATAGTTTTTCTAAGGTTAATTACAAAAAAATGATTGAAGAGGAGTAATATATTTAAAATGAAATAATTTATCTATTTTATATTTTCACAGATAGCTCTACCCCCATGTTTTGAGGTAGTGTTTGAATAGTTCTACTGAACTTAAAAGATATAAAAGAATGTGAAGAACTAAAATAAAAAATTATGCTCAATATTATTGAATTAATAACCATCATACCTATCACCGCATCGTTTTAGGGATTCGCTATAGTAGTAGTGATAACATATTCCCTACCATGACCTCTATGCCTTGGAGGTTGTTGATTGTCTCTGACAACCCTTGGATTAAGACATTGGATTTAATAATTGTCATGTTCCATGAAGTTTAAACACTATACCACATGTTGATTGTTGATTTGAACCTTATTTTTATAAATATAATTAGTGTGCTTATTTATATTCATTTTGTATTAGTTGGCATGATTCCACCCTTTTTCACATTTGAAGAAAATTTTAGTTACCTTAAGATAATTTATAATATGCTTATTCCCACATTTTTTGACATGTGGAAAGTTGAATTTTCTTCCCAATAGGGGATTTATCCATTTATCCTCTTAATAAAAACTCCATTTTCACTTTTTATCACCAGGATCATGAAACCACTGAGAGTCACCAATCTCCATCTCAGCCTTGAGGGAACAATGAATAATCTCTTCATAGTTATTGAAGTCTCAAATTAGTAATACTTTTCATAGGCTCATATTTAATCCAATAAATAAGTGTTCCACCTTACTTTAATTTTTTATGACAAAGATAAACTTATACTTTTAAATCCTTGTGAAGTTTCCCTCATACGCCTCAATAAACAAAAGTTATTTTTTCATAAGTCCAAGGAACTACCTCTCCATTTTAAGATAAGGATTTTGGGGAAAATATTTATTGAAAAATATTTTCTAGAATCCTTCCAATTACATGGAATCTATTTTTTATTAGGATTCATGTTCTTGATTAGTTTTCACCACTTATTAGTTTCCCCTTCAATATGATAGACAGAAAGTATGAATTTATCATAATCCAATCATTAGAGGATAGAGAACATTTTATCAATGGAATTAATTAATTATTCCATGATGGGGGTATGAGAAGATCCATTAAAGGAATAAGACCTTTTTTAGAAAAATAACTAAAACACAACTTTTTATTTTTTTAGAAAAATGTGTGAATTTCACAAGATTCAAATTATTATTCATAAATTGAGCTAGTTGATCTAGTACTTCTATGAAGTTCTCATCTCCTGCTCCAATAAGGTTAGGAATCTCATCAGGGAAGTCATCACATTTCATATCACATTGTTTGTTGGCATGATTATTCCCATTTCACACTATTAACTGAAAAAGGGAAATTAGGGATGATAATTCATAAACTAAAAAACATATAAAAAGGGAAACTATGTGAATAGAGGAAATAACTTATAAATGACACATAAATCCAAACTTATGATTCTCTGGGTTTCAATCTAGGTTATACATGGTAATTTTTCCTATTAGGTTTTATAACCTAAAAATATATTCAATTCCTAATCCTAAAAAGTAACTAGACCATACTATGACAATAACTATGGTGACCCAATCCTTTTATACATATTTTTACATTATTTTTAACATATACATCCATTAAATACAATAAAAGGATCAAGATTCCTAGTGAATTTGGAATAATAGGTTCATAAATATCAAAGTGAAACTAAAATAAAAAGATTTTATTTTAATATCCATAATTATCTATTTACTCTCTTTGAGATCCTAAAACTATATAGGATGATCTGGGGAATAAATAAAAAAAAGGGTGTGCTACAAAGCCTAGTAAGTGAATAAACATGATGGAGAAGCATAAAATATAAATAAAACAACATAACATGATTCTATAAAGAAGAAAATACCATGAAAAATCATATGTAATCATAACATAAAGAACATGGAATAATAAGATCATGGAAATATAGGAATATAGTGGTAGTATAAAACCTTACATAAGTATAATTCAAGGCTAACTTCCAAGACAATATCACATGGTGGATAGAGTCCCACCATAGATTAAGTTTAATCCCTAATCCCATACATACCATCTCATGAGACAAAAAAAATTCCCAATTTATTAGAACGATATTTGGTTTCACCCATCATAACATGTACAGGCTTATTTATGTCACAAAAACAAGTCAATCATAAGTTGTAAACATAAGAATTACCCATGGAAAGAAATAGGTTTGATAATCATGTCTTATAGCATAAACAAAGGTAATGTCATAATGTTTTCCATTAAAGAAGGGATTAAATCATTATTGGGTGTTCATAGGTGAAAAAAAGCATATGACTTGAAAATTAATACCAATTAAATTGAATACACAAAAAAGTAGAGAACTAATTTGGAAATTTTCCTTTTAAGTGGGGTTTTAGGGTAAAGGTTAAATATTATTTAAAGAAGTTAATATCATAATAGTTTCCATAAAACAAAAATTTAACTAATAGGGTAATAAAAATGAAAATAATTTTTTTAGAAACCATGGAATTTTTTAAACATTTCATTGAGTGGTACTTTAAAGGAGGCAAAGAAAATATAGAAGTTCCCTACAATCATATTTTCAAAAGAACATGAGAAGGGAACCTTTAAAACATGTATATCCCCATCAAGTAAAGATGAATTACACTAAGTATTTATGTTTGGGACATATATAAAGAATATATAAGAGGTAAATAAGAAGAATATAGATATAATTTGAGGTAATAGAGAGAAACCATAACTCAAATTAAATAGAGTGGTTCAGAGAGATCCATTACCATATGTTTCATAATCGCTTTTCACTTGAACTTAACATCCTAGATAATAAAATTAGATTAATTAATTAATTAATTAATAAAATTTTATATCTATATTTGAATTAATATAATTTTATTATGTTTTATAGCCATTTAAAAAAGATATAAATCTTAGTTTCACTATTCTAGGGGCATTTGTTTTGGGGTTCCAAGGTCAGATCACTAGTGGTTAATTGTTGATGTTCTTATCAAATGGGACTAGAACTACATAAGTGAAATAAAATCATATTAATATACTTATATAAATTTAAATGGTCATAAATAGCCATATGTGTTCCAACATAGGGATGAATCTTTTAGTAAAAATTTTATCGTTATGCGGTTAGTTCATTTATGCGATTTTACCGACCATTATAAACTAGTTTCATTTTATTTAATATCATGGATATATTTTCATTTCATAATGTGATAAAATATAAAATATATATATTTATTTCATTTTAAACCACTATAAGTGAATTTAAACCTACCATTGAGGCAATTATGGGAAACAAAAACTCATTGTCCATGGAGGTGGTGAACCGACATAATGTGAACAATGTTTTTATTTTTTAAAAAATAGAAGAATATAAGATGATGGATGATATATATTTCATATAAAAAATAAAATTAAAACATAAATATGATAATATATTTATTATTTCATGTTTAGTGTAATTATTTTTTATTAATATAAAAATAAAAGACTCGATTGAGGGTATTACCTTCACCTTTGGGTGTCTCCTCTTAAGATTATTCTTAAGGAACCTTGGATTGGTATTTTTATTAGACCATAAACACTAAGAAATGGGGGAGAGTTTTGGGAAGAAATTTGGGAAGAAATTTTTTATGCTTCAAGACTTAGAAGTTATTAGGAGGTGGGGTGGTGGGTGGTATTTATTGTTATAGTTAGTGTCCTAGAACCAAATGTTTATACTTTGATTACATGGATATTTAATATATTTAAATATTAAACATATTATTATATATTTTTTATTATTATTCATGATTATTATTTAATAATTTTCTAGAGTATTTATTGCATTTATAAGGTCATGACATTTCCCGCTATGATGAGAACTTTTAAATGATATAACAATATTCTTAAATATAGTTCTACGGTAGGATGACATATTATGATGGGACACATAGTATACAGTGGGTCAAGTGTGAGTACTCGTAAGAAGATGAGACTTCCTCTCATAAGGTTCATACTTGGTAATCTTCAAGATGAGAGATTATGATAATAGACCTACCAATAAGAATTCTGCATGTTTTGGTGTCATCGGATATCCCTATCTATGAGCATTTGTAATGGACCTTAGACTTTAATATTATCATTAATAAATTTCATGACTTGCACATTTTGATTTATTAAAGAAAATTATCATGCAATATGTTGGTGGGAAGTAGGGTATGTTGGCTATATCACGAGTTTCATGTTATTAATGGATAAGTCGAGGAAGGATTTGTCCCTTCCATTTATAGAAGTTGATATCTTGACCCTTTGATTGAAATATAACCGTCATTAAAAATTCCATGGATATGGTGTAACAATGAGTTTATTTTAGGTAGTCAAAGAACAATGTATCAAGCACAAAGGTTGATGACACTATCATGAAACCTTTTTGATGAGATATTGATACAAAGGGGTTATATTACATAGTGAGCATTCATATGTGGATGCCGTTGTTGCGACTTTAGGTTATTTTTCTTGGGTGCCTCGACCCGTTGCTAGATATTACTCTTGGACTTTAGGCAAGCCCGCCTAATGCCAATGAGAAAGAATCCTAGAGGGTCACACACTAAGTGTTTTTGGTGGTCTTGGTTAAATTCTATTTTAATTTAATTGATGAAATAAATATTATTCTCAAGACCATGGAATAATTTTATTCAAATTAAAATGATCGCATAAATTAAATAAATATTTATTCACCAGATTGTGAGAAAAATATGTTTTATTTATTTTATTGAACATATAATAAATTTGTATTTATTAGTTTGTAAATAATTTTTTTATTTAAGATAATAAATTATTTATTTATTTATTCAGGTGTTTAATAAATGGAAGTTGAGTTAAAGTGGACCAAGGCCAGTCTGGTAGTAAAATGATTATTTGAAAGATGGTAAATAATTATTTACCTAGTTGGCACAAGTTAAAATAATAATAACACTACTATTATTTTGTGATGTAGAATTTTATTTATAATTCCATTTTCACAAGTTGGTGTGCCATAAATAATGACAAGGTATTATTATTAAGAGAATGGGTTTTATCTATGGTTATGAATGTATTTAATTGTTGTTATGAAATTAAATATTGTAACTGAATCCCCATGTTGATAAATAGACAAGTAAGTCTATTGTGCCATGTACCAAACTACACGCCTGGTGAATTGAGAATTGTTGAGCCAAAAAATTTATCTCTATAATTATCTTCCCTTCCCTCTCAAGAATGAGAGACATTTTTCAAAACCGAAGAACAATCAATCAAGAACGAATGACACAAGACACTCGTTTCTCCATGCTAGCAGTTGGAGAATGAGTAGTGTTGATTAGAGGCCATTGGAGAATGTGTGGATCACCACTGGGGGGATTCTGATTTGGATCCTCACAAGTGAAATGAGTCAATTTGGAAGGGTCATTCTAGACGATCAAAATCATCAAAAAAGAAAGTACTGAAGATCCAGGTATTTTATTTCTTCAGAAATTAAATTTAAATTAATTATAAACATGATGTGAAAGATCCTCTTTAAAGGTTTCGAGCATCTTCCTTGTTTATCTAAATATTTGGTTCTATTTCATGGAGACTAGTATTCATCATCGTATGGATCCTAGAATAATCATTGATCATGGTCAAAATTAAGGTTTGGCAGCGTCCCAACCGTACTTCCACTACGTCTAGAACCTACAAGTGGTATCAAAGGGAGAATCATCATAGTTTATAATTATTTAAATAATTCATTGATAATTTACGGTTTAATAATTTAGTTTTTTCAATTCAAGGTTAATATTTCTTGTAATCTAGATTTCAATATCCATTCTTCCTCTTTTTTGTTTCTCGTAGATTCTATAGAAACAAATTATTTTTGGATTAAAATTAAAATGGATAACTCATCAAGAGGCTCTGATGATTCTACCCAGGTGAAATGAAATTATACACCATGTGTTCAGACTTACACTTTGTGTTCTCTACCATACACACCGTGTAATCTGGACTACATGCCATGTAGTTGTGATCAGCGCATTGAGATTAATTTGGCAATTACTCATGTTGTGTGAATTTATTACATGTAGTATAGTTAATTCTACACCGCGTGTTGACCGAGATAGATAGTCACATGCTTACCGAATTACATGTTGTGTGGCCCACTGCACACGATGTGTATTCCCTTCGAGTCAGGGGCCAACTCATGTATCCCATACATGGTTAAACCGACTGATAACCATCTAATGCAGAGATAATATGGCATGTAACCTACTATACATGTCGTGTACTCTGAAATTTTCAAAGTACGCTTCACACTCTGAGTCCCTAGGCATGTACTTTGGGAAAGATAGTGAAGGTAGTACATGCCATGAAGTTGGAACTACACACCGTGTACTTTACCAAATTACATAGAATTATAACTTCAATGTTTGTGTAATGTTTATAACTACATATCATGTATAAATCATACTACAGGTTGTTACTCTGTGCATTGAAACATATTGTATTCCATATGTTATAAGAGTAAAACAGTATGCAGATATAATACATGTTGGGTAGATTCAAATGGGTATTAACCAGGTTACCTCCAAGGTGAATTTATGTACAAGGATAAGAATCTCAAGGAAATTCAAAAAAGCATTAAGATAAAATGATTGATTAATTAAAGATAATAATTAATTGATTCGATAACGATTTGTCATAACAAAAATGATTAAATAATTGAATGCTAGTTTTATTAAATGCATAACTTGTTTCATGTATTTAGGTGATCACGATCTAGACTAATACATTTGTGTGTGATTTGTTTCCTTTTAATTTATTTATTAAATTAATTATTGGCATGCACACCATCTCTCCTTATTAATATATAGGGCATGTGTGCCCATGATTTATTTTATGTAAACCCCATTTTACCCCTTACCTATGTGTGAGTTTAAAAAGAATATGTAATAGATGGAGATCCCAAGCTGGTTGTGGTGGTCTAAGTTAAGGGCTGAGGTGAAACCAATCCAAGGAGATACAAAGGTGGACAGGTGGAAATTTGTAAACACGAACCCAAAAGGTTCAAGGTGTTTCTTCCCTAAGTCAGGGTAAGTTTATCAATCACTAGATAAACTAAACATTAGAAAATATCATGATCATTCCCTTTACTTTATTTAATTTCTATCAGTTGCATGGTTTTTTCATTATTGATGTGTTTTCACGATCACATAGTTAATGAACTAACAAGCATGCAAGATGGTACTTAAATAAAACATGCTTGTGTGTAAATATTATCAAGACATGTTTAATCACTTAAGTATGTTCCACTTAATATTAAAAAGCATGTGATAAAGATAATAAGGAAATTTACACATAAGAGTTAAAAATCCATCAACAAAATATTAAGTCATACTAAACATTCTATTACTTAATTAAGGGAAAGACTTAATAAAACTATGTGTTTGACCAACCTTTATTGGGACACTTAATTTTATATAGGAATCCCTTATAAAAGGTTTAAGGTTGACTTAACCATATTACATCAAGAGGAGTATGCCTTTCTAGACTTGGTGTGATATTATAGGAAAGTGTTGAGTAAATACAAGTCAGGATTTCAGGATTGGGGAGTCCTATCAATGGATAAAGGAGCATCAAGACCATAATTGGAAAAGACACACCTACCTAAATACCTTAAAATATCTTGAACTACCCTCGTTGGGGTTATGTGAAGGGGAATATGGATCCTTTACACTAGAATGTCATGGAAACTGGACATTCTGAGATCAATGGTGAGGGACATTGGTACTTTATAAAAAAGTGGGAGAATTAATAAAATTAATTTTTTATTTCTCATAAAATGTAATGAAGAAATTACTAAGAATATTATATTTTAGTTTTAGAATAAAATGACAAGATCATCAACCACACTATCCCTATGATCAATTCTGGATAAAGAGAACGTCCCCACCAATAGTAACTTCCAAGAATGGTTTAGATGCCTTCAGGTTATTCTATGCCTTGAACGGAAGTCTTACGTGCTAGAGTTAGCATTTCCTGATCTGCATGCCCAAGAGGTGAGTGATGAAGAGTTTGTGGTCTATGAGAAACATATGAACGACGCAGTTGACGTTCAATGTTTTATGCTATCATCAATGTCAAGTGATCTCATGAAGTCTCATGAAAACATGGATGCCTATAGCATGCTTGAGAATATCTATGGTCTTTACCATGAGATATCAAGATAAGAATGGTTTGAGATATCCATGGAACTATTTCAAAGTAATATTGGAGAGGGTTCTCCATCTGGGCCTCACATAGTCAAACTCATTTTCTATATTGAGCGCATAGGGATTCTAGGTTTTGAACTCCCTGAAGAACTGGGTACCAATATCATTCTTGTATCACTCCCTCATATCTTCTCCAACTTTTTTGTTAATTTCAATATGAACAACATTGTGAAGTCTCTATCTGATCTTCTTATCCTCATTCTACTATTGGAAAAAGATATGAAGTGTGAAAATCCTTCTTTCCTTATGGTGAATAAAAATAAAGGGAAGGAAAATAGCCTTATGTCTAAATATTCTTCATACCCTTCCAAGAAAAGGAAGATCAAAGGGGAGGTAATGGAATAGAAAGTTGTTTGTTTCACATGTGAAAAGAAGAGCCACTAGAAGAAGAACTGCACCTAAGAAGATAGGGCAATCTCCAGGTGAATTTGTTGTCGAATGAAATCTATTTGTTTCTATAAATTGGTTATTATATACAGCTTTTTGTGCTCACATATGTATTTAGATATAGGAACTAAGTAGATTCAGGAAGATTCACCGAGGGGAGGCAGATCTACGAGCATCCAACAGAGCCAGACTTTCTATTGTAGCTATTAGGGACTACCACCTCATGTTTCCAACTATGTTGATCTTGGTGTTAAAGGTTTTTTTATTATGTTTCATCTGTTACTAAAAACATTATTTATGTATCCAAATTATATATAGATATATCTTTTCTCAAATTTGGAAATGAATGTTGCTTCTTTTACAAAGATAACATTTGTTTTGGTAGGGCACATTTATATAATGGTCTTTATGTGTTGAATTACACAAACCAAATAATGGTAATCGACAAAAAAGATTCTTCACATGAGTCATACCACACCCAAATTTGGAGTCACCAACTAGGTCATATAAATGAGAAATGCTTGAAAATTTTACATCAAGATGGATATTTTGATTATTTTGAAATAAAAACACTTGGTGTATGTCATGGATGTTTACAAGGAAAAATGACCAAATCCCCATTTAATGGGAAAGGTGAAAGGGATAAATAGATTCTTGAATTGGTTTATACTGATGTCTGTGGACCATTTCCTATTGAATAAAGGCATGGGTACTCATACTTCATTACTTTTACTGACGATTTTAGTAGATATGGATATATCTAATTAATGCGGTATAAGTTGGATTCTTTTGATAAGTTCAAAGAATACAAGAATGAATTTGAGAATCTGATTCGTAAGAATATTAAGAAACTCCACTCAGATTGAGGTGGATAATATCTTAATCAAGACTTCATTGGTTACTTACGGGAGTTTGGGATCGTATCCCAACTCACTCCTCTTTATACGCCCCAGTGGAATGGTGTGAGTGAAAGGTGGAACCGCACCTTATTGGATATGGTGAGATCAATGGTGAGTCATGCAAGTCTTCCATTATCCTTTTGGGGATATGCCTTAAAAATAGTAATGCACATACTAAACCAATTACCAACTGAATTGATAAATGGTATTCTATACAAGTTATGGAGTGGAAAGAAATCCATTTTATCGAATCTACATGTATGGGTAAGTGAAGCATTTGTTAAGGCCTCTTCAGGTAACAAACTTGCACCCTAAGGCACAAAGTGTGCCTTTATAGGATACCCTCACTACCACAAAGCTGGGCAAGGCATGCACCTGCCTTTATCAGCGCTAACGGAAAAGCGTTGATAAAGGGACGGACCTTTATCAGTGCTTTTGTTAGCGTTGATAAAGGTTGTATTTATCAGCGCTTTTCATTTTAGTGCTGATAAAGGCTCACACAGATTTATTAAAAACCCACGGGTCCTCTTCCTCCTCCTTGCACCGGGTCAAGCTCTCGCGGAAGCCCTCCTCTGCACCACTGCCACCGCCTCCTCCTCCTCCGCCGCGGCCGCGGCCTTCTCCTGCTCCTCCTCCTCCGGCCGCCACCTCCTCCTTCTTCTTCTCCTCCGGCCTCCTCCTCCTCCTCCTCCTCTTCTCCTCCTCCTCCTCCTCCTTCTCCTCCACCGCAGCCTCATCCTCCTCCTCCTCCACCGGCGCTTCCTCCTCCCCCTCCTAGTCCGCTGCCTCATCCTCCTCCTCCACCGGTGCCTCCTCCTCCTCCTCCTCTGCCTACTCTGCTACCTCCTCCTCCACCACGGTTTGAGAGGTGCCTCAAGTACTCAGGTGAGTCTCACAAGCTTTATTTTAGTTTTATATGATGTTTTTTGGAGATTTTTCAAATGAAACATGGTTTTGTGTTCATATTTTTTGAGAAAAAATGTAGAACCTTGAGCATGAGGAGGTTTTCAGTTCTCTTTCTAAATCACATAGTTGACTTTCATGGTTAGTGAAGGTTAACCATGGGATATCTTAGAGGAAACCATGTGAGGTGGATTTTAGTTAGGGATTAACATGCCATTTTTTCATGATTTCATACAAAACATGTGAAATTTTGTAGACTGAGGTAGTTCCAATTTACATAATTAATGCATAGTTTGGTAAACTATGTTGACCAAATATTTGAAGGGGTTTTCTTGTACAGTGCCACCACATTATTAATATATGGTTTGGAAAATTGTGTAGAAAATTAAAATTATATTTTCATCTTTTTCCCTCTGAAATTCCAATAGGGGAAGCCCCCATTTCTCATCCTCCCTCTTATACAATGCCCAATCGACCCACCCCCTTATTCCTCTTTGATTCCCCTTTCCATGGGGAGTTTTTTAGTGGATTTATTCAACAATTCTAAGTGATTTCACCATCTTCCTTACCATTTTATTCTTTATATTTAGTTTCTATTGATTTTTGATTTATCTAGATTAGGTTTTATGGGTGATTCAACTGGAGCACGATGGTATCATATTGATTTGATGGGGGTGTTTTCCTACCTCATGTATAAGAGGCATCATGATGGTATCTGCAGGTCACCAATCATTATGAAGGATTTGTGTTTCCTTTTGTAGTTTTCATGGATATTGGATCAAATTATATAATGTTGTTTATGGATTTGGTTCTGATGGTTGGGTATTTTTCCTAAGATGGCACTAAGATCCCACTTCAGATCTTATATGGATTTTTGGTCATGGTTCTAACATGAAAAGTCCACAAGATGAGTTTCTAGTGAATATAAAAAGTTTAAATTGATTTGGATAATTAATTATAAATGTTATAATTTAATAATTTTGGTTTTTTGGAGAGAGGAAGGAGCTATATTGATGAGTTGATCTTGGGGTAGACATTGGACGAGGCTTAGCGAGCCTAGGAAAAGTTTTCAACTTGGAATTAAAATAGTAGAAACATATAAAATAGGTATGTGGTCCTAGTAATTTCTTTATGGATTTATAAATTCCTTAATGGGTGTTATTAGAGTGAGTGTGACTTAGAGGACCTTGTTAGGGGGAACTCGGAGACCTCTTGGAATACATTCTGTGACTTTTATGTATTTGTTCCCATAGGCCACACATGGAACTAGTGATACATCAGAGCCCTTGGCCTTATTGAATTGAACCTAAAGTGTGTGAACATCCCCCTTGGGGATGTGACTACTTGGGTGGGTATAACTTTGTAAGGTTGTTGATAGGCTGGATGTGTAGACTGACCCAGAACAAACCTATATATTGAAATGGGACATGAGCCATCTCTTGAGACTATTTATAGTATGGAATATTACCATGTAAATATTATGAGGCTATACCATGTAAGACACTGATGAATAATATGATGCTCTCATGCGATGAGTGTTTCACTACATCATGTGCTTCATTTGGATGGTGACGTTGCAATGATGGTCTTCATTCTTAATATCTTATTGATCCAAACCTTTAATAGTTTTACTTTCTAAACATTGGTTTTAATGTATTAAGGTCTTTCTCAGGTTTCATTTCAGCCCTTCATTTTAAAATAACAACTGTATAACAGCATGAATAACATAACTCAAGTTGATAGAGAAGAAAATTTATGAAGGCATTGGATTCCCTTCGAGCCAGATGGATTAGTGTTTTCCCCATGGATAGTAAAACCCCTTTTGGAGATCATGGAATAGTTGATAATAGGTTGTTTGGATCATTCATTACTTCTAGATATTTTTCCAGATTTTCCTTGGTGTTTTTGTTTTATACTTCTCTCAATCCCTACTGGTGTAAGTTCTTTTCACCTTGTGTTTGTACTTATACTCTTTTTTTTAATTGAGTCCTTTGGGGCATGAATTAGGTGACCAATTCATGTCACCACTTTTATTAAAAAAATGACCTTGAGGTGGTATTTTATTGAAATGGAAAAAATTACATAGTAGTGAGGTCTATGATACTACTAATAGGGATGCCATTGATTTTTAGTAGTGATTATATTTGTTATGAAAAGTGGATAGGTGAGAGATTTCAGTCCTTATTGTGTATTTGGCCTGTTTTGTTGAGTGTCCTGCACTACTGGGGTTAAGTTGTTGGGAACAATTTTATACTAGTATGGATACTACTCAAGTTGTGATAATGGGATGGAGGTTTTCCAGGTTATTATCATATTCACCAGGGTGAGTTTATATCTAGGGTAATTATCAATGTATACTAGGGTGAAAGACCTCATGATTATTGTTATGGTTGGTATAGTCATCACAATGTTCTCAAATACACTTTGTCACTAGCCAAAGTTGGTATGGATGATCGAGGCTACGAACATGAGGATCAATGATGATTTATTTATTCATTTATTAGATATTATTTATTTATTCAGAGCATGAAACATGCACATATAACTAAAAATTAGAATTTATGAAACCACATTGGTGGTTCCCTACTGAGTACCCAAGAAATCCTCATGTATTGATGGTCAGGTAGAATTGGTTCCCAGTGTTGCCAGATCGAGTTGGAGTAACTTTGATGGGTTTTAGAGATCTAGATGATGTGAGGCTTGGGGATTGTAGTGGTTCCCAATATATTTTTTATTTTGGTATTTATTTATTCCTTTATTTCCTTGAAGTATCTTGTTTTTTATCTAAATTATACTCATATTCCTTCTCCTTTAACCTATATACTTATCCTATGGATTTTAAATAGGATGAATATAAATAAAGAATGGATGAATGTCAATCGATTGACAAAAGAGTATGAAGAAGGCGTGAAAGAATTTATCAAGTTTGCAAAAGATCATGCATGTGACTCTTCTCAAATCCTTTGTCCGTGTTTACGCTGTTGTTATTCAAAACAAATTAGTCCAGATGAGTTGGAAGAACACTTGATCTGTCATGGAATAGATCAAAGTTATACATGTTGGAATAAACACGAGGAAACAACGAATATAGGTAGTGACTAGGGTGACACTGCGTTTTATGGATCATCTGATATGATTACAAACATGAACAATGAAGATGACCGTATGGAGGATGTGATTACAGATGTGAATGATGACGAAGATCGTACTGAGAAAATGATAAGGACCTTCGAAGATGAACTTCATGATTGCCCAAAATTGTTTGAGAAGTTAAAAAGTTGTGCAAAGACGCCATTGTATGCTGGTTGCACTAAATATATAGCATTGTCAGCCGTACTAAAGCTGTATAATTTGAAAGCAGATAACGGGTGGAGTGACGACAGTTTTACGAAACTACTTACCCTCTTGAATGACATGCTCCCAGAAGACAATGAGCTCCCGAGACGAACATACGATGCCAAACGAATGCTACGCTCTATGGGTATGATCTCTGAAAGAATACACGCCTGCCCGAATGACTGTATACTGTTTCTCAAGGACCACAAATCACTTAAAGAATGCCCAAAGTGTGGTGCTTCTCGATACAAGAAAGATGAATCCAATCCTACTAAAGTTGTATGGTACTTTCCAATCATTCCAAGGTTTAGACACCTATATGGAAGTGAGGAGACTGCAGAACAATTAACATGGAATGAAGATACAAGAATTAAAGATGGGATACTATGTCACCCGGCAGACTCTCCTCAGTGTAAGAGAATCGATCATGAGTATCCTGAATTTGGAAACAAGTCGAGAAACCTTCGTCTTGCGTTATCTACAGATGGAGTGAATCCTTTTGGTTTTCAAAGTAGCAGTCACAGTACATGGACGGTTATTTTGATAAATTATAACTTACCACTGTGGTTATGCATGAAATGAAAATACATCATGTTATCTATGCTTATATCAGGACCAAAACAACCGGGTAATGATATTGATGTTTATTTATCTCCATTGATCGAAGATTTGAAATTATTGTGGGATTCAGGTGTTACATTGTATGATTCTTACAGAAAGGAATATTTCACTTTGATAGTCATGTTGTATGGGACGATAAATGACTTCCCACCTTATGGAAATTTTTCAGGATATAGCATTAAAGGAACTCAAGGCTGTCCCGTTTGCGAAGAAGGTACACAATCAATTAGGTTGAAACATTCATCGAAAACCGTGTTTCTAGGACATCATAGATTTCTACCGCAAAGAAATAAGTACCGTTCTTGGAAGACATCATTAGATGGAAGTTCAGAAGAATGTACAACACCATCTCCACTAACAGGCGATCAATTGTTTGAGAAAGTTAAAAATTTGGACACTACTTTTGGTAAACCGGCTTCGAAAAACCTTACGAAAATCGGTTGGAAAAAGAGATCAATTTTTTTTTGAATTACAATACTAGAATTGTCTGTATATAAGACATTTTATTGATGTTATGCATGTAGAAAAAAATGTATTTGACAGTGTTATCGTCACATTGCTAAATACATCTGGCAAAACAAAAGATGGAATTAAGGCTAGGTTGGACATGGTTGAGATGGGAATACGAGAAGAGTTGGCACTAGTAAAGGGTGAAAAATGAACATTTCTTCCTCCTGCTACTTACACTCTTTCCAGGCAGGAGAGAGTATTTATATTTTTCAGTACTACTATGACTGTCGCAAAAACTCCTATTCAGAAGATGATATAAATGTCTTTAGAAACGAATGGGCAGCATACCTGATCGAAGAATGTAAACAAATAGGACAATGAAGGTGAATTCCTAATACTTATGTTATCTTTATATGGTCATTTATATCTCCCTTTACACTTATTGAGCATCTATGATATCCCTTTCTTATGTTTCATATCCTTAGATTAGTGAATTCCTACTACTTAGTTTGAAAATGACATAAACTTTGGAAAACAACACCAATGACACACAGCAAACCGAGCAAACGCCTTCGGATTGTTTTGATACTTTAGGAAAACGATCCAAGAGTCATTTGTGACGTGTACAAATTTAACGCACCTCAATCCGACGCACAGTGTGACCGGTATGGCTAAAATTGTCTGATATCAGTTTGAAAATGACATAAACTTTGGAAAACAACACCAATGACATACGCCAAACTGAGAAAACGCCTTCGGATTGTATTGATACTTTAGGACAACGATACATGAGTCATTTTTGACGTGTACAAATTGACCGCACCTCAATCTGATGAACGGTGTGACTGGTATGGCTAAAAGTGTCTGATATCAGTTTCAAATTGAGAAAAACTTTGGAAAACAACACCAATGACATACGCCAAACTGAGCAAATGCATTCGGATTGTTTTGATACTTTAGGAGAAGGATCCATGAGTCATTTGTGACGTGTACAAATCGACCTCACCTCAATCCGATGCATGATGTGACCGGTATGGCTAAAATTGTCTGATATCAGTTTGAAAATGACTTAAACTTTGGAAAACAACACCAATGACATACGCCAAACTGAGCAAACGCCTTCGGATTGTTTTGATACTTTAGGAAACGATCCAAGAGTCATTTCTGATGTGTACGAATCAACCGCACCTCAATCCGACGCGCGGTGTGACTGGTATGACTAAAAGTGTCTGATATCAGTTTCAAATTGAGATAAACTTTGGAAAACAACACCAATGACATATGCCAAACCAAGAAAATGCATTCGGATTGTTTTGATACTTTAGGACAACGATCCACGAGTCATTTGTGACATGTAAGGATTGACCGCACCTCAATCTGACGCACGGTGTGACCGGTATGGCTAAAATTGTCTGATATCAGTTTGAAAATGACATAAACTTTGGAAAACAACACCAATGACACACGGCAAACCGAGAAAACGCCTTCGGATTGTTTTTATACTTTAGGAAAACGATCCACGAGTCATTTTTGACGTGTAAGAATCGACCGCACCTCAATCCGACGCACGGTGTGACTGGTATGGCTAAAATTGTCTGATATCAGTTTGAAAATGACATAAACTTTGGAAAACAACATCAATGACATACGCCAAACCAAGAAAACGCCTTCGGATTGTTTTGATACTTTAGGAAAACTATCCACGAGTCATTTTTGACATGTACGAATCGACCGCACCTCAATCTGACGCACAGTGTGACCGGTATGGCTAAAAGTGTCTGATATCAGTTTTAAATTGAGATAATCTTTGGAAAACAACACCAATGACATACGCCAAACCGAGAAAACGTATTTGGATTGTTTTGATACTTTAGGAAAATGATCCACGAGTCATTTGTGACGTGTACGAATTGACCGCACCTCAATCCGACGCACGGTGTGATCGGTATGGCTAAAATTGTCTGATATCAGTTTGAAAATGACATAAACTTTGGAAAACAACACCAATGACTTACGCCAAACCGAGCAAACGCCTTCGGATTGTTTTGATACTTTAGGACAACGATCCACGAGTCATTTTTGACGTGTACGAATTGACCGCACCTCAATCCGATGCACGGTGTGACCGGTATGGATAAAAGTGTCTGATATCAGTTTCAAATTGAGATAAACTTTGGAAAAAAAACACCAATGACATACGCCAAACCGTGCAAACGCATTCCGATTGTTTTGATACTTTAGGAAAACTATCCATGAGTCATTTGTGATGGGTACGAATCAACCGCACCTCAATCCGACGCACGGTGTGACCGGTATGGCTAAAATTGTCTGATATCAGTTTGAAAATGACATAAACTTTGGAAAACAACATCAATGACATAAGGAAAACCGAGCAAACGCCTTCGGATTGTTTTGATACTTTAGGAAAACAATCCACGAGTCATTTTTGACATGTACGAATTGACCGCACCTCAATCCAATGCATGGTGTGACTGATATGGCTAAAATTGTCTGATATCAGTTTGAAAATGACATAAACTTTGGAAAACAACACCAATGACATACGCCAAACCAAGAAAAAACCTTCGGATTGTTTTGATACTTTAGGAAAACGATCCACATGTCATTTGTGACGTGTAAGAATCGACCGCACCTCAATCCGACGCACGGTGTGACCGGTATGGCTAAAAGTGTCTGATATCAGTTTGAAAATGACATAAACTTTGGAAAACAACACCAATGACATACGTCAAACCGAGCAAATGCCTTCGGATTGTTTTAATACTTTAGTAAAATGATCCACGAGTCATTTGTGACGTGCATGAATTGACCGTACCTCAATCCAACGCACGGTGTGACCGGTATGGCTAAAATTGTCTGATATCAGTTTGAAAATGACATAAAATTTGGAAAACAACACCAATGACATACGCCAAACCGAGCAAACGCATTCAGATTGTTTTGATACTTTAGGAAAACGATCCACGAGTCATTTGTGACATGTAAAAATCGACCCCACTTCATTCCGATGCACTGTGTGACCGATATGGCTAAAAGTGTCTGATATCAGTTTCAAATTGAGATAAACTTTGGAAAACAACACCAATGACATACTCCAAACCGAGAAAACGCATTCGGATTGTTTCGATACTTTAGGAAAACGATCCAAGAGTCATTTTTGACGTGTATGAATTGACCGCACCTCAATCCGATGCACAGTGTGACCGGTATGGATAAAATTGTCTGATATCAGTTTGAAAATGACATAAACTTTGGAAAACAACACCAATGACATACGGAAAACTGGGCAAACGTGTTCCGATTATTTTGATACTTTAGGACAACGATCCACGAGTCATTTGTGATGTTTACGAATCGACCGCACCTCAATCCGATGCACAGTGTGACCGGTATGGCTAAAATTTTCTGATATCAGTTTGAAAATGACATAAACTTTGGAAAACAACACCAATGACATACGCCAAACCGAGCAAACGCCTTCGGATTGTTTCGATACTTTAGGACAACGATCCAGGAGTCATTTGTGACGTGTAATGATCGACCGCATCTCAATCCGACGCACGGTGTGACCGGTATGGCTAAAAGTGTCTGATATCAGTTTGAAAATGACATAAACTTTGGAAAACAACACCAATGACATACGCCAAACCGAGCAAACGCCTTCGGATTGTTTTGATACTTTAGTAAAACAATCCACGAGTCATTTTTGACGTGTACGAATTGACCACACCTCAATCCGACGAACGGTGTGACCGGTATGGCTAAAATTGTCTGATATCAGTTTGAAAATGACATAAACTTTGGAAAACAACACCAATGACATACACCAAACCGAGCAAACGCGTTCGGATTGTTTTGATACTTTAGGACAACGATCCAAGAATCATTTTTTACGTTTACAAATAGACCACACCTCAATCTGATGCACGGTGTGACCGGTATGGCTAAAATTGTATGATATCAGTTTGAAAATGACATAAACTTTGGAAAACAACACCAATGACATACGGAAAACCAAGCAAACGCGTTCGTATTGTTTTGATAATTTAGGAAAACGATCCACGAGTCATTTGTGACGTGTATGAATCGACCACACCTCAATCTGACGCACGATGTGACTGGTATGGCTAAAATTGTCTGATATCAGTTTGAAAATGACATAAACTTTGGAAAACAACACCAATACATACGCCAAACTGAGCAAACTCCTTCGGATTATTTTGATACTTTAGGACAACGATCCAAGAGTCATTTGTGACGTGTACGAATCAACCACACCTCAATCTGATGCACGGTGTGACCGGTATGGCTAAAAGTGTCTGATATCAGTTTGAAAATGACATAAACTTTGGAAAACAACACCAATGACATACGCCAAACCGAGCAAACGCCTTCGGATTGTTTTGATACTTTAGGAAAACGATCCACGAGTCATTTGTGACGTGTAAGAATCGACCGCACCTCAATCCGATGAACGGTGTGACCGGTATGGCTAAAATTGTCTGATATCAGTTTGAAAATGACATAAACTTTGGAAAACAACACCAATGACATACTCCAAACCGAGCAAACGCGTTCGGATTGTTTTGATACTTTAGGAAAACGATCCATGAATCATTTGTGACGTGTACGAATCGACCACACCTCAATCCGATGCACGGTGTGACCGGTAAAGCTTTTCATTAGATAAAGAATCAGTATTTATTAAATGAGATAAATCAAACAAAAACATATTGATTTTACATTATTCCCTTTGAATGTTATGAAAATGAAAAATTTTGAGTTTAAAATTTAATATTTTAGTTTCACATTTTCATATTAATGTATTCTTTCATATTACTGTTTTAATTTATTTCATTATTGCATTACTAACATAATATTTGTTTTCTTATATAGGTGAATTTTTTTCCTTGAGTTCGGATGCTTTGTTCGACAACAAATACCATCGAGAGCGGATCACGGATATCAAAGGATGAAACATGAATGTTTATAACTGTTGTTGAATAATTGTAAATGTAACCATGTAAAACAATGTTTGAAATGTATATAGCAATGCGTTTTTTTGTATTCATGATGTTAAGTAAATGTATATACCGTTGTTAGTCAAAATATTGGGTGCGGGTGCTATGGTGTGCAGGTGTGCATGTGCTACTTTGTGCAGGTATTCTGGTGTGCAGGTGTGCAGGTACTGTTTTTTAGGTGCAGGCGTTGGGGCCTTTATCAGTGCTTTTTTAGCGCTGATAAAGGACACCTTTAACAGCGCTAGAGGAGCGCTGATAAAGGGATCCTGTATCAGCGCTCCGAGAAGCGCTGATATAGTTGACCTTTATCAGTGCTCCGAGAAGCGCTGATAGAGGGGACCTTTATCAGCACTAATTTAGCGCTGATAAAGGTCCCCTATATCAGCGCTTCTCAGAGAGCTGATAAAGGGGACCCCCCCCCCCCTTTATCTACGCCGGAATTAACAGAGCTTTTCTAGCGCTGTTAATGCTGGTTTTTAGCACTGATAAAGGGGCAGGTTGTAGTAGTGCCTAAAGAAACAAGGGGATAATACCTATAAAACACCTCAGAAAAAAGGGTTATAGTGGCAAGACATTCCATATTCATTGAGAGGGATCACATCTCCCAAAGAGATAGCAGGAGAAAGATATACTTTGATGAATTTGAGGCTCAAGGTACATAATATTTGGTATAGGAATAGATTCCACAAAGCCCCGTGGAAGAAATAACTATTGTAAGACACAAGAATTGTGTAGGAGTACAATAGAGGTTATAGAATCAGAACGATGTGGTTTTCTAGTTACTGAGGATTGTTACTCATTATTAGTTGATAATAATGATCCTCTAACCAACAAGGAAGTAGTAAGTGGAACAAACATTGCCAAGTGTCAAGAAGCCATGAATTCTGAAATGAATTCTATGTACCATAAACACATCTAGATTTTGGTAGATCCTCTATTTGATGTAAAGACTGTTGGTTGAAAATGGGTATTCAAGATGAAACTGGATAAGGAAGTGCATTTCAGTACCTATAAGGAACGACTAGTTGCAAAAGGGTTTAAACAACATTAAAGGATTCACTATGATGAAACCTTTTCACCAGTTACAATGCTGAAATGAATCAGAATTATATTGGCCATTTCTACTTACCATGTCTATGAGATTTGGAAAATGGATGTCAAAACAACATTCCTTAACGGGAACCTTCAGGAAGATTTCTACATGACACAAATTGAAGGTTCTGTGACTCCAAAAGATGCCAATAAGTTATGAAAGTTGCAGAAATGCATTTATGGATTAAAGAAAGCATCCAGGTCATGGAAAATTATTTTTAATGAATCCATAATAGAATTCAGTTTTATTAAGAATGAATGTGAGTATTTTGTCTACAAACAATTTAGTGGGAGTGAAATCATTTTTATAATAGTATATGTTGATGACATATTACCCATTGTAAAAGAGATACTAGTCTTACAGTCTGTTAAGGCATGGTTGAATCAATGCTTCTCCATCAAGGACTTTGAAGAGGTAGCATATATTCTAGGGATCAAGATACATCGTGATAGATCCAAGAGATTTCTGGGCCTAAGTCAAAGTACATACATTGAAAAGATACTAAAGAGATTCAATATGGAAAAATCCAAGAGGGGATTGTTTCCAGTGTCACATGGAATTCATATTTATAAGAAAATGTGTCCTAAAACACATGAGGAAAGAGATAAAATGGAAAGAGCTTCATATGTATCAGTGATTGGTTCAGTCATGTATTCCATGCTATGTACTAATCTAGATGTTTTGTATGCATTTAGTATGGTAGGAAGATATCAATCTGACCCAGGTGACCACAATTGGATGGAAGTCAAGACTATCCTTAATTATCTGAGGTGTGTTAAGGATATGTTTCTGGTTTATGGAGGAGATGAGGAAATAGTCATCAGAGGATATAAAGATGCTAGTTTCTAGACTAATCAGGATGACATGAAGTCGCAAACTGGATACACCTTCACTTTGAATAGAGGTGATGTGAGCTAGAAGTTCTCAAAGTAGAGTGTGGTCATAGATTCTATATAGGAGTTTGAGTATATTGTAGCTTTTGAGGTAGCTAAAGAATCAGTTTGGATATGAAGCTTCATATTGGAGTTGGATGTGGTACCTAACATTAAAGATCTCATCACACTCTATTGTGATAATACTGTAGTGGTGGCTCTTGAAAAAGAGCTAAGGTCACATCAGTGGACGAACCAAATACTTTGGAATTATCATATCTTGAGGGGTTCTTCTCATATAGGTGAAGTTTTAGTGAGTAGTATTTCCACGAAATATAATGTGGAAGACCCCTTGACTAAAGTCTTGAATCAACAGAAACATGATCATCATGTTAGGTCTAGTGGACTGAAATCCGTAGGTAGTTGGCTCTAGTCCAAGTGAGAGTTTGTTATATTTAGTGTCCTAGAACCAAATTTTTTTACTTTGATTACATGGATATTTAATGTATTTAAATATTAAACATCTTATTACATATTGTTCATTGTTATATATAAATATGATGTAATAATGTCTTGGAGTATTTTTTTTCATTTATAAGGTCATGGAAGTTCCCCTCTATGATGAGAACCTTGAAATTCTATAACAATACTCTTAAATATAGTTATGTAGTTGGATGAAATAATATGATGGGACACATAGTATACAGACCTTCGAGTGTGAGTACTCATAAGAAGATGAGACTTCCTCTCATAAAGTTCTCACTTAGTAATCTCTATGATGAGAGATTATGAGAACATGCCTGCCAGTAGAAATTCTGCATGTTTTGGTGTTATCATATATCCTTATCTAAATTCCTATGTAATGGTCCTTATACTTTAATATTATCATTAATACATATCACAACTCACGCACTTTGATTTATTGATGAAAACCATCACGCCATATGTTGGTGGGAAGTAGGGTACATTGGGTGCATCACGAGTGGCATGTTATTAATGGATAAGTCGAGTAAGGATTTATTTTCCTTCCATTTATGGAATTTGATATCTCAGCCCATTGATTAAAATAGAACCATTGCACAAAATTACATTTCCAGGGTGTAACAACGAGTTTAATTTAGGTATTCAAAGAACGACGTATCAAGCACAAAGGTTGATGAAACTATCATGAAACTTGTTTGATGAGATATTGAGAAAAATATATTATATTACACAGTGAGAATTTTTATATGGATGTTGTTGTTGTGACTTTAAGTTCTTTCTCTTCAGTACCTTGACCCGTTGTTAGACAGTACTCTTGGACTTTAGGCAAGCCCACCTAATTCCAACGAGAAAGAATCCTATAGGGTCACACACTAAGTGTTTTTGGTGGTCTCGGTTAAATTCTATTTGAATTTAATTAATGAAATAAATATTATTCTCAAGACCATGGAATAATTTTTATTCAAATGTTGGTCGGAGTGGATACTCAAGAGGGGGGGTGAATTTAGTTCTAATTAAAATTTCTGTTAAAAATATTTCTATTAAAATCCCCCAATTTAAAAGCAAAGTTAAACTGTAGTGAATTTTAAAAACTGTAAAGGTTCAATTAGGTTCTCAAAAGATTGATTAGGTCTCATTTAATTTAATCAAAAGATCAAATTATATTTTGAAACCAACCTACTGATTTACAATAGTTGCAAACACTTTCTAGATTAACTATCAAAGAAACTTTAAAACAATTTTATATTTCAAAGTAATTATCAGCGGAATATAAGATATAGTTAAAACCAAAAAAATTAAGCACATCAGTTTTAACCAAGAGGTTCAGTCTCAAGCCGAGACTTATTCCTCTCAAATAATTTATATAAATTTTATCCACACCCTGGATTGGGGTAAACAACACTACACAGACTATCCAGGTACTAAGAACTCTACCATAGTTCTACGTGGAAAAACAAAACAACAACACACTGGTTGTCCAGGTCCTACTTGACCTCTATCACTATCCACAGTGGGATACAAGAAAGTTATAGAAGGTTTGTGTGAGGATTTAGAAATCCTCCAGTTTAGCACAGGATACAGTGTGTAAATACAGAACACACACTGCTCAAAATGTAAATAAAAGAATCACTGAGAGAGTAAATATGAGTTTAGAATCCTCTAGTGATTTGAAGTGCAGATATGGACTCCTTTGATTAATAAGTAATACTTCTGAATCCTTATTTGGTTTTTGTCTGAAAAACATAGTGTCGTTTTCTTCAAGTTCAGTTTGATCAGCTTAAGAATAGATGCAATCGTTGAAGCTCTTCACTCCTTGTCTTAGGTTCAGCTTATGTTCTCTTCTTGTATGAATGGCCTCATGTATGTCCAGTGTTCTTCAAGTAAGTGAGTGTGTGGATGTAGCCTCTCTATTGTGTGTATTTGTGACTCGTGTATCTCCTTATTCACTACAGCTCGATCTTACTTTTATACTTTTAGCTCCGGTAATGGGAATGATTACCTTTATCTAGGTATGAGGTACAGTTTCCTGAAATTCCAACCACTATCATTAATTAATAGTAGGTGCATTAAAAACATCAAATATGACCATTGATAAATAAACAAATAGAAATAGAGTTTAGAGAACAGTGACCGGTTTCCATCAGTAGCTGTTACTCCTTGTAATGGTAGCTCCTTGTATCAGTTGGTGACTCATTATATCAGTGAACTTCTATCGGTAGACTTGTAACGGTGGACTTTGTATCAGTGGATTCCTTGTATCGGTAGTTGTTACTCTGTGTAGCAGTAGCTCTACGTATTGGTAGCTCCTTATATCAGTATCTCCTTGTATCGGTCGCTTTATATAGCGGTAGGTCTCTGTGTAGCGGTGAGCTCCTATCGGTAGCTCTTTGTTCTTGTACCGGTAACTCTTTGTATTAGTGACTTCCTTATACCGGTGGACTTCATAATGGTAGACTGTCTATATCAGTAGACTTGATCTATCAGTGACATTTTCTTACCGGTAGACTGACTCTAACGGTAGCTCTTGTGTAATGGTGGACTTGCATACACTAGTAGCTCTGTTCTGTACCAGTGTACTTAGCCTTATCAGTAGTGATGTAAATCAGTGGCCTTTATATCAGTAGTTGTTTATTTGTTAGTATGTATCAGTAGCTATGTGCATACCGGTGAACTTATTCATATCAGTGGACTTAACACTTGTATTTTCTATGCAAAATATGTCCAGATTGAGTTAGAATTATTTCAAAGTATGTCTAAACATACATAAACATTTATTTCCATATTACAATGAGTATTTTGATATTTTTATCAACTTAATAATAGTGTGTCATAGATTGAAAGAATTAATATATAGATAAACATTATTTGGTATTATCAAAGCATATTAAAAGCATAATTGGGATTATCAAAACAGGTGAGGTCAACATTCACTCCCTTTTTGATAATCACAACTTATGATATTATAATCCAAAATAATCAGTAATGTATCAGTATAAAGTACATTGGTTTTTATTTCTCAGTGTGAGTAATGTCATTTTGAAATGTGAGATTTTAAAATAATATCAAAGGATATAGTATTAAAAGAAATTGTATCAGAGGTACTGATAAAAACAATGTTCTAGAAGTAAAACAGATGTATCAGAGAATATATTATTAGATGCAAATGTATTAGAGGTATGAAACAACCGTATTAGAGATAATAATAAAAACAAAATAAAAACAAAGTACTAGAATTATAAAACAAATGTATCAAATGTATTATAAAACAAATAACCAGTGTGAGTAATGATATTTTCAAATGTAAGATTTGAAATATATCAAAGGTAGAATTATAGTTCTCATAAGTCTCATACGTCTCTACCTTTCTTATCCCCATATATCATTCTTTCTAGTATCTCATTTTTCTTCCCCTTTGTGATTAGAAAAAAGTAGGAAACAAACAAAGAGAGAAGTAACAGAATGGAAAAGAGAATAAGATCATTTTTATTTTGTGGTGAAAAAAGATACATAGAAATACAAAAATGAAACAAAAAGAATACAAGTGACTCCTATAAAATGTCTTAGCCATTATTCAATCCACCTCCTGAATGTCCACTTGGGATTTTCCTTTGGGATATGAGGTAGACTCAGACTGTGTGGATGCAAGTGGAGGCTTAGGAACACCAGAAATGATCAAAGGAGGCTGAGCTACTGAAAATGTTCCTAGACTATATTGGGGGGCTCTCTAAGTGATCATCGAAGTAAGGCTTCAGATGGCTTGGGATGGAGTCATCTGAGCAGGAGAAGCCGTAGAGGCAGATGCAGGTAAATCTAGAGGTACAATCACTGGCCAAGCATCAACATGCAAGAAGGGAAACAAGAGATTTCTGAAATCCATAATGATTCCTCCTCCTCTCTCTATAGCAGACAAAAATTGATCCTTGTTTTCCAAAAACGTATCCAAGGATGGAGTTAGTTCCCTGAGTTTGATTACTTGTTCCCTGAAGTCTTGATTGACTGGAGGTAGCTTCATGTTTTCTAACATAATATTGAAATGTTTGTTGAGATGACTCTTGGTATAGACCCTTTGGAAATAATAATCCATTTTGTCTTTGACTTCCTTCTGAGAAGCGGTAGCCTCCCTCATGAAATTCTGAACGATTTGTCCAATATCCCTAGTGGTAGAAACCACTTGACTTAGGATAGATGAGTCCACAGGGCCACTGGTTATTGCTGAACCAAGATCCTCTTTCATCAAATCTCAAATCTGATCCAACTCTACTGAAGATTTGGAAGCAAGAGAACTAATAGAGAAGGTCAAAATTTCCTTGAAACTTTTAGTTATCCCACTGATAGGATTTATCACATCCAAATCCTGGGTTCTAACATGCTTCTTTATGGAATGCTTAAATTCCTCAAACACTGATACCATCTGGCTAACTACACTCTTTACAAAAACCAAATCCTTGTCTGCTTGATATTTAGAACTCATATAGGATTCCAGAGAGACAACTGATTTCTTTAGAAATTAACCATCCTCTGCCAAGATCAACACTTCACTCTAGAAAGATGTGACTTCATCCACTATCTCTGCCACAGAGGTTGACACACTACAACCAAGAGAGATTTCAAAATATCTTTCCATGTTGCTCAGCTCCTCAACAAAACATTTCTTTAAATCAACAATAGAAGCACTCAAAGACTCTTTAATTTCAGCCTTCAAAGATTCTAAGTCTTGCCTGGTGATCATATTAGCAGGCACAAAAACAAGTCCTCTTTCTAACACAATACTAGGCACTGATTAATTCATAATAGACTAAATTGATGACACTAAGGATTCTTCCATTCTTCTTATCTCTTCCACAAAATATGTCTTAAGATTAGACTTTAACTGATCTAGATATACCTTTCTTACCACATCCTCTGGTAAAAATTTAGAAGTGATATTATAGTTGACTTAAGGTCGGCTGACAGGTGTTTCATCCTCCGAGTCAGGGTAGTCTAATCCACAAACTACAAAACCTGGGTCCTCTGCCCAGTCTTCAATTTCAACAGCCACTGAAACACTACCAAGTCTGGTTAGATGCTCCCCCTCAACTGGTGCACTCTCCTGTATGAAAATAGCATCTTTAGCAGCTCTTTATTCCTAAGAAGAATCTTCCACAACTAATTCCAATTCTCTAACAACATAAGGCTCCTTAGGAATTGGAGAAGGTCTATTTACTTCAACAAGAGAAGCCTCTAAAGGCACACCAGAACTTCCAATAAAAGGACTTAAACTTAAGGTGGCAGAAGCAGATGCTTCATTTTCAGATTCTATTTCTTCTTCCTCAT
Organism: Viscum album; assembly: GCA_963277665.1. Taxonomy (NCBI): domain Eukaryota; kingdom Viridiplantae; phylum Streptophyta; class Magnoliopsida; order Santalales; family Viscaceae; genus Viscum; species Viscum album. The sequence continues at coordinate 339,755,953 of OY728161.1, read as the reverse complement.
TCTGTGGGGAAAACTCTTCCTGATCTGATCTCTACTGGTCTTCCTCATCCACAAGTGCCTCTTCACTACTTAAAATATCTTATGTACTAGGTAGGTTCAAAGAATCATTTTCATTTTTCTTGTGATACAACTTTGGGAGTTGGGCTAGGAGGCAAGTCTAGATCTCCTCCATCTAATATAGAGGAATCCTCCTCATCTGAATCATCACTATATTGTGGTTCCTCCTCATCAGGTCCTAGACCTAGATCTCTCTTATATTTTGGTCTATTTGGATGGTCAACTGGATTGAACTTTTCATATATCTTCTCATCATCAGTAACCCACTGCCTTCTCCATGGGTTCCAACTAATCTTCATGTACTTACATATTATTCTTGTGATATATAAATAATTCCTTACCACCACTGTCTCATCCTGATACTCAGCTACCCCCTTCACTTTAATCATAACTAAAATCAACTTGGAAAAGAATAAATCATTGGTCTTTGATTTGGGTCTGGTCATATCTTCTATTTTAATCATTAACAGCCTGCACAGATTCACTTTCACACCATTTCTCAAGAGATGAAATAGATAGATATCTTGATATCTCATATTCACAAAGTCTCGTTGTCTTGGACTTATCACATCTTGCACAAATTTAAACAATAATCTGTTTTCACCATCCATTTCAGCAGCCACCACCTTTCTCTATTTTCCACTATCAGTGAGCTCCTCTAAGGCAATCTCATAATAAAAAATGTCACTAGTATGATGTACTGTCTTCGATGAATATTCAAAAACTCCTTCATGTGGTACTCTCAGGTACTTATCCCACTCGATGGATGAAAATGTTATTTCCATGCCATTTATCCATGAAACCATTCTATTTTCCTCATCAGATTTCTCAAATCGCAAAAAATCATAAAACTCTTTTACTAGCTTCAGATAATAAGGTCCATTGTTGTTTGTGAAACATTCTATCCATTTCTGCTCCTCCAATACTCTAAGGGTCAGTGATTTTCTCGGTAAAATCCATTCTGTACACAGCTCCTTCTCGACTATAATATCTCTATTTTGAAAATGCGGGTTCACTGGACGACTCCATGACCTTGTTCTACTAACACTGCTACTTGCTTTAGGCCCTGGCTTCTACTTTTTCACATTCAGCTCATCAATGTCATCTCTAAAAGTCATAAGTTCGGTTTTTTCCATCTCTGGATTGAAGAACTTAGGGTTTTTGCAAGATTCGGGGATTCAAGGAGTTGGTTTTGAGAGAGGAGACTTCAGAGGATTGAGAGGTAACCAAGACTTAGTTTTTATAATTTAGGTATCAAAAAATAAATAAATATAATATAATAAGTAAAATATAAATGATACATATTCTGGCGGCTAAAGACACAAAGTTTAAAACAGCACATACTAACTGTAATAGATACTGGTGAGAATTCCTAACAGTGAGGTTTATCTATCAGTGAGGTCCACTAAAAGTGACGTATACTAGTGAGGTTCATACCGGTGAGGTATAACAGTGAGTTTTATCTATCAGTGCGGTCCACTAACAGTGATGTATACCGGTGAGGTATAATAGTGAGGTTTCTAACGATGAGGTTTCTAAAGGTGAGGTTTCTAACGGTGAGGTTTCTAATGGTGGGATTTTTAACGGTGAGGTTTCTAACGGTGAGGTTTCTAACACCCAGAGTCTATCATCCATAATTCATGTCTAATGTAACTTAACCAATCCTAACTTAAAGTCTTGGTGAAAATGTTAGCTAATTGATGTTCAGTGCCTATAAATTCAAGAGTAATATCACCTTTTCAGTAATTATCTCTCAAAAAATGGTGCCTTACATCAATATTTTTGGTCCTAGAGTGAGACACAGGGTTCATAGAGACTTTAATTGCACTAGTGTTATCATAATTTATTGATACATGTTTAAAAACATATCCATAGTCCAACAAAGTATGTTTCATCCATAGAATTTGTGCACAACAACTACCAGCAGCTATATACTCTACTTCGGCAGTATACAATGCAACATAATTCTTCTTTTAACTACACCACGATACTAGGGACTTTCCCAATAAATGACATGTTCCAGAAGTGCTCTTTTTATCTAACTTGCAACCAGCAAAGTTAGCATCTAAATAAATTGTTAAATCAAAAGATTGTCCTTTTGGATAAAAAAAAACCAAAATTTGCAGTATGTTTAAGATATTTGAAATTCTTTTAACAACAAGAAAATGGGACTCTTTTGGATTAGGTTTAAATCTTGCACACATACACACACTAAACATAATATCAGGTCAACTAACAGTAAGGTAATGTAGAATTCCAATCATACCTCTATAATTTGTTTGATCAACTGGTTTCCCAGATTCATCAATGTCCAATTTATAGGTGGTACTCATGGGTGTATCACTCTCTTTAATACTATCCAAACCAAAACATTTTAAAAGATAATTTGTATATTTAATTTGATTTAAGATAATACCATTTTTCTAGTTATAGAGTATCCTAGAAAGATTCCTTCATCACTCTTGGAAGAAAACTTTTCAAGATTATCCTTAGTATTGAGAAAAAAGACTTTACAACAAAAGACTTTGAAGTAACTAACTTTAGGTTTCCTATGGTTCCATAACTCATAAGGGGTATTTTTAAGAACATGTCTAATGAGGACTCTATTTATAATGTAGCAAGCTATATTCACAGCTTCATCCCAAAAATAAACAGGTATATCATACTCGTTAAGCATAGTTCTTGAAATTTCTTGAAGGGTTCTGTTTCTTCTTTTTTGACTACACTATTATGCTGAGGTGTCCTAGGGGCAGAAAAGTTGTGACTATAGCCATTGTGTGAGCAGTAAGATTCAAACTCATGATTTTCAAACTCACGGTCGTGATCACTTCTCAAGGTCTTAATATTAAGTCCACTAATATTTTATACAAACTTGGAGTATTTAATGAAGTAGGAACAAGATTCACTTTTGTGAGCTAAGAAGTATACCCAAGTGTACCTAGAATAGTCATCTACTAAGAAATAGACATAGTTCTTCCCATTTAAACTAGAAACTCTAGAAGGGCTAAACAAATCCATGTCAACCAACTCGAGAGGTAGATAATTTTAAACTTATTTCTTTGATTTAAAAGAAACTTTATGTTTCTTTCCCTTTTGACAGGGAGTACAAAATTTGTCTGTTGGGAATTCAAGTTTGGGTAGGTCTCTAACTAAGTTCTTCCTAGTCAGTTTAGCTAAATAATTCAAATCAACTACATAAACATTTTCATTTCTCAAAGCAGAAAATACTAAAGTATTTTTAGAATTAAAAACATTGCAGGAATAATTTTCAAATTTAACATTAAAACCATCGTCACACAACTAAGAAATACTTAATAGATTATATTTAAGTCCATCAACAAATAATACTTTAGAAATTAAAACTAAATTAGTGTTACCAATCTGGCATAGGCTGATGATCTTTCCTTTTGAGTTATCACCAGAGGTGACATTGCCACCATAAACCTTGATTAAGATTTTGAAACATCAAAAATATCTTATCATGTGTCCTGAATATCCACTTTCCAAGTACTTGTCTTCTTACAGGAATTCTTTAAGCATGTTTCCTACAAAACGAGTTTAGATAGAAAATGATTTTGGTACCCAGATTTTCGTGGGTCCAGACAGGTTAGCAAGAAAAGCTTTAGGTGCCCAGATTTTTATTATGGGTCTCATATAATTCACAGAATCAATAGATTTTGAAAGATAAACTATATTTATTCTATATATATGTGAATAACTAGATGAAACATATGCATTTTCAGAACTAGAACTACCAGCATTCTATCCAGATTTAGAAATAAATCTATTTTTAGTAATCTGTCTATTTCCAGGATGATAGCCTATTCTAGTGGTATATTTTGGTGCCACTTGTTTTCCTATCATCTGAGTTGGATTATTCTTCCCATTTGTGAATTTCTCTAAGTCCTTCCTTAATTTCTCATTGGACAATTTCAGTTCAGTATTTTCCTTAAGTAATTGAGCATTCTTTTCCTTTTCTATATCAAGAGCATATTTAACAGAGTTGGTCAAAGAATGATGTTTCTTCAAGGTATTATACTTGTCCTTCAACTCATTATAGGTTTCTTCTAGCATATTACAATATTCAAATAATCTTCACTAGACATATTTTCAGATTAAGAATAAGAATCAACTCCAGAATAATAATAATTTAAAGCAAGAGTATCCAATGTTACCTCAGATGTGTTTTTCATGAAACACATATTATCTTTTTGAGATTTTTCATCCTGAGTAGAATCAGAATCACCAAAACTATCTTCTGAAGCACTCCAAGTTTCTTTCATTGCTTTCTTATATTTTTTGTCCTTATAATCATATTTATTATTGAAATTTAACTTCGGGCAGTCTACTTTCACATGTCCTTTCCTCTTGCATTCATAACAGACAATTTCATCACACTTATCATAATTTTTTCAATCCTTATTCCAATGACCTTTGTTGTCATATTTTCCTTTATAATTTGGTTTTATGAAGAATTTCTTCTTCCTGTAGAATTTCTTGAACTGTCTGGCTATCTGAGCCATCTCTTCATCACTATCAGAATCTGAACCTTCACTTGTTGTGCTTTCAGTAGGTATGTGAACTTTCTCTTTGTCCTTACTCTTTGAGGCAGTATATTTAAATGAAATTGACTTCCTTTTTGGTTCGTCATCTTATTCATTGTTTACTTTTAGTTCTTCTTCATACATCATCAACTTACCAATTAATTATTTAATAGGAAGTGAACTTATGTCACATGATTCTCTTATTGAGATTGATGTGCCTCTCCATCTTTTGGGCAGACATCTTAGTATTCTCATAATCTTCTCCTTTGTAGGAAAAACTTTTCCAAGTGAGATCATAGTGTTGACAATCTCATTGAACCTGAGATACATATCAAAAATAGGTTCATCGGACTTAATTTTAAAATTATCATACTTAATATTGTAGGTATTCAATATCATTTCTTTCACGTTGGTTGTTCCTTCATGAGAAACAGCCAAAGTGTCCCAGATTTTATAAGTAGTTTTACAAGAAGATATCCTATTAAATTATTCATCTCCTAAAGCACGGTACAAGGAATTAATTTCTTTATAATTATTATTGTAAGCTGTTTAGTAGGTTTATCTCAAGTAGTTATATCAGTTTCTAGAATCTTATATTGAGTCTCTATAGTAGTCCAAATGTCAAATCCCATACTTTCTAAATGAATTTTCATTTTCAGTTTCCACTGGGCATAAATTGTACCATTAAAGAAAGGTGGACTGTTGGTAGCAGCACCTTCAAGTCTATTATCCATAATTATATTTTAGAGAATATATTTAAAGAGATAAAATTTAGAACTAAAAGAAATTTAATATCTTTAAGATACAACTAAAATCACAGTTGAAAAATAGAGTATTTCAAAAATCCTTTAATAATAAACCTTCCTCTGATACCAAATGTTGGTTAGAGTGGATACTCAAGAGGGGGTGAATTGAGTTCCAATTAAAATTTCTGTTAAAAATATTTATATTAAAATTCCCTAATTTAAAAATCTAAGTTAAACTGTACTGAATTTGCAAAACTGTAAAGGTTCAATTAGGTTCTCAAAAGATTGAGTAGGTCTCAGTTAATTTAATCAGAAGATCAAATTATATTTTGAAACCAACCTACTGATTTACAATAGTTGCAAACACTTTCTAGATTAACTATCAAAGTAACTTTAAAACAATTTTATATTTCAAATTAATTAGTAGAGGAATATAAGATATAGTTAAAACAAAAAAAATTAAGCACAATAGTTTTAACCAAGAGGTTCAGTCTCAATCTGAGACATAGTCCTCTCAAATAATTTATATAAATTTGATCCACACCCTGGATTGGGGTAAACAACAGTACACAGACTGTCCAGGTACTAATACCTCTACCACATTTTTACGTGGGAAAACAAAACAATAGCACACTGGATGTCCAAGTCCTACTTGACCTCAACCACTATCCACAGTGGGATACAAGAAAGTTATATAAGGTTTTTGTGAGGATTTAGAAATCCTCCAGTTTAGCACAGGAGACAGTGTGTAAATACAGAACACACACTGCTCAAAATGTAAATAAAATAATCACTGAGAGAGTAAATATGAGTTTAGAATTCTCTAGTGATTTGAAGTGCAGCTCTGGACTCCTTTGATTAATCAGGAATACTTCTGAGTCCTTATCTGGTTTTTGTCTGAAAAGTAGAGTGTCATTTTCTTCAAGTTTAGTTTGATCAGTTTAAGAATAGGTGAAATCATTTAAGCTCTTCACTCCTTGTCTTGGGTTCATCTTGTGTTCTCTTCTTGTATTAATGGCCTCGTGTATGTCCAGTGTTCTTCAAGTAAGTGAGTGTCTGGATGTAGCCTCTCTATTCTGTGTATTCGCGACTCGTGTATCTCCTTATTCACTATAGCTCAATCTTCCTTTTATACTTTTAGCTCCAGTAATGGGAATGATTACCTTTATCTAGGTATGAAGTATGGTTTCCTGAAATTCCAACCACTATCATTAATTAATAGCAGGTGCATTAAAAACATCAAATATAACCGTTTCTAAATAAACAAATAGAAATATAGTTTAGAGAACAGTGATTGGTTTCCATCGGTAGCTATTACTCCTTGTAACGGTAGCTCTTTGTATCAGTTGGTGACTCATTGTATCAGTGAACTTATGTCGATAGACTTGTAATGGTGGAATTTGTATTAGTGGATTCATTGTATCAGTATCTGTTAATCTGTGTAACATTAGCTCTATGTATCAGTAGCTCCTTCTATTAATTGCTCCTTGTATCGGTCGCTTTATATAGTGGTAGGCCTCTATGTAGCGGTGAGCTCCTATCGGTAGCTCTTTGTTCTTGTACCAGTAAATATTTGTAGTGGTGACTTCCTTATACTGATGGACTTCATAATGGTAGACTGTCTGTATCGGCAGACTAGATCTATCAGTGACATTTTCTTACCGGTAGACTTACTCTAATGGAAGCTCTTGTGTAACAGTGACTATCTGTAATGATGGACTTGCATACACCAGTAGCTCTGTTCTGTGCCAGTGTACTTAGCCTTATCAGTAGCGATGTAAATTAGTGACCTTTGTATTAGTAGTTGTGTATCTGTTTGTCTGTATCAATAGCTATGTTCATACCGGTGAACTTATGCATATCAGTGGACTTAACACTTGTCTGTTCTATGAAAAACATGTCCAGATTGAGTTAGAATTATTTCAAAGTATGTCTAAACATAGATAAACATTGATTTCCATATTCCAATGAGTATTTTGATATTTTATCAACTTAATAATAGTTTGTCATAGATTGAGAGAATTAATATATAGATAAACATTATTTGGGATTATCAAAGAATATTAAAAGCATAATTGGGATTATCAAAATAGGTAGGGTTAAAAAAGATCAAATGATCACATAAATTAAATAAATATTTAGTTATTGTATTTTGAGTAAAATATATTTTATTTTTTTTATTGAACATATAATAAATATTTATTTACTAGTTTGTAAATAAAATATTTATTTAAGAGAATAAATTATTTATTTATTTATCTGTGTGTTCAATAAAATGAAAGTGGAGTTTGAGCAGACCAAGGCTGGTATGATAGTAAAAAAATTATTTGCAAGATGGTAAATAATTATTTAAATATTTGGCACAAGTTAAAATAATAATAATGCTACTATTATTTTGTGACACAGAATTTTATTTATAGTTATGTTTTTATGAAAGTTAGGGCACCATAAATAATCATGTGTTATAATTGTTAATAAAATGGGTTTTATATAGGGTTATGAATGTATTTTATTTTTTTACACAATTAAATATTGTAACTGAATCCCCATGTCGATAAATAGTCAACTACGTTTATTGTTCCATGTACCGAACTGCACACCTGGTGAATAGAGAATTATTGAGACAAACAATTTCTCTCTTGAATCCTCTTCCCTACCCTCATAATAATGAGAGATGTTATTCAAAATAGAATAAAAAGTGATCAAGAGTAATCAAAATAAGACACTCGCTTCACTGCGCTAGCACCTGGAGAAAAAGTGGTGTCGATCGAAGGCCATCAGAGTACACTTGGATCACCACTAGAGGGATTCTGGTTTATATCCCTGCAAGCGCAATGAGATAATCTAGAAGGGTCATTTCGGATGATCAACATCATCAATGAATAAAGTACCTAAGATCCAAGTATTTTATTTCTTCAGAAAATAAATTTAAATTAATAATAAACATGATGTGCAAGATCCTCTCTAAAGGTTTCAGGCCTCTTTCTTCTTTATCTAAATCTTTGATTATATTCCAAGTATTTTATTTCTTCAGAAAATAAATTTAAATTAATTATAAACATGATGTGCAAGATCCTCTCTAAAGGTTTCATGCCTCTTTCTTCTTTATCTAAATCTTTTATTATATTCCATGGAGATTTTATTTCATCGTCGTATTGATCCTAGAATAATCATTTATCATGGTAAAAATTAAAGTTAGTCATCATCCCAACCGCGCTTCCACTGTGCCCAGAACCTACATTTATAAGGAGAGGTGAGAGGTTTTTTTAAAAATATATTCATTAGATTATTAGTTTGGAAAAAAAATATAAATAATATTAATTATTGTGACTATATATAGTAAATGGTTTATGTTATATCAATCTAATGGGTTCATAAATCATTCATTTCACAAAAATTCATGTATTTAGATTATAATGTTAAAAATTATATTTTATTCTATTTCACTATTCACAAAAAAAATTAACTATTTTTGAAAAATAAAAAACTCACCCTATCCATTTTTAAATGTGTAGATTCCCAAAATTAAATCCATTTTATTAAAAAAATTATAAATATGAGAAATTAAATTTCTAAATAAAATGCTCATTTATTTTGAAAACTGCCAATTTTAATATTCTGACCAATTTTCTAACCCTTTGAAAAATTACGTATGGTCCCATAAAATTATCATATAATCATAATATATAGAAATATAGGCTTCTCATATGTGTATATTACATCTTTTTAGACAAATATTCAAAATATTACACAAACACGTGTCTGGAGACCGTAAAAGTTTAATTCCCTTAGAGACTAGGTGCATAATCTTATAATTTGGTGAAAGAGAAACAGGTTACATAAACATATTATCTTTATAAACATAAACCATTAAAATAAATAATAATAATGGTGACCTTGGATCATATCCCTGATAAATCCAAAGTAACATCCCAGGATTTCATTATAGATAGAAAATGATTTAGAAATATAAATCACTTGGAATGTTTTTTATGGATAATAAAAATTATTTGAATATAAATTTTTAAAACTAAACTTTATAAAATATTTTTAGAAATCATTTTCTTTGAAAATAAACTTGAAAACTTAAAGTAATATTTAAAATCATTTAAAACACTTATTGAGGAAAATATCCTTTACTCTTTGAAAAAAAACTTTTTAAAACATTTTTAAAATCATTTTATTTGAAAATAATGTTGAGAAAATATAAAGGAATCTTCAAAAAAAATAATTTTCCCAATAGTGTGAAATTTCATTCATACTGTATATGTTAAAACAAATATTCCTTTCACATTTTCAATAAAATCCAAAAGGGTATTGTTTAGAAAATTACATGAATATTACTTTCAAAAAAATTGTAAAAATTAAAACACGGGTAAAAATTTCTTTTAAAAATCATAGGATAATAATAAAACATTTTTAAAACATTTTTTAGAAAACATGTTTGGGAATAAAATGGATGTTCGACTGAAGAGATAAATAATGTCGGATTTTCTTAAAAACACTTTCTCAATAATTTTAATCATCGAAGAGTAGGAAAATGGTAATATTACTTGTAAATGTAATGTTTATCTAGAGGATAATAAAATTCATGAATTTTTTTAGAGATTTATCATAATATTCTATCATCAAAAAAATAATCATAAACAATCCTGATAAATGATGATATTATAACATAAAATTAATACCACTTTGGTAACTTTGAATCGTAATCCACATGAAGGAATAACATAAAATGTAAGTTAAAATACCATAAGGATAAATAAATCCATGATTTTACATTTCAAATAGGTTTTATATACACCACATGAAATAATATATGTGCATAACATAACATATATCTCAAAGAATGAAAATTGAGACAAAAACTCTTACCATAAGTTTTGACTTCATTCATACATGTTCAAACCTCCTTTAAAATAAATATATGTTTATTATACATATATTATAGAAATATATTTATATATATAATACAATATATTATTTTCTTATGTACATTTATTACTTTTTCATTAACAATTCCATGTTAAAGTTGTGTTTTGGGTAATAACAGCTTTGTTTTTCGTATAACTTTTGATTTTTTTTTGGTACTCTTGATTTGATCATGATTTAATCATATATATAATTTTAAAAATTATATAAATATCATTTATATTCATTATATATATATATAGTAATCTATAAATTTTTTAAAAAAATGAAATACACCGTTTATGGAGACGGTAGGTCGTATGTACGCATGAATGTTGTTTCCATTTTATTATTTGATTTAAAGAAATAAATTTAAATGAAATATTATAATTAAATAATAATTTTTATTTCATATATTTCATATATTTTTATTAAACCCATCCTTGCTACTTTCTATATAAATAGTGAACGAATCACATTGCTTCACGAGGCGATAGTCCGCCATACACAAGAGCGACGTTATCATATTCCCAAAAATTGTAAATCATGAAGGTATGTGTGCTATAATAATTAAATAAGAATAATAATATCATAAATATAATATATAAATAATCAATCCATCATTATATCCAAACATGATATGTGTTAATGGAAAAATGAAGGATATCACTTCGCAAGGCGGTGGTCTGTCATACATACGAATGATGATTTCGTAACCCATTTGAAGGAAGTGAAAATTTTTATAGGTCATAAACTTAACATAAAAGAATCTAAGTATATGAAATATACTGAGGTTATTATATCATCATGTTATAATAATAATTAATTAGGGTAGAGGAAGAAATAAAACAAAAAAGTTTATTGATGGACGTTACCTCTTCTTCAAGTATCCTCCTTAGGTTTGCACCGAAATCCTTCCTAGGTTGGATTTATACACAAAATAAGGATTATTAGAATAGAGGATGGAATTTGGAAAGTTATTTAGGAATGTAATGGATAAACAAAAAGTGTTTTAATGTGTGCAGAGGAGAGGAGAAGGGGTATCCTTTTATAAGTGAGGTGGGTGGCACACTTGTAATTTTTTGAAAGGAATAATTTCACCCACATTTTTTCATGTAACAAGGCTCCCATAATGAAATTTTTTTGATAAAATAAGTTATAAGATCTAAATATGCCCAAAACATTGGTGTTTTGTAAGTTTTGGGTCATTTTTTACCCTTATCTTTTTTGTTTAACCCCACCCCCACCCCGGTAAACCCATTTTTACATTTTTACTATTCATTTTTGTAAAATATTTAGTTGTATTTATTATATAATTTAAACTATTATGATTAAAAATATTAAATCCATTTTTACAAAATTATATTCATAAAAGTGGAAATTTTTAATTTAAAAATACTCCTGCAGACATGATGAGAACGCGAATTTTTAAAGAGAAAAGTTTCCAATGTTTACAAAGTTTTTATAACAAAATTAAATATGAATTTTAGTATAATGAACTAAATTTTATTAAGTAATGTATTATTGAACTAATTTTACTTTAAAACTAATTTAAAATATAATTTAACTTTTTAAATAAATTAAATTAAAAGACAATTTTCAATTAAAATTCAGTATTTTCCACTATTTATCAAAAATCAAGACTTTTTCGAAAAATACAAAAAAAATCACCCTAAAATAAATTTGATATTAAGATTTTAAGAATTATGTTTTATTTTTTCAAATAAATTTTATAAAAGTGGTAAAAATTAATTTTAAAATAAGTTCTCTAAAGGCGACAAAACTAATTTTTTGAAAATATAGTTTTAAGCATAAAATTGGATTTATTATTTTTTATTTTATATAAAACACATAAAATTAATGTTAAAAAATTTATTGAATATATAATATATACATTTCATTAAAATTATTTAATAAAATTTATTCATTTAATTTATTATGGTAAAATGCATTTATGTGCTTAAAATAGTTTTTAAGAAAATGATTTCCTTTATTTCAAAAAGGTTTTTATTTTAATTTATAATTAATTAGTCACTAAATAATTCATTATATATACATGGTTAAACCATATATTTTAATAATTTTGTTAATACTATTCATACCTAACATTCCAACAGCCAAGTGATAACTATCATACTAAAAAATAATATTTTAATAGTACGTCACATTTCGTTTAAACTCGATGTTGTATGTAACACAAGATAAACTTGGTATTGTATATAATATAAGACAAACTTAGATTTTTATATAATGAAAAATATATAAAATATTACATTTATTTGAATAAAAAAAATTCAGAAAATCTTTGGGTGTTAAATTCACCCCCCTCCCTAAAATGAATTATGCTTGTGAAATTTATCACTTTGGTACCAACAACTGAGAATAATTCTTCCTCATTACATCCTCAGGATACAATGCAGCTTCCTTAAGATGGTAGTTTCACCACAAAAATTGTACTATGTTAGTGGTCTTTTTTCATAGAACCTTCTCTATTTGATCAAAAATTTGTACCAGTCATTCCTCATAAGAAATGTCATTCTCCAGTGGTACGACCTCTGATTTCAGTACATATGATGGATCAGGTATGTAATTCATTAGGAGTGATACATGGAATACATTTTAAACTTGAGTGTGGTTCAATTTAAGTGAAAAAATATAATCTATTATCCTGATATTATCAAGTATTTTAATGGGATCGATATATCTAGGGGTTAGTTTTCCCTTCTTTATTCCATGGGTAAATTAATAGAAATACCTTCACACCAACTTTATATTATAGATCGTGTTGATGATTTTCAGCATATAATTTCTATTAGATTTTTATAGTACTTACACTTATTTGAATATCTCTAACCTTTACCGCCATCTCATCAGCTAGATCAGGTCCTGATAGATTTATTTCTAAAAATTAATTTGAGTACTAATGATGGGCTTCATAAAGAGCCATATAAATGCTCAAGTGAAATATATTATTGTAAGTAAACTCAACTAAAGTAAGGTTTGATCCCAACCACCATTTAAATATATTTAACAAGAACTTATCACATCCTCTAAGTTTTAATTATTCTTTCAATGTTGAAACTCAAATATATATCAAGATTTTTTTGAAGACTTCGCTAAAATTTTGAGGTAAACTTAAAATTTTGATAAAATACAATATGTCAGGTTACTCCATGCAACCTTATAACTTTCTTAATTTATATTATAAAAATAAGATCAAAATATAAATATTCTCTAAGAGAAATGAAGTGTGTGGAATTTTTAAGGGGGAAATTATAACCCATAATTATCTCAACATCAAAGATAGGATAAACCCTAAAGGTTACCAGTACCTTTAATCATATGTCCACAAAGTTTAATGGTATTCCTTATCAAATAACATTGTCACTAAATATAAAACCAAATGGTTTCATTAACATAAATGTCTCTTAAAATATTCCTAATCTTGATAAACTCCTATCATATAATACCACAAAATGGGTGTCAATGACTTGGAACTTATGGTAAACCTTAAACATATAAACATTTGATAAAATCCATAAATATTAGTTTAATATTACTTAGAGACAAATATTCTTCTAAAAATAACATAATCCTTAGATGTTCCATACTTATTACAACCCAAATACCATTGAAAAGATACTTCTACAACATAATCCTTGAATCCTAATACATAAATACTTCAATACTTACACTTAAATGATTGAAATGGAATAGGTATTTACACGGTATAGAAGTAAATTACTCTTTCAGGGCATTGAGTTAGATAATTTCATGTTCCCCAAACATAATACATTTAACTCCTCAGAAATTTTTTACTCTATGACCTTATTTTTCACATATATAACATCTTACCATCCATTTGAGATATTATTATAGGTTATTATTCCCACCTTATTGACATGTAGGAAGTTGAATCTTCATTCCTATGTGTTCATTACCACATGAACTTTCATAAAAGTGTGTATTCCTTTTATTTGATGCTTTATAAATATCACCAAAGTTCACATTGTTAGTCATATATCATTATAGTTGATTAGGAAAAATCATAATATCTATCTATCTAATCATCATCCAAATTAGTTTCTCATAATCACTAAATTTTCAATCATATTTAGTGTTAACATGATTCCTTCTGATTCCAACAATTAACTAAAACCAAATTTCACAGTGTAATAAATAATAATCATGAAGGGGAACCACATAATCATGAAAAAAACACGTATAGGATGTCTAAATTATGAAACATTATTTAATATATGAAACCTTAGTTTTAACATTGGTCAGTCATAATCATCATTTATTTAAATCCTTTATGATGGTTTGTAAAGAGTTTGTGAATTTCTAAAGTGTATCCCCTATGATTTTCAAACCAGGTGTGTATTAAGACTCATTATCATGCACTAGGTGAATATTGAATCTAGATAAATGCACTCTTTTCAGATTTATTACCCCTAGGTACCTCTATGTCAGAGCCAAATCCACTTGTAGTATCCAGATACGGATGTAATTACTTGGAAACCACTTGATCTATCCTTTACCAAAATTCTAGGACATTTTACTATACTTTGACTCATCCTTAGACTTATCCATAAACATGTCCTTAGGGATCTCACTAATGTTTTATCATCCTAGTTTCAAAAGTTTAATTAAACCTTTCCTTGAGTACCAACTATAACGACCTAAGCTTCTCATACATGGATATTACATATTTTTAAATGAATATTCATTACATTACACAAACACATTCTTTAGGACCATGATAGTTTAGTTCCTTTTTAGACTTGGTGTACAATCTTCTAATTTGGTGAAAGATATTAAATATCTTGCATAAATATTTTACCCTTCAGTACTCTTACTTTAAACCTTTCTTATTAACATGGGGAAAGGTAACATGAGAAAGGGTGAACTCGGATGATCAGTAAGGGTAACCAAGGGAGATATATAAGCATAACATGAACAAGATGGTATGAGAACATAATCACAACATTTTAAAACCATACCCTACATACCAAATATCATAATCTTGAGCCATGACCTAAATATTGGAAGTTCATAAGATATAAATCAAAAGGTAATCAAAGAACATGAGCCATGAGAGTATAGCATTGACATAAGATATATATTTATGCAATACACATAATCACATAAAATCTTATGTCAAGGCTACCAAAAAATAAATCCATGACATGTTAGGATTGAGCTAACCACCCATGTACCTACTTTGAGCTTGGGCTAACCATTAATGTACCCTCCTTTTTAGGATTGGTCTAACCACCCATGTACCCTTTGATCTCATATAATATTTATAATTACCTAACTTATTGGAGGTAGATATAGGTCCCACCCATCGCATAATTAAAATCATACACATGAGTACCAGAAGATCATAAAACATACATCATATCATAACCCAATAAATGAAATGGGTGTCATAAATATTTCATCGTATCATAACCTATGGAAAAGCTATAGGTTTCATAATCATTTTATCATTTCATAATAGCATAACCTATGGACAGGGAAGTGGGTTTCATATAAATTTTATCATGTTATAACCCATAGAAGAGAAAAATGTTTTATAAACGTCTTTTCATTGTAAACATAAACCATTCAGAGAAAAAATAAGAATGGTATCCTCAGATCATATCCCCTATAAAGAATAAGTAACATCAAAGGATGTGATCTTAGATGGAAAATTATTTTAAAATATAAATCACTCAAAACATTTCTTGAGGAAAATAACCTTTCTTTGAAAATCAATTTTAAAAACTAAACACTATGAAATATTCTATAAATACCTTTATTTGAAAATAAACTTGAAAATTTATGAAGTAATATTTAAAAATCATTTAAAACAATTCTTTATGAAAATAGAATTTATTCATTGGAAAACACTTTTTAAAACATTTTAAAAAAATATTTAAAAATAATATTGAAAACCTATAAAGGAATATTTAAAGAAAATAATGGTCAAAATGGTGTGAAATTTCACTCCGGTTATACATGTCAAAAAAAATATTCCTTTCATAAATTTGGTATAATCCAAATGGTAATTATCTGAGAAATTACATGAATATTCATTTAAAAAAATGTAAAAATTAAAACATGGGAAAAAATATTTTAAAAATCATAGGATAATAAAAAAACATTTTTTAGAAAATATTCTTTTAGAAGAATATGGATTTCTAACTGAATAGCAAAATAAAGTTAGATTTTATTTAAAAAAATATCAATTATTTAAAGTACCAAAGAGTGGTAAAATGGTAATATTAATTGAAAATATCATGAATAACCATAGGTGAATAAAATTCATGAGCTTCTTGAGATATGGATGGTAATATTTTATCATCGGAAACATAATCATAAACAATACCTATAAACGATGAGATTGTAACATAAAATCATTACCACTTTGGTAACTTTTAATTATAATCCCCACGAAGGAATAAAATAAAATTGAACTTCAAATATCATTAAGATAAATAAATTCATGATTTTACATGTCAAATGTTTCTTCTGTACACCTCTTTAGAGAATATAGGTGCATAACATAATGTATGTCTCAAAGAAGGAAAACTGAGATAAAAATCCTTTACCTTAAGTCTTTGATTTCATTATACATGTTCAAACCTTTTGTATAATAAATATAATTTTATTATAAATATATTATATAACAATATTTATATATATCATACTATATATTATTTTCTAATGGCCTTTTATTACTTGTTCATTAATAATTTCATGTTAAAGTTATGTTTAGGTAATAACTGCTTTGTTTTTCGTATAAGTTTTGATTTTTTATTTTTGGTAATTTTAATTTTATCATGATTTAATTATCTCAAGAATGATAAAAATGATATAAATATCATATATATTTATTAAATATTTATTTAGAGTAAGACATAAAATTTAGTGATAAAAAATGAAATACATCATTCATGGAGATGGTAGGTCGTATGTACACATGAACATTGTTTCCATTTTATTATTAGATTGAAATGAAAAAAGTTAAAATATATATTATAAGTAAAAAATAATTTTTTATATTATATATATAACATATATTCATTACTCATCCTTATTACCTTCCATGTAAAGCATGAACAAATCACATTGCTTCGTGAGGCAGTAGTCCACCATACACACGAGTGATGTTATCGTATTCCCAAAAAATGGAAAGCATGAAGTTGTGTGTGATATAATAATTAAAAAAGAATAGTAATCTCATAAATACTGTTTATAAACAATAAATATATCATTATGAATAAATATGATGTGTGGTAATGGAAAAACAAATGACATCGGTTTGCGAGGTGGTAGTCCATCGTACAAACGAACGACAATTTCGTAACTTATTTGATGGAAGTGAAGATGGTTGTAGGTAATGAACTTAACATAAAAATATATTAGTATATTTAAGATAATGATATTACTATATCATAATGTTATTATAATAATTTTTATGTGGATTAAGAAATAAAACAAAAACGCTTGTTTATGAATGTTACCTCTTCTTTTGGTATCCACTATAAGTTTACACCAAAATCCTTCCTAGGTTACATTTATATAAAAAAAAATACTTCTAGTATTATATGATGTAATATGGGAAGTTATTTGTGTATTTATCATCCAAAATAAAAGGGTTTGATTGTGTAAATAGGAGAGGAGAAGGGGTGACCTTTTATAAGTAAGGTGAGGGGAACACTTGTAATTTTATGAAAGAAAGAATTACAACCACATTTTATTCATGAAAAAAGTCTCCCATAATGGAACATTATTGATCCTAGAAGGGATAATGTAAAACAATTTCCATCCAATGGGTTTTGGAAAAAAATTAGGGTCATTTTTTACCCTTATCATTTTAGTTTAATCCCCCGGTAAACCTATTTTTACCTTAACCACGATAAATCATTTTTTCTATTATTACTATTCATTTTTGTCAAAAATTGATTTAAAATTATTATATAGTATAAATTATTATGATTCAAAATATTTAATCCATTCTTTCAAATTGTATTCATATAAATGGAAATTTTTAATTTAAAATTAATCCCATAGACGCGATGAGAACGTGGGTTTTTAAAAAGAAAATGTTCAAAAGTTTACAAAGTTTTTATATCAAAATTCAATATTAAATTGATTCTAATGACTTAAATTTGATTAATGTATGTATAATTGAAAAAAAATACTTTAAAAAATTAAAATATAATTTTACTTTATAAATAAATTAAACGAAAATGCAATTTTCAATTAAAATTCAACAATTTTCACTATTCATCAAAAAATGAAACTTTTTAGAAAAATCACAAAAATTAACCATAAAATAATTATGGTATTAAGATTTAAAAAATAATTTTTTTTAAATAAATTTTATAAAAGTGGTAAAATTTAATTTTAAAATAATTGCGACAAAGGCGACAAAACTGCTTTTTAGAAAATACAGTTTTAAGTGTAAAATTGGATTTATTCATATCTCCTGTCTAGAAAACACATAATATGAAAGATAAACATTTTATTGAATATAAAAAATATAAATTTAATTTAAATAATTCACTAAAAGTGATTCATTTAATTTATTGAGGTAAAATGTGTTTATGTGCATAAAAATATTTTTTCAGAAAATGATTTTCTATAATTTCAAAACATTTTTATTTTCATTTATAATTAATTTTTCACCAAAAAATTCATTATATATACATATATAAACCATATATTTCCATTATTTAGTTAATATTATTTATATCCACTATTCCAACGGCTAGGTGATAACTATCATATTAAATAATAATATTTTAATCATATGTCATGTTTTGGTTAAAAATGGTGTTGCATGTATTGCAAGATAAACTCAGTATTGTGTGTAACACAATAAAAAATCAGTGTTTCATTTAATTAAAAATATATAAAATATTAAATTTATTTAAAAATAATAATTTCACAAAATCTTGGGGTGTTTTATAATATAACTTAATATTAATTTATAAATCCATTTTATGAATATAAAATTTCTTTTAATCATTATATTTATTATAAAAGTGAAATTAAAACATTTATATTTTAAAAAAATACAAAAAATTAATTTATCATTTATAAAACATTTATTTATGTGTACTATGTTTTAAATTTATCATATTTTTATTTTATAGGATTCCTAAATATTATTTTACCCTTGAATAAGTGATATTACTATTTTAATGGCCATATTATTATTCCTAACGATAAAATTACTATTCCAACGATCATGGTACTATTTCAATAGTTATATTACTATTACAATGGTTAAATTTGTAACTGTTATATGGGTTCCATAATTTCTATAAATACTAAATATTCCATTCATTGTTTACTCACTTCTATTTTCTCTCAAGGTTATATATATTTTCATTTTCAAGATAAATATTGTATTACTAATATTATGCTTCATTTCTACAGCTTTGTTTTTTAGGGTGTTTATTCTGGTGGATTAATCATATCTAAATTTTCATATATTAATTATCTTATTTTCTATTTTTATCCCATTGTAATATTTTCAAGCATTATGGCCATTTTGATTCTCTAAATTTAATGTTCGAATTAATATACTAAAATTTTGTTGGTTTCATCATATGGTGCATGTAATTTATAATACATTATTAAATATGACACAATTATAAGAAGGGATACTCCATTGATAAAATTTCATGTCGTTACACCTCACATGGATTAAGCTACTTGAAAACAAATGGAAAATGTGTCAGGTTTTGAATTGGAATAAAACTTTGAATAGCTTGGTCATATGGGATGGTAAACCACACACTAACCTCACAACATATCTTGGATTGACTTTTAGATCATCCACATTGATTCCTCATAATTTACTAGACCATGAAGGCATAGTGTGGCTTCAGTCATCTTTCTATTCCAATTCTAAAACTCATAAGATATTACCAAAATTAAAGATAATCTCATCCTGAATATAAATCTAGTTTATCATGAGGAAATCAATAACTCAAAAGAAAGACTCAAATCCAAACTTTCCTCGATAACTCAAGTCACATCGTGAAGAGGTGGTAATCAAGCACCCACTCACGAATTACTTCTTCAGTCATGACACATTTCTAATCTTCTTTATACCATGACTCACCCCAAATAACATAATGGATTTCAAGGAAAAGTTATTTATTTTAAGGAAATACCTACTCTGATACCATTTGTAACAAACTGGTATCCAAACCCATTCACCACTGACCTGAAGAGTATTCCTGATCCCCATCGGATGGAGACAAGAACTTGGGATTCCAAAAATAATATTTAGGATAAATTTCTACAAAAACATAAGATAAAAAAGTTAAGGTGCACAATGGAAACATCATTATATAAATAAATCAACATAACTATATCATGTACAATGAGATTTTACAAATAACAAAAGAAAAAAAAGCTACTTAAACCCATATCCTGATGGTTTATGACCACCCACCATATCCCAAGTCACCTACCCTCATCCAACCAAGCATGAATCCTCAAAGGAATATAATTAGAACATGAGCACATACTATAATAACATAAAGGTTATAAACAACAAACTGTACAAGTAGAGTGTGAGCTATAGAGTCCAATAGGATTTTACTAAATATTCTATGTAGTTTCATCATAAGGTAATCTAAATATTCTATTAGATTAATACAATAAATATACTAAAAGGATTTATATTTCATAATTGTAAAAATAAAGATCAAATTATAACAAATATGAGTTTAAATCCTAATTTTAAATATTTCAAAATCATTTATGAAACCAATGATGGAAACATTCCATTTCATCATTTAAAAACAAAACCTTTTCTTGAAAATATTTGAAAACCATTTCACAACATAAAGTCAGATAAATAAATAAAATGTAAGAACATACGATAAATATCAGAAAGTTGTACAAGGTTCAATACAATAGAGTCAAGGTGCATCATCCCAGTAAGTATATTAATCAAGAATGATAATCAATCAAGCAAGGAAACTCCAGTTCCAAGTAGTGACAATGAACACTTTCATATATCTGGTCTCAAGTATAAGGATTTCATAGGTAATACCTAGATATGAAACTGATTCCACCATAGTCTAGATAATCAATAATCAATAAATAATGACTGGTCATTGAGATTACAGTGAGTCGAAATGGGTTCTCAAGAAAACCAAGTATGTGCACACATGATTTCCTAATCTCACACTTATAGCTGAATCTCTTCAAATTCTCTACAGATACATTATCCGATGTATGATTCCTATAATAAAGCATAAATATATGTCATTTCATCTAACTATCTAAGTTAAACTGACCATTAAAAATAGGTGATTTATATAATCAAGTTATGAGTATTATATAGGAATTCCACATCAATATCAACATGGGCTCATACCCTCAATATTTCAATCATTCTCAGATCACATCTCACCCTCACCCTCAAACTTCCTTGAATTAAATAATAATTTTTTCAACCCCCATCAAAGCGAAGCACAATAAGTAAGTAAGTTAAAGAAAGGTATTTTCACATTTGTAGATCATCATAAAACACAAACCATGTTTCCAAACTATATCAATTTAAAATCAAGCCTTTATTTCCAAATAAACATTGAAAAGGGTTATCACACCCTATTCCTTTCAAAATCCATTATAAAAATTCCAAATGAACCTTTAAACAAAAACTTTCTTTCAAAAACATACCCAAGGAATTCAAAGTAAGTTTTAAAATTGAAAAGTCTTGAATTCATTTTAAAACATGGTTCAACACACTTTTCCACATGAATAAATCATTCTTTAAACAACACTCAAGGATTCCCATTTTATAAAAAAGGTCTCCTCATCATTTGAAAAATTAGATCATTCAAAAACTTGTGTAAAACATTTCATAAATCATCCCCTTTCATTTAAATCAATGCATTTCACTTTAGAAATATAAATCCAATCTAATCCCTCAATTTTACCAAAATAGCATTTAAAATATCTTTGAAAAGAAATCAAAACCAACATGGTATTCATATATTTATATATATATATAATATTGAGATGAATCAAGATCATGATAAATTATATCCATTCCACATTCAATTCATATATTAGAGGATCAAAGAATATTTTATGAAGAATTTATAGATAAAAATTTAAAAAATATGTGTTAGAAAATAAGAAACAAATATTTATGAATTTTTTCAACAACAATGAATTACAAAACAAAGGATCTTTATAAAAAAAACTACCATAATTATGAAATTTTAGAACTCCTAATGAGGGATAAAAAATATTAAATGTAGAAGTTACAAACCTCATGATTAATTAAAAAATTAAACACACCCTTCTAATAACCACCCAGTAGTCGGACACCCTAATCTTTAATAAAAAAAGATAGCAATAACAGTTTGAGTATTTTAAGAAATACACAGGGGGCATTCTAGTTTGAAGCACATGATCCCAAAATTAAAGACACCAATTAATTTGTTTTTTAATTGAATATTGAATGTGGAGGGTTTTAAAAACATTTAAAATTTGGGTTAGACCAGTTAAATGGGATAAATAATCAATTTCCAAAATTCCATCATTTAAAATCATTAAAAATAGTGCAAGAGGAAGAAATGAAAACTATATTTTTATTTATTTATTTTTATCAAAAATAGAGTTTTTTAAGTTTAAAATGGATTTACCCTTACCTAATTCATAGGTTTCGCATAAGGGTACTAAGTTAACCTTATGTATCCTTTGAAACCAAGGGACTTCTCTTACGCAACTCACCTTACCCTTATGCTACAGCTAGGTTACCCTTATGTAACCTTTAGAAAGGAAATGAAACCTTTATGAAGTTTTCTAAGTGCCCTTAACATGGAATTTTTAAACAAACTTTTACACTTACATGGGTAGGGTTTACCCTTATAAAGATCCAGTGCACTTACCCTTACATTACCCTTAGAAAAAAAGAGTTACCCTTACGCATTTTCAAGATTACCTTTACATAAAACATTTATACAAGATTTTACCCTTACAAAACTAAGGAAAACTCCTCTATACCTTTATAAAACTCATTAAAACAAACCCTTACCCTTAAATTTCAGCCTATTTACCCTTGAAAAACATATTTATACCCTTACATAGCATATAGAACCTCTATCCTACCCTTACACAACCTTCACAAATCACCAGTTCCCCTTATGAAACTCATGAAAACTACTCTCTAACCTTATGTGACTTAAGGAAATAAGGACTTACCTTTAAAAAAATCCTAAAAATTAACATTATATAAAGGTAGGAGGGACTTCCCCTTACACGGACCCTATACCATGTATAAGGGATAAAATTTAGTTAAAAATAATTTATTTATCTTTTCATAAAAAGGATTTCAGAATAAACCAAAATGGTATTTAATTATTTAAATAAAGTGTATGTTAAATTAAAAGATGAAAAATCTAGAATTGGTTGTTCAAAAATTTGTTAAGGATATAGTGAAAAATCTAGAGTTTAACAGGTGGTAAAATAGACAAAGGTTCAATCAATAAGTTATTCAAAAATAACCTAAAGGTTTTAAGGTGATAAATAAAGCCAAGAATTCAAAAGATGAAGCTATTTTCATGAGTTTAGGTGAATATTCTTGTCCCAATAAGTCCTTTTTGGATAACATAGAGAAAATATGGGGAAAATTTCATTTAAAATGGGAGATTATAACTCATAAGATATCCCCATGCATTTTAGTGAGAAATGGGGTGAAATTGAAAATTTAAATATGAGAATTTGGAGATCTTTTTAATTTTATTGAAAATGGGGTGAGAAGAGTTCATCATAAACCCATATATTATTTTATAAAATTTGGATTTAAATGTTGGATTAGGATTTATGGTATTATTTTCAATAAAATTAAAAGTGGTAAAATTTTGAAACCAGGTGGTTGTGTGTTAGATCTGTAAGAAATAACTATTTAATTAGTTGAAAACTAAGTCAAGGTTAACTATATATAAATATATTGATCTTGTATAAGATTGGATTAACAGTGATTGGTTAATATATACATGGGAACCACATTTGGTGAGTAATTCATGGTAATTACATATATAGAAATAGATTTTAAAGATGGTCATGTCATATCTTGAGAGGAAGAAATGAATCCATGAGAGTGGTTATATTATGGAGATTTTGAATGAATACACCTTTATAATTCTAGATATCAAGGTCATGTTATGAGTATATTATGAGATAAATCATGATAATGAAATAAGATTTGGTGGATAGTTTATGTGATTAACATTTATTATTCTAAACCATTGAGGTATTAGAGAAAGTATGATAATCCTATTGTGGCCCATTAAGTGTTCCACTCTATGAAAACATGCTCCACCATGAAAAGGGGAACCATGGAATGGAAACTGTATATGAACAAGGCCTACGATAAAGTAGAATTACATTTTCTTAGATTCATGATGCTGAAAATGGGTTTCTCCTCAAAATGGACAGATATGATCATGCATTGTGTATCGTCGGTCTCTTTCCGTATTAATGTTAATGGGGTGCTTACTAGAGGCGTCTCCCCTTCCTGAGGCCTACGCCAGGGAGACCCTCTTTCCCCATTTCTTTTCATTTTTTTGGATGATGTTTTTTCTAACCTCATTTCCAGGGCAGCATCCTCACATAAAATTCATGGGGAAAAGGTTTGTCGTGCAAGCCCACCGGTGTCACATCTCTTTTTCACCGATGACTGCCTTATTCTTTCTAGATCCACCCATAATGAGTGCCTTGATATCGACCATGAGATCCACCAATACGAGAGGACCTTAGGGCAAACAATTAATCATGGTAAGTCAAAAGTCTCATTCAGCTCGGGGGTACCACCATCCAAAAGGGAAGAACTTTGTGCCGCTGCAGGCATTCATATGGTTGAGAAGCACCAGAAGTACCTCGGGCTACCCACGGTGATCGGCAGATCCAAAAAATAAATCTTCGCATATATGTTGGACAGGATCGAGAGAAAAATCCTTGGCTGGACCCCAAATAGAATTTCCAAAGACGGTAAGAAAACCCTCATAAAAGCTACTCTTCAGTCTATCCCCAGCTACTTCATGTCCCTGTTCAAACTTCCCGCTGCTGTCGTTAACCAGATCCACTCATGTACTGCCAACTTCTGGTGGGGAAAAAACAATGGATGGAATAAAATTCACTGGATCGCCTGGAATAAACTCTGCAAACCCAAATTGGAGAGAGGAATGGGATTCTGGGACCTCTCTCATTTTAATGATGCACTGCTGGCTAAGCAAGGATGGTTCCTTATTAACATCCCATCCTCTCTGTGTGCGTGGGTCCTCCGAGAAAAATACTTCCCCCACAAGGATTTCCAGGATTCATCTCTGGGCCCCCGACCTAGCTTCCTCTGGAGAAGTTTATGGGGATCCTGAAGTCTCCTAAATAAAGGGTTAGGTTGGAGGATTGGGAATGGATTAACTGTTAATATTTGGACTAACCCTTGGCTGATTGACATGGAAGGTGTTTGGGCATCATCCCCTACTCAACCAGGCTTCGAAGGGGCCACTGTTCGATGCCTTTTTGCTGATAATGGGAATGGGTGGTGCATAGAAAAACTTCACTCGTGGTTAAACAAAATGGGAAAAAAGGCTTATCCTGAGTATCCCTTGTGTGCCGGATGCAGGCCCTGACCAACTCTACTGGATCAATGACATCTCGGAAACCTATACGGTAAAATCTGGTTATCGGCTCGCCCTCTATTCTCAGTCAGACGAAGGTGTTGGAAGCCCTGGGAACAGCTATGGAATCTCAATGTCCCACCAAAAATCCGCCACTTCTGGTGGTAGGAATGCTCTGGCACCCTCCCGACCAAGGACCTTCTCGTCCGCCGTCATATTTCTAGCGACATGATGTGCCCCTTCTTCCTAAACACCCCTGAAACTCCCCTCCATGCTATCATCCAATTCCCAGGGGCAAAGGAGGTCTGGCTCAAATGGGGCTCTTGTACGAATCTCTCATTGGACGTGGTATCGGACCTCCCTTATCTTCTGATGCGATGGTGCTCCTCCTTTTTCCAGACAAAGCGGGGTCTCTCTGCATTTTGGCCTGGATCATTTGGCTACGGCGCAACGATGCCATTTTCAACCACTTCATCAAGCCCCCCGGTTTCTGGACTGAACGGGCATCTTCTTGGATTGAGGGATGGAAGCATCACAATGGACATCAAAATCCTTTTGGAACCCCTTCCTCTTCTTCCCATTGGCACCCTCCACCAGAAGGGAGTCTCGTGATTAATGTGGATGCGTCTCTTCCCAAGGATAAACCTATAGGTATTGGTCTCTTGGCCCGGGGCCATTTTGGGCAGACCATCGTAGCCAAACATGTATCTCACCATGTTCTTTGGGAACCTGTGGTTTCTGAAGATACCGCCATCCTCGCTGGGATGATGTTCGCTAAAGATCACGGATGGGATGCAATCCACCTGGAATCGGACTGTCCCACCATTTTTAAGGCTATCAACCTCAACAATGGCGGCTTCCGGCCTTTTGGCTCACTCATCAGGAAAATCCAATCCCTCCGTAAAAGCTTCACAATTCACACCTTCTCCTTTATCAAAAGGGATAGAAACAAGGCTTCCCATTAGGTGGTGGAAGCTGGCCCCCCTAACAATGACCAACTCTGGTTGGACCACTTTCCTTCATGGTTATGCGATTGTACTTCCACTGATCTTCGAATTTAATTATTATGTCTTTTGTCAAAAAAAACTATAGAAGATGAGTTTTTTTTAAAATGTAACATAGCTAGGTTTGTTAAGGATACATAAACTTTCACTATGAATCAAAGTTTTAGGCTATAATGTGTTCAAGATCATATAGGATTCAATAAGATTTAGAATATTATTTAGAGATATTCAAATGAATTTTAAATGATATTATACTAGATTTTTTAGATTTTTATTTTACTTAGAATTGTTCTATAGTTGAGAAGATCATGCCATATAATGGATGGAGTTGAGTAATATCATGTCATATATAAGATCATCATACCTTTAATATAAGACTTCAATAATATCTAGAATATTTATTTAGAATTTAAAATAACGATATTTGGAATGTTCTTGAGAGGATATAATTGGATTAATTTAAGGAGTTTGACTATATATAAATTTTAGGTATGCATTGTACAATCATGTTGATATAGATTAATCCCAAACATAAAATTAAGGGTTGGAATCTTTGAGATATTTATAAAAACTTCTTAAAATGTTTTTGAAAGAAAAATGGGATGACAGATACACATTGAAATATTTTTTCCAGAAAAAAGAGAATATAAAATAAAATATATTATTAAATTTGGTTTCTTAAGAGGAGACTTTGGGGAAAGTAGATTATTGAAATATCTAGACAAGTTAAGAACAATAAAAAAGGCATTTCATTGACACATCCAACTTCCTAAGGAATTGAAGATGTATCATAACAAAGATAATTCCAATGTGGGATTATCTTCATCTAAAGGAAAAAAGTGATGTTATCTTGTTCTTGTGTAGGAAAATAGATTAACAGTCACATTTATAAATCATTATCATTGGTTCTTAAAGTATTGGAAGATAAGTGAACATGTACTATAATAGAGTATTAATTATAGAGTTATTTTGTAAGTATAATTACATGTTGATATAGAAGAAAACATTATCTCTATAAAATTTTGAATAGAACCTCACTTATATAAACTGAAATTTACTTTTTTAGAGTTGGTTCCCTATAACCAAATTATATATACTTTATTATTACCTTTATTCATAGTCTTGAATATTAATAAAATACTTATCACATTATGATTTTTATTTTGTACGACATTGTATGTGATAATTCCCTAAGAGTAATTGTCACACTGAAAGGTCATAGAAATTTCACACTATGATGAGAACATAGAAGTTACATGATGGTATTATTAAATATATGATCTATTGTCTGATAAAATAAATTTTAAGACAAAAATGGTATAGGATATTAGGGTTGGAGACTCAAAGGACTTTTAGGTGTCTTCTCATGGTGTAATCCCTTAGTAATTTCTATTATATGAGATTATGAGATTAAGGCCCACTAGTAGGAAATCCAAATTTATATGTGTCATTGGATGTTCCTATATTTGGACACCTATATTGGTCCTTAAACTTTAAGATTATTATTAATGAATTTTATGAGTCATGTGATCTGATGTATTGAGAAAACTGTTATGATATATTTTCGTGGTGAAGTAGGATACGTTGCGTACATCCTGAGTAATATTTCATTAATGAATAATGTGAGAAAAAAATTCACTTCTTTAATCGAAGTTGATATATCAGGCTATTTAATGGAAATGATATATCCTAAATAAATCCACGCTCGTGGTGTTTTGTAGGAAATTTCAATTTTCAGAAAATCAAATTAACATACATCAAGCACAAGGGTTGATGGAATTGGCATGAAACCCACTTGATTATATATATTTTTGATAAAAAGATAATATTAATCATTAATCATTCGAATGAATTTTTATATCATTGCAACATTAAATTCTTTCTATATGGGTTATTTGGCATGTTACAAGATGATAACCTTAAATCTTGGGATACTTCTCCTAATACCACTAAGAAAGAGGCCCAAATGGTCACACACTGAGTGTATCTTGAACCTTAGTTAAATAATATTATCATTTATTATTTAAAATTTTGAAAAAATATTATTATTTCATGTTGTTTATTAATTATTCATGTTTTCTTTATTGTTTATATTCTATTACCAGTTATTCGAGAAAATATTTCCTGAGTGGAATATTTAATAAATATTAATTTTCTATTTAGTGAATATAATATTCTTTTATTTATTTGTGAATAATATAGTGATATTTATTTATAAAATAAATAGTTGTTATTTAATATATGATAAATATTATTGAGGAATGTAAAAGTGAGTTTATTGGTCTGATGATAAATAATATATATTGAATATTATTTAAATAAATACTATTTAATTTAATTTTCTTACTTTTTTCATGTCAATAAATAATAATATTATTATTATAGACATGGGGTTTTTCATGGATTAAGAAAAATAATAAGGGAACATATCAAATTATTATTTTCTAACTCTAGCAGTATATAATCCCAATTATATTATTTCTTAAGGTATTACCATTTTCATTTGTTGTCCACAACAACATTTGGAGATAATTATCTCAAATCCATAGAGATATCCCTCTCCAAGAATGCTCTCAAGAATGGAGAGTGATCCTCCTCCTACACTACTCTCAAGTCTATAAAGATCTAAGAAACCCCCTACTTGAAAATATTCTTAGTGTGATCAAATGATAATGATTTAAGCATTAACATATGCTACACTAACACCTAGATATTCCTATGGTGACATTTGGAGGTTCGTGTAGAAC
The DNA here is from genome assembly GCA_963277665.1 of Viscum album. NCBI lineage: Eukaryota > Viridiplantae > Streptophyta > Magnoliopsida > Santalales > Viscaceae > Viscum > Viscum album. The sequence continues at coordinate 339,726,291 of OY728161.1, read as the reverse complement.
ATTTGTGGATCACCACTAGAGGGAATCTATTCTTGAATTTTACAAATGATAGTACAACGTATAAAAATTTTCTGATTCATCAATAATGTAAGAATTCATTACAAGTTAGTTCTTTAATTTTTAAAATAATTATAAATAATATGCGATGATCCTGTATTTTTGTTCATGTGTTCTCTCTTTAATTAATATTTAATTAAATTCCATTAATAATGATGTTAATCATCACTTTACATCTCAGATTAATCATCAATTATGAAAAAATGTTGATTTTTTCATTCCCTGTCTGGTGGTTCCCCTATACCCAGAACCTTCAAGTGGTATCAGAGTGGTTATATACTTATTTATAATTATTTAAAAATCATTGATTGATTTATGCATTTATCACTAGCTTCTAATTTTAGTTTAATCATTGTTTAATCTAAATCATATCATATTCTCTTATTCTTCTTCTTCCTTTCAAATATAATCAAATTGATTAATTTTATAAATAAAATACATTTTAAGAAATCATCTAGAGGTGCCTAAGATTCTATCTTATTAGCACAAGAGTACATGTTGTGTAGCACATTGGTAAATGTTGTGTACATGTGCTCAATGAACCATGAATTAATCCATAATTAATTCAAGATGATTGTATTAATTACATGTGGTGTGTATTTAAATACACCATGTGTTGACAAATCTTTGATGGCATGTGATCAATTGGACTACACAGTGTGTAACATCCATGCACAATGTGTAGTCCTTTAGTCAAAGACATGTTGTGTATTGTAACTTCATGCCCCTCCTAATTGTCTTGAGCTTAGGTATAAGTTATACTTGGCCTTATGAAATATCCCCAAGGCGCAACAGGCTGGAAATAAATTCCAAGGGTGTCATGAACAGGGGGGGTTTTATAACAACCCTGCTCTTTATTACACACTTAAACATGATTTATTGCATAAAATTTTCACTTGATACAACATAGAAGATCAAGAGGTCTAGTTTCTTTGGGGCTTTGGAACATTACATAATGAATTAAAACATGAAACCCGACATGTTTTTGAAAACTTACTTTACATGACCACTACGTTCTCTTATACTTAGCATTGCATGGGATAACCTGAGGACATGCATAAGAAAAGGGTGAGCTATAAAGCTCAATAAGAGAGTAAACAAGGCATAACATGAATATTACAATATATGTTAGGAAATAAGCATATCAATGGAGTAAAAGGGAAAAATGAACATAAAGGCATGATATATCATGATTATCATAACATGGAAATGTGGCAACAACACTTAACATGGTATTAGCATGAGCTAAGGCTCATTGCATGTGGAGCATGAGTAAACCCTCATTGAACTTAAATTAGTATGATAAAATCCTCATTGCACTATAATTATCATGAGAAAATCCCCATTGCATGTGAAGTATCATGATACTAATCTTTACCCAATGCATTGGAGCACTATCAGGGCACACCGTTCTTAAACATTTCATTTCATGCATAAGTGTGCCACATGGATCATAAAACATGGATTCCTTAAACATCATAATTTATTCCATGATAAAGGAAATGTAGAATTCAGACATGAAACTATATAATAAATAATTAAATGTGTATAAATTTGAATACCATTTATAGATAAATGGGCATGGTATTCACTACACAATAACTTTGGCTTGAAAAAATGTAGTGCAATTTTGGCAGCATAATAGCGTGACATAAGAATTCATAAAAATGGTTGATGAGATAAAAAGGGGTTCCCCATAATATGTACATAAAATGGAAAGTAAGGGGGTCATATAGATACATTTTCCAACATAAGTAATGGAATTTGGATTCATAAAACAAAAGAATTTCTTGAATGTAAATGAGGAGAGAGAAATTTCTTACAGAATTTCGGCATGATAACGGGTGTAATGGGAGGCATTAACGAGAGATAAAGAGTTATATAATCAATTAAAATATAAGGAGTGAATTATGGTGGAGGTGGGAAATCATACCCCAACATTTTTAATTTAAATCAAAAGGATATAACAATATGAAGAAACTTGGACAAAATTTAGAAAGGAAGAAATCCCTTACTTGGAAGTGTGATCCCAAAGGCTTGGGATAGATTTGAGAGAGGATTCATGGGAGATTGGGGCTCCATGGGAGGATTCTAGAGAGATGAGGGTAGAGTTTGGACAAACTCCAAAGGCATTGAGTGAAGAGTAAGTGGGAGATTGGGTGGGTTTATATAAGAAAGGAGAGGGAATTATTTATTATTTAGGTTTGGGACACCACACATTAAACTAATCAAAACTACAAACCAGACCATGGTTTTTGACCTTGGTTTTTTCAAAAGGGGAGCGGAAAACAATATTTTATAATTTCAATGTCCGAACTTTTTAAAATAATAAGTTTGATTATGTGGAGGTGAGTCACACTCTCAAGGAAACCAATTTAAAAAGATAAAATGTTTTATAAATCTTGGAAGGTCCACTAAGGCTTTGTAAAATAAATCAAATAAACCTAAAATCACATTATTTTATTGGTAAGACATATATTATCCAAACATAATGTTTATAGAATTTTATTACATCACTATTGGGTTATTATGATGTCATAACACACATTATATATTTAAACGGTGTTTAATTTTTACACAAAAATTCAAATACCTCAAAAAATTATGAAAAATTCACCATTGCATAATTTTGACATCCTGATTCAAAAAATAATATCCATTTTATCTAAATAATGTTCTAAATATATAAATTTTTACTTTTAAAATAAAAAGTGATATTTATCGAAAATTCACGGGTTTTGATAAAAATGTCTTTCAAACCTTAATAAAAATTACAATTGTATTCATAAAAATGATGTGATCATTTATATTTAATAAAAATTAATTTAGTAATAATATTTTATTAAAATTTTATTTAATTAAAAAATCCATCAATTCATCAAAATAGAATTCTTAATTGTATATTAATTAAAAAAATACTATTTGTGCTTTAAAACTATATACAAAGTAACAATAATAAAATGAATGTATATTATTTATTATATACAAATATAATGAACATAATCATAGTGCTAGGGTCATGTTACATAACCCCTTATAACACCCACATAAGACCGAAGGGTAATGTGTGCGATGGTGACAGACTCTTGGGGTGGCTTGTATAACATCTCTCGATTGGTAATCTCTATCAAATTCCACTTCTCCTATAGGTGGTTCTGTTTGAGCTTAACATGTTGAAATTTGGATTGGGCTTAGTCTAGAGCAAAAACTAATGAAACCACCTACTTTCTGAGCTTTGCCAAATGGGCTTTATATGAGGCAAGTCTACTGGATGAGGTCATCGCTTCCTTTGTCTGAGTAAATCGAATTTATTAAAGCCTTATATTTATACTAATAATGTAAACATTTTTCAACGGATATATTAGAAACGGTCACAATTCATAAAGGTATCTTAAAAATACAAAATAGTAAAACCAAAGAAGTTAATATGTTATATAACCATTTCACATAATAATACATTTAATTAGATCAAAAGAAGTTTTCGTTAATGAATTTTTGGGTCATTACAATCTTCCCCCCTTAAGAAATTTCACCCTCAAAATTTCCTTTTCCCACACTAAAACAGATGTGGGTAACTCTACTTCATCACTTCCTCTTATTCCCACATCTCTTCTTCAAACTTGTGTTTTCACCACAACACCTTGACGAGGGGCATTGTCTTATTTTGTAGAACTTTTTCTCTATGATCTAAGATCTTCACTGGTTGATCCTCTTAAGAAAGATCATATTATAACTGTACTACCTCTAAAGAGAGTACATGTGAAGGGTCTGGTATGTACTTCCTTAAGAGAGATACATGAAATACATCATGTACTTTGTCCATGGTAGGTGGAAGTGTTAGTTGATAGGCCACAACCCCGACATGATCAATAATCTCGAAGGGGGAGATATACCTAGGACTTAACTTCCATTTCTTTCTAAACCTTATGAAATTTTTCCATGAACATTTACATAGAAATACCATGTCTCCAACTTTAAACTCAAGGTCTCATCGACGGTTATCTTCATAACTCTTCTGTCGACTTTGGGCTGCCTTGATATGTTGGTTAATGGTTTTCACCTTCTCCACTATTTCTTTGACCATTTTAGGTCCTATCAACTTATACTCATCGACTTCATCCCAACACACTGGTGTTCTGCACCTTCTCCCATAAGGGGCTTCATATGGTTTCATTCATATGCTCAAGTGGAAATTGTAATTGTAGTAGAATTCAACCAGTGGAAGATGTTGGTAACATCCTACTTTAAAGTCCATAGAACATGATATTAACATATCTTCCAGTGTCTGAATAGTTCACTCATATTGGACATTAGTTTGAGGATGCTAAGCCGTACTAAAGTTCAGTTCAGTGCTTTGAGCATGTTAGAGACTTTTCCAGAACTTCAAGGTGAATCTAGGATCACAATCATATATAATAAACAGTGGTACTCCATGAAGACTTACCAATTATTTTATGTAAATCCATGCAAGTTTATCCAATGAGAAGTCCTCTCGAATCATGATAAAGTGAGTTATCTTCGTAAGATAATCCACAACAACCCATATATCATTGTTTCCTCTAGATGTCCTTGTAATTCTAGTGACAAAGTCTATGGTAATGTTGTCCCACTTCCATGTTGGTATGGGTAGTGGTTTCATCATCCTCTTAGACTTTTTCCTCTCAGCCTTTACTTGATGACATATCAGGCACTTTGATGTATATTCAGAAATATTCCTTTTCATATTGTCCCACTAAAATTTTTCTTGGAGATATTGATACATCTTTGTGCTCCCTGGGTCAATAGAGAAGGTTGAGCTATGCACGTCATCCAGAAGCTCCTTCTTTATCTCTGGATTGGATGGTACACATAATCGTGACCCAAATCTCACAATTCCTTCCTTGTCGACCATGAACTCTGAGGATTTACCATTTCTAATAGCTTCCACCCTTTTCAGAATTTCTACATCCTTTCTTTGGGCATCCTTTATTTTCTCCATAAGGTATGGTTAAGCAATCATTTGATAAAGGATTGATGATGTTACTCCCTAAATGATTCCCATGTCCATCCTCTGTAAATCTAGGAATATTGTATGCTTTTAAAGTCTCATCATTGATAAAGATGTAGGATACTTTATACTTAGAGAATCTTCCACCTTGTTTGCCTTACAGGGATGGTGGTGGATTGAGCATTCATAATCATTGATGAGATCTATCCATATTATTTCATGCATATTAAGCTATTTATGTGTGAATATATACTTGAGGCTCTTATGATTAGTATATATCTCACACTTCTCCCCATAGAGATAATGCCGCCATATTTTCAACACAAAGATCACAGCTGTTAACTTCATATCATGCGTGAGATAGTTTTTCTCATGGATTTTCAACTACCTTGAGGTGTAGGCTATCACCTTATCATTTTTCATCCACACACAACCCAAGAACTTCTTCTAAGCATCACTAAATACCACAAAAAGTTCTCCACTCATGGGTAATGTGAGTACAGGCATAGTGATAAGCCTCCTTTTTAACCCCTTGAAGCTATTTTCGCATTCATCACTCTAAGAAAACTTTACTCCCAAGTTAGCTTGGTAAGAGGGCTGGACAATCGGGATAAATTTCTCACAAATTGGAGATAATATCTAGCTAACCCCAAGAATCTAAAAATATATGTTACCGATGTTGGCCTTGTCCATCCCTCAATTACAGTTATCTTGGAGGGATCCATAGATATCTCATTTCTTGTGATGATATGAACCAAGAATGAGACCTACTTCAACCAGAACTCACACTTGTTGTACTTTTCATAGAGCTTCTCCTTCTACAAAGTCTCTAGTACAGTTCTTAGATAATCCTCATGACCCTCCTTGGTTTTGGAGTATTTTAGAATATAATCTATAAATACTACCACAAATTTGTCAAGTTAATATCTAAAGACTCTATTCATCAAACCCATAAAGATTTCTGGAGAATTAGTGAGTTTGAAAGGCATTACTATGAATTCATAGTGCTCATATCTTGTACAAAAAACAGTCTTGGGGATGTTTTTCTTCTTCACCCTTATTTGATAATATCTTGACCACAAATCATCCTTGAAGACATATTGTGCTTAACGCATCTGATCAAACAGGTCATCAATTCATGTAAGAGGATACTTTTTCTTTATCGTTATTTTGTTCAACTCACGATAATCAATACAAAGGTGCATTGACCCATCCTTCTTCTTGATGAAGAGGACCGGTTCACCCCATGGTGAAGCACTTGGGCATATAAACCCTTTATCTAGATTCTCTTGTAGTTGTTTCTTCATCTCCTCAAGTTACAAAACATCCATTCTATATGGATTATTGGATATTGGCAACGGCCCAGGTATAAGGTCAATTGAGAATTTAACATATCTTCTAGGAGGAAGACCAGGAAATTACTTGAGAAACACTTCAGTGAATTCCCTCACAATAGGCATGTATTCAAGGACGGTTTCCTCCTTGGACACAATCATATGAGCTAGATACACATGCTCATAGGGCAGTAATATTCATGCTTGATATGATGGTGCTAAATAATATTCATCTTCCTCCTTTCACTTGTATATAATCAGGGGTTTATTCTCCATATGGAGAGTGATTTCCCTCTCACAAAGATTTATGTTGGCTCAATATAAGGAAAGTCATGCCATGCCAAGAATTGCATCAAATTCCACCATATGGGGTATTATGAGGTTCACTAAGAAGTTCAATCGACCGATTATAATAGGGGAGGAGTTATATTCATGGGATTCAATGATTTCAACATTTTTCGTACTCTCCAACATCTTTACCTCCATGATTTGTGGTGGTTTTGGGATTTTTCTACTAAACTTTTGGGATACAAAATAATGCGTAGAACCAGAATCAAAAAAGTATGTTCACTATTCTTGAATAGATAACTAGCGTACCTATCACCACTTCATTTTAGAGTTTCACTTTGGAAGTAGTGAAGGAAAAAAGCTCACCCTTGGTGCCTTGGAGGTTGTTTGTTGCCTCTGAAAACCCTTGGCTTAGAGAACTGATTTTCAAGGTGCCCTGATTTTTTTCATTTGAAGCAATGAACAACATGTTGAGGTTTGAGCAGAGCGTTCCTCTTCTCAGTTGCATCCATGGGTTTTTCTTATTGGTATTTAACGTTTAGGTTCCCTTCTCTTCCACACCTAAAGCATTTCCTCGTCCCCTTCAGTCAGTTTTCAGGGTTCTTCTTTCCACACCTTTATCAAGTGGGGTGCTGTATTTTCTTAGCATCATTGGATTTATCCATTGGACTTCTAGAATTGAAGTCCTCCTTATGATTCTTATCCCCATGATACCCTTGAGATTCTCTGATCTCCATTTCGACCTTGAAGGAACATCGAACAATTTCCTCATAACTATCGAAGTCACAGATCACTATGCTTTCTGCAGGCTAGGTTTTATTCCACCAAAGGAGCGGTCAACTTTGCATTCGGGGGTAACGACAAAGCTGGAGGCATATCATGCAAGGCTTGTGAAGTTTTCCTTGTACACTCTGATAGATTCATCGTCTTTTTTCTTGAGGGCAAGGAAGTCCCTTTCTATGTTAATCTAAAGGGTGCGAGGAAAAATATTTATCAGGAAACATTTTTTGGAAATCCTTCCATTACAAAGCCTCGATCTCCTCCTCAAGATTTGTATTTTTTATCAATGCACACCATTGATCTACTTCACCCTCTATACTATAAGAAGCTGGAATAACCTTCTCTTGTTTGCAACATTGAAGGATGGAGAATATCTTTTCAATGGAGTTGATCCATTATTCGTTGATTGAGGGATCGAATGATGCATTAAAAGTAGGAGGCCTTTGTCTCATGAAGCTCTCGATAGAGACTTATTCTTTCTTAGGGAGGGTTGGACATTCCTCTTGAACCATGTTTCTATTCAAGTATTGAGTTAACTGAGAGATTATCATGACAAATTTCGTGATTCCTGCTCCCATCAGATTGGGTATCTCATTAGAACAGATGCCACATTGGTCTTCGCATCAATTGTTAGCCCGATTCATCCTATTACCAACCATTGGTTGGAATAAATGGAAATTCAGGGGTAACAAATAAAGGGTAATCCAAGGACAAAACAGATGACTTATAAATAACTTTTATTTCCTCAACTTATGAATCTATAGGCTTCAATATATGTTATCCATGATCTACTTTCTAACATATATTCTTAGGGGCATTTTTTTAATTCCCTTAATAATGGTTCATACTAAGCTTGTGAATTTACGAAATCATATCCCCAAGGACTTTCATAACCAAGAGTGCATCAAGGCCCGTTGTCGTGTACTAGGATTCCCCAGGTCAAGCCAGAAATTCCATGTCAAGGTTTTCACTCCTAGGTACATCTGTGACATATCCGCCTCTACATGCTCATATCTAGACAGGGATATATTTTTTTGATAAGCCACTTACTCAATACTCACCAAAAATTAGGGATGTTTTTTTATCATACTTAGTATTAAACCTAAGACTTTCATTGGGTTTTTCTAATCCTAATCCCAAAAATAACTAAATCTATCCTCTGATACCAACTATAAAAATCATGCTCTTTATTAAACACTTAAACATGATTTATTACATAAAATCTTCACTTGATATAGCATAGAAGATTAAGAGGTCTAATGTATTTGGGGCTTAGTAACATTACATAATGACTTAAAACATTAAACATGACATATTTTTTGAAAACTTCCTTTGCATGACCACTACATTTCCTCGTACTTAGCATTTCATGGGATAACTTGAGAACATTCATAAGAAAAGCGTGAGCTATAAATCCCAGTAAGGGAGTAAAAAATGCATAAAATGAAGATTAAAATACATGTTAGGAAATAGGCATATGAATGGAGCACAAAGGAAACATTAACATAAAGGCATGATATAGCATGATTATCATAACATGGAAAGGTGGAAAAAACACTTAACATGGTATTAGCATGATCCAAGACTCATTGCACATGGAGCATGAGAAACCCTAATTTCACTTTACTTAGAATGAGTAAATCCTCATTGAACTTGAATTACCATGATAAAATCCTCATTGCACTTGACATATCATGATACTAATATTTACCCAATGCATTGGAGCACTATAAAGGCACATCCTTCTTAAACATTTCATTTCATGCATAAGTGTGACAAATGAATCATAAAACATGGATTCATTAAAAATCATAATTTATTCCAAAATAAAGGAAATTTGGAATTCATACATGAAACTATATAATAAAAAATTAAATGTGCATAAAGGTGAATACCATTGATATATAAATGGGCATGGTATTCACTACACAATGACTTTATCTTGGAAAAAACGTAGTGTAATTTCGACAGCATAACAACATGACATAAGAATTCATAAAAATGTTTGATGGGAGATAAAGGGGTGTATAATCATTTGTACATGAAATGGAAAGTAAAGGGGTCATATAGATACATGTACCAACATAATTAATGGAATTTGGATTCATAATACAAAAGAATTGCTTGAATGTAAATGTGGAGAGAGAAATTCCTTACCGAATTTCGGCATGGTAACAGGTGTACATGGGAGGAATTAATGAAAGAGAAATAGGTCTATCATAAATTCAAAAAAAAAGGAGGGTAGTATAGGGGATGTGAAAAATCATACCCTAATATTTGTAATTTAAAGCAAAATGATATAACAATATAATGAAACTTAGACAAAATTTAGAAAGGAATTAATCCATTACTTGGAAGTGTGATCCCAAAGGCTTGAGAGAGGATTAAGAGAGGATTATTTGGAGCTTGGGGAACCTTGGGAGGATTATAGAGATAGTAGAGAATAGTTTGGACTAACTAAAAAGGCTTTGAGTGAAGAGAAAGTGAGATATTGAGTGGGTTTATATAGGAAAGGAGCGGGAATTCTTTACTAGTTAGGTTTGGGACACCACACATTAAAATAATCAAAACCAAAAACTGACCCATGGTTTTTGCTCATGGTTTTTTCCAAAGGGGAGTGAAAAGCAATATTTGATAAGTCCAATGGCCAAACTTCTTAAAATAATTGGGTTTCTTATGTGGAGGTGAGTCACACTCTCTAGGAAATCAATTTTAAAAGATAATATGTTTTATAAATCTTGGAGGGTCCACTAAGGATTTGTAAAAAAATCAAATAAAACAAAAATAACATTATTTTAATGGTAAAACATATATTGGACGAGCATAATGTTTATAGTATTTTATTACATCACTATTGGGTCATTATGATGTCATAAAACACATTATATATTTAAACAGTATTTAATTTTTACCCAAAAATTCGACTTCCTCAGAAAATTATGAAAAATACACCATTGGATAATTTTGACGTTCTGCTTCCAAAAATAATATCAATTTTATCTAAATAATTTTCAAAATATGTGAATTTTTACTTTTAAAATAAAAACCTACATTTATCGAAAATTCAATGGTTTTAATAAAAATGACTCTCAAACCTTAATAAAAATTACAATTGTATTCATAACAAATTATAAAATAATTTATTTTTTTAATAAAAATTAATTTAGTAATAATATTTTATTAAAATATTATTTAATTCAAAAATCCATTAGTTCATCAAAATATAATTCTTAATTGTATATTAACGAAAAAAGATATTATTTTTTCTTTAAAAACTATTTACAAAGTAACAATAATAAAATGATTGTATATTATTTATTATATACAAATATAATGTACATAATCATAGTGTTAGGGTCTTGTTACATAACCCCTTATAACACTTGCATAAGACCGAAGGATAAGGTGTGTGATGGTGACAGACTCTTGGGGTTGCTCAGATATCATCGCTTGGGTGGTAATATCTTTCAACTTACACTTCTCCCGTAGGCGGTTTTGTTAGAGCTTAACATGTTGAAGCTCAGATTGGGCCTGGTCTAGAGTGTAGCCCAATGACGCCACCTCATTTACGAGCTCCGACAAATGGGCTTCATATGGGGAAAGTCTACTCGATGAGTCCATCGCTTCCTTTGTCTGAGTAAATTGGATTTGTTAAATCCCTATATTTATACTAATCATGTGATCACTGTTCAACAGCTATATTAGCAATAGTCAGAATTTTTAATGGTATTTTAAAAATACAAAATAATAAAACCAAATAACTGAATATTTTATATGAATATTTCACATAATAATATATTTAATTAGATCAAAAGGAGTTTTCATTAATGAATGTTTGGGTTGTTACAAATTTTCCCTTTGAAAATAAAACCACCAACCAAATGTTCTTTTACAAAAAAAACTACATGATACATGTCAAAAATCTATTACAATAAACCTCAAACCAAAAACAATAATACAAAACCATACCAATACTAAATCATAGTACCAAGAAGAAGACTAAAATCATAACTCAAAAAACAACACATAACTCTGTAGCCCCATGCCAAGATCCATGCTCCAACTCCACAACTTCTCAAGTATCACGATGTACCAATAATGAAATGAGATTATTTTCTTTTACCTACGTATTGAAACCCAACATCTACAAAAGAACCCAAGTTCAAAGTAGGGGTGATTAATAATACTCAATAGCTTTTCCCCAAATGACTTTCCTATACATTCCACTAGGATAGAACCCATTATCACATTTATATAAAACAATTTATATAAAACAAATAAACAATTAAACAATTTTCATCATGCCAAACACACCCTTATTAAGACACATCCTTCCAAAATCATCACATTTTTAAGGAAACATAGCCAAACACATAATTACCCAATTTCCCCAACTCATGTTGGCATGAATCAATTTTCCTTGCATGGCTGTGTGAACATTTAAAGCATATTCACAAGTTCCACACACCTGAGCTCGGTGTACCCTTGATGGTGGAACTTCACATCCAAACCCATACACTTATATAGTGGTACTTCAAGGAACTTTCCAACCCTTTTTAAAGTGGTACTTCGTGCCACTATCCATCTCATCCAACACATGTGTAATCACTTAAGCTAACAATATTTACCAAAATCACAACAACATTCAAATTAGTAATTGTGAAAATCATATCAACCATCACATGACAATCCATACTACCCCAAAGTTGTCAAACCAAAAAAACCCTTAAACCAATCAAAAATTCCAACATGTTAAATCCACTTCAATAAATCACTCATTTATTGAAAACACCCTTAATCCATTATCCATGCCATACTAAACTTCAATAAAACAACATTTTTTATTGAAAAATATTTTTCACAAACCATTTTTTATAAATAAACCAAGCCAAAAATTTTAAAATCCTTATTTTAAAATATGAAAAAAATCACATTTCCCAACAATAACCCATTTTCCCCAATATCCCAAAATCTTCAAAAACTGGGTTTCCACCAAGCTTATCAAATCACGTTCACAATAAATTCCATGAAAACACAATTAATTTGAAACTAAGTTTTATAGTTATGGAAAGAGAATTCAAGATTGAATCCAACTACCATTAGGGTTTTCATGAAAATGACCAACGGTGAAAACACTCACCAAATCCGGGTGAAAAATCCACAAACCCGCCATAAATTCCTTCCCCTAACATTAACAAGGAAAAAATAACCATTGTTGGAAACAAAAACCCCATATTTATCCCCAATATAACTATATATAATAAAATATAATAGAGAGGAGAGTATATCTAAGTAAACCCACAAAACTACCTAGAAATGAGACTTAACAAAGGAAGATCTTGCTTCAAGCCACTAAGAAAACCCTTCAAATCTCTTCCAAAATGAGTAGGATAGGTTCACTAACCTTAGATAGAAGAAAATACAGAGTGAAGGTTGAGATGGGGCTCAAATGGGTGATTTAGGGTAACAATCTCATGAGGAATGTTTTTAAAAATTCACTTTTTAAGTCATGCATGGTTTAGCCGCACATTAAAGAAACCCGTGCACTAACTGTGCACCTGCTACTATCTCAAAGGGTGCCCCTCATGGTTATCCCACATGATTAGACAAACCGTGCACCAAACTTGAAAAATCCCACTATCTCAAGTTTCACACTTTACCTAGGGTGGCCACATGATTTGTAAATCATGTGCCTTAACCATGTTCCAACCCATAGCCCACCGCCTCCTTGTGCATGGTTTCCTGGAGAAGCTGCACAGTTTTAACTAACTGTGATAAAACCTAACACCCTTATAAAAGTCCTAAAACCTTCCCAAAACCCCTCAAAACTCTCCAAAACCTTACCCAACCACTTTATAGACATAAAAAGTAATCAAATGAGGGTTAAATACCTCAAACTGAGGGTGATATATTCTCCCCGTCATTAGAATTTCGATCCTCAGAATGTATAAAACTATCAATTTTGTTAAAGAGTTCGGGCCATTTCTCTTCCATTTATTTATCCTGTTCCCAAGTCTCCTCCTGAATCTGACCATGTTTCCACAAAACCCGCACTATACTGATGCTTTCCCATGTAATACTTTCTATTTTCTAACCACAATCTGCAATGGCATGTACACCAAAAAAAATTGTCTCTAGTTCAACATGATCCCATCGAATAAAATGGCCAGGACCAAGCTAAAAATTATTTAACTGAGATACATGAAACACATTATGTACCACACTGAACTATGGTGGAAAATCAGACCAATATTCCACCTCTCCAACCCCCTCATGTATTTCAAAAGGACCAATATATCTCAGAGATAACTTTCCCTTCTTCCCAAAATGATAATTTCTAAACCTCAGAGAGATTATTAAGAACACATGATTACCCACCTCGAATAACAACGGTCATCGATGATGGTCTGTATATGATTTGTGATGACTCTGAGTTATCCCCATTCCCTTCCTTATCAACTTAATCTTCTATGTTGTCTCTTGGATAAGGATCAATCCCACTATTGAAGTCTTTCCTTTTTTCACCCTACAAAGTGGTGAGCGACACTAATGCCAATAAAATTCTTCAAACGGAACCATATGTATCGATTCCTGATAACTATTATTATGGGATAACTCCACCAATGGAAGGTGATCTTTCCAAGAGCCACCAAATTCCATCACACAATCTCACAACATATCTTCCAACATCTGTATCATCCTCTAGTATTTTCTATCCATCGGAGGATGATATGTTGTACTCATTATCAACTATGTTCCAAGGGATTACTACAAGGATTTCCAAAAACAAGACATGAACCTCGGATCTCTATCTGATACGATCAAAACCGGTACAACATATCTCTTTACCACCTCACATATATAAATTTTGGAAAGGTCCTCCACCATAAGAGATTCATGAATAAGGACAAAATGGGACAACATTGTGAACTGATCCACAATCACCCATATGGTATCGTGTTTCCTAACCATTCTTGGGAGACCTGTGAAAAAATCTACAGTTATATGCTCTCATTTAACACAAGGATAGGTAAATATTATAACATGCCTACTGGTTACTAATGATCTTCCTTGACTTACTGAAAATTCAAACATCTCAATACAAATTCAATGACTTTAATTTTCATAACCATCCACCAAAATTGTGCTTTAAATCCTTATACATTTTATGAATTCTAGGGTGGAAGACCCATATCAAATGATGGTATGCACTAAAAAATTATTCCTAACAATCCACTAGTACAAAATTCCAATATTTAAACCATAAAACTGAACTCCCATCCAATTTCCATCCCTCAATGGTCTCCCCATCATTGAGTTTTGACCTCATAGACACATGTTCTGAATCGGGTTTTTGTGCCTATTTAACCAATATAACCAAATCAGGAACCAAAGAAACTGGAAAGAAAGCTTCTATATCACCTCAATCTTTACATTCCAACCATATGTCGGCTATGAATGATATCAACTGCCACTAATCTGAAGCTTCTTTTTCAACCTAAACATATGAATTTCTACTTAATACATTTTCTATTGAATTACCTTTACCCGATGTGTACATCAAGTAAAAGTCAAACATTTGGAGATACTCCATCCATATCCTCTGTCTCAAGTTCAAATATTTTTTTTAGAAAATATGCTTCAGACTCTTATGATCAGTAAACGCTGTAAATTTCACACCAAAGAGTTAGTGATGCCAAGTTCTCAAAGCATTCACTACAGAAGCCAATTCCAAAATCATGTGTTGGGTAGTTCTTCTCATGAAACATAAACTGTCGTGTTTAATATGAAAAAATATGATATACTTTCATGATAACACACCCCAAACCTAATCTTTATGCATCACAATACACCATGTACCCTTTCCCTGGGTTTGGAAAAAACAAGATTGGTGCTGATGTAAGGAGACACTTAAGCTCTTCGAAATACTTATAAAACTTCTCATTCCATTGAAATAGAAAATTATTCCTTGTCAAATATTTCATCAGTGAATCTAATCATGATAATTCATTAACAAATAATTGGTAATACCAAGCTAGTCCAAGGAAGTTATGTATCTCAAAGACATTATTTGGTGGTTTCTAATATTTAATAGCCTCTATCCTTTCCAGATCCACTAAAAATAATTTCTCAGAAATAACATGGCCATGAAATCATACCTATTGTATCCAAAAATCAAACATTGATAATTTGGAATAAAATCGATGATCTATCAAGATCCAAAACATTGTTTCCAAGTGTTTATCATTGTCCACCCTTGTCCTAGAATACACCTATATATCATCCACAAACACCACCATGAAAGAATCCAGATATTTCTGAAATATATGATTCATCAATTCCATAAAGACTGCTAGTGAAATCTTAAGATGAAAGGAAATAACCACATAATCATAATGTCTATATCAACTTCTAAAGGCTATTTTCATAATATCCTCCTTTTTACACCCATAACTAATGATATCCTAATAAAAAGTTAATTTTGGAGAACCACTCAGCTCCCATAAACTGATCAAATAGATCATCAATGAATGGTAGTGGATATGGGTTCTTTATCATAACTTTGTTAATATTATGATAATAAAAACACAGTCAAAATAGTTCCATCCACATTATTAATGAACAAGATCGATGCTTCCCATAGAGATATTCTAGGCTAGATAAACCCTTGGATTTCTAGTTCTTCTAACTACACTTTCAATTCCCATAATTCTACTAGATCCATCTGGTAAGACAGAAGTGAGATAGGAATAGTCCTCAAGAGGAGATCAATCATAATATTCACTTTATCTTATGGGTGGAAACCCTAAGAAATCTTCAAGAAAGACATCCATAAAATAATAAACAACTACTGAAAAACTTACTCTCTTAATATCTTCCACTGATGACAAAGACAAAGACTCCAACTAATATGAGTTTGTCCCAGCCACTGGTGCTAACAAACCCATTACACCCACATTTACCTTATTCTCCCCTCTAAATAGATGTTCAACGCCATCATCAGTCTAGAAACTAATCATTTTCACATAACAGTCGATGTGGACCTTAAACATCATCAACCAATCCATACCTAGGATTATATCATAAACATAAATCTCAAGAACTGAGAATTACCATGTCAATTTAACCCCATAAAAATATACTAAATTCTCTACAAAGAAAGGCTCGACACTCTCTTTGACCCAAAAGAGTTTGAATTTTTAAAACGGAAGCCTTCATTTAAATATTTAAACCCAACAAATCAACAAAATGAGAAGCAATAAAAGAATGAGATGCACCTATATTAAACAAAACTTGCATAAGGGTATAATTTAAAAGAATCATACTTTGCACTATGGATAGTCTCGATTGATCACCCACCACAACTTTCTCAACTCTAAACACCTGCTTTCTTGCTACACTTTTCTCTTTATTACCCTACTGAGATTTCCCTTGCTAAAGAGTCATAGTGTTTCTAGAATCACCTTGACTAACTATACTCTTCTGATGAGGTGTATGTTTCTACCCTCATCATATCGAAACATAAGACACCTATAACCCCTAAGGAGTGTCATGAACACATCACCTCAGAGCACTGTGGCAACAACGCTGAAGATTCCCCATCTGGTTATAATTGTGGCATGATCTAGGTGGTGTTATACAATCTTTCTTCATGTGGTTTATAGAGACACACTGAAAACATCCTTCCTTTATCTGAGGCTTCAAAGGAAGATTCATTGATCCTACCATCAGATTCTGATCCATACTCCCAACTTGGAAATAAGTGTCCCTATTATTCTTACTCCCCACATTAGAGTTACCACCATTTCCTAAGGGTATAAACATACCTCCTCCACCTATATCTACCTTTATATATCTTTCTTTTATTATTTCTCTATTTACCATCTTTCTATAATCCATTATACATATCACTGCAATATTCGAACGGATTTCCTACCTCAGAACAGATTCAAAAATGTACAACTTTAATGATGCACTAGCAGAGACCTCAGGTGAAAACCAGACTAAATCCATGAATTTATCTTCATATTCCATCATTGAAAGGTTCTCATGATTCAATATAAATAAATTTTTTGTTCACTAAATTCTTAAAGTGTGAAGATAGAATTTTTGTTGACTAATTCCTCAAAATCCCCCATGCCATGCCTTGGTCCCCTTTAGCTTGGACCAATAACTCCCACCATTGAAATCAAAGATCTTAGAATATGTACATCGGTAACTTGACTTTAAAATATGCTGGTTTGATTAGGAAATTTAGGATTTGATTCATCTTATTCAGCCACACCTCCACCTTTTCAAGTTATGAATCACCCTGAAAGATGGGTAGATTCTTCTTCTGAAACTAAACTGAATGGTCCACATGCATCAAATCATCCCTTTTATTCTTTCTATACATATCTAGGAAAGCTTCAACTGTGCTCTGAACTAACTGATGGATCACCTAGGCTTCAGGTGAAACCACATAGTCAGTAGCTTCCTCTGGTTGTTCTCTATGATGTCTACCCAGTTCCATTTTCTATCAACACAACAACCACTATAATTCTCACTCTCTAGAAACTGAAGGCTTATAATTTCAAATTCTATCACATTGTATCTATCAAACCGTGCTTTCCAAAATTCAGAATTTCCCATGATCAATCATTTTTGAAAAATCCACCGTGTTTTGAAAAGCAACATATTTCTAAAATATCACAACCATTCTTTATTTAAAATCACACATTTGAAAACAATTTCCATATTTCTAAAAAAATACACAGCAAAACCGCGACATAAATCATCACCCAAAATGAGATATGAAATCCTAGTGGGAATTAATTTCTACCATTAATACCATGATCTTATCGTTGGATAAACCCATGAAAATGATATCACTCTCCTATAAGTGTCTCTAAAACACTTATGTTCCCAACTCCCTGATAACTTGAAGTTCAGCATAAAAAGGATATCTATATCTTTTTATGTTGTACATTTAAAGTTCCAACAATCATACTCCTTGATACCATCCCAACTCAAGGAATAAACTGAGAATGGATGTCAACTCCAAGACTGACAACCAATGCCAAAGGACCAAACAAGAATGATCGCACTTATAAGTCAAGGACTGAACATACTAATACCACTTGTAACATTCCTCCCATCCTCATTGGTTTGAGTATAGATTAAAGTGATACTTGGCCTTAAGAGACATCCCAAATATGCCAAAGGTATAAAACAAATGCCAAGGGCATCATGAATAGGGTAGGGGTGATTTTCCCTTTGAAAATAAAACCACCAACCAAACGTGCCTTTACCAAAAACAACTACATGATGCATGTCAACAATATATTATAATAAACCTCAATCAAAAATAATAAAAAAAAACCATACCAATACTAAATCATAGTAACAAGAAGAAGACTAAAACCAAAACTCAAAATACAACACATAACTCTACAAACCCATGACAAGCTCCATGCTCCAACTCTACAATTGTCCATGAATCACGATGTACCACTAAAGAAATGAGATTCTTTGCTTTTACCTATATCTCGAAACTTAACATCTAAAAAATCACCCAAGTTCTAAAGAAGGGGTGCATAATAATACTTATTAGGTTTTCCCCAAATTACTTCCCTACACATGCCACTACGATAGAACCCATTAGCACATTTATATAAAACAATTTATATAAAACAAATGAACAATGAAACAATTTTAAACTAGAAAAACACACCAATATTAAGACAAATCCTTAAAAAATCATCACATTTTCAAGGAAACATAACCAAACACCTCATTACCCAACTTCCCTAACTCATGGTGGCATAACTCAATTTTCCTTGCATGGCCACACAAACATTTCAACTGTATTCACAAGTTCCACGCACCCGATCTCGGTGTACCCTTGATGGTGGAACTTCACATCCAAACCCATCCACTTCTATAGTGGTACTTCATGCCACTTCCCAACCCTTTTTATAGTGGTACTTCACACCACTATCCATCCTTTCCAACCCATGCGTAATCATTTAATCCAAAAATATTTACCAAAATCACAATAATATGCAAATAAAAAATTGACAAAATCATATCAACCAACACATGCCAAACCATACTACCCCACAATTTTTAGACCAAAAAACATTTAATCCAATCAAAAATTCCAACAACATGACAAATCCACTTCAATAAATCATCCATGTATTGAAAACACCCTTAATCCATTATCCATGTCATACCACACTTCAATAAAACAACCTTTTTTATTAAAAACCATTTTTCACAAACCATTTTCTATAAATCAACAACTCTTAAAATCTTAAAATCCTCAATTTAAAATCTGAAAAAAAAAATCACATTTCACAACAATAGCCCATTTTCCCCAAAATCCAAAAATATTCACAAAATGGGTTTCCACCAAACTTTGCACATAACGTTCATAATAAATTTTAAAAAAATAATTAATTTGAAACAAATCCTTCTAGTTCTAGTAATATGAGTCGAGAGTTAAGCTACCAACCTTTAGGGTTTTGGTGAAAATGACCAATAACATAAACTCTCACCGAATATGGGTGAAAAATCCACAAAACCACCTTAGATCCCTTACCCTAACATCAACAAGGCCAAAACTCGCCATTATTGGGAAAAAAAACCCTATATCTATCTTCAATGGAACTAGATATAAGAAACCAGAAGCATGAGGGGATTATATATAAGTAAAACCAAAAAAATACTAAGATAAAAGACTTACAAAAGAAAGATCTGATCTAAAACCACCAAGAAAACCCTTCGAATCACTTCCAAAATGAGTAGGAGAGGTTCCCTAACCTTGGAGATAAGAAAATATCGAGTGAGGGTCGAAATGGGGCTCAAATTGGTGATTTAGGGTAAAAATCATGTGAGGCTCGTTTTTAAAAAACCCACTTTTTAATCCACACATGGTTCAACTGCACGGTTAGGCAAACCGTGCACTAACCATTCACATGTTGTTATCCCAAAGGGTGCCCTGCATGGTTGTATCGTACAGTTAGAAAAATTATGCACCAACCATGAAAAATCCCACTATATCAAGTTGCATTCTTTACCTGGGGTGGCCACATGGTTTGTAAACTGTGTCCCTTAATCGTGTGCCAACCCATATCCCATTTCCTCCTTGTACACGGTTTCCTAGAGAAGATGCACAATTTTCCCTAAACATTCTCTAACCGTGCACCCTTAAAAAGGCCCTAAAACCCTCCCAAAACCCCTTCAAACTCTTCCAAGCCTTACCCAACCACTTTATAGACATAAAAAGGTCATAAATTAGGGTTATATACCTCAAATTGGGGATGCTATATGTATTTCCTTACACAGCCTACATGAATGGTGACCATGTAACTCAAAGACCACACATCATGTAGCCCATGTATATGTCATTTAATCTATTATTTTCCATGGCATGGTTACATGCCTAACTTCTAGGTGTGTACCATGAATAAATGATGAGAAATATATACTTTATGTAGTTGGATAGTACATTCCATGTATATTACCAAATTACATAAGATTAAAAATTAATTTATTATAATTCTTAAACAATATCAACATGTGTTCTGTGTATCATTCATTTGACTATGTACACACCATGTGATTGGTTTTATATATATTAAATATCAAATTAATTACTACATAATGTTTGGAACAGTATATCATGTATAATCTATAATATGTTTATTACTTTGCATGCATTGAAACATAATGTTCTATGTAAATACCATGTGTTTCATGTGTCATTTATTTAACTATGCACACACCATGAAATTACATTATTAATTCATGTATTCTACATGATTCATTATTAAATTGTATTCGAATATAATACATGTTGGGTAATTCAAACGGGTACTCACCGTGTTTCCTCCAATGTATATGTATTGTACACAGTTAATTATAAATGAATTTTTTTTGTTTAAAATTATGATAGATGAGAATCTAAAGAATTTTAAAATGAGAATAAAGATAAAATAATTGATTAATTAAAGAAGACAGTTAATTGATTTCAAGCGTGATTTATCTTAAATAAGAATTATTTTAATTTTATTTTATTTTATTTAATTAATAATTCGCTGCATGTACATAGATGATTATGATCATAGACCATACCTTTTTTTGTGATTGGTTACCTTTTAATTTATTATTAAATTAAATTGATCGAATGTGTGTCATCCCTCCTCTCATTATGTAAGGTCTTATAATTCCATGGTTTCTTTAATGAAATCCCCTTAAAGAATCCTTTGGTTCCCCTCACTTATGAGTGACAAAAAGCATATGTAATGGATGGAGTTTCCAAGAAAGTAGAGGTAATTCATGTTTGAAGCTGGGTAAAAACCAATATAAGAGATATACATAGTTGGATAGGTGGAAAGATGAAACATGAACCATAAAATTGTTTAAGATGTTTTCCCCTAGGTTGATGGTTAGTTTATCATCCTCTAGATAGACTTACCATTAGTAAAAACTCATGATCATACCACTTTATTGTTTTATTTTTTTCAATTTTCATGGTTATTTCATTATGGTTATTTTTTCATGATCACATGAATTAATGAATTGACAATCATGAAAGAGAGAACTAAAATAAATTGTATTATGCATAAATTTTATCTAAGACATGGTTAATCACTTAAATAAGTCCAATTAATACTAATAATCATGTAATAAATTTAAAATGTGAAACTTTCACATAAAAGTAAAAATTCATCAATTATATATATTATGTTGGTATAGCCTTACACTACTTAAGTTAAAATCAGACCATAGTTCAAAGTGCATGACTGGTAAAAGTTAGGGTGTTTTGAATTATTGAGGAATTAAAACTTGAAGTTTTAGGTTAACTGAACTTAGTTTACATTAAGGTTTGACTACCAAAGCAGGACTTGGTATAACTAAGAGGCAAAGTTTAAGGAAATCCAATTTAAGTATTTCAGGATTGGTGAGTCCACTCAATAGACCAAGGAACTATGAGTTAATGTAGTAATCATTTTAATGCCTACCTAAAACCCTTAAAATTTCTTGTCTGGACAAAGTCAGGTGATAATAAGGGGAATATGGGTCCTTGACACTAGAATGTCCAAGAAATTGGATATTTTGAAACCAATGGTGAGGTTTGTTGGGTTTTGATAAAATAGTGGGAGATTAATAAATATAATATAATATTTATTATTTACTTTTATCAGATAAAGTACTAAAATTATGCTCTTATAGTTTATAGAAATAGAAATAAATATGATTTTAAACATCTCACTATAATCCATACTAGATAAAGACAAACTTCTTGTAAGAACTAATTTCAAAGTGTGGAAAATGAGATTATGTATTATCCTACACTATGAAAGGAAATTGTATGTGTTGGAAGAACCTATTCCAAAATTTCTTTGTAAAGAGTCTAGTGAGGAAGAGTTATATCTCTATGAGAAACATTTGAATGATTCCAAATATGTTCAATTTTTCATGCTATCATCAATGAAAAATGATATTTTAAAGAAGCATGAGTACTTGGATGTGTATATCATGATGTATCACCTTCGGTATCTCTATCAAGATAAGGTGAGACAAGAGATATATGAGATCTCCAATGCTTTTTTACTTATAAACTTGGATATTTGGTGTCATTCGGGCCTCATGTTGTCAAGATTATTAGCTATATTGAATTATTATACATCTTGGGGATTATATTCCCATATGGGTTGTGCATAGATCTCATACTCTCCTCACTACCTAAGTCTTTATCTGGTTTTATTTTCAATTATAACATGAGAAATAATGAGAATAGTCTTTCATAACTTATTACCTTGACTATCCAAGTTGACAAAGACATGGGTCATGTAAAACCTATGGTAATTATGGTGAAAAATAAAAGGAAGAAAAATTAAAAGGCTCACAATACTCATAACAAGTATAAATATCTTGATCATCATTCTTCCAAGAAGAGGAAGATCCATAGTTAGTGAAAGTAAAAGGAGGCAGTATGTTTTATATGTGGAAAACAAGGCCACTAGAAGAAGAACTACACCTGGGGAAACTAAAGGTTAATTTTTTATTGAGTGTAATTTTTTAGTATCTACACATTAGGTTTTATATATTTTTTTTTGATCACATGTGTATCCAAATTCAAGAACCAAGTAGATTTTTAAATATTTCTAGAGGTGAGGTGGATTTTTGGGTAGTCAATAATGCGAGGTTGACTTCTCTAGACATTGGTAACTAACACCTTTCATTTCTAATAGGAATGATATTAGTTTTAATATATTGATATTATGAATCAATTTTTACCAATAACATAATTTCCACATCATTCCTAGATACAGATGGATTTGTTTTAAATTTTGGAAATAAATTTTTTTTATTTTATGAAGACAACATATGTTTTGGTATGGAAAATTTAAATAATTATCTTTATGTATTAAATAATTAAAACCATGTATTGGAAATTGATAATGAATCATGTTCACATGGCTCATATAATACCCAGCTATGGAAACACCAACTTGGTCATGTAAATGATAAGAGTTTGACAAAACTCTATCGAGATGGTTATTTAGACTCTTTTGAGCTATAATCACTTGAAATATTTCATGCATGTTGACAAGTAAAAATGACCTAACCATAATTTGGTGTATAGGATGAAAATAATATGAATATTCTAGGATTTGTACACAAAAATGTGTGGCCATTTCTAGTAAAATCTAGAGGTGGTTATTCTTACTTCATAAATTGTACTAATGAATTGAGTAGATTTGTCTATGTCTACTTGATGAAGTATAATTATAATTCCTTTGAGTAATTCAAAAAATTCAAGAATAAATTAGAGAGTCAACTTAGATTGAAGATAAAGAATCATCAATCAGATCAAGGTGGTGAATATCTTAACCAAGAGTTTATCGAATTTTTATGGTATTTTTGGTTTCTTTCTCAACTCACTCCACCTTACATTCTATAATCGAATGGTGTTAATGAAAGTAGGAAACATAACATGATAGAAATGGTAAGGTCTATGATGATTCATACAGATCTTCTATTATCCTGTTGGGTATATTCATTAAAAATTATATCATACACACTAAACTAAGTACTAACTAAAGTGTAAAATAGAATTACCTTCAAAATATAGAGTGGAAAGAAACTTGTTTTGTTGTATACACATGAATGGGGTTGTAAGGAATTTATTAAGGAATTATTATAAATCAAACTATAACCCTAGGGTACAAAGTGTATCTTTATAGGGTATCCTAAGAAAACAAAGGGATACTACCTATAAACCCCTTAGACAAAAAAGTGATTATCGCTAGATAACATGTATTTCCTAATAGGTAGAAAATCCTCAATAAGGATGGTAGGAGAAAGATCGAATTTGATGAATTTGATGATCAAGATATAAAATATTTGGTATAAGAATAATTTACACAAGTACTCATGGAAGAATTCATTATTGAAACACAAGTACTGCGTATGATAACCATAGTGGTAAAATAACCAAAGAGATATGGTTTTCTAGTCATTGAAGTCGGTGAATTATTATTAGTTAACAATAAAGAACCTATATTCTATAAATAGGTGATAAAGAGATCATAATATATAACATGGAAAGGTTCCATGAATTCTAAAATGGATTCCATGTATCAGAACCAAGTTTGAGTTTTGGTTGATCTACCATTTGATGTAAATCCTGTTGGGTGAAAATGAGTATTCAAGAGAAAACTGAACATGTAAGGTAAATTAAGTACATAAAAAAATAAATGCTAGTGGCTAAAGGGTTTAAACAACATCAATCCATTAACTATGATGAAAAATTTTCACCTGTTTCTATGTTTAAATCCATCAAAATTATACTTGTTATATCTGATTACCATGAATATAAAATTTGGTGGATGGATGTTAAAACAAATTTCCATAATGGGAACCTTTAGTAAGATGTATATATGAAATAATAAGAAGGTTTTGTAACTCTAGGTGATTCCAAAAATATATATTTAAGTTGAAGAGATCCATTTATGGATTGAATCTTGCATTTGGGTCATGGAACATTTGATTAGATGAATCTATAAAATATTTTTCTTTCATTAAGAATTAATGTGATCCATGTGTTTATAATAATTTTAGTGGGAATACGGCAATTATCCTTATATTATAGGTTTATGACATATTACTTATTGGAAAATACATATTATTATTATAGTCTATCAAGGATTGGTTAATAAGTGTTTCTCCATGAAGTACTTGGGTGAAGAAACCTATATTATAAGGATTAAGATCAATTCTGATAGTTTCAAGAGGTAACTTAGACTAATT
The DNA here is from genome assembly GCA_963277665.1 of Viscum album. NCBI lineage: Eukaryota > Viridiplantae > Streptophyta > Magnoliopsida > Santalales > Viscaceae > Viscum > Viscum album. Next base: position 339,700,539 of record OY728161.1, on the reverse strand, counting down.
AAAGGTACATACATTGACCAGATACAAAATATATTTAGTATAGAACAATACAAGTGGGTATTAGTTTCAATGTCATATAATATACATATTTATAAGAAAATGTGCTCTTAGATGCAATAGGAGAAAGATAGAATGAGTAAGATCATGTACGCTTCAATGATAGGATCAATCATGTATGTCATGTTGTGTACTAGACATGATGTTTCCTACACATTTATCTTGGTGGGGAGATATTAAGCTAGTCCAGATGAACATCATTTGTCTGCTATTAAGTTTATCCTTAAGTATCTGAGAATAGATAACGATATATTAATAGTGTATATAGAAGATAAGGATCTAGTCATCAAGGGTTATAGTAAAGCTAGTTTACAAACAAATTAGATGGTATAAATTCATATTTAGAATTTGATTTTAGTCTCAATGGAGGATTTTTGAGCAATAGGAGTTCAATGTATCCAGTTATCTCTGATTCTAAAATAGAGCCTGAGTATATTGAGACTTCAGATATAGCCAAAGAATATATTTGGATAAAAAAAATTCAAGGAGCTTGATGTGGTACCTAATATTAAAGATATTATCGTGTTATATTGTGATAATATTGTAGTGATGGATCATGAAAAATATCCAAGGTCACATAAATGAATAAATAATATTCTCTTGAAGTATTATCTATTGAGTAAATTTTCTCAAAGAGGTGAAGGTGTAGTAAGTAGATTTTTCATGGAAGAAAACACAACATACCCCTTGAATAAAGCATTATCTTATCAGAATCCTGAGTAGCATGTAAATGCTAGTGGACTGAATATTGTTAGTAGTTGACTCTTTTAAAAATAAGATTATATTGGTATTGGTTCACTAGAACCAACTTTTTTGTACTTTATGATTACCTATATTCATAGTTTTGAATATTAATAAACTACTTATCAAATTATGATTATTATTCTGTGTGACATAGTATGTGATAATGTTCTAAGAGTAAATATTTCACAGAAAGATCATAGTAGTTCCCCACTATAATGAGAACCTAGTAGTTTCATGATAATATTTTGAAATATATGTTCTATAGCCCGAAGAAACTGTTTTAGGTATAAAAATGATACAGTCTATCAGGGGTGGAGACTCATAGGATTTTGAGGCAACTTTTCTTGGTGTACACCCTTGGTAATTTCCAGTGTATGAGATTATAAGAATGAGCCCGCTAGTAGGAAATCCAAATTTATATGAGTCATTGGATGTTCCTATATGAGGACAAGTGTATTGGTCCTTAGACTTTAACATTGTTATTAATGAATTTTACAAGTCATGTACTATTATGTATTTAATAAAATCATGAAGAAACATGTTCATAGTGAATTAAGATGCATTAGGTGTGTCATGAGTAATGTTTCATTAATGAATAATGTGAGAAATTATTTCTACCTTATTTAATGGATGTTGATATCTTAGTAAATTTGGTGGAAATAATATAGCCTAAATAAATTCATGTCTATGTTGTTTTGTAGGAAAGTTCAATTTATGGAAATTCAAAGAAAAATACATCAAGCACATGGTTTTATGGCACCATCATGCAACCTGGTTGATTATAGATATCATAATAAGGGGATTATATTGTATAGTAATCATTTTTATGTGGTTTTATATCATTGAAACATTAACTTCTTTCTCTATGGGTGTCTTATCATTTTATTAGATTATAACCTTAGAATTTGAACTTTTTCACCTAATGCCATTGAGAAATCACCCTAGAGGGTCACACATTAAGTGTATTGAGAACCTCAATTAAATAATAATAGTATTGATTATTTAAAATTTTCAATAAATATTATTCTTGAAAGTGGTTTAATAATTTTCCATGCTTTCTCGATCACATATATTCCATTACCAAATATTCCAGATAATTTTTACGAGAAGAATATTTAATATATATTTATTTTCCATTTAATGAATATAATATTTATTTATTTATTATAGAATAATGTGGTGATATTTATTTATTAAATATTCAAGGTCTGATAAATATTGTTGAGGGATGGAATACCAAGTTTATTAGTTTAGTGGGAAATAATATATATTGAATATTATTTGAATAAATAATATTTAATTTAATTCACTTGATTTTTTTCATGTAAAGAAATATTATTATTATTATTATTATTATTATTACTATTATTATTATTATTATTATTATAGGTATGGTGTTCCACATGGACTAAGAAAAAAAAATAAGGGTGCGTATGCAATTATTATTTTCTAACCCTGTAGATATATAAACTCAATTATATTATTTCTTAAGGTGTCATTATTTTCATTTGTTATACACAATGACATTCGAAGAGAATTATGTTGAATCCTTAGATATCTCTGTATCCAAGAATGATCTCAATAATATAGAGTGATCCTCTTCCACCACCAATCACAATTCTAGAGATATCAAAGAGAACCCTTCCTTGAATAGATTCTCGGTGTGATCAAAGGTGAATGACACAAGAATTCGGATCTACTATGATAGAACCTATAGATTACTACAGTGATGTTTGGAGGTTCATATAGCACATGTGGATCATTTCTAGAAGGAATATATGCTTTATTCATACAATGAAATGATGGTATAATGTAGATACATTTTCATATTCATCAACGAAGAAAGAATTCATTGTAAGGTAATTCTTAAATTTCTTAAATTAATTATAAATAATATGTGATATATCTATGTTTTGGTTTAATTATTCTCTCATCAATTTATCTTTTATTCAATTCAGTTGATCACAACATTTATTGTCAATGTGCATCTCAAATTAATCATCAATTGTGATAAAAACTTGAGTTGGGCATGCCCCATTTGATGCTTCCATTTCACCCAGAACCTTCGTCCTTCCCCAAATTAGTGAGTGGAGGAGAAGAAGAGAAATCATAACTTAGATCAATAGTATTTTTTTTCTAAACCTTTTATGGGTAGTTCACCATGACACAATATTACTATTATCTAAAAGAAGTATCCACCAAACAATGTTTGATAGTGATTCTAGTACACCAACACATCATTATGTGTATACTCCTTGGATTATTCTTTAGTTGTGAACCAAGTAAAATCCTTGTGTGTGCTTTTGATTTACATTCTACATTTATATTTAATATTTGGTGTGACTAGTGATGATAGAAAGATAGATTGAATGTGTTATTTATAATGAGGGAAACATATATAAATAAACATGGTGGATTAAAAGTAGAAAATTTTTATTTGATGTGAACCCTAATTCACATCACTTCATAGGGTGGTTACAATTATTTTAGTACCAGTATATGTGCATTCACATGAATTGTGTTCTAGGTTTAGTATTTTTTAAAATTGTCCCAATGAGTCCTGAGTTATATGTTGAGATAGGTTAGATCCTCCTTGGTTAGAATTAAATATTTAATGCATGTTTTGGTGGTTCTATAGAATCTATAAAGTTGTATTTAGAAGGGGAGTGACCTCAATTTAGGTATAATGGACCTCATGGTGACTGGGAATTGTTTTACTGATTGTGAATGGACTAGGTTGGGGGTGTATAAGAGGGTTTATGGTCTCTCATATTATGTGATCCTTGGTATAAATTTTGATGAGTATTATTTCATGGTACTTATGTTGGTAAGGTGTTGTTTGTGCTTTATAGACTTTGAAAACCCTTGTTAGGGGTTGAGTGATGGGTATTTGGTTCCTTGGGGTTAAAGTCTCACTTATGAGAGAGTGTTTTTGGTTTTGTAAGGGAATAAGCCTTAAGGGTATTCCCCAATATAGTGTGGTTGGTTTATACTTATTGGGTTCTACTTAAGGTATAACCCTAGGGTAGGTTGATGTGTTATATTTCTTATAGATTCCTTATTATATTCATGAAAAATGGGAATTTTATCCCTAAACGGGACAACACTTATGAGTATAATCCCATTTCAGGTCTACCTGCTTAAGATTATTTTCTATATGATAAATGTTTTTCAAGCCTGGACCATTTTTTAGATGGGTCAGGTGGGCCTATGGGATGGACCATTTATATATATATATAATGAAGAAAATTAAAAATTAGAAATATAAAAATATGTTCCATAAAATATGTTCAATCCCATTCCCTGGGAATCCAATAAATAAGTGGAAACTTTTGATACACAAATAAAAATAATTAGGTAAAATAAAGGACTAAGTACCATATACAAATTCACACGATCGGTTATGGGAAAATGGAAAATGATAATCCTTTCTCTACCTCTTATTCCAAGATATCAAATTTAGAAGATCAATCAAAGGTGGATGTAATGACCACCTATGACGGTGAGAGGTTGATACAAAGACAAGACCATTTATGTGTGATATGAGGTAAAGGGTGGAGGTCTTTTGTTAGAAATATTATGTGTATGAAAAATTAATTAATTCATACATAATGTAAACTTATTGGGATTTTAGATTTGAGTTTTATAGTTTAGGGAGAGAATATGGAAAAGGAATGAGAAAACAGTTCATCATTGGAGAGATCATGTGTTAACCCCATGGAGGAGTTTGAATGGGATGGTAACATATAGGAATTTATGCTAGGATTCCATAGTTCAAGGAATAAGATATTGGAAAGGGGGAGAGGAGAATAGAATGGGGTGGATATGAGATGATGGGATTTAGAGGGGATCGATGGGATGAGTATGGGGATGGGTATCAAGGGGGTGGGTGAGAGTGATGAGAAGATGAGGGAAGATGTAAAATTGAAGGGATGGTACGACATGATACAAGTTGGATTGAGTGGCGAGTGGGAATATAGGGGAGAGAGGAGATTCTAGGTCGACCACTACAAAAAAAACAATAAAATACTATAGGCTTATGGGCCAAATCATAACCAAATCTATATGGATATGGGTTAGTTTTAACAAACTTATTTATACCCATTTAAAAAATAAGAAAAAAAAAATATTGGTCTAACATGCACCTTATATACAGGATATCCCAAAAATCCTTTGTTCTTGGGCCAATTTTATAATCCCTACCTTATGATTTGGACATGATTCTTGTTAGCTTGTCTCGAGTAACATTCAAGAAGTGGAACCCCAAAGTAAATAAATGTGGCATTCCCTCATTATCTTACGGTCTTAGTTCATAGAAAGTATAAGAACATGACTAATCACGTGGTTACACCTAAGGGTGGAATAAAATAGCTATTAATATAATTTTGGATGATGATTTGTGTTCCTTATGTCCTTAGAGCTCAGGTGATGTCCTAAAGGGATATTGTGCATGGGTGTACCTGAGTGTGACCAACAAGTTGGGTTATGGATTAATTTTGGCCCAAGGGATTTATGAATACTCATGGTACATTATAATACCATGTTTTAGGCTTGAGATGATTTAATAGAGTGAGATGATTCAAGGATATTGATTATGATATTTGTTCTAGGGTATCCTATAATAGTGTACCAGGTACGAATTATTGGCTAGTCAAGGGATAGGCTTGGGGACTTGTTGCCATGATTTTCTGTTGTGTGTGTGTGTTCCCTGACTATGATCCTATAATTAATAATGATATTTGATAGGTGACCTCACCCAAAATGAGAGGTTGATTTCATGGACCACCTTGAGTGAGAGGGTGGTGGTCCAAAATTTTATACAATATAAAGTATATGACCTCACCATGAGTGAGATGGTGGTGGTATGAGATATTTATATAATACAAGGTATGATACCTCACCTTGAGTGAGTGGGTGATGCTGTTTTTTTATAGTTTTCTATACCTCGCAATCTCATGCAACTCTCTCAATTTCCAATGGTGAGTGGCCTCTCGATCACTTGGGGAGGTGATGATGACACCTTTTTTTAGATGAGAGTATGGAAGGTTGTATCATCCCTTAAGTGGTATTATTTCTTAGTTTGGTAATGTCCTAAGATTTAAGACATGTTTATGAAATTTTCTAGGTAATAATAATTATGAAATTGATTGACCGACAATATACATTTAAGAGGACACTACTGTAATGACCCGGCCTACTGGGGACCACATATCCAGAAGAAGGTTGAGCTTCCACAACCCCAAGTATGCATCCATAGGATAGGGGATAGAGACAAGCATTGAGAATACATAACATAAATGGGAGTCATTTTCCAAGTTTACCTATATACTCACACCCAGCTATCTCAAAGAAATAGTGCAGAGGAATAATAAAAAGGTTTTTAACATCTAGAGTAAAACCATGCATGCAATGACCTATAGGGAATACAATAAAATTATGACAGAAAAAAACCAAATTTTAAAGGAGGAAAATACATTACCAACCATAAATGAAGTCCCAACTTGAAAAAAAACTATAATGAATTAAATCATAGAGATCCTGACTCCTAATATCCAAGACCAAACACCATACGCGGTCTATGTACTTGAGTATCCCTATGCTCCACCAAAATCACCACCGATCTTTCCATCATCTGCATAAGAAACAACACATGTGGGAAAGCCCATGTAGGGGTGAGTATATACATACCTAGTAGAACACCCCAAAAACAAAAGGGGAGTAATAGAGAGATACAATAGAAGTATCCATCTCAATCGAATAAAATCATATCAAACAAAAATTGATACAACAACCATTTAAAACTAGATATGATCAATAAGAATCACATTCAAGAGAGGGAAAGGGGATCTCCATCTCTATAGCCTAGCTAATAATGATAATTCATTCAGTAGTTCCAAGGGTCCCTCTATGATATCGTGCATCATTCAAAAACCACATAAAAAACCATGTGGGGGGGCCCACATCTCACTATTATTCTCCACATCCTAAGAGGTAACTAACTCCTAACCATGAATCCCTCACAACCTCACCAGAATATGAGTGGAGGACCTACACCTCACCACTATACTCCCTAGTCGAGGGGGTATAATACCCAATCATGAATCTTATGTGGCCTCACAAGATTCTGTGTGGAGGACCCGTACCTAACTATTGTGCTCCACTACCAAGGGTACACAATCTCCAAAATAGGACCCACTCTATAGTACGAGAAGGGGGTGTCACTCCATAGATATATAAACCATGCCTTATTACGATAGGGGGATTTCAGTTAGTATATCGGTAGAGGACCCTCTCCCTAGTGCATTAGGGGGTTCCACTCAATAGGTATATAGGTAGGTAGAGAACCCACAACCTGGTCCATTAGGGGGTTCTGCTCAAATTATGGATCACCTACTCCATATCATGATAGGGGGATTCCACTCTATATATAGAGGACCCATTCCCTAACACAATACGGGGTGTCACTCAGTGGGTAGAGGACTCGTTCCCCAGTACTATAGGGGGAGCTTCTCTACGTGGATAAAGAGTATGGGGGACCCACACCCTGATTCAACAGGGGAGTAAAATCTCCATAGATGGAGGAACCATTCCTTGATATGATAGGGGTATGACACTCAAAGTATAGATAGATGACCTTCACCCTTGTACATCATTGGAGTGACACTCAATGTATAGAGGTCCTCAACCCTAGTATGGTAGGGGTGACACTTGGTAAGTATAAATAGAGGACCCACAACTTATTATGGTAGTGGGATTCCACTATATATATGGATTAACCTCACCTTAGTTCCATAGGGGGTGCTACTCATTGGGTAGAGGACCCACTCCCTAGGGCCATAACAGGATGCCACTCAAACTAGGGAAAGAAGTATGGGGAACCCACACCCTGGTATGAAAAGGGGTTTCCAACCCTGGCCTCTCTTTGATGATCCTTCCTAATCACTTTCATAATCAAGTGTCTCCTAAATAATCTTCATTCTTGAAAAATTCCACATTATATCTTAAAATACACTATGAAGGATATCATCGTGTCCTATATGGAAAACTGCTCAACATAGGCTATTCTTGAGAAAAAATATGATTCCAAACAAAGGGGATATTAAGGGTGTAAGTTTCTCAAAAAGAGGGTAGATGAAATGTATAGGGTCCATGCAGCATGTGGTTATAATCTTATACATAGTTGTATTCTCCTCTAGATATGGATCAGAGGTAATGTCATTGTACATGGAATGTAAAAGGTCCACATGGCATGTCTCATCCACTCAGGGCCTACCAATATTCTCCTGGTCATTCTCATGTTATTCAGGCTATGTTATTTACCTTTCCATGTACATGGTCATGCCCGGGTATTGGAACATGCTTGTGTACTCCCAAAGTACACTTTGTGTCCTCTTGCATGGGTTCCTGGATGTGTTTAGCTGGCACATAGCTTAGCCACCTAGGGAGGGTCACATGGTGTACGGGCCTAGCCACATGGCATGTGATCCTTATATTCTCCAAAACCCTATCCACCATGGCTGGGTGGAGCTATATGTCATGTATTCCTAGACTATAAACCATGTAGTTTGTTTTTTCATATATTCCCAAGTTCCTTCATGAATCGTCGCCATGCCATCACTTCTACCACTTCCACCACAAAACATGTCGATAAGTGTGTATCTAGGGTCATTCATGCCTGATCCATTTTTGGTGGCTAGATTTTAGAAACCCATACACCTGTGGGGATATCCTATCACCACTTCTCATTCCTATTACTTCTTAGGATCATGGATCCATGGATTCATCACCTGTATCCCAAAAATCATTCTAATTCATCTAAAAACCATTATCTTGGTTTGTGTTCTCCAAAATATTTCAAATTTAGGGATTCAATCACGCTCAAACCCATCCCAGTAAAGTCGAACCATGACTTTGTAGGCCAACAATAAAGAACAAATATAATGATAGGTAGAAAATAATAAGAAAAAATTAAACCACAATTTTAAAAGAGTTCTTGGACAATGATTATATAAATAGTGTTATAGCAATGAAAATAAGGGTTTTAATAGATAAATTATACAACAAGATAGAAGGGGTCATATAAAGGAATAAATAAATCACTGGTCAAAAGCAGCTAATTAATCCATGATCAAAATTTTAATCAAAAGGGTAAAATCCACAATTGATGAGATTTACCTCGATTAGGCACAAATTTCTGATCTAGGACTGAATTTGGGAGTTATTCCACTATTTTGGGAAAACTACATGCACTCAAATTTAAAAAAAATTAATATTTTTAAAATATAAATATCGGGCCTTGGAATCTCTCACCATATTTGCACCTAAGTTTTAAAATATTCCTAGGAATATTCCAAAGTCTTACAAAAAAAGTCACTACAATATTCCCCCATTCAAGGCAATTCATCCCTTAAAATCACAAGATAACAAAAAGGGTGGATACTAAGCCCACACCTAGCTCTCCCACTCTCGTGAGCTCTCATTAATGTACATGTGTTGTTTACCAACATGCACCTAGAGGAACCATATGCCCAAGATGGTTCTTCCCAAGCTAGTTCACAACCACCACCAAGTACCTTGGAAGTAGCTCCACATCCACACCCAACTCATCTAGGTCTCCATTAGGCATTGATTCATACACATGCCTCCTTGGATATGAAAAGTGTAAAACACTAAGAAAATGGTCTAACTAAATTCATAGGGTCAAAAAGTGCACCACCTAGATAACATGAATTGGTAATTAAAAAAGGTCCTACAATCCTTAAATATATCATTTTGTCCTAGAAAAATCTCCATGATATTTGAAATGGTGAGTTATCTTAGAATATATGATCTTCTCATCAAACTCAAAATTCCACCTTCATTACTCCAAAAAGGAATCCTAAAATTTTACAGGAATTCCTCAACCAACCCTAGATGAATTTCACCCCTTTGACAACCATAACTAACACCAACCATAGGCCTAAAAATACTGAATCCCCCTGACACCGACCACCATAGAGATGACCTACAGGGTCTCCCACACATGGCCTCAAATGGTGTTATATTGATAGTGGATTGATAATTGTTGTGATATAAACTCCATCTATGGTAGGTGATCCTCCCAGATATGTCCAAAAGCAAACATGAAATCCTAAATCATGTTATCGAGAACCTAAATGGCATGTTATACCTGGATATATATCTAAGGTAGAAACACCATTCTCAAGAATATCTGAGTCCCAAAGGCCTCATGAATACCCTCCATAATCATGACATGAAATGATCATCACAATCTGAACGATCTTTGAAGGAATTCTGTGAAGTCAGACTACCTCTTATATGCACAAGCGTCCCAAACTCTCCACTAATCACTACTCTCGGATGGGTAGAAATTGGGTCAACCTAGTGAGTCAGTCTATGATCACTTAAGAAGCATCATGACCTCTTGTAAATCATGGAATCCCCATTACAAGAACCAAAAAACACCATCTAATTTCTAGTTGCACCTTGTTCCTTAGTCTCTACCTATAGGTATGTGAGACATTGAGATTTGATCTCAAAAATAAGCCACAACAACTTGGTCCACCAAACCCAAATCCAAAAGATCTTAGTACAACCACCCTTCTCTTAGGTGTACTACTAAGGGAAAACAACCTCTTCAATGTTGTTTTTTCATAGCATGACTGGTGCCAACAACCATCCTTGAACAAGGATTTTGTGCTCCCCACCTTCTAAGAATCCATCTGGAACATATCCAGTGAATGTTTAGTCACAAAATATCTCCTAGTCAATACCCCCAAGTTGTTCCTCCTTGAATGACAGAATAAGAGGAGGGGTAAAAACCATTAACTGGAGGTATGATGAACCATCATCACCCACAAGGGTTAACTAAAAAGTGTTCAATTTATCTATCACCTCGCTCAACAATAGTGGATGGAAAACCTCATTGTGAGAATTTTTTTCCATGGATATTCCTTGGGTGGGCCTCAAGCTCACACTACCTCAACCATATAGGGTTTACTACCACTCCCATGTCTAAGAATACATATCTTGATAAGGGGATATTTGAATCTATAACTAACTCTACAAGAGATTCCATACGAATAGAACTCTCATAGCATATCTAGAACCATCCTCTGGTGCTTCATGCGCTCCAACATTAACGCTAAGGACATAAGGGTACCATTGTAGAAGACTACCATGAACCAATCAAATAAAGTTTAAGGGTTCAGATCATAAGTCTTGTAAACTCTATTGGGGTGTTAAAAATACCAAAGGTTATCACCAAGAACTCAAAGTAACTGCAACAGCTCTACTAATCCATGCTTGGTACATCTTCCTCTTGAACCTCAATCTAGTGATAACCCATTTTGAGGTCAAACTCTAAGATCCATTTCACCTCTATCAACTGGTAAAAGAGGACATTAATTCTAGGGGATGGATACTTCTCCCAGATATTCACCTAAATCAGGTGACACCAATCCAAACTCAGCCTCAGACTCTCATCTTCTTCTAAGAAAACAAAATTGGGTTTCCTAGGAAAAAACATTGGGTTTTATTAATCTCCCACTCCATAGACTCCTCTAACTACACCTCCATCTCTTACATCTACCTGGGTTCAACTGATATACTAGCATAGATATCAATTCATCCCATGTTCAAGTCCATGTAGAAAAAAAACTATCAATGGGGAGGAAAACCTGACACATCCTCAAGATGTATTCCCACATAATCCTCCATCATCATGGTAAATTTAAAGCACATATCATTCACTAATCTAAGGGTAATACTAGACAACTAATAATGAAGCGGATGTAAACTCCTCTAAATTAGCTCATCCTACCCTGTTAGGGATCACTCCTTATCAAAGGAGAAAAACTCCATCCCAAAAACCAAGAATCACTACCAAAATCCCTGTTATAAATCATATGAGCATGTATGGTAAACTTTCATCCCATACTAATAAAAACTTCATAGGGTCCCACTTTTACTATGGAAATATTTCATGTGAGGATCTCTCTCCCTATCTATCTCCTTATAGAGTTAGGTCACACCATCAGTAGAAAAATGTGATCATTGATCCTCTATACAAGATCCTCCAACACAAGGGTTAAGAAAAAAGGCCCCCACTAGTATAGATAAGTCTCAAAAAGGAGATACATTCAAGGAAATGTGGCTTATGAATCTATAATATAACTACAGTTAGAGAAATGGAGACACATGTCATACCCTAAAGCACAATTGAATCCACTGATCCATAAGATCCCACCACCTAAAGCTATCCATTTCCTTTCCCACCTTCTCACCACAACTATGTCTCTCTTAGACACCTTAGCATGTCAAATAAAAAACTAACATACAAGCCAAAGGAAATCATTCACTGCACCTCAACACTGTCCTATTTAGGTGACACTGAATCATGATCTTGGTTGTGAGTCACATCACAAGAACACATCTCAGTTGGGGCAGTTTCCCTCTTACTTTCATGTCCAAATCCATGTCAAACATCACCAACACAGGGCTCAATCGAATCCCCTTGTCACCCTATAAAAGTCTCACTGCTAGGACCACCATCATGAGGGGTCCTATCTGAGTGGAACATTCAGACCATAGGATCATTCTATTCCTCTACCATGAGATAAGGGGGATCCTTTATTTCCATAAAACTTGGGATATATCTATCTATAAAACTTTTGATGCATAATCAAAATAGTTGCATCATCTTTTGGTACCTCTAAAGCCAACAGATTATCCACGAAAAAGACTAGTCACCAATGCAACCATCTAATTGATCGAGGTCTAAAAAAGTTGGAAATCATAGAACACTACCTCATGTTAAACCAATACTTCCTGAGGGTTTTTATCATCATGTAACCTTAACGTTCTCCATCACTAGAACCCATATAACATGTTAATCATGTGTGTACCATCGTCATGTCCTGCTGGAGCTATTGATTACTCAACACATGGATAGTCATATTCCTAATCCATAGAAGAATCCATGTGCCACTAAATAGGTGGTAGCACTGCTCAGTGCCTTCCTGGAGAAAAGAACATCATGGTTAGTCCCCTTAACTGAGGCCTCATCGCTCAAATAGTCATCGTCATGACACTTTCTTGAAATCTTAGTTGGTTTTCATTGCAAAGTTGTATTGAAATTTATCAAGAGGTACCATGGTCAAATAGAATATATGGGGAGTTGTATCAAGAAGCATAGTAAAAGGACTCAATCCTATATGATGCATGTACCAAGTTCCATGCAAGTGATTTCTTGGTATGCCACGTCAACAAGTAGTTAGTCAGAGTCTTGGTGCATGGATACATCAGACTCTGTACCAACACTAGGTTCCCTAGACTGAAATCCACACTCAAGAAACTTTGAAACTATTTACTTAAGTCTCAATAAATCCTCATAAGAGGAAAAATAAAGACACCATATCAAGGAATGAACTACTCTAATACCACTCTGTAAAACCCCAAACCATCGGGGCCTTCTTGGTCGGTGTAAGAACGAATCATCATAACCCTAATACCACCTCCATATGCTAGGGGATGGTGACAAGCATAGAGAATACATAACATACATGTGAGTACTTTTCCTAGTGTTCCTATATACACGCACTCAAACATATCTATGTAATAGTGTATAGGAATAATAAAAAAATATTGAACATCTAGAGTAAAACCATTAATATAATTAACTCTAGGGAATACAACCAGAGTATGTTAGAAAAAAACTAAAGTGTAAAGGGGAAAAAATATAAACCCAACCTAAAATAAAGTACCTAAATAAAAATAACTACAATAAAGTAAATATAAGAGTGTCCAGCTCTTGATCTCCAAGAATAACCATCATACGTGGTCTATGCACTCGATTATTCCTATGATTCACCAAAAGCACTGTTGATCTGTCTGTCTTATGTATAAGACAAAAAACATGTCAGAAAATCCCATCTAAAGGTGAGTATATAAATACCCAATATGATTCCATAAAAAACAGTGAGGATAAATAAAGAGATATGATATAATTATTCATCTCAACCTAATGAAGGTATGTCAAACAAAAAATAAGACAATAACCATAAACAACCATATATGCTCAACAAGAATCCCAAATGAGAGAGAAAGGGGATATACATCTCCAAAGCCTATCTAAGAATGACGAGTCATTAATTAGTTCTAAGGGACCCCATTTGATGCCCATAATCTTGTACAACCACATAAGAAACCATGTGGAGGAGCCCACACCTTGCTACTATTCTCTATTTCCTGATGGGGCACTAACTCCCAACCATGAATCCCATGTAACATTTCCATATTTTTGAGTGGAGGAACCACACCTCATCGTTTTACTCCACATCCAATGGATCACAATCTCCAATCATGCATCTTGTTCACAATATTTCTTGTAGACGAATCTCACCTTTCTATTGCTCTCCACAACCGAGGGGGAAAATCTCCAATAGTGGACCCATTCCATTGTATAATAAGGGGTTCCACTCAGTAGATAGAGGATCTATGCCCTAATGTGACATAGTGACACCACATAGTATCTTAGTAGAGGACCCTCTCCATAGTGTTTTGGGGTGGGTTCTACTCATTGGGTAGATAGATAGGTATAGGACATGTACCTTTTTCTATTAGGGTGGTGCCACTCAAAGTATAGAGGACTCATGCCCTAGCATGATGGGGGGATTCCACTCTATACGTGGATGACTCAATCCCTAACACAATAGTGGGTTTCACTCAGTGGGTATAGGACCCATGCCCTAGTACCATAATGGGATATCATCTCTACCTAGATAAAGAGTATGGGGGACCCATGACCTTATGAAATAAGGGAGTATAGTCTCTATAGATAGAAGACTCATGCCCTATTGCGACATGGGATTCTACTCAAAGTATTGATAGAGGACTCACGCCCTTGTTTGTTAAGGGATTTCCACTCAATGTACAGAGGAACCACACCCTAGTATGGTAGGGGTGACACTCAGTAAGTATAATAGAGGAATTACACTCTAAAATGGAAAGGGGATGCCACTCTCTACATGGAGGACCTAGGACCTAGTGCCATAGGGGGTGCCAATCATTGTTTAGAGGATCCATACCCTAGTTTCATAGGGTGATTCCACTAAAACCAATACAAGGAGTATGGGGGTCCACAACCTGTATGATAAGGGGTTTCCAACACTATCCTCTCTCTGATGATCCTGCATGATCACTACCTTCCTCAATCATCGCCTAAATAAAAATTGCACTCTGAACATTCCACTTAATATCTCGAAAGACGCTACGAAGGATACCATCATGTCCTAAATGTAAAACTACTCAAGATAGGCTATTAGTGGGCCAAAATATAAGTCTATATGAAGGGAATATGAAATGTGGAAGTTTTTCAAAAAGGGGGTTACACGATGTGTATGGGGTCCACATGGAGTGTGGTCCCACTCTAATACATTTCCATGTTCTCCTATGAACACATCTCAAAGTCCATGTCACTATACACGACATGTAAATGGACCATACGGTGTGTCTCAGACCCTTAAGTCATGCATGTGTGCTTCTAGACAATTCCATCTTCTTCAGGTTGTGTTGTATACCAAGTCATGACTTGGTACCATCACATACCTGTGCACTCTCATAGTACAAGGCATTTCCTCCTGCACTGGGTCCTGGTCGTGTACATCTAGAATACAGATCAGCCACCCAGGGGGGTCACATGGAATGTGTTCCCATCCATACAATGTTTTATCCTTATCTTCCCTAAAACCCTAGCCATCATATTTGGGTAGGGCTACAGGGCGTGTGTTCTTGGACTACATGTCGTGTAGTCATGTTTTTTCATAGAAACTCAAGTTCCTTCATGAATCATTACCACATCACCATTTCTTCCACATACACCATAAAAACACACTAAGAAGTGTGGATCTAGGTCCTTTTGTTCCTGATTCAGTTCCAGTGTCTGAATTCCGTCCACTCGTACACCCTTGGGACTCTCCCACTATTGTCGATCGCTCTCATTTCTTATCTAGATCCCATATCCATGGATTCATCGCTCGTATACCAAAAATTATTCTAATTCATCTGGAAATCATCATCATGATATTTATTCACCAGACCATCATGAATATAAGGGGTTGATCATTATTGAACCCACCTTGGTAATTTCGAACTGATGCCTCATAGGTCCCCAGTTAAGAACATGAAGAACGGTGGGGGGAAAGGCACAAGAATGAATTGAACCATCATTATACAAGTTTTATTGTTCAAAAATTATATAAATGAGGTTATATCAAGGGAAAAAAACAGTTTTAATAGATAAATTATACAATAAGAAAGTAGTTCTCATGCGAAGGAATAAATAAATCATAGATTGAATGTTGATAATTAATCCATGCTCAATATTTTAATCAAAAGATATAAATCCATAGTTGATGATCCCTGACTTTATTGGGATCAATAGTTGGTGAATAATTCATTTTCCATCGATGGAGAAGACCTCCTGCATTAACTACCTCTTGATCCAACTCGATCTGATTTTTTTTCATCATCTAATTTGATCTGCCAATAAAGAACACCCAACTCTCCTCTCAAAAACCTCCCAAGGTTATGTGGATATACCTTGTGAAATTTCATAATGAAATATTTAAATTGGATTATATTTAGTTTACTTAAATTAAAATAAATAAATAAATCATTTATTTTAATTAAACACACCCGCTAACGACTGCCTCTACCAGATGTCTCGTACTAACCAACCTTAAGTCACATCTAGGGTAAGCCCCACATTCTGGACTCGAATGTGGTGTCATATTTTTTATCAGATAATTCATTTGGGATTTATTCCAATATTTTGAAAAAACTACATGTGTATGATATTTAATTTCTTATATATTTTTAAAATATAAATATCAGGATCACTGAACTTTAAAATATCACATTGATTCTGTGCCTAACTCTAAAAATATTCCTAGAAATATTCCAAAGTCTTACATGGAAAAAAATAATTCACTACAACTAGAAATATGAATTATAATGTCTATTATTTGATCTAAATATTTGGAAACTCTATAGAATGGATCCATATAGGATGGAACGCTAGAATTTATCTCCATCTAGGGAGGTATTAGACTCCTATAAAAGGAGGTGGTAGGTTTTGTGGAGTTAGGATCGATCCCATTAATTGGGATTCCTATTTATCCCTATGAATTGAATAAAAAACAATGTATTTTAGGGATACTTAATATGACACATCATACCTTTTAAGGTCATGTGAAAAAATCCATAGTGGTTCCTTTTAAGGTTGATCTTCCATGACTACTTCCAAGTAGATTAAAGTCATATAGAGTAGATTACTATGTGAAATTTAGCTACTAACAGTTCAATGTGGGGATTATTCATGGAGAAACCCTTACAGGTTTAACTTAAAATATGAGTCAGGTGAATGAATTTTAGAAACTAAGAGGAGTTTTTAAATTTAGTTATTTTAAGAAAATAAGAGGATAATATTTACACATGGCATATAAAGAATCCAATATGACTTTTTTAGCTCAAGTCATATGTGTAAATTAAGAGGGTTGTATCAACTCAAGGAATTTGATGAAAGTAAGAGGATAATATAGAATCAAGTAATATAAGGAAACCAAGAGGGGTATATCAACTAAATTCATATGAGGAGACTAATAGAAGTATCTTGACTCAAGGAATATGACAAAATAAAGAGGAGTATCTTGACTCAAGGAATATGACAAAACCAATACGATAATCTCAAATCAATGAATATGAGAAAACCAATAGGATAATATTTACTCAAAATATTATTGGGATTGTGTTGGGGGGGTTTTAGATATCACAACCCATATTGTGTTTTACCAAGACTAAAAATTTCATGGTTTGACTCTCGAGGATGAAAGGGTGAATCCCCCAAAATATGGACTAATGGGAATCTAGGTAGGTGACCTGGCAAATGGGCTCCCAAGATAGAGGCCTAGGTGGTTGGGAACCTAGGTAGGTGACTTGGGTGAATATATAGACACTTTGACATTTTATATCATGAATTCATATTTATTCGTGGTATTCAAAGTTTTTTATTCAGGTTTTCTCTTTTAAGGGGTTTTGATTAAAAATTTACTAAATAAGTAAGGATTTATTTCTCATTTTTAATCGATATTATTTATGTATAATTTTTTTAAGTAAATTTTAGATCAATTATACTTAAACCCAATATATTTTATTATATTAAAGTTATTTATTGGGTTTCCATGTTTCCATCCAATTTTTTCCCTCTTTGATACTTAAAATGGTTGAGAAAATGTTTTTAAGGTAATTTGAATTGATTTCCTCTTCGGTCGATGAACTTTTTCTTCAATGTCCATGTTCTTTAAAATAATCAATAATATTATTTTCTATGATAAAATTATTATTTAAAGTCATTTTTAAAAATATTTGAATTTATTTTCAATGTTTTAAAAGGGATTTTCTTATCATTTTCAAAATTATATACTTTTTTAAGTTTTACCAAAAGCGTAAAAGGGAAAAAAATTAAATTTTACCAAATGAACAGCTTTTCCTACCCTCATGACCATTCTTTACTTTAATGCTTACTTTAAAATTATCCATGGTTATTTTCAAAGAAAATATTTTTCTAAATTTTTTGGAAATTTTTATTTAAAATGTTATCAAATGAAAATGATATTATTTTCTTAAAGGGATGAAAATATTTTTGGAAATTATTTATAGCTTATTTTTTTACAACAAAGTTACAAAATATTTAAGGAAAGTTCTTTTTAAATTTTAACTTCCATTTTCCTCTCTAGATATCAAAAATAATTTCCTTTATTACATACCTTCATTTTTTATGAATCGATGGACTTATTTCATCCTCTATTGATTTATGGTTTTGTGGTCATTAACCTTTTCATGATCACTTTCCCTATCACACTCCATCATTTCATTGGACATTATTTTCTCATCCATGTCTATATATTAAGTATCATAGATTTATATGGAATTATTTCCACCACTTTGATATTGTATCAACTATATATCATTTATATATATAGTGTCATTTGAAGGAATATTACTAAGAAATTTATTTCAATGACTGGGTAAATATTTCTCACTCTTGGTTTAATACAGATAAATGTTGAATTATAAGGCATTTTAAGAATGAATTGTATTGATTATTAAATATATGAGGAATTATTAGGATGTGAAAGTTATGGAAGGTTCTTGGTTATAGATACCCCATTAGTTCATTTAGAGGTCTCATGATATGAAAAAGGTGGTCACATTATTTGGGTAATTTGTTTATTCCTATCCATACAATGAAAGTGTCTTATCCAAGGCCTTAATGGTAAGATTCGTGTTATCTTGACTGAAGCCTTGATGTTAAGATCTTGAATGCCTGTATTTATGAATTTTCTTTATTGAGAATTCATTTTTTATTATACATGTGATTTTTATGTTGATATTATTCATAAATGTACTTTAAACTCAATCTATTTACTGAATGATATGTATTTTGATTATCCACTCCTCCATATTAATTTTTCTTATTGACTCCTAATAGATTCCAATGTATTAAACATTTACTGAGCATTTGATCTCATAATTTCTTTATTTTTGTTTCCCCAAGATATAAATAATAAATCTTTGAATGACCTTCAAGTATTAAATAAAGTTTTTCATGCTATTTTTTATTTTTCCAATGTAATATATAATTCATGTAAGTATCTAGTTTCTCGATACCATTAACCTAATTGATCTTGGGTGGTGTGATCCCATATATCCATCTAATAAATAGTCTCTAGGTTACTATATTCAAGTATTATAACACCCCGATATTTTATGAATCTTTTTTTTTCAAATAGATTTAATTCTGATAGCTTCCATTACATGTAACACTAAGCTTTAACGAACTGCAATATACGATGAATATTATTATTTAAACATGATCGTTATAACCTAGTCATTAAACTTGGAAGTATAAATATGAATAAACACATTTTTAAAATTAATTATAGTGTTTTTATATAAAGAAAACATATTGATAGAAAAAGTACTTAATTTTAAGTTAAATTTTTATATACTTTGAAAGTATTTTTTTCTCAAAAAAATTATTAATTTTTGTGAAAAAATAATAAAATTAATTTTTGAAAATTTTATAAAGTTTATTTTTCAAAATTAACTTCATTTTTCAAATAAAAATTACAAAATTATCTTAGATTGAATTTTTTAGAATTTTTTGAAAAGATTAATTTTTTGATGAATAGTGAAAATATTGATATTTTTTGAAAACTGCCTTTTTATTTACATAATTTACAAAGTTAATCATGTTGTAAATTGTTTATAAGTAAAATTATATCAAATATATTAGTATAAATCCAATTTATATCATTGGAATAAAATTCATGTTGAATTTTAATATAAAAACATTTTATACTTAAGAAAACTTTTTCTTTGGAAGACCATTTTTTGGTCACGTCTATAGGTTTAATTTTAAATTAAATTATTCCCCTTATATGAATTGAATTTGGTAAAATTGATTCCATATTTGGAATCAAAATAATTAATATTATATAATAAGTTCAATTTAATTTTTTCATTAAGAATAGTAAAACGAGTAAAAATTAATTACTGCGGTTAAGGTTAAAACTAATTTACCCTGGGGTTAAAATAAAAATATAATGGTTAAAATAACCTAAAAATTATCCAAATCTTATTATATGGCCATATTTTTAACTTATATCATTTAATATTAGATAATTATTCATTTTGGTTCCTTTTTCATGTGAAAAATATGGGTATAGCTTTTTGTTTTCAAAAATTCCAAGTGTGTCCTCTCCCCCACCTATAAAAGGGAACCTCATCTCCT
Source organism: Viscum album (assembly GCA_963277665.1). Taxonomy (NCBI): domain Eukaryota; kingdom Viridiplantae; phylum Streptophyta; class Magnoliopsida; order Santalales; family Viscaceae; genus Viscum; species Viscum album. The sequence continues at coordinate 339,679,883 of OY728161.1, read as the reverse complement.
CTCCTCTTCACACTTCCAAATATTTGTTTTCAACCAATACCTGACCAAATATATTCCTAACTTCTATCCCCATGTCCTATATGACTTATTTTTGTTTTTAAACCCCCATAAGAAGTCTTTTGGTGCTAACATAAGGAGGTTGTCTATAGAAGAGGGGGTTCAAACATGTATGAAGAAAGTAGAGACTTTAGGTAAGAGATTTTTGTTGCATTTTTATTTATATAGTACAAATGAAATATTCACCACTATTTTATTTTTGTGGTGTATATACTTCCCATTAATGTATTTTATGATTCTTCTCATAAAAATTATAGGGTATACATATACATCTAAGGTTCATTCTTTCATGGGGCTTATAATTCAAAAGTTACCAAAGTGGTAAGGATATTATGTTACAACCTAATTTTTTATGATGGTTGTTTATGATTAAGTTTAAATTATGAAATATTATTATTTATATCTATATAAACTCATGAATTTTCTTATTCTTGGTTTATATCTTTAAAATATATATTTTCCTTTAATTTTCCTTTCTCTGAGTACTCAAGAGACCGAAAGATTTTTTTAAGAAAAATAAAGTTTATTTCTATCTTTAGTCCAAAATAATTTTTCTTCCATGAACATGTTTTCTAAAAATGTTTTAAATAAATCCTTTGCTACTCTCTAATTATTTTTTAAATATTCTTTTACTCATGTTTTAGTTTTTTATAAAATGGTTTAAAATTAATCTTCTTATCATTTTTCAAACAAGGATCTTTTGACTTGTTACTGAAACTGTGAAATGAATATTCATTTTAATATAAATAGAATGAATGTTATTTCTCACTATCATGGCCATTTAATGATTTAAATATTACTTTAAAATTTTCCAAGGATATTTTCAATGAAAACATTTTTCTTTAATATTTAAGAAATTTTTATATTTTAAATAAATGATTGCAAAGTAGAAAGTATATTTTCTTCAAGAAATGTTCCAAGTGATATTTTAAAATAATTTTCCATATAAGATGAAATACTTTGATGTTAATTAATCATTGTTAGGGATATTATCTAATGATACATTCCTTATCTTTTCTCTGGATGGTATATTGTTATGATGAAAATATTTTTATGGAACTTATTTATTTTCCATGGGTTATGTTTATGAAACTCATTCCTTTTCAAAGGGTTATGTTATGATAAAATTATGAAATGTTTATGAAACCCATTTAATTTATATGAGTTATGTTATGATGAATGTTTTATGATCTCATTGAACAAATTTGTATGATTTTAATTATGTGATGGGTGGGACATGTATCTCCCTATAATTCATTAGGTAATGATTAATGTTCTATGAGATAAAAGGGTACATGAAAGGTTATTCCAAGCCCAAAATAGGATATACAGGAGGTTATAATAATCCCAAAATATGGTGCATGGAAGGTTATTCCAATACGAAAATAGGGTATATGGGAGGTTATCCCAATCCTAAAATAGGGTACATGAGAGGTTATCCCAAGCCTAAAATAGGTACACAGGTGGTTATCCTGAGCCTAACATGTTATGAATGTCTTAGTGGGTAGCCTTGAAAAAATATTTTCTATTATTATGTGTATTCCTCAAATCTATGTCTTATGAAAATACTTTTATCTCATGTATTATTTTATTTAATTCATTTATGATTCATGTCTTATGAACTGCCAAGATTTACTCCATGACTCAAGTTTTTGATCTATTATATGCATGCTATGGTTTTCAAATGTTATTATCATGTTCTCATACCCTTATGCACTTGTTATGTTGATATCTCCCTTGTTTACCATTACTAAGAATATGAGATCACACTTTGTTATGTTTCATTTCCTCAAGTTATGAAGAAATATATTATTTATGATATGTCTAATAAGGGTTATAGTTATAAAGAACTTAGTAGGAGATAATTTAGTTCACCTATGAATCAATTATTTATGTATCTAAGTTTTCAAAGGCTCTAAAACTATATGATTCTAGCATGGATCGTTATGTTATGTAATGAATATTCATTTATTAAGATGTAATATCTATGTATGAAAATCTTGGGTCACTGTAGGGATGCTATAGTTGGTATTAGAACAAGTTTAGTAGGAATCTTCATAATTAGATTTTAGATTAATATAGATAACATAATCATTATGATAATCCTTTAGATTATTTGAGAGATTTTTCAGGATTTTTATTCCATGGATCAATATTCATAATGAATGTGGGATAAATAAGTGATTTACATTGTTTATAGATGGATATTATAGGATTTATTATAATCAAAACCAATTTTTAATGTAGGGATTACCCTGCTAAGCAAGCCAACATAGCGAATGTTGGAGTTGAGAAGACCATATAAATATTAGGGAGATATAATCTGGTTATAATTAATATACTTACCTGAATGGAGAAAACAAATAGTAAATAATATGGAGTGAATTATCTTATGATTATTCTTAACCAACTATATTGAGTTATATTAAGAAATCTAAACCTAACAGAATTTCCTAACAATAAGTGATATGTGGAGTTTCATGAATTTTCATATGATAAAGTCTATATAAGAAAAAAGATTCAACACCTTACATGTAAATAGTGTGAGAAGAAACACTTGTGTAAATTCTTAAATGATTTTTTAGTTTATTACAAGTGTGGATAAAAAGTTTATCATTCTCATAATTGCAAAGTCAAGAAATAATTTATCAATTTCTAGTGCTTTAAATATAAGAAGATAGGGAATTATGTAAACCAATGCCTAAGAATCAAGTATGACCCTGTTAATTTTTTTATTGATGACAATACTCTAAATATTATGAATATTATGAGAATAATTATTGAAACTCTTAGAGGAAAATGAGTTATATGAGAAATTTAGTAACTATGAATGTTGATTTCCAGAAGTTTATTTTCCCAACAATATTGTCTCCGTGAAGGGAATATATATTCATATTTTTAAGAAAAAATGTAATCAAATAATATCCCTCATGGATAGATATAACCTTTAGGGATTTTAATTTAGGGTAATTATGGTGAAATTGGAGAATATATGATTATGATTTATTAGTATTTATTAATGGTAGTTTGGTATAAGGATTAAGAGAAAACATCCAAATATTGTTCTAATAATATTCAATTATATATAATTTTTAGAAAAATTTTATTTTGGAAACATATAATGAATGGTATCAATCATCTTGAAAAGTGATTTTTATAAAAATGTGATATTTTTAGAGATATTTATTGACAAATGTTTAAATGACCTTTAAGGTTATTATGTGATATGACAATTTGATCCTTAGTGAATTTTAATATATTTTATTGTAGTTTATCTAGTAAATATTATATTTTGAAATATGTAATTAGGGAATACATAAATTTTAGTGATAAATGTTTTTTGGAATTAAAATATGAGATAATTTAGGAAGAATAAATGATCAAACCATTTTTATTTTTGGGTTAAAATTTAATCAATCATATTTTAAGAGTTTTAAATTGATCATTGGTTATAATTATGATTTTTGAGATTAATTTTTATTAATTTTTATTCATATTGGTTTTTATTTTATCTTTCACTAATTATTTTAGTTTTAGACAGAAGGAATAACTTTTCAGAGTCTTGTGGATCTTAATGGTGATTAAAAGTTTATTTTAGTGCTTTGGTAATGAAAAAGTCATCATTATCATGATGATGTACATAAAATAATGAAATAAAACTTATATAATAGTAATAAATCAAGTAAATAATGTTTATCATATTTTATATCCCTATAATAAATAAATTTCTCAAAATCAAGAAACTTGGAGAAAAATCAATCTAGTCATATGTGAAAAGTAATACTCAACTACCAAGTTATGTTTTCAGAAACTTTTTTACAAGTATAAGTCTTATGTATGTATATTAAAAATATTTTTCTTGGTCATAACCTAGAAATTAAAGTTCATGATAAAATTTATATTTAATTTTATTAATATATTATGATATATTCAATTTAGAAAAGAAGAATTAAAATTGAAAAACCCATTTTGTCTAAGGAGGGAAGAATTTAATATTCTAATATTCTAGGTTATATGTTCTTTTAAAATAATATTAGGTTTGATAGAAAACACTACAAGAAACATCAAGATTAAACGAGCCATAAAATAATATTTAAACATGACGGTTATAGCCTAGTCATTGGGTTGGTGGGTATAAATATAAATAACCACATTATAAAATATATGTAAGAGAATTTTTACTTAATAAAAATAATTATTTAAATAATTAATTTAAAATTATTTGATTTTTTGTAACTGGGTAAAGAATAGGAACAAAATCATTTTATGTTTCAAAAATACATTTTCTTCAAAAATGATTTTTATTTCATTTTATGTATGGATATTATAATTAATTTCTACTAATTTTAGAAATTTTGTATGAAAAAATGGATATAATTTTTAAAATAATCATTCCATATTATATTTAGGATTATTTTTTATATTTCTTTAAAAATTCTATTTTTTGAGTCAATAGTGAAAATAACAATTTTTCTAAAATTGTAATTTATTTTCTTTAAATCAAGTAATTTAAAAGTTACATGTTGTTTTGGATTTGGTTTTAGAGTAACATAATATCTATTTTATTAAAAAATTTATAATTAAATTCATATGAATTGCTATTATATTTTATTTTGGTATAAGTTCATTTCTATGCTTAAAAACACATTTTTCTAGAAACTGTTTTTGATTCCTTTTTTGTACTTACAATAAAATTAATTTCATTTGATTATAGGAATTTTATATTTAAAATTTTATATTCAAAATCATGTGGTTCAAATTTTATTAATAGGTCAATTTTATTTTTAGTCGTAATGAATAGTATCCATGGTAATAGTTTGTCACCACAGTAATGGGTAAAATATGTCAATTAAAGTTAAAAATACGGGATAAGGTATAAAAATCATCTCAAAAACTTCAATTATTTAATTTTATGATATTAATTCAACCATATCTATTCTAACTTTTAAAATATGTAATTACGGTGCCACTTTCCTTTTATTATGACCTTCATATTGTTTAAGTTAAGAAAATTTACAAAATGTCACTCTCTTTCTTTTAATATCTTTAATATGTTGTTATAGGGAAAAAAGAAATTTATGAATGGTTTTAAATGTTTGTTTTTAATATGAATTAATTTTTTTATGATTGTAATTTTAAAAAAAATAGATATAGAATAATTTTTTTGAACGCTTACACAACACCAACGCGACACTTGTGCAAGTAGTAGAAAAATAAAATAAATGGTTTTAAAAACATTAAAAGTAATATATTTTGGATAAATTATGGTTAATAAAGAATTTAATGGATAATTATAATGTATAATTTATTTTTAAATAGTTTATATTCAAATTCCAATGTCATCTTGATGCCTTTAAAGTCATTATATATGAATAGTATGGAAAATGTCATTAAATGTTATTTAATGTTTAAAGGTTATTTTTAAATCATTATAAAATTATAAAAAACCTATATTGACTCAAGTAAATTTTTAATTTTATATAATATCATTAATGTTTCATTTATTTTCCAATTTTAATTTTTAAAATTACTTTCGTGACCTTAAAGAGTGAAGATTTGGTTACAATGATTAAGGCTAAACAGGGTTAATGAGGGGGTTAAACCAAAAGATCAGGTTTAAAATGACACCTAAACTTTTAAAAAAATGATTGGTTGATTATATTTAGAACTTATCATACTTATATTATAATATAAGGCTTTTCATCCATTTTAAATGAGTTAGATTCATATTTTATATTAATATTTCAAGTATTTACAATTTTTTCACCCAACTCACTTATAAAAGAGAACTTCCTCTCCACTCACTACTACAAAAACGGGCAAGGGAAGGGCCACTTTTTATCAGTGCTAAGCAAAAAGCGCTAATAAATGTAAATCTTTATCAGTGCTAATTAAAAGCACTAATAAAACCATAGTCCCATATTTTATAAAATCAAGTTCACAGTATCCTCTATTTATCACTCCCTCAAGCTCTCGTGGTATTGTACCCCTACGACAACCCCCCCCCCCCCCCCCCCGATCTTCTCTTTACCAAACCTCTACCGCTAGCCCTAATTTGCCGCTAGCTCTACTCCTTATCCTCCCCCTCAAACCCCTTCTGTAGATCCTCCTCCCTGTGAACCCTACTTCTCCTCCTCCCCACTGGACCCTACTCCCCGCAAACCCTACTCCTCCATTTCTCAATGGTTGGCATCTCCTCTCGTGCACCTCCCCTCTAGAGGTCACTCCTTCCCCTCTCAATATAGTGCAGAAGTCTCCTTGACCGCTCAACACTTATTTTATCCCTCTATCGCGGGTGCGATCTACTCTAGGTAAGTCTCACACTTCTCCATTTAGGTTTATTTTTAGTAATTTCTCTCTCTGATCTACATGTGTTCATTATTTTAATTCTCATTTGGACAATGATTCAATGAATAATTGGTGAATGGTCATTGCACATTCCATAGTTGGAATCACGGATCACTCCATGTGAAAATGAGACATGGGCAGTGCTAGTATTTTTTAAACACACCGTATAAACCTAGGGACACATCATGTCCTCATTTGAGGACAGTTTTGAGATCTATTACCTTTTATTTCAGTTTTTTGAGAGATTTGTGAGCTTCTATGGACTATTATTGGTGGATTGTGTTCCCTTGGTCAATTCCTATGAGGGCTTGATGCAGCTTCATGACCTCATCCAAGGATGTTGGCCCCTCTATATCTTCTTAATGATCAGGGTAGTGTTGGTGAGTTCCATTATTCTTGATTGAGTTGTCTTAGTCCACTTATATGAGGGTTATTATGGAATTATCTCCCATTCATTGGAAGTCATACCCCTTAGAGACTTGGAACATGTATCAATTCAAGGGACCCAGAGCGATCCTTATTTCATTCATGTTGTCCCTATATTGGGTTTGTAGAATTGGAATCACCAACACTTACATGGGCATTGATCCCCTATATTGGAAAATGTTTCAAGTAGGGTCTATTATCCCCCAGAAAGCCTTAGGAATTAACCCCCTCTCTTTGTATAGAGATTTGATATTTCAGATGGTGTATTAGTTTGATAGAGCATGTATCTTAGATGAACCCTCTTAGTTTTCAATATACTTATTCTATAGTGAGTGGTATCAGTTCACTTTTATGGGGGTTAGTATGGAATATGATCCTAAGCAATGGACCACAGGTCACTTAGTGACCTAGAGCTTGTATCCCTTCGAGAGACCTGAAGCAAACCTTATTTCCAATGTGTTTTTCCTATGTTGGGTTTCTTGAATTGGCATGACCAACACTTACACAAGTGTATATCCCCTATCTTGGAGGATTATTGTATTAGACTCTAGTATCCCCCCATCAATCCTTGGGTGTTGACCCCCTATATTTATATCATGAGATAATATTTCTGATGGGGTATTAGTCTAATGGAGTGCATATCTTGAGTGAACACTCTCAGTTTCCTATGTGATTCTTCTTGGCTAGATCGGATGAGTGTGACCTCTAGGATGAGTATCGTCATTGTAATTATAGCTTGGGTATAATTTCCTCTCGGAGGAGTGTTACCTTGAAACCCTGAGTGGATCTACAACTAGAATTGGTTGAGACATTTTTTATCTCAAAGTCTTTTATGAGTATATTTGGGATATCCTTGGTGATCATTATGTCTCATATCTTGTTTTGAATACCTTTTTTTAGTGACATGAATACTCTCGATGCTTTATGTATGGTGTTTTTGGGGTGTCCTATTGGGTATTTTAATACTCATCCCTACAAGGGATCTTCCCATACATGTCATGTCTTATATAGACGATGGAAATTTTCACAGAGTCCTTGTTAAACTATAATAAGGTAGATATTAGGTTGGGATACACATAATGAGGTGTATACCAATGGTGAATTAACATCTATCCCCTCTTTCTATGTAGGTCATACATTATTTTCCATTTTTTGGTTAGATTGTATTTCAACTTTTTTTATTAAATCCATTAATTTATGTTGTTCAATTAATAGAACAACCTTTAGTGGTTTGGGGGAATTCAACATGTAATACTAAGATTTAGATGGCTATATTAGTGTTTTATGATTATGCCTATGGTTTGAGTTCATATCATAATCTCTTAAGGTAGTGATCTTCTGGGATGTAGGGTTAGCAGCACCCACCCACAGTAGGTGTGTGATGAAAGTCTCATCTTAGGAGGCACTTTCATTCATAGTTACCTCAAGTATATCCCATTACTCCAAGAATTTAATATGATTTTTATGGGTATAGACATATCACATTGCATTTTTTTAACATTCATGCTACAGTCAAAGAGGCAGTCGATGAATAGCCTAGGTAGAGGAAGGAATTGGAGAAAGGAGGTCTGTACAGCACTAAAGTTATGGAGGAGATCAGGGAGCATCATGAGGTGGATGGAACTTTGGTTTGATTCTATTAATACTACCCCTAATTAGACCACTCCTATATTGGGAAGTTAGTAGTTAGAATCTTGGATAGTTTTAGTCACTATAGTCTTTTTACCAGGAGGCTCTAGGAGTGTTTGGAGGTACGAACTATATTTGTTATACTTTTCTTATAGTACTATTATAAATAGGTAAAAGAAACTATTTTTCCTAATTTTTTCAATTATTTTCTATATATATGGTAGGATTTGGTAGAGCCCCATGTTAGTGATGTTTAATATGAATTTGGACTTGCAGGGAAGATGAACAATTCCCCCATCGAGATGTGTTCTTGAGAGCCAATCCAAAAACATGTGGACAAGTCAGTAACTCCTAAAATGGTTACTATATAGGTGTTGTATATGGGGTCATTTTAATTGTGTGTTTGAGGCCATATTTATGTGACAAGGTGTCATAGAAATCCCTATTTTCAGTGAACTAGTGTGAAATGAAAAGGGTGTGTTCCAAGCAATTGGATCTCATAGAGGCTGCAAGTTCAGTTCTAGGTATGTGTTTGGGGAAGGTGAGGGAGAGTTATTTCATATCCTTTAGATGTTCATGATAGAATTTATGTTCACTAACCTTAATTTTATATTTCTTATGTTAATTTGAGTAACAAAACCTATGATATTCCATAGTAATTTTGGATAAACCTAGGTTATGTAATCTAAATTAACTATTCAACCACTTTTGAAGATAATGAATTCTGTAGGTTCTGGTGCTCCTAACCTCAAGGCTGAACAAGTCTCTCAAGCAGTAGCTGATGCTGCTACTCACAGTGCGGAGCAACAACAAGTTTCTGAACCTGTTTTCGTTCCTAGTGTTGAGGTTCAACAACCATAATAATATGCCATTGCTACCATTTCAAATGAAAATATTGATGATGTTGATATCAATGAAATGGTCGGGGATAAAGGATTGACATCTCATAAAACATAGGTGTGTTGTAGTTTGACGATGTTAGCCAAAGTTCTTAAGGAGAAAAGAAAATGCATCAAATTTGATGTCGGATGGAATGCACAAGGCCAACATGTGAATCCCAACAAGGTCATGTTTAGTAGTTACATTGAAATTTTCACTCGGCAACTTATGCCAATTGATAGAGATTCATGGCACCATGTTGTGTCCGGGATAAATGCTGTGATCTGGGAAGAAATTACGGTAACATTATGATATTATTTCTTTAATTTACTATCAAATAAAATAATGAAACAGTGTCTTACTCTTCTCAATCTCTTTCAGAGTACATTTATAGTAGATGATTCATACAAGAATTATGTACTAAGGCTTTCAGGAAGGATTAATCGAGGTGTTTGCACTATTCTAACAAAATGTCACCTGAAAGATTCCAAATGTAAAATAAACCCACACCCACCCCTTATCTATGCTCACCTAATATCCCAAGAAGCATGGGATTCATTTATTGGACACCGTGGGGATGAGAAGTTTCAGGTACATTGTGGTTGATAATACGTTGTTTGATGATATATGTATTCATCACTTTGATTGTCAATATTTCATTTATGAAATAGTAACTCAATACTAAAAATAAGGATCGTGCATCAAAACCAATATACCCCTATCGTAAAGCAAGGATGAGATATGCTTCACTAGAAAAGAAAATGGTACATATTTTAAATTTACAGTAATATTTTTAGGTTCCAAGAAAGAACATCATAATTATATTTCTATATTTATATGTAGATTGATGAGTCTAAATCCAAATACAATTCCATATCACATGATGTGATATAGAAGTAGGCACTTGTGAATAAGGAATGGAATCTAGTAGATGAAAACACACAAAAATTGTAGGAAATATGTGTAAGTGTGACATGATAAAAAGTTTCATTTTAAATTTCTATTACATAATAATAATTACTTATTTTCCTATATCTGACAGTCATAGGAATCAGCTACTCCTATAGCGGATGAAGACCTTTTATCAATGGATTTGAAGCGGCCAGAACAATACGATCATGTCAGAGGTGTGGGGTTTAGGGTGACACCCCAAGTATATTTTGAGAAAAAAACAAATGGATGATAGAGATGAATAAATGAAACGAATGAGCGAAATAATAGCAACTCTTGAAGAATGATTTCAATGGAAGGGATAGTTACTAGAAACTTTTATGGGTGGGAAGCAAAGAGAAGACACAACTCAGAAACAACCAGTGTGTTAAGATCCCACCCCACCCCCCACCATCTTTGAGGCGAGACATTCCCCTCAAAGAGCTGTCTTAACCATGGTAATCAATATTCTAATAATTGTTCCCAATAAAATTGAATCAGACAAACACTGAGACTTTTCATGTACTAATCTTCTACATGGTGATAATGACTATGATTTATATCTTTCAACACCCACCTATCACCTTGTATCAATGGATACGGTGTTTAACATCCCAGAGAACAAGTTGTATAATAAACCACTTCCAAAAGATCATCTGAAAGTGAAGATTACTATAGCTCGTGATCCAAATGCATAGCTACCTATTCCACTTGATGAAGATGATATTAATATGGTCGAAAAGGATTTTGGGATATTCATTGCATGTCTGTCACAACTTGTAAGAGTACATATGGACAAAGATGTATTTATTTCCATTTTTTTCAAGCTAAACCTTTAACAATTAATGAAAAAAAGGTCTGAACCAATGAATGTTATTATAGATAGAGAAAGGGAAGGGGGTGAAAAGAAACATGGGCTCAAAATCATCTAAAGGATTGACCACCGATCTCAAAGAGCTACTGAAATCACAATAACACCACCTGTTCTCTATCCACATTTACTAGCATTGAAGACTCATGTGAATACGAAGCTAAAAAAATGGTAGTAGTCATATAGTTGTTTTTGAAAAGAATATATACGGAGAGGAAATTCAAGATTTCATTGTTGCTGAAAATGTAAATAAGATCCTTGAATATGGTTGGTTAGGCATCACAATTGTAAATTTATATATGAGGTATGTTTTCATGAATTGATTTTCTAAAATCTGATATAATGTGCTAATTATAAATAAATGCATTTTATATTATTGGAAGGCGTATATATGAAAAATAATTGAAGGGATTTTCCCATGAGCCAAAATTAGGACTCGTTAGTCCTCATACCACATCAACACAACTAACGAAATTAGAGTCATTAAAAATTGATGAAATAGTGAAAGGCTTGCTAAAAACATTTGAAAGCAAGGTTACAGATGACAGACCCCTCCTAATACCAACCATGCAGGCATAAAACTCTGTGATTAAAGAATATAAATTATATTTTCACTTAATTTATTACTAATTATTTTTTGTGTCTTTAGGTAACCTTGGCTGCTAATTGTGGTGAACTTGGATACTCCAACGATTTATTTTATGGATTCAATGCAAGGATATCCAACAAAACGATCACACATGATGGAGTTTGTGAATCTGTAAGACACTACATCCTACATTTTTGGTCTAAAAATCAAGTTATATAATTTATATTATCTTCTATTGAGGATTATTTTATGGTAGGGTGGTGTATCAATATCATCTAAAATAAGGAATGAGGACATGGGCTAAGCATAAGGAGGTAAGAAAATACTACGTCTAGACCAGTATCATGGTATATATAATAAAATTTCACCATCCAAACACATATAAAAACAAGTTACTTATTCTTATAATGATTAAAGTTTTTATAGTGTCTAAAACAAACAAAAAATAATGATTTCGGTTATTATGTTTGTAAATTTATGAGAGAGATCATTTTTTATCAACAAACTAGAATCCCTAAAGAGGTATTTTAAAAAACAACTACTATTTCATTTAAATTATTTATTAATTATTTATTTATATATTTCACAGTACTACTCTGATTGTTGAAAATCCACATATTCACAAGAAAATATAGGTTTGTTCAGAAATTAGTGGGCCACATACCTGAGGGGAGATTGTACAAAAATAGCATTAAGATCTAACTTGGGGATGTGTACAATTAGCGGCCATTTTTTAGAGGGGTTAGGGACATCAAAAGATGAAACATTATTGTATGTAAATGTTTTTAGGAAAATTTTAATTGTTAATAAATAAAACATCCTTTCTCCAATGAGTCATTTTTCTATTTTAACAGATGAAATTCACGAGAAACATGCAAGAATGATGAACCACTTTTCTTTGGGCTTTGGATAAAAAACACAGTAAAATATCCAAAATACCTTCATATCCAACCGAACACATTCAGATTGTGTTGATACTTTAGTATAATGATCCATGGGTCATTTTTTATGTGTACGATTTAACACAGCCTCAATCTGAGGCACGGTGTGGCTGGTATCACTCAAAGTGTCTCTCTTTTGTTTAAAATGGACAAAATTTTAAGTGAAAACAATAACTAATGTATGAAAAGCTGACCAAACACATTAGGATTGTGTTTTTACTTTAGTATAATTATCCATGGGTCATTTTTTACATTTAAGAGTCAAAATTTCCTCTATCTGAGGCATGGTGTGGCTGGTATCACTCAAAGTGTCTCTCTTTTGTTTAAAATGGACAAAATTTTATGTGAAAACAACAACTGACATATGAAAAACTGACCAAACGCATTCGGATTATGTTGATACTTTAGGAGAACAAACCATGGGTCATTTCTGACATGTAAGAGTCAACTCCACCAAAATCCTAGGCATAGTGTGGCTGGTATCACTCAAAGTGTCTCTCTTTTGTTTAAAATGGACAGAATTTTAAGTGAAAACAACAACTGACGTATGGAAAACCAACCAAACACATTAGGATTGTGTTTATACTTTAGGAGAACTATCCATGGGTCATTTTTTATGTGTAAAAGTCAACCCATCCTCAATCCAATGCACAGTGTGGCCGGTATCACTCAAAGTGTCTCTCTTTTGTTTAAAATGGACAGAATTTTAAGTGAAAACAACAATTGACGTGCGGAAAACCAACCAAACACATTCGGATTCTATTGATACTTTATGAGAATGATACATGGGTCATGTTTGATGTGTAATAGTAAACTCTTCCTCAATATAAGGAATATTGTGGCTGGTATCACTCAAAGTAACTCTCTTTTGTTTAAAATGGACATAATTTTAAGTGAAAACAACAATCTGACGTATGAAAAACTGACCAAAAACATTAGAATTATGTTGAGAATTTAGTATAACAATACATGGGTAATTTGGGACGTGTATGAGTCAATCCTTCCTCAATAAAAGGCATGGTGTGGCCGGTATCACTCAAAGTGTCACTCTTTTGTTTAAAATTGACAGAATTTTAAGTGAAAACAACAACTGACGTACAGAAAACCAACCAAATGCAATCGGATTGTGTTTATAATTTAGTAGAAAGATTCATGGGTCATGTGTTATGTTTACATGTCAACCTATCCTCTAACCGAGCCACGGTGTGATCGGTATCACTCAAAGTGTATCTCTTTTGTTTAAAATGGACAGAATTTTAAGTGAAAAGAACAACTGACCTACGGAAAACTGACCAAACGAATTTGGATTTGTTTTAATACTTTAGTATAATGATCCATGTGTCATTTGTAACATTTAAGAGACAACCCCACCTCAATACGAGGCATATTGTGGCTGGTATCACTCAAAATGTCTCTCTTTTGTTTAAAATGGAAAGAATTTTAAGTGAAAATAACAACTGACGTACGGAAAACCAACCAAACACATTTTGATTGTGTTGATACTATATGAGAATGATCCATGGGTCATTTGTGACATGTAAGATTTAAACCTGCCTCAATCCAAGGCATGGTGTGACCGGTATCACTCAAAGTGTCTCTCTTTTGTTTAAAAGGGACAGAATTTTAAGTGAAAACAACAACTGACTTACGGAAATCCCCCTTCCTACCATACACACCAAAATAATTCATTTTTTCCTAAAGAAACACATACTATTGAAATAAAAACTATTCCAAAACCATTTTAAAAATACCAATGATCTTAAAATCCATGAAATTCATTCCATTAAAACCATTAAAGCCCCCTACCCCCTGGACACCCCCACCCCCCTGGACACCACCCCACCCCCATGGACAACCCCCCCCCCCCCACCACCACCACCCTAGAAAGCCCCCAACCCTCTAGATGACCCCCCCCTGGATGGTCCCCACCCCTTCTAGACACCACCCCACCACTTAGACACCCCCACCCCCATGGAAATCCACCCCCACCCCCTGGACACCACCCCACCCCCCCTTAGACAGTCCCCCCCAACCCCCTGGACCTCCCCCAACCCCCCCCCCCCCCAGACACCACCCCCCTGGAAAACCCCCACCCCCTGGACACCCCCACCCCCAGGACCCCCCCCCACCCGGACACCCCCCAACCACCTGGATGCCCCCCCCACCCCTCCTAGACACCACCCCACCACTTGGACACCCCCCACCCCACCCCCTAGACACCCCCACCACCATGGACATCCACCCCGGCCCCCTAGACACCACCCCACCCCCCCTTGGACAGCCCCCAACCTCCTGGACCCCCACCCCCTGGACACCACCCCAACCCCTGAACACTCCCCCCCCCACACCCCCCCTGGACACCACCCCACCCCCTAGACACCCGCATCCCCTAGAAAGCCTCCCCCCCCAACCCCCTGGACACCCAGCCCCCCTGGACACCCCCCAACCCCCTAGACACCCTACCCCTTCTAGACACCACCCCACCACTTGGATCCCCCCCCCACCCCCCTGGACACCACCCACCCCCCTTGGACGACCCCCCTAGACACCACCCACCCCCTGGACACCCACACTCCCTGGAAAGCCCCCCCCCCCCAACCCCCTAGACACCACACAACCCCCTGGACACCACTATGGACACCCCCCCCCCTCACCCCCCTGGACACCCCCATCCCCCCGGACACCCCTACCCCCCAAACAACCACCCCAAACCCCTTAATAGCCCCCCAACCCCCTAAATTCTGAATTGAATACTTTATGTAATTAATTAACTTATGAATTATGTGTTAATGGTGTATGGGTATACTTTTTGTATGGGTATACTTGTTGTATGTGTATTTTTGCTGTAATTAATTTTTGAATTATGTGTTAATTTTTTATGGGTATACTTATTGATATTCTAATTTTTTTCAGGTCTTGTTTAGATGTGCTACTACAGAATTTTATGTTACAACAGGTAGGGCCTTTATCGGTGATTTTTTAGCACTGATAAAGGCTCCCTTTATCAGTGCCTTTTTAGAACTTATAAAGTCTCCCTTTATCAACACTTTTTAGCACTGATAAATTCTACCTTTATCAGTTCTTTTTTAGCGCTGATAAAGGGGACCCCCCCCCCTATTAGCGCTGAGCTTTATAGTGCTTTTG
The DNA here is from genome assembly GCA_963277665.1 of Viscum album. Classification (NCBI taxonomy): domain Eukaryota; kingdom Viridiplantae; phylum Streptophyta; class Magnoliopsida; order Santalales; family Viscaceae; genus Viscum; species Viscum album. Next base: position 339,664,069 of record OY728161.1, on the reverse strand, counting down.
TAGCGCTGTTAAAGCCCATTTTGAGCACTGATAAAGCTTGTTTTGTATTAGTGAATCTTATTTAAAAGAAATGATCCAATTATATCAACCAATAACTAAAAAAAATAACTTCATATATTCCTTATCCATATCATATATCTTCTTTTATTTCCCTAATACCATCCTAAGAAGGCTAAAATTGTAAGCCAAAGGAGGATGCCCAAGAATAGGTATAACTCTTAATCAATTTCATTCATTTTATTTCTACTTATAAATCATTAAATTCTATCATAAAAATGGTTATAGATAACATCATTATGTTACATATAATTAAATATTATTATTTTTATGTTGAAACCTTTATTAATATCTTTTTCGATTCTATATAAAATGAAAACATCACTTGTGTGTACGTGTGGACTACCACCTCCACAAAGCGATGTGTTTAATTTTTTATAATCACCTAAAATGGTTGGTTATTATGAGAGATTTAAATAATATATATTATAATAGTGATGTATTTATTATTATAATATGATAATATATTACTTATCTTCTCACCCTTCCATCCTTTGTGAAATGATAACTTCGTTTGTTTGTACGTGTGGACTACCACCTCCACAAAACGATGTGATACATTTTTCATGTACAAATTTCAGGAATGATTATAAATTTATATTTAATGTATAAAAATGATAATTATATCCTAATAAATATTTTTTATATGATTAAATCATGACTGATATGTAAGTGATGGAACTACAAGACTGAAACTTATATGAAAAATAGAGTTGTTAACACCTGAGATGATGATGTTAAAAATGAATTGTAAATCAACAGGTGATAAAATATTATAATTGAATCATATATGATATTATAATTATTAATATGGTTCTTTTATATATATAATAAATCTAAATATATTATATTGTAGGTTAAGAGTGTATATGAAGCAAGTTGGACTTGAAGTAAGGATAATTTCGTCTCATTTCCACTTCTATGAGACATGTTTTACATTATGCAACTAATTTATTTTATATGGTGTATATATTTAACATTTGACTTATTATATCATGAATTCATATGTATTAATGGTATTAAAATTTAATTATCCAATTTTTATCTTTTAAGGGGGTTTGATTCAAAAGCTTCCAAAGTAGTAAGGATTTATTTCACATTCTAATTTTTAATTGAGATTATTTATGTTTAATTTTTTGTTGAAATAATTTTATAATATGTTCTCATTAAAACCCATATATTTTCATCTATTCTAGTTATTTATTAATTTTCCATGTTTTAATTTAATTTTTCCTCTCTCTGGTACTTAAAATGATCAAGAAAATGTTTTTAAGAAAATTTAACCTTAGTGCATCTTTAGTCGACAAACTTTATCTTTCATGTCTATGTTATTTAAAATATTTTCAAGAATATTGTTTTATATGATAAAATTATTATTTAAAGTTATTTTCAGCCATATTTGAGTTTCATTTCAAATTTTTAAAAGGAATATTCTTATCATTTTCTTAATGAGGTACTTTTGGACTTTTTACCAAAAGTGTAAAATAAATATTTGTTTTAAGGTTTACTGAATGGATGAATTTTTTCACCTTCATGACCATTATTTAATTTTAAGATTAATTTACAAGTTTTAATGTTTATTTTCAAAGAAAATATTTTTCTCAATATTTTTGTAATTTTTATTTAAAATTTTATCAAAATAAAAGGGTATTATTTTATTAAAAGACTAAAAATAATTTTTGAAATGATTTATAGCTTCATTTTTACAATAAAGTTGAAAAACCTATAAATAAATTTTCTTTTAAAGTTTCACTTCCATTTTACTCTCTAGATATCAAAAAGAATTTCATTTGTTACAATACTTCATTTTTAATGAATCTATGGTCTTCTTTTATCCTCTACTGATTTATGTTTTTATGGTCATTAACTTTATCATGATCACATTCCCTATCACACTCCATCATTTCATTAAATATTATTTTACCCACCATTTCCATATTTTAACTAACATGGATTTATACAACACTACTTCCACCACTTTGATATTGCCTAAACTGTATACCATTTATCTATATAGATCAGTTTAAGGAATTCTTATTAGGAAAGTTATTTCACTGACTGGGAAAATATTCTATATTGTTTATTCAATATGGATAAATATTAATTTATAAGACATTTTGAGAATAAATTATATTGATAATTAAATATATAATGAAATAATTGGATATGAAAATTATAGGTGGGGCCTAGTTATAGAAGCCCTTTGATTCATCGATAAGTCTCATGAGACAAAACAAGTAGTCATATTAGTTGGGTAATTGGTGTATACATAACGATATAATGATAGTGTCTTGGCCAAGTCCTTGAAGATAGGATTAATAATATCCTGGATGAGGCCTTGATAGTAAGATCAGAAATGTCTGGATTTATATATTTCTTTTATTAAGAATTTATTTTTCATTATACATGTGATTACTATGTTGATATTAGTGATGGATGTACTTTAAACTCAAGTTTTTTATTGAATGGAATGTTTTTTGATTGTCCACTTTTCCATATTAATTATAACTTATTTCCTTATGATAGATTCTTTGGTACAAAATAGTTACTGAGAATCTGAGCTCACCCTTTATTTTTTTCCTTTCCCTAGGGTTTAAATAAGGAATCTTTTAATGATCTTTAAGGATGAAATTAATATTTTCTTGTTATGATTTAATTTTATAATGTAATGTAGAAATAATGTGTCTATCTAGTTTCCCAAGACTTATTAACAAATTGATCATGGGTGGTGTGATCCCATCTATCTTGTACTAACGTAATAAGTAAGCACTAGCTTTGGGAAACTGGATTTGAGGCTTCTATAGTTGGTATCATATTAATTTTAGTAGGAACCTTGGGAATTAGATTTTAGATTAATATAGCTAACATGATCATTATGATAACCCCTTAGAGTATTTGATAACTTTTTAGGGATTTTTATTCCATGGATCAATATTCATGATTAGTTTAGGATAACTTAGTGAGTTCCATTATTTATTGATAGTTCCTTGAGTAATGAAGGTAATCAATGCCTATGGTCAATGTAGGGATTACCTTACTAAGAAAACCTATAATAGGTTTTGGAGCTGAGCAGGCAATGGAAATAGTAGGTAAACTGACTCGGGTTATGATTAATATCCTTTTCTAAATAGAGTGACCAAATAGGAGAGAATCTAGAGTGAAGTATATTATGATTATTCTTAACCAAATGTCTCGAGTTATGATAGAAAATATGAACCTAACTGAATTCCCTAACAATAATAGAAAACTAAAGTTTCATGAATGTTTAGGTGATTAAAACCATGAAGGGAAAAATATTCAACACCCTATATGTTAAGAATGTAGAAAGAATAACTTGATCAAATTCTTAAAGGTAATGGGAGTTTGTTAAAAGTGTGTAGAAAAATTTCATCATGCTCATAATTAAAAAGGTAATAAATACTTTATCAATGTCTGGTGATTTAACTATAAGAAGATAAGTAATTATGAAAATCAATGCCCCAAGCATCAAGGATAATCCTGATAGTATTTTTATTTATGAAAATACTCCATCATTATGAAGAGAATGAGAATCACTTGAGAATCATTCTTAAAGATTTTTGAGTAAAAGGAGTTATATATGTAATTTAGTAAGTGTGAATATTGATTTTAGGAAATTTATTTTCTTGGAAATATTGCCTCCATGAATGGAATATCTATTGATATTTCTAAGATAAAAGGTAATCAAATAAAATACCCTATGGATTAATGTAACCTTTAAGGATTTTAATTTAGGGTAAATATGGTTATATTTAATTATATATTTTTATGATGTAGTGGTATTTATAAATGATAGTTTTCTGTGAGAATTAAGATAAAACAACCAAGGATTGTTTTAATAATATACAATTTCATAGAAACTTTAGAAAATGTGAATTTTTGAAATATATGATGAATGGTATCGATCTTCCTAAAAAGTTATTTTTATGAAAATGTTATGTTTCTTAAGATATTTATTAAAAAATCATAAATTACTTTTAAGGTTATTATGTGAAATGACAAGGTAATCATTGGTGAATTTTAATACATTTTATTTTATTTTATCTGGAGAAAATTATTTTTTGGAATATATAATTAGGGCATATAGATATTTGAGTGATAAAGGTTGTTTGGAGATAAAAAATGAGATCGTTTTGGAAGAATAAGTGATCAAACCATTTTGATTTTTGGGTTCAATTTTAATCAAAAATATTTGAGGATCTTTAAATTGATATTTTTTTACTATTTAGATATTAGTGATTAATTTTTATGAAATTTAATTCATATTGGTTATTATTTTAGCTTATTCCAACCATTTCGGTTTTAGAAAAAAAAATGAATAACTTTTCATCATTTTGTGGATCTTATGGCTGATTAAAAGTTGATTTCGGTGATTCATGAATGAAAAATTCATCATGGTCATGATTATTCACATAAAATTATGAAATCATGCTTATAGAATGTGAATAAATCAAGTAACTAAATTTTATCATATTTTTTATCCTAATGGTAAAAGAATTTCTCAAACTCAAGAAAACTGAAAATAAATCCATTGAGTCTTATGTGAAAACTAATACTCAAATATAAAGATAAATTTTAAAAAACACATTTAAAAGTATGAGTGTTGTATAAGTACATGCATAAAAATTTTCCTGATCATAACCTAGAAGTTAAATATTATTATAAAATCTAAATCCTATTGTATAAATATGTTATTGTATATTTAGTTTAGAAAATAAGAATTAAAATTGTGTGGATAAAATTTCTTTAAGGACGGTAGAATGTAATACCCATAGATTTTATTTTATATCTTATGTCAAAAGAATTTTATGTTTTATAGCATACACCACATGCAACATCGAGCTTAAATGAACTGTGAAATGATATTTAAATATGGTTTTTATAACCTAGTTGTTGGGTTGCCAGGTATGAATACAAATAACAACATTTTGAAAAATATGTACGATAATTTTTAATTAATGAAAATAATGAATTCAATAAATAACGTAAAAATTCATCAAAATTTTTAATTGGGAAAACAATAATATTAAATTCATTTTATGCTTTGAAAATACATTTTCTTCAAAAATGGTTTTATTTCATTTTATGTGATAATGTTATAGTTAATTTATGCTAATTTTATAAATTTTATTTAAAAATGATATAATTTTTCAAATTTTAATTTCATAATATTATTAGGATGGTTTTCTTATATTTTTCTAAAAGGAATTATTTTTGTGTGAATAATAAGAAATGTTGATTTTTACAAAACTATTATTTATTTTCTTTAAATCAAATAATTTAAAATCTAGATGATATTTTGGATTTGGTTTTAAAGTACCATAATATCCATTTTATTAAAAATTGTATAATTAATTACATATTAAACATAATTATATTTTATTTTGATATAAGTTCATTTTTATGCTTAAATATGCAATTTTCTAGAAATTGTTTTTGATACATTCTGTATACTTATATAAAAATTAATTTTTGCCTATTCTAGGAATTGAATCTTCAAAAATTAATTTAATATTTAGAATCATGAAATTAAAATTTGGTAAATAGTTCAATTTCATTTTTATTCATAATGAATAGTAACCATGGTAAAAGTTTATAACCATGATAATGGGTAAAATAGGTTAATCACGATTAAAACTGTGGGATAAGATCTCAAAATTGACCCAATGCTTACCTTTATTTCATTTTATGAGATTAATTGTACCAAAACCACACTAAATTCTAAAATATGTCATTTTTTCACCACTTTCCTTTGATTATATTTTTTATATTATTTTTTTAAATAGGTTGGGGAAGGAAAGAAAGCCTTAATTTTAACTCAGTTTATAGCTAACCCTTACATGACTTGAAGGCATAGTGTATCGAAGGCCCATTAAAATTTTATGGTCCTAAGGACCTATGGATTGAAGGCTAAAAGAGTTTACTTGAAGGCCCAATTTTAGCATCCAAACTTCACATCATGGTCCCAGTCTTCTTACTGCAATACCCCCTTACCATCAACCATTTTATTGCACTAACCCACTATAATGTCATGGTAGAGAACCCCTCTTAAACCCTCATCATGGTAGAGGTCCAACGGATCGGTTCTAGCACAATCATCTATCTTTCAAGCTACCCACCCAACAATGTTCATAAGTCTCTATACCACGCTACCAACCAAGATACATCACTTCGTCTATCTAGTAATCACCATTGAAATAGTTTGACTCCCCATATTCCAAGAACCATCATTCTATGATTCTATTTTAAATACCATGGAAGACCACCCCTCATTACCAAGTTGTTATAGGTCCAAATGATAAGTTACAATGCACTTATCGCACTTTTAATCTTCCCACACAGTAATGTTTCTTGAATCCAAGATGCACTACCAACCTAATGTTATACACTAATAATTTGGTCACTCTATGTATCATTTTTCTCTTTGGTTTCTTAGAGGCCCTATGGACCAAGGGCTAATTGTGGGTCTAAGGCCCTATGGCCTAAAGGCCCAATTCTGGGGCTTGTAGGCCCAATTCGAGTGAATAGTTTTATTGCTGAAGTAAATACTACAATAACTCATAAATCTAACCATACTAATTTTTAAACTTATAGGTCTTTTGGATTCCAAGTAGGATCATATACCACTCAACTACAGGCTCGTTGGATTTATATTATTTTAATCTAAGAAAATTTACAAAATGTCACTTTATTTATTTTAATATATCTAATAAGTTTTCATAGGGATAAAAAGAATATATCAATGATTATAAATATTTATTTTGAATATTATTAATTTATTTTTAATTTTTATAGATATTATAATTTCCTTGAATGCTTACGCAATGCTGACGTGGTGCTTGTGGAAGTAGTAGAAGAATAAAATAAATGATTTTAAAAATATTAAAAGTAAAATATTTTGGATTAATTATGGTCACCAATGAATTTTATGGATAATTATAACATATAAGTGATGGTGAAATAGTTTATATTTTAATTCCATTGTTATCTTGATACCTTTAAATCCAATATATGTGAATAGTCATGAAAATGACCTTAAATGGTATTTAATGTTTAAGAATTATTTTTAAGTCGTTATAAAATTATAAACATCCTATATTTACACAATTTAATGGAAAATTACTTATAATATCTTGAATGGTTTATATATGTTCCACTTTTAATTTTTAAAATTTCTTTCATGGCTCTTAAAGAGTGAAAATTTCATTACAACGGTTAAGGTTAAACAGGGTTAATATTGGGGTTAAACCAAAGGATAAGGTTTACAATGACACATAAACTTGTATAAAATTGATTGGTTGATTATATTTTGACATTATCTTACTTATATTTTAATTTAAGGTTGTTTTTATCCATTTTACAGGAGTTGGATACATATTATATATTAATATTTCAAGTATTTACAAGTTTTTCACCCACCTCATTTATATAAGGGAACCTTTTATACACTCTTATTCACAAAATTTGAGCCACTTAGCTCAAACAATAACTAAAAATATACCTTCCTAGATTCCTTAACCATATGTTAGAGTCTATTTTTTCTATAAAACCATCCTAAGAGGGATTAAATTGTAATTTAAATGAGGATTTCAAAGAAGAGTTATAACTATTAACTGAGTTCATTCATTTTATTTCTTCTTTTACCTACTTTAATTTTGTCCTAAACATGATAAAATAGTAACATAAGTATCTTAAATATATTTAATTTTTTTAAAATTTATTTCACAACCCTTATTAATCTTCTTTTCCATCTAATGTAAAATGAAAACATCACTCGTGTGTATGTGTGGACTACCACCTCCACGAAGTGATGTGTTTCAGTTTTCATCACCACCTCAAAATGTTAGTTCATAAAATAGATTTAATAAATATATATGATATTCATGAAATAATTATTATTCTTATAATATAATATATTATTTACCTTTTTACCCTTCCATCCATTAGAAAATGATAACGTCTTTTGTGTGTATGTGTGGATTACCACCTCTACGAAGTGATATGATTCATTTTTCACATACACCTTTCATGAATTATTCTAAATTTATATTTAATGTAAAAAAATTATAATTATGTCATGATTAATATTATTTATATGATTAAATCATGACCAAGATTTAAGGACCAGAACTTTCAAAGGGAAACATGTATGAAAAAACAAAACAGTTAACACTCAGGATAATGATACCGATAAAGAATTAGTAATAAACTGAGGAAAGAATGTTATAAGTGAATCATATATGGTATGTTTACTATTAATATGGTTATTTTATAAATTTATAATAAATTTAAATTTATTATACATGAGTTTAAGAGTGCATAAGAAGAAATTTGGACTTGATGTAAGGGTAATTTCTTCTCATTTCCACTCCAATGAGACATGTTTTACATCATGCACCTAATTTATTTTATATGGTGAATATAATCAAATTTTTAAATATTAAATAATGAATTAATATTTATTCATGGTATTAAAAAATATTTATTTTTTATCTTTAGAGGGGTTTTGATTCAAAAGTTACCAAAGTATTTAGGATTTATTTCATAGTCTCATTTTTAATAGATATTATTTTTTTCATTTTTTTGAAATAATTTATTATCTGATTATTTTTATTTATGGGGTTTCCATTTTTTCATATAATATTCCCTCTATTTGGTACATAAAATATTTAATAAAATGTTTTTTAAGAAAATTTGACCTTATTTCCTCTTTGGTCGGTGAACTTTTTCTTTTATGTCTATTTTCTTTAAAAAATCAAGAATGTTATTTTATATGATCAAGTGATTACTTAAAGTAATTTTCAACCATATTTGAATTTATTTTAAAAAATTTAAAAGGAATATTCTTTTTGATTTTGGAATTATTTACTTTTGAACTTTTTACCAAAAGGATGAAAGGAATCTTTGTTTTCAACATTTACCGAATAAACAACTTTTCCCATCGTCATGATCGTTCTTTTCCTTGAATATTACTTTAAAATTTTCTATGGTTATTTTAAAATAAAATATTTTTCTCAAAATTTTGGAAATATTTATTTAAAATGTTATCAAAATAAAAGGGTATTATTTTCTTAAAGGAATTAAAGTATTTTTGGAAATGATTTATAGCTTTGTTTTTACAAAAAATTAAAAAAAATATTTAAGGAAAATTATTTTTAAAGTTTCAATTCCATTTTCCACTCTAGATCTCAAGAATAATTTACTTTATTAAAAACCTTCATTTTTTATGAATCAATGGTCTTATTTCATCCTCTATTGTTTTATGTATTTTTGGTCATTAAATTTTTCATGACCACATTCCATGTCACACTCCATCATTTCATTAGACATGATTTTCTCCTCCATGTCAATATTTTAAGTATCATGGATTTATATGGTTCCATTTCCACCACTTTGATATTGTATCAACACAATATCATTTCAATATATGGTATCAATTGAAGAATTATTATTAGGAAATTTATTTCATTAGATGTGGAAATATTTTACATTCTTGGTTCAATATGGATAAATGTTGATTTATAAGTAATTTTGAGAATAAATTGTATTGATTATTAAATACATGAAGAATGCATAGGATGTGTAAGTGATGAGTGGGTCCTGGTTATAGATAACCCCTATATTCATCAACAGGTCTTATGAGATGAAACTGGTGGCCACATTAGTTGGGTAATTGGTGTATACCTATCCATACAATGAATGTTTCTTGGTCAAGGACTTTATGGTAAGATTCATGATATCTTAACTGAGGCCTTTATGGTAAGATAATAAATGTATATATTTGTGTGTTTCCTTTATATAGAATTCAATTTTTATTATCCATGTGACTGGTATACTGATATCATCCATTAATTTAATTTAAACTCATGTTTTTGATTGAATATCATGTGCTTTGATTATCCACTCTTCCATATTAATTATGTCTTATTGAATCCTGATAAATTCTGATGTATGAAACCTTTACTAAGAATTTGAGATCACCCTTTATTTGATTTACTTTACCCATGATATAAATAATGAATCTTTGAATATTATTCAAGGATGAAATAAAGTTTTACAAATTATGTTTTATTTTTATAATGTAATATGGAATTCATGTATGTATCTAGTTTCACGGGACTGGAAAACTTATTGATCTTGGGTGGTGTGGTCCCTTATACCCATGTAATAAGTAATCACCAGCTCTAGGTTATTGGAGTTGGGGCTTCTATAGTTGGTATTAGATTAATTTTAATAAGAACCTTGGAATTGGATTTTAGATTAACATAGCTAACAGGATCATTATGATAATACCATAGAGTATTTGAGAAATGTTTAGGGATTTTTATTCCATGGATCAATATTCATGATGAATTTGGTCCAACTATGTGAGTTCTATTATTTATGGATGGTTCCTAGAGAAATTATGGGAATCAAAACCTACGTTCAATGTAGGGATTACTCTACTAGTAATTCCAACACAACAAGTGTTTGAGCCAAAGAGACTATGGACATATTAAGGAAACTAATGCATTTTTTTATTTATATTCTTGCTCAAATAGAGAAACCAAATAGGAGAGAATCTGGAGTGAAGGATCTTATGATTATACAAAACCAACTATATCAAGTTATGTAAAAAAATCTAAACCGAACATAATTTTCTAAAAATAAGAGAAAAGTGGAGTTTCATGAAATTTAAGGTTGTTATGTGATATAACAATGTGATCATCAGTGAATTTTACTGCATTTTATTCTAGTTTATTTGGGAAAGATTATATTTTGGAATATGTAATTAGGGAATATAAAAATTTGAGTGATAAAGAAGGTTTGGGGATAAAAAATAGAAATTATGGAAGAATAACATATCAAACCATTCTGATTTTTGGGTTCAAATTTAATCAATCATATTTTAGGAGTTTAAAATTGATCTTTGGTTACTATTAAGATTTTTGAGATTAATTTTTATAAAGGTTTATTCATATTAGTTGTTATTTTATTATGTGCAAACCATTTCAATTTTGGATAGAAGGAATAACTTTTCATAGTTTTGAGGATCATGTGGTTGATTAAAAGTTAATTTTAGTGCTTCGTGAATGAAAAATTCATCATAATCAAAATTATTCACCTAAAATTATGAAATAAAACCTATATAATGGGATGAAGTCAAGTGTATTTTATCATATTTTATATCCCAATAGTAAAGGAATTTCTCAAACTCAATAAAACTGAAGATAAATCAATCGAGTCTTATGTGAAAAGTAACACTCAACCACCAACTTATATTTTTATAAACTCATTTGAAAGTATGAGTATCATGGAGATACATTAATAATAATTTTCTTGGTAATAACCTATAAATTAAAGTTCATGATAAAATCTATATGTAATTTTATTAATATTTTATGATATATTTAGTTTAGAAAAGAACAATTAAAATTGAGAGAAATCAGTTTCTATAAGGAGGGGAGAATATAATACCTTAGTATTTTTTGTTATATTTTTTTTTAAAATAAAACTATGTTTGATAGAATACACTAAACACAACTCTGAGCATAAACAAACCACAAAATAATATTTAAATATGACTATTATAACCTGTTAGTTGAATTGGCGGGTATGAATACGAATAACCACATTATGAAATATACATAATATGAGTTTTACTTGATAAAAACAATTAATTCAATAAAAAAATTAAAATTCATCTAATTGTTTTAATTGGGAAAATAATATGAATAAATTAATTTTATGCTTCAAAAATACAATTTCTTTAAAAATGCTTTTTATTGTATTTTTTGCATTGATATTATAATTAATTTCAAACACTTTTATAAATTATATTTGAAAAAATGGGTCTAATTTTTGAAATAATTATTTCATAATAGTCATAGTATGAAATTTTTATATTTTTCTAAAAAGATTGATTTTTGAGTGAATAGTGAAAATGTCAATTTTTGCAAAAAATGTCTTTTATTTTATTTAAATAAAGTAATTTAAAATTCCCATGTTTTTTTGGATTTGGTTTAAAATTAAAATAATATACCTTTTATTAAACATTGTATAATTAATATCATAAGAATCAGAATTATATTTTATTTTGGTATAATTTTATTTTTATGTTTAAAATGCATTTTTCTAAAAGCTGTTTTTCTTTATGTTGTGCATACTTAAATTAAAATCAATTTCTACCAATTCTAGAAATTTAATATTTAAAAATTGATTTCATATTTATAATAATTTAGTTCAAATTTTTTTAAATAGTTAAATTTCATTTCAGCCATAATGAATAGTAGCCATGGTAAAACTTTATCACCGCGGTAATGGGTAAAACATGTTAATTAAGATTAAAACCATGAGATAAGGTATCAAAATCAACCCAAAGCATTCCTTTTTTTAATTTTATGGCATTAATTTTACCATTAACATCATAATTTTTAAAATACACCATTTTGGTGCCACTTTCCCTTGATTATGACCTTTTTATTATTTTAAGTTAAAAAAATTACAAAATGTCACTCTCTTTATTATAATATCTATAATATATTTTCATGGGGATAAAAAAATATATGGATTGTTATAAATGGTTATTTTAATATTAATAAATTATTTTTATTATATAATTTAGATTTAATTTTTATACACAGTATAATTTTCTTAAACGCATATGTAACACCGACAGAGCACTTTTGTAAGCAATATAAAAATCAAACAAATGATTTTAGAAACACTAAAAGTAATATATTTTTGGATTAATTATGGTTAAAAAATTACATGGATAATTAAAATTTATAAGTGATTTTAAAGAGTTTAAATTCGAATTCTATTATTATCTTCATGCATTTAAAGTTAAGATACGTGAATAGTCCAAAAAATGATCTTAAATGGTATTGAATGTTTAAAAAACATTTTAAATCATTATAAATTTATTAAAATACTATATTGAATAAATTTAATCAGAAATTTTTAATATATCATTCATTTTTCATGTATTTTACACTTTAAATTTTTAAAATTACTTTCATGACTCTTAAATTTGTTACGACAGTTAAAGTCAAACAGGGTTAATAAGGGGTTAAAGCAAAATATAAGGATTAAAACAACACCTAAACTTGTATAAAATTTATTTATTTAATATATTTTAACTATATACTAATTATATTATAATATAAGGAATTTTGGATCCATTTTAAATGATTTAAACAAACATTATATATTAATATTTCAAGTATTTATAAGTTTGTTGTCCACCTCACTTATAAAAGGGAACCTCCTCTCCACTCTTATTCAAAAACTTTGAGCCAATTATCTCAAACAATACCTACACAAATACCTTGCTATATTAATTCCCCACACCCTATATATTCTTTTCTTTCCCTAAGACCATCTTAATATGGTTTAGGTGTAAGGTAAAGGAGTATTCCAAAGAAGATGTATAACTCTTAATCAAGTTCATTCATTTTATTTTATTTTTATATCTCCTTAAATTATGTCGAACATGATGATATAATAACATAATTATTTTAAATATAATGAAATATTATTTTTTTATGGCATAACCCTTATTCATTTTCTTCTTCATCCTATGGAAAATGAAAACATCAGTCGTGCATACGTGTGGACTATCATTACCACAAAGCAATGTGTTTTATTTTTCATAACTGCCTCACAAGGTTGATTATTATGATGAATTTAATAAATATATATAATATTAATTACATTATTATTATTATTAAATTTTAATATATTATTTACCTTATTACCCTTCCATATTTTGGAAAATGATGACATCGTTTGTGCATATGTGTGGATTGTCATCTTCATTAAGCGATGTGATTCATTTTTCATGTACACATTTCATAAATGATTATAAATTTGTATTTAATATATAAAAATTATAATTATTTCATTATTGATATTCTATATATGATGAAATAATAACCAAAATGAAAATACTAGAACCACTGAATTGAAACATATATGAAAAATGAAATAGTTAACACTTGAGATAATGATATTTTAATAAAAATTTGATAATAAATAGGTGATGAAATTTTATAATTGAATCATATATGGTATTATATATTTTAATTTTGTTTTTTATATATTTATAATAAATCTAAATTTATTATATTTTATATTAAGATTGCATGTGAAGTAATTTGGACTTGAGGTGAGGGTAATTTCATCTCATTTCCACTTCAATGAGACATGTTTTACATTATTCAACTAATTTATTTTATAAGGTGTATATACTATAAATTTGACATATTATAGCATTAATTAATATTAATTCATGGTATTAAAATCTTTTGATTCAATTTTTATCTTTTAAGTGGTTTTAATTCAAAAGTTACCAAAGCAGAAATGATTCATTTCACTAACTCATTTTTAATTGAGATTGTTTATTTTTTAATTTTTGTTGAAATAAATTTATGATATATTCTCCTTAAATCATATATTTTTCATCTATTTTGGTTATTTATGGTGTTTTTATGTTTTTTTAAAAAAATTATACTATTTAGTATTTAAAAAAATTAAGAAAATATTTTTTATGAATATCTGGCCTTATTTAAATTAATTTTCAAACATATTTGATTTTATTTTCAAAGTTTTAAAATAAATATTATTGTAATTTTATAAATGAATTAATTTTTAAAAAAATTATCAAAATTATAAAAGGATATTTGTTTTTATTGTTTATTGAATGAATAGTTTTTCATGTTGTCCTGACCGTTCTTTTCTTTAAAACTTCCTTTACAAGTTTCTATGGTTATTTATGAAGAAAATATTTTTCTCAATGTTTTTTGAATTTTTATTTAATTTTTTTTCAAAATCAAAGGATGTTCTTTTATTAAATTATTAAAATAATTTTTCAAATGATTTATATCCTTATTTTTACAAAAAAAAATAGAAAACATTGAGTAAAATATCTTTTTAAAGTTTCACTTCCATTTCCCCTCTAACTCTCAAAAAGGATTTCCTTTATTGCAAACCTTCATTTCTGATAAATCAATGGTTTTATTTAATCTTATACCAATTTATATTTTTGTGTTCATGATCTTTATCATGATCACATTCCCTATCATACTCCATAATTTCATTGGACATTATTTTCTCATTCATGTTCATATTTTAAGTATCATGGATTTATATAGCATTATTTCCACCCCTTTAATGTTGTATCAACCATATACAATTTTTATATATGGTATTAGTTGAAGGAATTTATTAGGAATTTATTTTAATGAATGGGGAAATATTATGTATTCTTGATTTAATATGGATAAATTTTGATTTATAAGGAATTTTGAGAATGAATTGTATTGATCATTAAATATATGAGAAATGCATAGGATGTGAAAATGATAGTTGGATCCTAGTTATAGATATTATGACGAACTACCTTTTTAGTACATGATTTTTATCATAATTACTTAAAAAATTATTAAATTAATAACATTTAAGGAACATATGAGGTTTAGTTTCTTAGAAACTTGGTACATAATAAATAAAGTATATAAGAAAAATATAAACATGAACTTTATTTAATACTATTATAAGACTCATTTATTATTTCATCCTAGTTTACCTCACTACAAGTGATTTCTTGGGGACATACATCAATTGAAAAGGGCGATCATAAATCACAATAAGAGATAAATAAAGGAAATGGAACATGATTGGTCAACATGAATAGATAATAAGGCATAACATGAGATCATAATCTTATGTATGTGATACATAATATGGAAGTGTGGCTACAATAAAAAAATGAAACATTTATAATCATATTTTCAAGGTTCTTCACCAAGGTTATTAACCCAGGTATCATAAATATGTCATTTATAGATATTAATTCACTACTTGGGGAATTGGAGTGATATCGACATGCACCCTTCATATTTATTAATTCATATGGGCCATATAGATCATATATCATAATAAATCATTTCATCAATAACTTTTTGAGGGTACATAATGGGTTTATATAAAATTATTGAGTATATAAGTGTTTAAAAACATGAACTTTCATGATTTTAACCCATGATAAAAGAATGTGGGTTTCATACATGGTAATACCAAATAAATGAAGTATAATTATATGTATATGAATACCCTTGAATAAGAATATGGTTGAGTATTCACAATAAAAAAAGGGAGGCATATAAAATCAAATAATGATTTCAACAACATAAAGGGCATGAAAAGTGGTTTATGGAATGAGATTAATGAGAGATAATAGAATTCCCTCATTAATAAAAAAACATTATGAAAATAATGTAATGTTAAAAAGTGCGTGATAACATAATAACTTTGAAATTAGAAGACTAAATACAAAGGAAGTACATGGAAAAAATGTGACGAAGAGAATTCCTTACCTTGCGAGATGAATTATTAAAGATTCAGGAGAGTTACTTGGAACCTTAGAAACTCTTTTTAAAGGATATAGAGAGGGAAAATTATGGGAAATTAATTATTAATGGCTTGTGAGTGAATGAAACAGGGTGTAGATGTGGATATTTATAGAAATTGTGGGAGTATTTTTTATTAATTTCTAAATAAATGCTTTGAAAATATAGGTTGTGGAAAATGGAGAACCATTATATTACCCATCGTTTTGAATCATTTTTTTATGAAATTAAGAAGTTGGGTTTTTACCTAATTGTGTTTTTGAAACGAACTTCAATATTTTATATTAGTTTTGTCATGGGAAAATAATTTTTCTAGAAAATAATGTTTTTAAAACATTAATTTCCATTTTGGACTTTAAAAGTTATTTATAGGTTAATAAATTCATTTTAATTCATTAAAATTCAATGTATTAATAAAATAACTTATTTTTGGTTTTTGGATTTAATTTTATTAATTATTACATCATTATTACATATTTATTATTGGAGTTGGTGACCTAGAACCAACTAATTTTTTACTTAATATTACATGTATATTCAAATATTTGAATATTAATTTAAATATATTATCACATATTTATTGTTATTATACATAATATTAATGTCACTATAAGAAAATTGTCTTTTAGTGGTGATTTTTTCGCGGCAGTTTTAAAAACCACCACTAAACGTGTTTCGGGCTGCCATTTCGCGGCGGTTTTTAAACCGCCGCGAAATGCCATAATTTTTTTTTATTTTTTTTTTATTTTTTTTATTTTTTTATATTTTTTTTCAGGATTAGCGGCGGTTTTTTAAAAAACTGCCGCGAAATAGCGGCGGTTTCGATAAAACCACCGCGAAATGAAATGAAAAAATAAAAAAACACGAGAAACCCTGAAATCACTAAAAGGACCATAACTTTTGATTCGGGCATCCGTTGGAGCGCCACGACCAGTCAAATCGAAGCTCATGAAGAGATCTAGAGGTACATATAATCAAAACCGTGAGACGGTCTAAGGTGCGTAAGATGTTAGAGTTATAAGAAAGTTGAAAAAAGTTCTCCAACTTCAAACGACAATAACTTTCGCTTCGGGTGTCCGTTTGGGCTCTACCATATATCAAATCGAATCCAGTGAAGAGAGATACGCACTAGTTTGACAAAAGAAAACTTCTATTGTGTTTTTCAACCCCAAAAACCCCTCTGAAGGCCTCTGAAACCCTGTTTCTGTCACCAGTGTCCGGTCAAACTTGTCTTCAAATGGACCTAACTTTCGATCCGCGTGTCAGTTCGGACTGCTCCACCTGCCAGATCATAGCTCATTCTATGAGCTTCAGTTTGACTGGTCGTGGTGCCCACATGCACTCCTGGATCATATGTTATGGCCTTTTTAGTGGGTATCGGGTTTGTTATGTTTTTCGATGCCTCGTTTCTAGCACCCGTTCCCCGTCAGCTTTTTTTTAAATGGTCGTAACTTCCGATCCGCCTGTCCATTCGGACTCTTTCACCTTTCAGGTCGAATATCGTTTTAGGATCTTTGATTTGACAGGTCGTGGATCTAAAACAGACTCCCGGATCATAAGTTATCTCTGTTAATGTGAGTCTAATGTTTTTGTCTCTTTAGGACCGTTTTGACGGGTTTTAACGGTTTCTCCATTTATTACTGTTTATTTGGGTTTCCATGACTTGTTATCTTTGTCAATGGTTTTTTGTGGGTTATTATGATGATTGTGTTGAATTATTAAGGGGTTTTCCAGAGTTGTCATGAGTTTTCATGCCTTCTCATTCTTTCTAATGCCTCATTCTTCAAATGCTTCTCCATCCGTTTTCATGCGTTTTCATGATTTTTCATCTCTTATCACGTCTTTTCATACTTTTTCATGTGTTTCCTTTATTATTTATTACTTATTATTTATTATTTATAATTTTATTTAATTTATTTATTATCTATCATTTGTAACTGGTTATTTATTATTTATTATTTATTATTTATTATTTATTATTTATTATTTATTATTTATATTTATTTATTATTTATAATTTATATTTATTTATTATTTATATTTATTTATTATTTATTATTTATTATTTATTTATTATTTATTATTTATTATTTATTATTTATTATTTATTATTTATTATTTATTATTTATTATTTATTATTTATTATTTATTATTTATTATTTACTGTTTTTTATTTATATTTATTTATTATTTATATTTATTTATTATTTATTATCTATTATTTATATTTACTTATTATTTATTATTTATTAATTATTATTTATTATTTATTATTTATATTTACTTATCATTTATTATTTATATTTATTTGGTATTTATTATTTATTATTTATTATTTACTATTTATTATTTATATTTATTTATTATTTATATTTATTTATTATTTATTATTTATTATTTATTATTTATTATTTATTATTTATATTTATTTATTATTTATATTTATTTATTATCTATTATTTATATTTATTTATTATTTATTATTTATTATTTATTATTTATTATTTATTATTTATTATTTATTATTTAATATTTAATATTTATTATTTATTGTTTATTATTTATTATTTATTATTTATTATTTATTATTTATTATTTATATTTATTTATTATTTATATTTATTTATTATCTATTATTTATATTTATTTATTATTTATTATTTATTATTTATTATTTATTATTTATTATTTATTATTTATTATTTATTATTTATTATTTATTATTTATTGTTTATTATTTATTATTTATTATTTATTATTTACTATTTATTATTTATTATTTATTATTTATTATTTATTATTTATATTTATTTTTTATCTATTTTTTATTATTTATTATTTAGTATTTATTATTTATTATTTATATTTATTTATTATTTATTATTTATTATTTATATTAATTTATTATTTATTATTTATTATTTATTATTTATTATTTATTATTTATATTTATTTATTATTTATTATTTATTATTTATTATTTATTATTTATATTTATTTATTATTTATTATTTATATTTATTTATATTTATTTATTATTTATATTTATTTATTATTTATTATTTATTATTTACTATTTATTATTTATTATTTACTATTTATTATTTATATTTATTTATTATTTATTATTTATATTTATTTATTATTTATTATTTATATTTATTTATTATTTATTATTTATTATTTATTATTTATTATTTATTATTTATTATTTATTATTTATTATTTATTATTTATTATTTATATTTATTTATTATTTATATTTATTTATTATTTATATTTATTTATTATTTATTATTTATTATTTATTATTTATTATTTATTATTTACTATTTATTATTTATTATTTATTATTTATTATTTATTATTTATTATTTATTATTTATATTTATTTATTATTTATTATTTATTATTTATTATTTATTATTTATATTTATTTATTATTTATATTTATTTATTATTTATTATTTATATTTATTTATTATTTATTATTTATATTTATTTATTATTTATTATTTATTATTTAGTATTTATGATTTATTATTTGCTATTTATTATTTATATTTATTTATTATTTATTATTTATATTTATTTATTATTTTTTATGTATATTTATTTATTATTTATTATTTATATTTATTTATTATTTATTATTTATATTTATTTATTATTTATTATTTATTATTTATTATTTATTATTTATTATTTATTAGTTATTATTTATTATTTACTATTTATTATTTATTATTTATTATTTACTATTTATTATTTATTATTTATATCTATTTATTTTTTATTTTTTATTTTTTATTTTTTATTATTTATTATTTATTATATATATATATTTTATTTATTTATTATCTATTATTTATTATTTATTATTTATATTTATTTATTATATATTATTTATATTTATTATTTATTATTTATATTTATTTATTATTCATTATTTATATTTATTTATTATTTATTATTTATATTTATTTATTATTTATATTTATTTATTATTTATATTTATTTATTATTTGTATTTATTTATTATTTATTATTTATTATTTATTATTTACTATTTATTATTTATTATTTATATTTATTTATTATTTATTATTTATTATTTATTATTTATTATATATATATATTTATTATTTATTATTTATTATTTATATTTATTTATTATTTATATTTATTTATTATTTATTATTTATTATTTATTATTTATTATTTATTATTTGTTATATATATTATTTATTTATTATTTATTATTTATATTTATTTATTATTTATTATATATATTTATTTATTATTTATTATTTATTATTTATTATTTATTATTTATTATTTATATTTATTTATTAATTATTATTTATTATTTATTGTTCATTATTTATTATTTATTATTTATTATTTATTATTTATTATTATTGAGTTTATATCTATTATTTGTGTATTATTTATTTTTTCAATTTATATATATAAGTATATTAAATTCTGTTTATTAACCACATGACGAGCTTGCTGGAGTGGTAAAGTCTTTGAAAAATATACAAGAGTTTAGGGGTTCAAATCTCATCAAACGCAGTATTTCTTTATATTGCATGGGCATGTGCATGAGTATGTGCCTGGGATGTGCATGCATGGATAAATAAAGTAAATAAAGTAATACGAAATAAATAAAATAAATACAAAATAAGTAAAATAAGTAAAATAAATATGAAATAAATAAAATAAATAAAATAAATACGAAATAAATAAAATAAATAAAATAAATAAAATAAATACGAAATAAATAAAATAAATAAAATAAATAATAAAATAAATAAATAAATAAAAAAAATAAATAAATAAAAATAAATTAATTAATTAAAAAAAATTAAAAAAAATTAAAAAAATTAAAAAACCGCCGCGAAACGTTCTGCGACGGTTTTAAAAACCGCCGCGAATAGTTTCCCGACACACGATTTCATGGCGGTTTTTCAAAACCGCCGCCAATCTATTTAGCAGCGGTTTAAACCGAAACGAAAAAAAACCGCCGCTAAATCGTGATTTTTTCGTAGTGTGTGATAATGTCCTAGAGTATTTGTCGCATTGAAAAGGTCATATAAATTCCCCTCTATGATGAGAACCCTGAAATGAAATGATGATATTCATAAAACTAGTTCTACAGTCAAATAATGTACTATGCAAGGGAATATAGTACATATATTGTCAGGTGTGAGTACTCATAAGTGGATGAGGATTCTTCTCATGAATTTAATACTTGATAATCTATAATACATGATATTATGAGAAAAAAACCCACCAATAGAAATTTATCATGTTGTGGTATTATCAAATATTCTAATCTATGAGCGTGTGTAATGGTCCTTAGACTTTAAGATTATCATCAATTCATTTCATGACTTGTGAACTTATATTTAATGAAAAAAATATCACACCATATGTTAGTGGGTAGTAGGGTACATTGGGTATGTCATGAATGACATGTTATTGATGGATAAGTTGAGGAAGTATTTGTCCCTACCATCTTTATAAAAGTTTATATCTTGGCCATTTGATTGAAATATAACTGACGCAGAAATTCCATGTCCATGGGGTAATGATGTTTATTTAATACATTCAAAGAAAGATGTGTCAAGCATATAGGTTAATGATAAGGATGTGAAACCTACTTAATAATATATTGAGACAAAGAGACTATATTAATCAGTAAGCGTTCGTATGTGGTTGTCGACGTCGTGACATTAAGTTATTTCTCTTAGGTGCCTTGACCCATTGCTAAATAGTAATATTAGGCTTTATGCAATATTGCCTAATTTCAATGATAAATATTCCTATAGGTCCACACACTAAATGTTTTCATTGATCTCAATTAAATTTTATTTGAATTTAATTATTGGATTACATATTTTTTTCAAGATTGAGGAATACTTTTATTAAAGTTTTATTGATTGCTAATATTCACTAGGTAATAAATGATTATTTATTTATTAATAAATAATTTATTTGATTATGTTAATATATATAATAAATATTCATTCACTGTATTGTGAATGAAATATTTATTTTATTTATGGAATATTTAATAAATATTTATTTTTTGGATCCTAAAAAAAATATTTATTTAAGTGAATGAAATATTTATTTGGGTATTCAATAAATATTGAGGAGTTCTTGTGGACCAAGATCATGTCTGAAAATGAATATTAATTTAGAATATGACAAAATAATATTTATCAGCATGTAAATTAGAACATGCCATAAAATAATATTATTATTGTTTATTATTATTATATGGTATGGGGTTTTTTAAAATATTATAATATTATTTAAGGTTCGGTATGCAATTAAATAATATTTTAACCTAAAATCTATCTCTATAAATAGATGGTTATATCTACTATGTAGGGTTAATCGAAAATTGAGAATAGAGAATAATTGTGCACAATGGAATTATCTCACTCTCTCGAATTCATCCTCTCTTCCTCTCAATAATGAGAAGAACTCCTTCAAGATCAAAGGATCTTGGATAAATCAATACAAACAATGAAAAATAATTGATTAACCGCGCTATCACTTGGAAATCAATTGGCATTGCTTGAAGATCAAAGGAGCACATGTGTATCACCTCTAGAGGGGTGATATACTTAAATCCTTAAAGTGCAACAAAGGTAATCCAAAAGTGTTTTTGGAAGATCAACAAGGTCATCCAAGAAACAATCATAAGATGAGGTGATAATTTTCTCAGATCTAAATAAATTAGTTATAAATTTAACTTGAAAGATACACTATTGGGGTTTTGTAACACATCAAGCTTCTACGGTACGCTTCTCTTTGAATAATAAAGTAGTGTGTGTTGTGCGCAACTTTGAGTTCTAACACACACCACAACCAATCAAACTAGCTGTTATGAATAGTAATACCCACTTTTTGAAATTTTATAAATTTTATCTTTCAAAATGGACTTCATTTTTAGATTCATAATATCGAAATAATCTTAGGGTGAATTTTTGGTATTTTTCTAAAAACATTCAATTTTTTGATGAATAGTGAAAAACACTTAGTTATAGTTTAAAATCGAATTTTTATTTAAATAATTATTTATTTTATTTAAATTTATTTTAGGTCAAAATAGATACATAATACCTATATAAGTTCAATTTAATTCATTGGAGTCAGTTTATAATAATTTTAGATATATAAAAATTTTATTGAACTTTTCACCGTCTTTTACCCACCTCCTGGGAGAATTTTCAAATTCACATAAAACTTAATTTTACCGCTTCTGTGAGTGGAATTTAAAAAATCCAAGAGACACGGTTAATATCAATGAGTAAAATGTGGTTCAATAAGATAAAAATAATTTTTGGTGAATAGTAACTTTTTACTTTTATTTACCACAGTTAAAAGTAAATAGGGTAATTAAGGGTAAAAATGATATTATTATTACCCTAAAACATATAATAATTCTATTGGATAAGTTTAATTTGACCAAAAACAACCTTAGGAATAAAATATGTCCCTTTAGGTCCACTTGGATTTGATTAAGACATTTATTATTATTTTATTTAAAGAAGAGTTAAAAGAGTTAAAATTAAAGTTTAATAACTAAAACATTTTTAATATAGGTTTGTAAATAAAATAAATTCAACTATAAATATTCATTAGAAAGATAAAAAAATTTCCCTACATAATGTTATTTTATTTATAATTTTTAGACATTAAATAATATAATTTATTTATGACACAATGGTGATGCAGTAATTACCTAATTAATGAAATATTAAAATAATTGATATTATAAATATCAAAATAAATATAATTTTAGACTTTTTATGAATTCCACTAATTTTATAGGTTAATATGACATGTTAGGATTGCTTAAATTAATTTGGTTTTAATTAATAAAGTTTTTAAGACTTTAACAAAAATAAATTATTAAATAGTGTTAAAATTGACATAAATGAGTTTTTAAAACAAATATTATATTATAAATTGATATAATATCCCTAAAAATCCAAGGTTTTGCCAAAGGACTTATATAATTATAGGTGTAACATTAATGAGCCACTTGGGGTTCGCTTGGAAGTATATAGTAAGTTTATTAACCATATAATATAAAAATACAAAGAGATATGGTAGATGTCAAACTATTTAACTAAGAGTTAAATATAAATGATAAGGTTATTATAGTGACCCAAACCTGTCTAAAATCTATTGGTTGAAAGTATTTCTACCCATACCCACCTTATACTTGAAATAAGTCACTTTGGAGCCATTATAAACCTAATATGAATTTATTACAAAATAATATTTTAAGTTTTTCCTAAGGTGCCCCTCACCCCTCTTATAAAAGGGAACTCCCCCTTCTCTCAAATTCATACCTTCAAACCCTTTTGGTTCGGCCAACCCCTGACCAAATATCCTATCAACTTCCCTAAATTCAACCTAGAGGCCTTATTTTGATCAGAAATCCAACCTAAGGAGCCCTTTTAATCAAATCAAAAGGAAGAACCTGAAGAAGAGGTAATGTTTTCACCACCCTCTTTTAAGTTCCTTTCTTCTTCCACATATTCTTTATTTGATATTTCCATTATAAAATAATGACTTTAGTATCTTATATATACTGTTATTTTATTATAAATATGGTTCAACCATATTCATTATTCTATCCATCCTTTAAATGACATGTCGCCATACGTACGTACGTACGACTTACCGTCTCCATGTCGTGGTGTAATTGTTATTCAAAATTATTTGGATGGGTATGATAATGATGTGTAATTGATTTAAATAATAAATATAACATGATAATTATTCTTTATATATTATATACCATCCAATTATATATTACTTTAATATCAAAATAATGATATTGTCGCTCGTGCGTACGTACGGACTACCGTCTCCACGAACGCGATGAGATTCATTCCCCATCGTATCCATTCAAGACTAATTTTTATTTGATGGTTAAAAATAATTTTTAAAGACTTAATATAATTATGGGTATGAATAAGATACAACTTATCCATAACAAACATGGATTATGTAACAAAACATATAAAATAAAATGAGTAAGTTAACACCCGAAATGACGATAATACTATGATATGATTAACAAAGCAATGTTAAAAGATCATATATGATATCATATTAATTTATATGATTCTTGTATAATTTAATAACAATTATTTCACCATTATACAGGAGGTTAACCTACCCTCTATCAAGGAAAAGTACAAGGTAATGGTTAATTCTACAATCCCTTTATTATCTGAGGTTGTTTTTACGTAAGTATCTATTGGGACCTCTTTATCATCCACATCCATGTTTCTTAAAAATGTATTTCAAATCATTCTTACTATTTTATAGACTATGGGTTAAAGTTATTTATACCCTTGTTTTAATTTTTATAAGATTTTTAAAAGGAATATTTCCGTCATTTTCCAAGCAAGGTCTTTTTTAACCTTTTCGATAGAATTAAGGTAAGAATGTATTTCCGTCATTTTGGTGGGCTTCACGACCCTGGGCAGGTAGAGGTGCCTTCTAGGAAGGTGTCGTCTTGTGTGAGTGACAGGCTTGATGGAGTGTGGTGGGGATGCGTGCCTACTTGTATGATGTCGCCATGTTTGGATGGTGGGCTTTGGAGGAGCGAACATGTGTATGTGCATGTTCATGATACGTATTCATGAATGGGCAGTGGAGATCCTCCTTAGGGACAAGGGTAATGACTGGTCCCTGGTTGTACACTTTCCACCCTCGTCGGGCGATCTGAGGGGCTGGAGCTCGGGGATAGTGGGTCTGGATCCTCAGGGCGACATCCTCCTTATCGCGAGGATGCTGAGTCGCGGCGTGACCGCGATGACGTCTTCCGGTGGGGGCCTTAGAGCGGAGCCCCAATTCAGTGGGTATGAAGTCCTCAGCATCGACCTCATCCACCTATATAAGATAAGGGAGGTACACATTCTCTAGTTCTAGGGATAGACTCCCGAAACGGTTTGAGATGGCAACAGGGGGCGTCTTGATCTAATTTTGTGGCCACTACTGGGTAGGCGACCGGTGAGTCTTGGTGGATTGGAGGGCGTACATGGATGCATCCACCGTCGGGAGAGTACCGTTCACGTGGTATTCTCGGATCAAAACATCTGAGACCCAGTGTTGAAGACATTGAGTCGGTGATGGGTTCCTTCCTTGGTGAGGAAGTCCAGTCATTGCATACCCTGAAGCACGCACCTGCGAGTTCCTCCGCGATGACATTGGATCGAAGGGAGTTCTGAGTGGTACCTGTAAAATATTTTAACAAATACAAACAGAAAACCAGTCAAAGCAGCATCTCATGACCCCATGTGTGATTAATGACCTTTTTTGGCCATCCTTGTGAGTATAAAGGGTGCACGGGGTGGGATTATGTTAAATTTGTCATGCTTGGTTAAAGATTCACGTCGGGTTCACCATTTTTTGTCTCACGGTGCACGACGGGATCATGGGGGAGAAACATGCGCTACCCAACGGTTGATTAGAGAGGATTGGGTTCTGCTTAATCACTCATATCAGGTGCACCGTTTTCACCTCGAAACGCCCAACGGTTCCATATCCAGCAATACGTGGACCTGCTTTCCAAAGGCAGGCATTTTCTGGGTGGTTTGACCAGCGATTCTTAAGAACTCACATTGGTCGAGAGGATGGGAAGTTGGGATAATCGCACCCTTTTGGGGGGAATTATTGCCTGTTCTGGGACTCTCTTATAGATTTAGGACCTATTCATGTGTTCACAAATCTTTGGTTTATACCCAAGAATAGTATACACAGATTACTCTTGGTTGGAAATGGTTAGCTGGACGTAGGGGTTCGAAATCATTTATGCCCGAGGTTTACCATCCCTTATTGGATTAATGACCCCGAGGAGTCTGGACTCATTGAGACGGTAATGGTTTAAAGCCTCATAACCAGGCACTCTAGAGTTTATTATTATCTAGGGGAGACAGATAATGACTTGAGAGTTTGGATTGAACCCATGATACGGGATTCCTACGTATCCTCATTAGAGGAATTAGAACCCACATAGTTCGGTCTGGTATGGGCTTATACTCTAGGTTTCCCAGGGTTGATGCGGTGAACCGACATGAAGATGGTTGGAACGACCGGTTATTGGGCTTGAACCTTGGGGAGGCTTCCTACGTACCCTGCCTAGGAGACATGGATCAAAGTCTGCGTAGTTTGGGTGGGGGTGTCAGAGAACCGATGTGAATATGGACCCGGGGTTCCGATGGTGATCGGGCTTGAACCTCTTGGAGGCTTCCTATGTATCCCTATGGTGGGGAATCAAAGTACATGTAGTTCAAATTTGCATGGGGATTACGCTCTGAGGCAGCCCAAGGTAATGGATTGGGGCTTACACTCTGAGGAGGCCCAGGAGAGGATGTCATGGTCGATGCTTACTCTAATCCCACATGAGTCATGCTCGGTGTGAGAAACAAGAGGCAGCAGGGACCAGACGATCACGTTGCGAAAGGTGCGTTCATGGGGAGTGAGATGGGGCTTACGCATGGGGGTGCCCCAAAAAGTCAGGGCTTACTCCAAGGTGAATTCCCATGGTGATAAAGTCCAGCAGGAAAAGGACTTGGCCTCGAAGAATAACGGAGCAGAACCCTTCCCCACTACGGCCTTCCATGGCCGTGGGGAAGTATGGAGGTGCATGGGTGCCTCCTTCTGATGGGTAGTCTGTCACTTCCCGTGGAGGGGAGAAGTGCCCCAGTCCTAACTAGTTAAGGGGAAAAAAGGGGACTCTCGGGCTCAGACTCCGCATTACCATGGGAATGTGAACCCAGGAATGATTTGGGAATCCTCTCAAGTGTTGGAGCAACCCCTTCGCCCTCACTTACCATGGGTATGTGAACTCAAAATGGCATGCTGATGCGCTTGAAGGTTACATCACATGGGTCTGGTGGCTCTAGTGGAGGCCTCGACTCGGGGCCAATGAATGGGCCAATGAGGGGGTTGTGAAGGATTAGGCCGGATTGGAAGGATTTTATCTGGATCGGGGAATAGGAACTCCGAAGGATTTGGTGGAACACATGGGTGTATGAGGGGTGGCGCCCTTCACGTAGGGAGGTCCTACTTGGCTGGAGAGGTCGTCCGTGAACCAGGATGGTATGCGAACTAATGGGTATCCCATGAACTAGGGTGGTTCGCGGCTTCAGGTTCGGCTTGTGTACCAGGTTGGTATGCAGAGGGGTCCATGCGAGAAGCGGCAGCCTAGGGCGATGCCAGTTGGAGATTCGTCGGTCAGGGCTTTGCCCGCATAGGAGAGTGCTACGCGGTGCGATGGATCGGGAAAGGGGAATAAACTCCCTAGTCCATGGGGAGTGCATCCGCGGAGGGGCCATGGTTTGTGATTTTCTTTGTTATTTTACGGTTCACCAAGTTGTTATGCCTTTTTAGGTTCCTTATTAATTCGTTTCTAGCTTCATACCTATTCTAGTTCGCAAACTGGAACTTTTCTATTTGAGAAATCCTAAGCTCCTTCCTTCGAAATCCTTCCACTTGAATCTGATCGATCTCCTATCTTCTCCCCTTCGATGTCCTTTTATCGAGGGGAGGAAAAGGGGTCTATTGTGGCCATGCGACACATTTTGAAGAGGCCCATGTCTGAGAACCTGGTTTCAGATGACTTGGTCAATCAGCAACTCGCGGGGGTGTGCACCTCACCCGCGAACCAAGTTGGTTCGAGGGGTGCTTTGTGGCCGCACAGGGTTCTACCTCTATTCCACGAATGACAGCACATGTGGCATGGGCCGTTTGGTGTGGTCTGCGGCTAGGGTGGTTTGTGTTGGTGGAACGGTATGGCACCTGTCTTTCTTTGCAGTCACAGAGGATCCCCGCCTCTATTCCATGAACGAAAGCGGTCCCCAGAGGGGGTGCTTCGCAGAACTGACTGCATACAGTTATCATTGGACCAGTCTGCAGACCGGGTTGTCTTGTGACATCCTTTGAGTATTCTTTACACTTTTTCCCAATTCTTTGGGGGGGGGATTGGGTAGAATATCCCTTGTATTAAAGGGGATTCTCATTATCCTTTGCGGATTTTTTCAGGACCCTACAAGTGCATACCGAAATTATGAATCAGAATTTGAATTGAAATCTTGGTTAATTAATATTCTTTCAAAGTTTCATGGATTATCTATTGAGGATCCAAACAAACATTTAGAATAATTTAATGTGGTTTTCTCAACTCTTAAACCAATAAATTTCTCTGAAGATCAAATAAAACTAAGAGCATTCCCATTTTCACTTGATGGAGCTGCAAATGATTGGATGTATTATTTAAAACTAGAATATATAACTTGTTGGAACGATTTGAAATGAATTTTCTTGAAAATATTTTTTCCAGCATCAAGGACCACTTCCATTCATAAGGAGATCTCAGGGATTAAGAAATCCCAAGGGGAGTAAATGTATGAGTACTGGGAGCGATTCAAGAAGTTGTGTGCAAGATTCCGAAATCAAAAAATCAGTGAGCAACTACTCATTCCAATAATTCTATAAAGGAATCACAACTATAGAGATGAGCATGGTGGATGTCTTGGCTGGATGAGAATTGGTGTACAAGACACCAGTAGCTACACGTGCCTTGATTGACAAGATGGCCCAAAACTCTCAACAATTTGGTGATCGAGGTATACCACGTGTTAGATGAGTACATCAGGTAAGTACTTATTCTATTTAGAGTCATTTAATTGATACTAAGTTGGAAGAATTTACCACTATGGTGAGTCATATTTCATTGGATCAAAAGACATCTCAACCCCATCCTTCAAGGCTTTATGGAATTTTCACTCAGACAAGCCACCCAACTGATTGTTTCCCCCAACTACAAGAAACATAATATTGTGCAGTGGTATTTCCCAGGAGACCATATTAGTAGAAATAACAACCATATCCCAAAAATAATCTTGATTCCTTTTCACCAACATAAAACTAAGGGTGTAAGGATCAATTATACATGAGGTATGGATCTGGAAAATAACAAAGGCCCCCTTTTCAACAAAATTTCCAGTAGCCTCCACCTTACCAATAGGGTTTTGAACAACCCCAAAGGAGATTTTAAGCTCTAGAATCAACAAGTAAACAACAAGTAAATTATCAACCAAAGGTAGATTATAATACCAATGATATTTTGAAATAAATTGTTCTTAATCAATAGAATGAGATGAAGAGTCAAGGTTCATAACTGAAGGAGTTGAAGACTCAAATGAGTAATATTTCCATTGCCCTCCATGAACTGGTAAGTAAGAATTATAGAAATCTACCTTCACAATCTACACCAAATCCCAAGGGGGATGTCAGTCCCCTCACATTGAGAAGTGGGAAGAAAAAAACTGATACATCTGCTTTTGTCATTCCATCGGGATTCACCTCAACTCTGAAAAATCCCTATTCAAAACTTGCTAATGAGAAACCCAAGTAGAAAGATAAAGGAGAGAAAAAGATTAATTATGTTCCTCTTAAACCCCTTCTATTTCCAAACAGGGTTGTACAAACCAAGAAGATGGATGAAAAGGTGGTGTAAAAAAGAAGTTTTGGATACATTCAAGCGTGTCGAGATCAACATCCCTACACTTGAATCCATCAGGAAGATCCCAAGGTTTTTGAAATTCTTAACAGAAATTTGTACCAATCGAAGAGGGTTCAAAGGAAATCAGAGGATCAATCTTGGAAGGAATGTTTTAGCACTCATTACACCGACTCAAGAAATGCCAACAAAGTGCAAGGATCCCAGGACATTCACCATACCATGAACCATAGGGGAGTTACACTTTTTTTATGCTGTTTATGATTTAGGAGCTTCTATAAATTTGATGCCTCACTCTGTATTTTCTTCTTTACAGGTTGGTGATTTGAAGCCGACGAGAGTAGTGGTGTAGTTGGAAAATAGAGCTATAGCATATCCAATGGGATTCCTTAATGATGTACTTGTATGGGTAAGAGACATGATCTTTCCAGTGTATTTTTACATTCTTAAAATGGAGGATGATTAGGTAAGTTCACGTTCTCCCATTATCTTAGGTCTTCCCTTCCTAAAAACTACTAAAACAGTCATAAATGTCCATGAGGGTAAACTTTCCATGGAGTTTGGAGATAAAGTTGTTATATTTAATGTTATGGACTCCATAAAGTACCCCTCAAAGGACCATTCTACATTTTTTATCTCCCATTTTGAACCACAAAAAAAACCCATGGAATTTGATTTTCCTATTATTAGGGATATTATGAGTATTGGTTCAAGTTTTATATCTAAGAGTACTTCCACACCTATTTCTAATGCACAAGACTCTCTTATATTTGATTTGGAAATGGATTCATATTCTAATTTTGATCATTTGAACTCTTATTATAACATGGATGTTGAGTATGCTGATGGATTTGATGCCTTTTTCTTTAATTTTGATGATGTATATTCTAATACTGATGTTTATTGTGCACGTTTTTCAGTTCCTTCAATTTATCCATCCATACATCACCCCTAAATTGGAACTCAATCCATTACCACTAAATATAAAATAATCATACTTGTTAAGTGGTGAGAATTTACCTGTTATAATTGCTAACAATCTCCCTTTTGAATATGAATAAAAACTTTTGAATATTTTGAGGGAGAACATCAGGGAAATCGGGTGGACCTTGGATGACATATCAGGTATTATCCCCCCATTGGCATGCATATGATTCTTTTGTAGGATGGGTCTAAACCAGTTAGGCATCCAAAAAGGAGAATCAATCCTACACTTTTATAGGTTGTTAAAAAAGTGGTTGAATTTTTTTTCGAGGCATGTATAATATATCCCATTTCAGATTCCCAATGGGTGAGTCCTATTCAAGTTGTGCCTAAGAAAAGTGGTGTTTGTTATTATTAAAAATGAGAATGATGAGTTAGTTTTAATGAGGGTACAAAACAATTGGTGTGTGTGTATTGATTATAGGAAACTAAATTATTCCACTCGCAAGGACCATTTCCCCCTCCTATTTATTAATCAGATGCTTGAGAGACTAGCTAGGAAAACACAATATTGTTTCTTGGATGGATTTTCTGGATATTTTCAGGTTCTTATTGCTCTGGAGGATCGAGATAAGACAACACTCACTTTTCCATTCTGTAAGTTTTCCTACCGAAGGATTCCATTTAGACTTTTCAATGCCCTAGGTACCTTCTAGAGATTCATGGTGAGTATTTTTTTTCAGATTTCATTGATTCCTGCATGGAGGTATTTATGGATTATTTTACAGTGTATGGGTCTTCATTTGATTATTGTATCTGTAGTTTGGGAATGGTTTTGAATCGTTGTATTGAGAAGAATCTGGTCTTGAACTTTGAAAAGTTTCATTTCATGGTAGATCATGCCATTGTCTTTGGGCATGTAGTTTCAAAACATGGGATAAAGGTTGATAGATCAAAGGTAGATATTATTTCATCCTCACCCTATCCTTCATGTGTGAATGATGTTAGATATTTCTTAGGGAATTCATGATTTTATCGGTGCTTTATCAAATATTTTCGTAAGATTGCTCTTCCTATGTAACGATTACTTCAAAAGGATTCTGATTTTGTGTTTGATGATTCATGAAGGGTAGCATTTTATGTGCTGATGAAGTGTCTGACCACTCCACCGATCATACAGCCACCACAGTGGGAGCTTCCTTTTGATCTTATGTGTGACACCTCCAACTTCGCAGTTGTAGTTGTCTTATCTCAGAGGATGGAGGGACTTTAACATGTGATTTCATATGCATTGAGGACACTAGATTCATCCCAATCAAACTACATAACCATGTAAAAGGAGTTTCTTAACATTATATTTTCTTTAGATAAATTCCATGCATATTTATTGAGCACTAAAGTAGTTTTTTTTCTAACCATGTATCTCTGGGGTACCTCTTGAAGAATCTGGATGTAAAGTCTAGGCTAATCCGATGGATGCTTATTATTCAAGAATTTGATATTGAGATAAAGGACAAGAAGGGGTCATAAAACTTGGTGGCAGACCACATGAGTAAGCTTACTCACACACTAGAGGATGACACCTTGGACCAGGTACCACTTCAGGAAACTTTCCATGATGAGCATCTTTATTCCACCTCAGGTAAGCATCCTTGGTATACTGATTTAGTTAACTTCCTTGTTGCCTCTGAAATCCTTACAAATTTAAAGAAACATCAAGTCCAAAAGCTAAAGAGTGGGTCAAGATTTTATGTTTGGGATGATCCATACCTATGGTGCATGTGTAGTAACCAAGTTATTAGGAGGTGTGTTCTTGATCATGAGTTTGAGTCTGTTTTAAATTTTTGTCATACACTTTATTATGGTGGACACTTTGGACCCCAATGGAAAGCTAGTAAAGTATTAGACTCTAGATTATATTGTCCTAGATTATTCCATGATGCACATGTGTTTTGTAAGTCATGCTCTCGTTGCCAACACACTGGGAACATTTCTAGGAGACATGAGATTCCCCAACAACCCATACTATTCTGTGAGATTTTTTGATGTATGGGGCATTGATTTTATGGGTCTTTTTCCTATTTCATTTGGTTTCCTATATATTTTGGTTGTTATTGATTATTTGATTAAATGGGTGGAGGATAAGGCCACCAGGAATGATGGTTCTCATGTTGTAGTGTACTTTTTCAACACATGGATTTTTTGTAGGTTTGGAGTACCGAAGGCCATCATCAGTGACCAAGGGATACAATTCTTCAATCGAAATTTGGATTCCCTCCTTTGAAATTATGGTGTGACACACAAAATATCAACACTATACCACCCCCAAATAAATGGTCAAGCTGAGGTTTCAAATAGGGAGTTGAAACAAATTTTGGGGAAAATTGTGCACCTAAATATAAAGGATTTGAGAAAGCGCTTAGATTATGCGCTATGGGCATATAGGACAGCATACAAAACTCCCATCGTTATGTCCCCATTTCGGATTTTTTTGGGTAAATCATGCCATCTACCCATAGAAGTTGAGAATCAGGCTTATTAGGGTATAATGAAATGAAACATGGATTTGGCCTAAGCTAGAATCCAAAGGAAGTTGCAAATTCAAGATCTTGAGGAGATTTGATTGTCTTAATATGATAACTCAAGGCTCTACAAGGAAATATCAAAAGCATCTCATGATATAATGATCCAGTAAAGGGAGTTTCTTATGGGAGAGAAAATCCTTCTATATAGTTCATGACTAAATTTGATGCTTGGTAAGTTGTGTTCCATATGGTCAGGTCCTTATATTGTATCTAATTTTTTTCCTTATGGTGCAGTGGAGATCGCACAAGAGGACTCTGGAATGATCTTTATAGTCAACGGGCAATGTTTGAATAAATACATTGAGGGAATTCCTACTGATGTAGTGGATTTCATCACACTGCATGACCCCATCATCACTTGATCATATCAGGCTGTTCCTAACCCTTTCACTTTTATATTCTTTGTCCTATTTAAAATTATAAATTTCATGTGCATATATCATTTCATAGGTTCACATTGAGTATAATGCAATATTTTAAGTGTGGGGGAGGGGACACCATTTTGGGGTAGATATTTAGGATTTTAATTTGTGTGTATTTTCTATTAAGTTTTTTGTTATAAATTTCAAAAAAAACTAAAAAAACATATCATGTAACATGCTTATTTAGATATGGAACATACGTAAAATGAATGTTTACAAAATTCATTAGTATAATTATAATAATGAGTAAGATTTCATCATCAAGGGTTGATTTTTATAAAAATTGAATTCATCGATGATATTAATGGTTGTGTCATTATAAACCCATTTTGATTTTGACATCATTATTTGTGATATTTTTTCATGGTAAATTGTGTCATTTATTTCTCCACATAAATTTTCACTCAA
Organism: Viscum album; assembly: GCA_963277665.1. NCBI lineage: Eukaryota > Viridiplantae > Streptophyta > Magnoliopsida > Santalales > Viscaceae > Viscum > Viscum album. The sequence goes on along the minus strand of OY728161.1, from coordinate 339,628,694 downwards.
CCATTAATTGTGAAAATTTTCCAACTCGATTGAAGGTATAGTCGAGTTAGGTAAAAAAATCATTGGTTGATCCATACATTCATTTCTCTTCTGATCAGTTTCATTACTCTACTGAATTGACCTATGCGTGTAAACCTATTATCCGACTATTGTACACCCTAAAAAAATATGTGGGTTGTGTTTTGGAAAAGTTAAAAACCACGCTTTATCGACATTTTATCTTGTTATAACTATTACTATTAGTGTCGTGAGGAGATCAAACAAAGGTTGAGAGTTGAGTGTGATATTTATTCCAAGTGAAACTTAAAAAAACAAAAAATAATAATAAATGAGGGGAGTGATGTAATGTACAACATATGGGGATATCTAGTTTGGGAGCTTAAGGTTTGACTTTTAGGAATAATTAAGTGAGTGGATATTGAAATTTTATTGCAAAGGAATGTAGAACAGGTTTGGTGAATTAGACCAAGTAAGAAGAATTATTTTACATGACCTGAATATACTAAATAATGGGTGGATTTATAAGCTTGGAATGGTTGGCACACATACACGTGGAGAATTAGTGGCATGGTAAGATCGTGACTTGTTTCACTATGATTAGTGTTATGAATCTCATAGGATTTTGTTTTGACACAATTTATGTTACACTAACTTTAAAATTTATTCATATTGACTCTTTATGAGATTCTAACTTTGCTTATATTTCTACTGCGGATGAAGAAATATGAACATGCATATCTTGTCACAATTTTGTCGAATACATGATATGAGGGTTTTCCCCTGAGTGAAAAAGGGTAAGTGTAGGGGAGTTGATAAAACACATTTTTATTGAATATTTTATTGATAATAAATGATAAAATTTCCTCACATTGTGTTAAATTTGTTTATTTATAAAATATTTGGGATTAGATCATTCATTTGAAAATTTTATGGAAATTCCAGTTTTATCCTTTATAGTGCACTGTAGTATTTTGGAGATAAATATTTTTATATTTATAATGTAAACCTTAAATTTTTTAACAGTGTTCCTGACTTAATGGGATACAACTTTTTTTCAGAACATTGGAGCTAAATCATGCATTTGGTTGGACTAAATGGACCATGAAGGCAAAGGTGGGCTGGACCCTCCAGATTGGACATCACTGTAGTGTTTTTGATATATCGTCTTCATAAGAGCTTTTATTGGGCCCAAATTTTTAGAAAAGATAGAAAAACCAAGTTTTAACAAATAATTATTATGGAAGAATAGCTGGTTCATGTGTTTTGGAGGTCAAATGGGAAGTGCATATTGGATTAAAATATATGGCCGAGATTCCTCATTCACACTTGAAACCTCTTTGAACCTAGCCTCCCATACACTCTATAAATTAGTGTTTTTCTTATTTTGATGGGTTGAGATGAGAATTAATATATTTAAGGTAGATTATAATTGGTTTCACTCAAATTATCCAACCATTTTAAGAGGGGTAGATCTTGAAGCATGGATTCCCTCATCGAAGCCTTCTTCTTCTTCTTCATGTTGTAATGTTTGTATTTGTATAATAAAATTCTTTTTTATTATTTTATTTCTTATATTTTCTTATGTTTTTTTAAAATTTATTATTCTATTAATCTTTATAATTGTTCTAGAATCAATAGTAGAAACGATATTGGGTTCTACCCTTTCTAAACCTTTGCACATGCAAAATGTTTCTACGATGACTACATTGCCCATGGAAGAGTAGTTCTTTTTAGTAATCAATCTACCTATAAACTCTTTCATTAATTTATTTTGAATAAATGAGATATTGTAATTCACTTAATATGATATATTAATTGAGGTTTCAATTTAAATTAAACTAAGTAAGAAATTAAACAATTGACACAAAAACACGTGAGGTCAAGATTTGTGTAAATTGTGAGAGTGCGATCTTAATCGATAATACAAGACCACAAAGGATAAATTTTTAGAGTTAAAATATAATCCATAAACTCAATTAATCCTAATTTCTATAGTGGATATGTGCTCTAATTAACCAATGAACATAATATAATATAATAACATCAATCAAAGAAGGGTGTTGCGATTGAATGTTCCGAAGCTAGCCTAGGGTTTAAGTCATTTCATCTTTATGGTTAAGTTAACTCCCGTAGGGTTTGTGGGTTAAAAAATTAGGGTATTATAATTAATTGGATGTTAAGATAATGATAAATAATTGAGTAAATAGGTATAGTTAGATCAATTTCACCTTTTAAAATATTTTCTAAAAAAACATCTTCATATTGTGTTTTACTAATCAAGTTTAGTTTCAAAAACAAAAACAAAAAAATGAAATCTTCTTCCAACATAATAATTATTATTTTATAAATGGTAAAAAACTAATCATTTTTAAGTAGTGTTTTTATTATCTTTTATTTTATTTTTATAATACCTTTAAGAAGTTTTTTTAATTTACTTCCTCCTTTGAGAGATGACCTTGGTCAGCCACTCTGCTGCACCCAAGTACCCAAAAAATCACACTTCATTTGAGAGTGCCCAAAATAGCAGATTTAACTTAGCAGTGAAAATTCTCATAATCTGTGTGGTCATTATACATGTTAAAACTGCATGAGACTGACATCCTGGAGCATTAATGATATAAACAATGTGTATGTGGTGTATACAGTGTGCAGTTCATAATTTCTCACATCCAAAATACATGAAGACCCATTTGGTGATTTATACAGACACACGACATGAGCAATACATGGAGTGTATATAGAATCCCCAGTAACAAAAGGGTTTATGTATCGAGGATATAACTTTATGTGCTTTCCAAAATGAAGATACCCTGGCCTTGGATAGATTCTCAATAAGACATGATCACTAACCTCAAATGAAAACGATCATCAATGATGATTCGTATATGATTTCTGATTACCTCGAGCCATCTCCATTATATTTCAGATCAACTGAATCTTCTCTATTGTCTCTTGTACAAGGATGGGTCCAATTAGTAAAGTATCACCTATTTCCACCCAAAAATTTGAGAACAAAAAGTATTCCCATACAATCCTTCAAAAGGATCCCTATGTATCGAGGCCTAGTAGCATTTACTGTATGAGAACTCCACTAAAGGTAAATGATCCTCCCATGAGCCACTAAAATCCATTACACAATCCCTAATCATGTCCTAAAATGTTTGTATTTTCCATTTAGATCATCCATATTTTTTACGATGATAAGATATACACATGGTCAACTACGTTCCAAGGGATTTCTACAAGAATTTCCAAAAAATGAGGCGTAAACCTGGGGTATCTTTCCAATACAATCAGACTGGAATTCCATCCATCTTTACAATTCCCTGGATATAGGTTTTGGATAATAATTATACTGAATTAGTTTCACAAATAGGGATGAAGTGAGCCAATTTTGTGAATTGATTCACAATCACCCATATAGAATTGTGTTTCCTAGCCATCCTTGGTAGACCTATTACAAAATCCATGGCTATCTACTCTCATTTCCATATTGGAATTGGTAAAGTATACAACAAACTTGCTGGTTTTTGGTTCTTTTCCTTTACCTACTAACATGTGAGGCATCCCGAGACATACTCTACTACAACTCTTTTAATTCTAACTAACTTGAACTATGATTTCAACGCATTATACATATTCTATTTCCCATGGTGAAAAATCCATATCAAATGGAGGTAGGAACTAAGGATATTTTCCTTATAATCTAAAGGTATGACTATCCAATATCCAAACTATAACAATAAATTCTCATCAGGCTTCCATTCCTCAATGGTCTCCCCACCATTTAGTTTTGACCACATAGAAACACAATCAGTATTGAGTATTTGAGAAACTCTAGCCTACTCAACCAAATTAGGAACAAATGATACTAGAAATAAAATTGTAATAATACATTGGTTCAAGAATTATAGGTTTATATCTTAAATGTATAACATTATTTATCACTAGTAAGAATACTATTTAGCCAATTGAGCATATGACTTCCTCTTCAATGCATCTACCATAGAGTTCCCTTTACTCGATGTATACATTAAGTCAAATTCAAACATCTGTAGATACTTCATACATCTGTGTTGCCTTAAATTAAAATCTCTTTGTGAGAAAATGTGTTTCAAACTCTTATGATACATAAACACTATGAATTTCTCACTAAATAGGTAATGATTCAATGTATTTAAAGCATGGAACACAAGGGATAATTCCAAATCATGCATTCGGTAGTTATTCTCATGAAACAATAATTATCATGAACCATAAGCAACAACATGATCCCCCTTTATGAGAACATATCCCAACCTAGATCCTTATGCATCACAATAGACTACATAGCCCTATCCAGACTCTAGAAATGTGATGATAGATGCTGATGTAATTCTAACCTCAATTTCTTGAAATAATTTTATACATTCGTTGTTCCATTTGGAAGGAATGACTTTTCTTATCAAAGTTATCATCAATGATGCCAAATGTAAGAAATCACATACAAATAATCTATAGTATCTCTCTAATCCAAGGAAACTATGGATCTCAAATACATTCTTTGGCAGTTTCTGAGAGATAAAAGTTTCTATCTTTTCAAGATTCACATAAATTCCTTTCTTCAAAATGACATGGACAAGGAAATGTACCTATTGTATCCAGAAATCAAACTTGGATGACATAGAATACATATGATGCTCCTACAAGATACCCAAAACTATATCCAAGTGTTGCTCATGATCTTCATTTGTCCTAGAAAACATCAATATATCATCAATAAACACCACTATAAATGAATCTAGATACCTCTAAAATATTCTATTTTTCTGTTCCATAAAGACAGATGGTGCATTTTATGGACCAAAAGGCATAACCACATACTCATAATGGCCATATATTATTTTAAAAACTATCTTCAAAATATATTCCTTTCAAACTCACAATTGGTGATACTCAGAAAGTAAGTCAATTTTAGAGAACCACTGGGATCCCCTCAATTGATCAAATAGATCATAAATTCATGGAAGAGGATTTTGATACTTTATCATAGCTTTTTTAAGCTTACGATAATCCACACAAAGTCTAAGAGTTTCAACCACCTTCTTTACAAATAGATTTAGTGTTTACCACAAAGATATACTTGATTGAATGAACCCTTTTATTTATAATTCTTCCAAATGAAATTTCAACTCCCTCAATTCTATTAGTGTCATCCTATAAGATGGAAGAGAGATCAAACTGGTCCTCATTAGGATATCAATCATAAACTCCACTTTCCTTTTGGGTGGAAACCCTGATAAATTGTTAAGGAAAATTTTATGAAACTGTTCAACCATAGTTAAAAAATCTCTACTCCCAATCTCTTCCAAAGATTACAAAGTAATCACTGCCAACTAATAAGATATTTTTCCAAACACCAGTGTCAAAAGTCCTACTCTACTTGCCTTTACATCTCAATATCCTCTGAATAAATGCTAGATGCCATCCAGATATATGAAACTAACCTTTTAGGCATATTATTCGATGTAAGACTTAAACAATGTCAACCAATACATACCCAAAACCAAGTCATTGAAATCCATATCAAGCATATATAAATACCAAAGTAACTCAGTCCCATTGATGGATATATAAAAATATTTACACATAAAGGCTTGACATTCTATTTGGCCAAGATGAGTTTTAAGTTTCAAAATAGACGACATCAACATGTAAACTCATATTATCAATAACATAAGAAGAAATAAATGAGTGGGAAAAACTATATCAAAAAATATTTCATAAGCTTAGAATTCAAAAGAATCATACCACTCATTATTAAAGGATCATATTGATCATCCACAATCATTTGATAAACTTCATAAAATTTCTTACTCCCTGCACTTTTCTCTTTGTTACCCTGTTGAGATTGCACTGGTTTAGGATTCATGGTGTTTCTAAAATCAACTTGTATCACTCTATTCTGATGATGAGAGTTATTTCTCAAAACTCATCTCATCAAAATATAAGATTCCTAAGAAATGTGATATGTGTCTCTAGCACCCAAACTTGGAGCATTGTGACAATAGAACTAAATGTGTACCATCTTGTTGCAGTTGGGACATGATCTAGGTGATTTTGTACAATCTCTCTTTATATGATCTAGTGAACCACACTGAAAACATATTGTATTACTTTTGGATTGAGGAGAAATATTTACTAATCCCTTTTTTTTTTATTCTGAGGTGTCCCACCACTCTATAAGTAAGTGTCCCTATTCTGCTTATTACCAACATTATAGTTCTCAACTCTTCCCATAGGGATAAACATGCTATATACAACCGTATTTCCTAATATATAACTTTCTTACACTATCTCTCTATTGACTATCTCTGTATAATTCATTATAAAAAGAACACCAATCTTTGGGTGAATATATGGCCTTAAACCTGATTCAAAAATGTGTGTCTTCAAGGAAAATCTTGCAACAACTTCCGGAGAAAAGTGGAATAAATTCATAAATTTAGTTGGATACTCCATCATCAAGATATTATCTTAATTTTAACTAAAAAATTCCACTGTTCTAGAAATCTAAAAGTTGTAAGGATAGAATAGTTCATTAAAAAATTCTTCAAAATCCTCCAATGTCATTCCTTGGTCCAATTTAGCCTGAACTTATAATTCCAACCATTAATGTGTCAAATACTATAGCATATATGTTTCCAAATTTAATTTAATTTCTTTTGGTGTCCTAAGGAAATTGAATATTTGATTTATACTATTCAACCATACTTATTCTTTTTTCGGCTCAGAATCCCCCCAAAAGATGGGTGGATTCTTTTTTTGGAACTGAACTGAATGGTCCATTTATCATGGTTTGTCATTCCTAATCATGAAACTAATTTTGTGTAATACTTCTCCAAAACCTATATTTGTGAAATTATAAAGATTCACGACATTCCAGTCTCAATTGTATTAGACAGATACCCCAGGATTACATCTCGTTTTTGGAAATCCTTGTAGCAATCCCTTGAAATATAGTTTACTATTTAAGGTAATAGGACACGTAGTGAATGCTAGTGGGCTGGGTATTTAAATTTTTTTTATCACCAGAGTGAAGAAACTTGTAGTCTCTAGAAATCTGAGCCTTGATAGAGGTCTTAGGATCTCATGTAAATTAACAAGAGTACAAAAATTAAAATATAATGAGTACTTCTTTTGAATCAATTTACGCTCATCTATCACACATCATTGGTGGCCATTGTTTGAAAGATCCAAGGTGAACCCCTATATATCTTATACACATGCTTCAAGAATATTCATGCACATTTTTCCTTGAAATTTGGGTTCTAGTGCGGAGCTTTAAGGATCTCTTTAATGTCGTGGAAATCACCATGATCTTATGCCTTCAATCTGTGAAGGTGTTCTTGGATCGTTCACTCGGTTAGAGAGTTTCAATCTCTAGGATTTAGGATAAGAGAGAAACTATCAATTATAACTAATGAATATTACATGTAATGAAATTCTATCTTGTTTATATAGTGGATTTCTAAAATGCCCAGTTAGGGTTCCTCAGCCCACATATATTTAACATCCACTAAATAAGTAATAAATAAATAATTATGATGAACTAACTATGTCATAAATATTATTTATATTATATCACATATTTTTAATATATATTAAATATATTACATGACAAACCTAATTCATTAAATTGACTCATAATTTCTATTAATACTAAACAAACCTTGAATATTAAAATAATATTCGTTCAAGTAATATTATTCCTTGTATTTACTAAATCACTTGTAAATAATTTTAATAAATAAATTCAACCCAATTATTATACACTATAATAATTATGAATTTATTTATTTTTCATTTATTGATAAAACTTGGACAACTCTCAGACACTATGTTGAGGTCCACCATGTCCTATATACCTATTCACTAGAATATGGCATATTCTTGAATACGCTATTGTGTGTGACCCTCTAAGATCTTATCTCATTAGTAGTGAGTAATATTCACAAACTAAGTGTAGAGTCTAGAAACTCATAAAGGCCCATAAAGTGATAAGGAATAGTCATATAAATGACAACCGTCCTATGAACACGCATTGTGTAATATAATATCTCCGTCATACAATATCTCATAAAGAAGTATGTGCACTTGTGTCGTCATCCTTTCTTGATTTATTAATTACTAATTTAACTGGACAAACTTACCTTTGACTACCATGGACATATATTTATGAAGGTACTACCATCTTGATCAATCGGGCCTGATATATCACTTTCTCAACTTGGAAGTGAAAAATTTGATATTGACCATGAAACTAATGTCATGCCACTAATGATGCACCCAACATAAGCTACCTCACCAAGAATATATTGTCATGGTTTTTTCCTTACATCAAAGTACATGATCAAATGTAACACATTGAAAATGATCTCAAGTCAAGATACCAATACACATTTTCATAGATAAGAATAACCAATGACACCCAAAACATGTGGTGTTCCTATTGGAAGGTATGTCCTCATGATCTCACTTACTAGAGATCACCAAGTGTAGACTTTATGAGAAAAATTATTAATTATTATGCCCCCCCAACACTTTATTTTCATATATCTACTATGTTCAGTTAGTATGATGTATCTAGACCATAGGACATATGTTTAAGATTAATGTCATGGTATCTTAAGGTTCTCATTATAGCCTGGAAATTGATCTAACCTTTTGACATGAAAAATAATATATGTAGATTACCATTTAAATAGTGTATATAGAAATATATACACTATAATGGTAAGTATCCATCATGCATAACTCACTGTACACATGTTGTGGTAATCAAAATTACTAATAAAGTTGGGTTTAGGGTGCCCGCTTTTACAACACTCCCACTTGCATTAAAGTCAACTTGCTAACAAACCTTGTTATCTCTCACATGATAAGATCATGTTTTTGATTATTTATGTCTTTAGTCATGGAGAATACCATGTTTATATTGTGTGGAAATTCTTTTATGTGAGAATTTTACCTCCTTGAGTAAGACTTCTTAAGAAATAATATCCCCAAGTTTATTCCCTTTTGTACACTATCAAAAATTAACATCTTGGCTAGTAAGAGTAGTAGAATGATCATAATTTACATTATGATAATACTTTACTTACAAGGTGTGATTCCAAGAATTAGAACAAATTGTTTCATATTATACACAGATTCATTATCTGTGATGGAAGCCGCAACACACTCGATATTTGTATATATGGATACCTTTGGATTGAATGAATTTTCCTTTCTCACTACCTTATCTTAACTACGATATTAGATCATATTGAACTTATAGGAAGACTATTTTGTGTCCCCTTATTGCTAGTATCCCTTCCTCTCCACATAGTAGGTACATATATTTTATACTTTCTCAAGTACAGTCATATAGTTATGAAAAATTCCCTTGTAGTTCTCCTAAATATAACTGATACTTTCCTACTATAAAGTATATGTTGTAAATATCATATCTTGTACATATCATGGAATACATGATTGATCCATGGTAAAAGTTTATAGAATTCAACTCACCAAATTAATCTCCTCCTATGTTTTGTACATTTCTTCTTGGATATATTTATTCCATGCGATATTGGTAACAATTATCTCTCAAATTATTTCAACTTATATTTTTTTCAATACATTTTCTGTATATAAACTATTGACTTGGTCTAAGAAACTATTGGATCTACCTCAGTAGATATCATTCCCTAAAACTTTGGTTTCTACTTTAATCCAATATCCTTATAGTTACTTTCATCATGATTATAGATGACTATAATACCAATATATTTTTTCCATATTTTATCAAATATGTTTTACTTGGAAAACAATTGTGCTCCCACTAACCTTTGGTAGATACATAGAAGAGATTCATTCCAAATGAATACTCTAAGATCTTGTTTCTTTCTTTTAATCCTGAACTGTATTTCAGTAACTTTCACCCTTATTGGAATTCTATGATGTTACCATCCCTTTATAGTTACATTGTATAGACATATTTCATGATTGGTGGTCTTGAAATCTAATGATCAATTTAATGATCATAGAAAGTAGCTATGATAAGTAAAATTTTAATGGATTTAGGATTAATGACTTGGTGTTACGAATCTAGACTTATTGATACCATGCTTTTACCATCCATGTATAATCTCACTTGAATACCCGTCATAGTATTCAAAATAATAAGCCCCACGTACTTTGATAAATGGAATCCATTATTGAATTTCAATTGATCTTGTAAATTTTAGCTAATTTCCATATATTGCCAACTTATAGGAATTATTATTCTCAATAAATAATGTATCACCATATGTGTTGAATATAAAACCATCACCATGGTTTTATCCTTCCTACACATTATGTGCCTATAGAACATTCCTTTTCTACAAGGCTTTATGGAACTTGTTCTTATATCAACTATGTGTGAATATTTGTCATTGAATGAACTCAAGTCAATATTTCTCACACTATCTCAAATATAGATGTACACCATTTTATAGAAATATATTCTATAACTTGAATATATCTTTTATATAATAGGGGTTTTTGTAATATCCTTTTAAAACTTTAGGATAACTACATTAGATGTACATTGTGTTTCTATTTATGCAATTTTATTTATATTATAACACACTCTTTGCATCTAAACACATTTTCTTATGAAATAATGGATTTATATCATACTATAACTCATATAATATCCATTTTCATTATAGTTGACCTATAGTTATAGGATAATGTTGTTATTTTCAAAGCATGTCTCAAAAAATGGAAGTATCTGCAATGCATGAGTTTTAACATTAATTCTCCTTTTACTTACATCATGACTTTGATGTGTATGATAAAATGTGAATTTAGTAATTTACCCATGATACATTTTATTTATCAATGTTAACATGTTAGAATCATCATCAATTCACCTTATTTTCATCATAGCTATGATGTGGATAAGGTATTATGTGTTTTGGAATTACTCCATGTTGTATTATGTTAATAAATGAAAGCATGTAAGAATCATCATTGATCATCCTTATTTTCATCATAGATATGATGTGGATACGGTAATGTGCATTTAAGAATTACTCCACACTACATTATATTGATCATTGAAGGCTTGGTCAAAACACTACCACAAAATAGGGTAACAAAAGCGCTTCCCTTTATCAGCGCTAAGAAAAAAGCATTGATAAAGGGGTGGGTCTTTATCAACACTAGCTAAAAGCACTGATAAATATTCCCTTTATCAGCGCTAAAACAAGAACTAATAAAGGTGTACCCTTTATGAGTGCTTTTTTAGCACTGATAAAGGGTATATTTATCAACGCTATTATTAGCACTGATAAAAGTTTTTATTATTAATTTATATAAAATTATTATATTTATATTCAAAATTAATGTTTATTTTATACATTAAATAAAAAATAAATGTTTATAATTAATATATATTTTTTTAATTATTCAAAAAATATATATATAATTTTTTAATTGAAAAAATTATTTCTTAGATTATAATTAAATATATATATATATAATTAAATAATTATAATATTATAATAAATTAAATTAAATAATAAATATATTTATTATATTTATTATATTTATTAGAGATTTATTAGATTTATTATATTAATTAATTATATTTATTATATTTGTTATATTTAATATATTTATTCTATTTATTTTATTTATTTTATTTATAAATATGTACTAATTTTTAATATATATATTTATAATTAAAATTATTGAATATGTATGTGTTTCCAATGAATTTGGTCAACAAATATATGTGTATATATTATGTATCATATGCATGAAGGTTCATTTTTACATTACATGATGTGGTATATTGATTAATTTATAATGTTACTCATATGAACTATATATGTTCTAAAAATGTACTTATAATATTGCATTAAATATATTTAAATAATAAATATATTTTATTATATTTTTAATGATATATATAAATACTTTTCAAATACATTTGTAATTATAATTTTATTAATATAAATATATTAAAAATTATATACCAATATTTATAAATATATACAATTTATAGTTATAATTATTAATAAATAAATATATATTTATCCTATATATCATTTTAAATAAATATATACGAATATAAATAAAGTATTAAAATTATACCTTTATCAACACTTTTTTAGCACTGATAAAGGAATATATTTATCAACCCTAAAAAATGACTGATAAAATAAGTATTTATTAGCTCTATAATTTCTGCGCTGATAAATAGGTGTTTTATCAGTGATTTTTATGCACTGATAAAGATATTCCTTTATTAGCACTAAAAAGGTGCTAATAAAATACCTGTTTATCAGCACTAAAATTTTAGCAATGATAAAGGCTTATTCTTATCAGTGCTAAAAAAGCACTGATAAAGGTTCCAACTATTTTTATAAAAGAACCCAAATAGGCCCCTCCTTCCTCACACCCGTTCAAGCCTTCACAGAAGCTGAACCCTGTGTTTTTTACCTATCCTCTATCGTGACCCCTCCTCCTCTTCCTCCTCTGCCGCCACTACCTTTTCCTCCTCCTCCACCGTGATCATCCTCCTCCTCCTCTGTCACGATCCCTCCTTCCCCACGACCCTGATTCTCCTCCTCTATCACCACCACTGCCTCCTCATCCTCCTCCTCTGCCTCCTTCTTCTCCTCTTCCTTGCGTGGTCCCCTTTTCCATGTGACCTGCTCCGGTGTGCCCTCCTCATCCGAAGAACATCTTAGCAACCTCCTCTACAAAACATGGATTCCCCCCAGTGAATCTCTTGTTTAATGAATTTTTACTCTTCTGCGTTAGAAAGATAGCTGGTGTGCAGAGTTAGGTCTAATGGACCCTATAGTGGTATCGATTCATGTTATTAATTACTAATAGCCTAGGTTGAAACTGTATGAATGGGATGATGATCAATCATGTTGTAAGGGTCATGGGTGGAGGTTTATATGAGGGAATAATTATGGTAATCACATGGAAAGGGTCTTTATATGGATTGTTAATTGGGGTAGAGTAAGAGTGATGTGAACTTTATTAGTAAAGACCATGACTTTACTAGATATTTGGCTATCCTGAGTTGTGGGCCTTTGTGGTAGTACTGTATAGTGTGATTGGGGGGATGTCTTGGTGGGTAATAGTGATGAAATAACCAGTGGGTAGGTTATTGTGTGAGATATATCAAGGATTATTTTAAATCTTATATCATGTTGAGTATATGGTTTGTATTGATTATCCCACAGAAAATATTTATCATGGATATATGAAATTGTAACATCTCCCTTAGAACCCTTATAGGTATAGTACATGGAAAGGGGTTGATTATAATGTTAGAGAAAATGATAATGTGGATTCTTTATGACCTTAAAGGTAGGGAAATCCACACATGGGGTGGTGTAGGTTGGTAACTAAATATGAATAAAGATATTTCTTATTGATATATGGTTACCTATAGGTCTTGGGATCATCATGATATATTTTTTAACTATAGGAAATTCTAATGATGGATACGTTTAGTGAGTATTCTTAGGATGGGTCATGTATGAGCTTCTTATGTAATAGCCTCATGCTCGATGCTAGGTATCAATCATTAGCTAGCTAAGATCTAAGATGAGGATTATCTTCCATGCTTGTTCATTATATCTTAATTGTTATTATATGTCTATGATGATGATGAGGCCTAGAAACCTTGGGATTGCAATGTAGAGATACTTCACCAAGGTGAACAGTCTTTCAAATTTTTTAAAGTTTATGTTCGGCTATACATCATGGGGTATATGAGGTTTTCTACAAGACGTAAATTATTTTAGTGGTTCTTATTGTGTTAAAGGTTAGCTATGTTATACCCTTCCTAGGATATACTTTATTTATGTTCATTTAGCCAAGGGATTTTTCTTACATTGGTAGTCCTTCTCAGGTAGTAAGTTGGCTCTTTTATGACCTTCTCACGATCCACTTCTTGTATATCTTATTATCCATGTGGAATACCTTGTATTAGTGATTTAGATTGTGTCAGAGGTTATATTGGTTATTCCTCTTTAGGTCCTCCTTTATGTTTGTGAGTTTATCCATGGGACCCACGTTATTTTAATGGTTTGGATCATGTGAGAGGTTCTCTATGTTATGTCTTCTATACTATTTTTTGGGGGTGGATGTTATTCCATGAGGCATATAGCCACATCGCAATTCATGATCAAGATTTAATGGTTATTCCCAGGGTATGAGTGTTATCGTGTATACCTTGTGGTAATTCAACAATGTGACATCACAGGGTGCACTATGCTATAGACGCTTAGGCTACACCATATGTACCCTATTCTTGAAATGAAATGATATTTTTTTAATCTTTTTAATGAGGTTCCCCTATTACTTATTAGCCACTCGACCCCATCACCCAAACCCCTATTACCCATAATTTTCCTCTATCATAATTCACTCTTTAGGATCCCTAATGGTCATTTCATAGTGTACATCCCCCTCTCTGGACAGCCCACACCCCCCTCCCCCACACCCCTACAGTCCCCCCCCCCACCCCAAGCCACCTGGGTATCCCCCCCCCTCCATGGATAACCCACACCCCCATATCCCTGCAACCCCCTACCCCCCGGACATCCCACCCCTTTCCCCTTTGAACCTTTTATGTTTTAATGGATTTTCCCCCTTTTCTTATCAAGAACCCCTCTGCTCTATGCCACCCTCCCCCTCCTCTTCTCTTGGGTGGTTCTCCCTCACCCGGTGTATGTTTCATCTTTCATCACTTGTATTGGAGATCCTAGGATAATTTTTACCTCTATTATTCCTTATATATATTATTTTATGACCCCCCCCCCCTCAATAATATATTTAAATGGACATGGGTCAATTACAATTGTAAATGTAATGATACGGACCATGCTGGTATCATAACCAACAACTGACCTAACTTTCCACTAACCTAAGAGGTGTTCATTATCCCTACAGGATAGCAATGATCCCTTGGAAAAAATATACAATTACTATGTAATATTTTACCCCTAAATTAAATTAAATTAAAAATGATCTTTCTCCTGAAAAGAAAACATGTCCCATTCATAAGTTGAACATCTAGGAAAATAGTAGATATGCAAAAAATAAATAAACAGGAAGAAGATATCATAGATGGAAAATAAAATCCCACTACTGAACAATAATTTTTTTTTAACCAGACATGTCCCATTCCTAAATCTCATTGGACCTATTTTGGATAGGTATAACATATGAGTTCTGATTTTATGTTTTCTTTTCAGTTAGAAAACTCATCTATCATGCGCCTCTCCTCTACTGTGAACACACCTCTGCCGCGTGCTGAATGACACCTTCACGGTGAGTTTTATCCTCTTACTCATTGGTTTCCTCTTTTTTTCATGTTATTTCTATTTTATATTGATGGTTATGTTGTGAAATGTATGGGCTAAATGCCCTGCAGAAAATCATGGTTGTTGGTGGTCCTTGTTTTCACACTAAATGAATTGTATGTTGGTTGGTTTTTGTTGAACATTTTAATATAAAAATTGGTAATTTACGTATAATTGACTAATGAATGAATTCCCCAGGAAGATAAAACTTTTTTGATAACCCCTAAATTAACAAACGGAATTGAATAAGGGATTCTTTGTAAAATCTGAAATTGTGATTTTTTGGTTTGTATGGTGTTGTGATTGTGAGCACAATTGTGTGTTTGTATGGTGTTGTGGTTGTTGGAATGATTGGTATTCCATTTGTTTTCCATGTTGTAATTCTTCCACCATTGAATATCAATCCAAAATTTACCCATTTTAATGGAACCACCACTTTGTTACTAGTGAAATTCCACTGAATCTTAGAAAACCACTTCACTAGAGGACTTTATGAGAAACTTTATGGACACCCTAGTCAAATAACCATAACAATGCATGTAATGAATCCTTCCACCCGCAATCAACCTATTTAAAATAATACCATTTATTAGTTTAGTACCATAGTTCTTGACTAGAGACATTTTGTTTCTAGAGAAACACTAAAAAATTAGTTTACAACAATGCATATAGATCACATGTGGGATACTAAAACATTCTAGTGCAAGGTATTCTCATAGCTAGTTCCATTAATCAGGTGGTTGGGAAGATGGGTGTGATCTACTTTGGTCCTGAGTAATTCATGGATAGGTAAGGGTATTGTTTACCATATCTAGTTCCATTGATTATAGTTGTATGATGGCTCTAGTTGAACATATTTTGTGTAATTATTTAGATAAATATTAATATTACTATATCAAATAGGATAAATATGAATAAAGAATGGATGAATGTCAATCAGCTGACAAAAGAGTATGAATATGTCGTGAAAGATTTTATCAAGTTTGAAAAATATCATGTATATGAAACTTCTCAAGTCCTTTGTCTGTGTTTATGCTGTTGTTATTCATGAAAAATTAGTCCAGAGGAGTTGGAAGAACACCTGATATGTCATGGAATAGATCGAAGTTATACATGTTGGAATAAATACAGGGAAAAAATGAATGTAGGTAGTGGTTGGGATTAAACTACATTTTATGGATCATGTGATATGATTACAAGTGTGAAAAATGAAGATGATCATATGGAGGATGTGATTACATATGTGAATGATGATGAAGATCGTATTGAGGAAATGACAAGAACAGTTGAAGATGAACTTCATGATTGCCCAAAATTGTTTGAGAAGTTAAAGAGTTGTGCAAAGACACCATTGTATGATGGTTGCACTAAATATAAAGCATTGTCATCCATACTGAAGTTGTATAATTTGAAAGAAGTAAATGGGTGGAGTGACGCCAATTTTACAGAACTACTTTCTCTCCTAAATGACATGCTCCCAGAAGATAATGAGCTCCCGAGCCAAACATACAATGCCAAACTAATGCTAATCTCAATGGATATGGTCTCTAAAAGAATACACTCCTGCCCAAATTATTGTATATTGTTTTTCAAGGATCAAAAATCACTTAAATAATGCCCAAAGTATGGTGCTTCTCGATACAAGAAAGATGAATCTAGTCCTATGAAAGTTGTATGAAAATTTCCAATCATTCCAAGGTTTAGGCACCTATATGAAAGTGAGGAGACTGTAAGACAATTGACATGGCATGTAGATACAAGAATTAAATATGGGAAACTAAATCACCCGGAAGACTCTCCTTAGTGGAAGATAATTGATCATGAGTATCCTGAATTTGGAAATGATTTGAGAAACCTTTGTCTTGCATTATCTATAGATGGGGTGAACCCTTTTGGTTTTCAAAGTAGCAGTCACAGTACATGGCTGATTATGTTGGTAAATTATAACTTACCATTTGTAGTGATGCATGAAACAAAAATACATCACGTTACATGTGCTTATATCAGAACCAAAATAACCGGGCAATGATATTGATGTTTATTTGGCTCCACTGATCGAGGATTTGAAATTATTATGGGATTCAGGTGTTACATTGTATGATTCTTGCAAAAATAAAGATTTCACTTTGAGATCCATATTGTATGGGATGATAAATGACTTTATTACTTATAGAAATTTTTCAGGATATAGAAAGGAACTCAAGGGTGTACCATTTTCGAACAAGGTACACAGTCAATTAGGTTGAAACATTAATCGAAAACCGTATTTATAGCACATTGTACATTTCTACCCCGACGGCATAAGTACTGATCTTGGATGAAATCATTCGATGGAAGTTCAGAAGAACGTACAACACCATCTCCACTAATAGATGATAAATTGTTTGAGAAAGTAAAAGATGTAGACACTACTTTTGGTAAACCGTTTTTGAAAACCCTTATGAAAACCGTTTGAAAAAAGATATCATTTTTTTTTGAATTACCATACTGGAATTATTTGTATGTTTGAAATTTTCTTGATTTTATGCATATTGAAAAAAAATGTATGTGATAGTGTCATCGACACATTGTTAATGAACCCAGAAAAACAAAGGATGGAATTAAGTCTAGATTGGACATGGTTGAGATGGGAATAAGAGAAGAGTCGGCACCAGTAAAGGGTAAAAAATAAACATTTCTTCCTCCTACTACTTACACTCTTTCTAGGCATGAGAGATATCAGTTTTGAAACTTCTTGAATAACGTAAAGTTTCCATAGGGGTATTAATAAAATATAAAGAAGATCTTGTCAATGAGAGATTTAAAGTTAAAGGGTCTGAAATCACATGGCTATCATGTTTTGATGCAAGATCTAATTCCTGTAGCTTTACATTGAATTTTTTTTAAGAATGTCCATCATACATTAACAAAGATCTGTTTCTTTTTCAAAGATATAAGCAGCAAAGTTATAGACCTAGAGAAATTTCCAACTATGGAAAGTGAAATTGTCATCATATTATGTGAATTGGAAATATTCTTCCCACCGACATTCTTTGATATGATGGTTCATTTTATGGTTCATTTGTTGAGAGAGATTCAACTATATGGTCCTATACATTATAGATGGATGTACCTCATTGAATGATATATGAAGATTTTGAAAGGGTATATCAAAAATCAAAGTTTTCCTAAGGGTAGTATTGCGAAGAAATATATTTTTGAGGAAGTCATTGAATTCTATACCGAATACCTATCTGGTGTGGAAAAAATTTTCCTACCGAAATCTCTTCACACTGGTCAGCTTGAGGGTGAAGGAATTTATGGAAGAGAGGTTGTCACAATCAATATTACAGATCAATAGCAGACCCACCTTTACGTTTTGAATAACAGTTTCGACGTTGAACCATATGTTCAAACCCACAAAGAAATTATTAGGCATTTGAATCCATTTAGGGATGAAAAATGGATATCAGATACACATAATCGATAGTTTATAGGATAGTTTTAGGACCATATTTTTATAAAGTTAGATTAAAATCCAGACTCAATTTCAGAATGACTTTGATGTCTAGTCAGAGGATCAAGTGTGTATGTATTATATTACAATGCTTATGTAGTTAACGGTTATACATTCTATACTAATGAACATGATGAAGACAATACCATGCAGAATAGTGGGGTTACACTTGTGACTGAAGCGATGCATGTTTTCAGTGCTAAGGATATAAATTCAATTTATGAAAATTTTTCATACTTTGGTATCATCAAACAAATATGGGAGTTAGATTATAAGAAATCCCAAGTGCTGATTTTTTAATGCATGTTGGTTGATAATAGGAGTGATATTAAAATAGATGAATTGGGATTCATGAAAGTTGATTTTAGAAAGGAAGGGGAGAAAGATGAACCATTTATAATGAAATCAGGGGAATTAAAAGTATTTTATGTTCCAGATCCCATAAATTGAAACTAGTCAATTGTTCTATTATCGAGCAAAACAACTGAAGGGTTAGATGAAAGTTCAACAAAGGACGAACCTTTCATTGGGACTTCTCAATCATTTCACAGCGGTTCCAATGTAGATGGTGTTTTTTATATTAGAGGAGACCACAATTAAGGGATTTACATAGTCAATAGAGGGGACAAATCTCTTCAGCCTTTAAAAAAAGAGAGTTTAATAATCAATTTATTTGTTTATTGTAATATACATTGTGTTACATTATGTTATTATTTGTTCGCTACTGATTTTATGTAATCTAAATTAAATCTTAAACCACTTATGAAGACAATGACTTATGCACCTGCTGATGCGCCCAATCCCAAGGCACAAATGGTATCTCAACCTATTGCTATTGGTCCCAGTGCAGAGCAATAATATGTATCTCAACCTGTTGCTGTTGGTCCCAGTGTTGAGGTACAATAGGTTTCTCAACCTATTGTTTTTTGTCCCAGTGTCGATGCTTGATCTCCGTAGGAACATAATGATGATGCTTCTAAGTAAATGGTAGGAAATGAAACTCTGACAGCGCACAAAAAACAAGAGTGTCATAGTTTGACAGTGTTAGACAAAATATTTAAGGTAAAAGAAAAAGGAATCAAATTTGATGTGGGATGGAATAAGAAAGTCCAAAATATTAGCCCCAATAAATCCATCTTTAGTAGCTATATTGGAATCTTCACTCGGCAATGCATACCGATTGATGTACATTCATGGCACCATGTTGTCATCAAGATTAAGACACTAATGTGGGGAGAGATTAAGGTAACATTATGATATCATTTCTTTAACTTATTAAAATAAAATAAAATACTAAAGCATTGACTTTCTCTTCATCATCCATTACAGAGTTCATTTATAGTAGATTCCTTGCCTAAGGAATGTGTATTGAGAGTTGCAGGAAGTATTCATATAGTATTTCACACAATTTTAATGAAATATCATATTAAAGATGCTAAAGGAAAAAAATCAAGCCTCACCCACCTCATATTTATACACACTTTATATCCCAAGGAGTGTGGGATGCATTTAGAAACCACCATGTGGAGCAGACTTTTCAGGTACATTGTGTCTAGTAATACGTTGTTTGATATTGCTTGTATTCATCACTTTGATTGAATGTTTTTTATTTATAAAACAACAACTGAGTGCTAAAAATAAATAACGGGAAAAAAAACCAATGTACCTCTACCATAAAGCAAGGATGGGGTACGCTTCACTTGAGAAAAAATTAGTACATATTTTAAATCTACCGTAATACTTTTATGTGACATAAAACAACACCATAGCCATGTTCCCCTATTTATATACAGATTGATGAATCGAAATAAAAATTCACTTACATCCCACTCCATGTGTTATAGAAGGAGGCTCGAGTAAATAAAGAGGGGATAATAATAGATGAAAACACACAAAAACTGTGGGAATCATGTGTAAGTATGACATAATATAAATTTTATTTTCTTTAAATCGCTATTACATAACAATGACTAGTTATTTTTCTATATTATCTATCTAACATAGTCATAGGAATCAACAACACCTACACCAGATGCAGACATACTTTCAGTGACCTTAAAGTAGCCAGAACAGTATGGTAGCGTCAGAGGTGCGGGTTTTGGGGTGACACCCCGAACATATTTTCAGAAATAAAAACAAGCATAGGATCAAACTGAGGAAATGACAAAGATGAGAGAAACAATATATATGTTTCAAGAATAATTAAAATACCAGAGAGAGATGATAGAAAGTTTAATGGGGGGAGGCAAAGAGAAGAAACAACTCAACAACAACTCATGCGTGAAGATCCCACCCCACCCCCCACCATCTTTGAGGCAAGCCATTCGCCTAAAAAACCTGACTTAGCTGAGGAAACCAATGTTCTAATAATTGTTTCTATATAATGTGAATCACATAGACACTGATAACTTTCCTTTATTAATATTCTATAGGGTGAAAATGTAAGTGATTTATATCTATCAACTCCCAATTATTGCCTTGTAGCGAGGGCTACGATGTTCAATATGCATAACAATATGCTACACAATAGAAAACTTCCAAAAGATCATGTCAGAGTGTCGATTAACATAGCTAATGATCCCAAAGCCAAGATACCTATTCAAAATGATGATAATGACATTAATACAGTCGAACAATCTATTAGAACATTCTTCTCATGGCCGTAAATTCTTGAAAAAAAACATGTCGAAAAGGAGGTATCCATTTCCAATTTATTTTTCAAGCTAAACCTTTAACATTTAATGAAAAAAGGTCTGAACTGATGAATGTTATTACATAACAACAAAGAGAAGGGTGTGAAATGAAATATCACCTCAAAACTATCTCAAGGATCATCCAACTGATTGAAACGATCTATTGAGAGCACCTTCACTATGCCCGTTCTATATCCACATTTAATATCATTGTAGGCTCATGTGGATACAAAGTTTATAGAAATAAATTCTCACATAGTTTATTTTGAAAAAAATATTTATGAAGAGGAAATATCAGATTTCATTAGTGATGAAAATGTAAATGAAATCCTCAAGTATGAATGGCTTGGCACCTCAGTTGTAAATGTATACATGAGGTATGTTTTCATGATTTGATATTACAAAAGTTGATATACTATGATAATTATGAATAAATACATTTCATATTTTTTGCAGTCTTATATATGAAAAATAATTTAAGGTATTTCCCCATGAACAAAAATTTGGACTCGTTAGTCCTCACATTACCTCTTCAAAAGAAGAAATAAATTATGATAAAGAGGCTGAAATAATGTCATCCCTGCTCAAATCATTTGAAAACAAAATTATGGATGACAGGCTCTTTTTAATACCAATGATGCAGGGGTAAAACTCTACAATTTAATCATATCAACTATATTTTCATTTCTTTCATTACTTAATTCTTTTTGTGTTTTTAGGCAGCATTGGAAGCAGATTGCAGTCAATTTGGATACTCCAAAGATTTATTTTTTGGATTCAATGCATAGATATGCAACAAAACGACCACGCATGATGGCGTTTGTCAATTTTTAATACAATAGATCCAACATTTTAGAACTAAACATCTAGTTATATAATTTATATTATCTTTTAATTATGATTCTATTATGATATGATGGTGCATCAATATCGTCTACATCATGGAATGAATCCAGGGCCTAAGGAAAAGAACATCCACAAGATCTACAACTGGACAAGTATCCTAGTATATATAATAATATTGAATTATCCAAACACATATCAAAACAAATTACTTATTTTTCTCAATGTTTCTACAGTGTCCAAAACAAACAAATAGAAAGGATTGTGGTTATTATGTTTGTAAATTTATAAAAGAGATCATATTTCATCAACAAAATGGCATCCCAGAAGAGGTATTTTCGAAAATAATTATGAGTTCATTTAAAATATTTATTAATCCTTTGTGTATTTATATTTTTTCAGTACTACCATGAATATCACAAAAACTCATATTCACAAGATGATATAGATGTGTTTAGAAATGAATGGGAAGCATACTTGATGGAAGATTTTACACAAATAAGATGAAGGTGAATTCCAACTACTTATGTTATCCTTATATGGTTTTTGATATCTCTCTTTTTTACACTTATTGATCATATATGATAACCCTTTATTATGTTTTATATCTTTAGGTTATGAAGAATGGTTTTAGAAATGATTTTTCTTTCTAGTAAAGCATAACTTAATGAGAGACTCTTATGAACTAGTTATTTATGTTTCCATGTTTCCAAAAGCGCTAGACCTAAACTATTATGGCATGGATCATTTATATTCTGTATTTTGGTCATTTATGTAGTTTTTTCTACTAATTTAGTGTGTTGTAAGAATATTGGTTGTGCAGAACTCACAAATTTAATAACAAAACTAAGGATTCTTCACTACTGTTGGTTAACTACCGCTTAGCATAGCATCTGGTCTAAACTTTCGATCTGACATCCCCATGATGATCTCATATGAAACCATATCTATGATATCATCACTCAGGATTCACTGACTGATTATGTCATAGATATGGTGTCGGATGAGAGCATCAGGGGGATGCCAGATCGGAAGTTTAGATCAGATGTTATGATAAGTAGTAGTTAACCAACAGTAGTAAAGTGAACAAAGAATCATTAGTTTTGTTATTATCTTATAAATGGACCAAATAAACCATTTATAAAGATGTAAAGATAATGTTACGATATAATATTTCTATTTTAACGAAAAAATATATATTGAAACATTGATTTTATTTTCATTATTCCTTATAGGGTTCATTTATTTTAGAATATTTCTATCTATGTGACATGCCTTTGCAGTAAGGGAAACAACATTGTGTATACTCAATAACAGAGGTAATATTGATGTTTTCACAGTAAAATCATTTTCCATATATCTTGCATCTCAACAATTTCTCAAATAAACCTACATCATATATACATATGCATGCCCATAAAAATATGGGTTTCTATGCACCTCATATAGAACCTACATCACATCAATTCCAAAATTCATACACACCTCACATAAAAATTCTAGAATAATAAAAAAGGACTTTGTTATAATGAAGTTAATACTTGACTGATTCCATTGGGCTTCTATTTTCCTTTTAGTATTCAAAGATACTCTTGGTATTCTGTGAAATTTCCTATAGATAGGAGAGTAATGGGAAATATATTTCACTAATGACTTAATATTTCATAGCTCTATGATAACTCTTAGGTTTTTTATCTACTTCACATAAGCCTCTTCATTTTATTGTGTCATATAATCTCTTTGTATGAATGCTTCATGTGAACTGATTGTGTGATCTCGTCACATGATCAAATCACATAAACAAATCACATAATCAATTAAGGTAATTCACTTGAACCATGATTCATGTATTCTTGTCTTATTTACATGATCACATAAAGATTCAAGGGTCATGTAATTGTATAAATCTACCAGGTTCATTTGATCACGTGATCCTATTATGTTCATGTGATCACATGACATTGAACAAGTCATGCACTTAATATGATGTTTCTAATTAGTCATGTTCCCCTTTCTTACTCAAGTGAATTTTTTAACCTAAAATCCTCCATTTTCATAATTAATATAAATTTTCTATTTCTTATGATACAAATGAATTCAATAATTGAATCTGAGGAGACTATAGTTCATTGGACTAAAATGGTTGATAGTATGGAAGTCAACCAGTGCATAGTCATTCAGTCCACTCATGAGCATCTTAAAAGCTTGATGGGAACCAATATATTGGATTTTAAATTTTCTAATTAGTTTCCCTTATATGGTTTTGTTATTTGAAATGATACTATGATATCTCCACCTCATGAAGGGATCATTCCTCCCTCCTAAATTATTAACACTAATAATATGTCCAGGGAGAACATCTCATATGTGGGTAATTTCATCTCCAAAAAAGACATCTCTAATGATTAATTTTGAAGCCTATTTGGATTTATTTTAAAGGGTTATAACATGATTTGGATCTTAAAATACATATTAATAGATAAAAAATGTCGAATTATATATCAAATTAGAAGTTTGGGTGGTTATTTGGCTAGGTTATTCGATCAGGTGGAAGCTTTGGGATGAATCGGGGTTGTCCCTTCTTGGTTCAGTGTACTACCATAGAGTTTGTGGTTGAGCTTAAAAATATATAATTTTATGAATCTATATAGTCATACCAAACCCTTACTTATTGAAAAAAAAATTGATGGTAGACTAGTTCAGTTTATAGATTCAATACATGAACACATTTCATTGTATGTATGGTGAATTCGACATCAGTATATGGGACATTAAGATGATCTATGGTGTGTTGATTTTTAGAGACAAGTATGATGAGTAAATTAATCCCCCATATAATTAGGATGATATATAATAGAATCCTACCATTATGAAGGATCTCATCAATCTAGCCAGAACATCCCTTGAGAAGGACCCATATCCAGGGCTTGACATCCCCTTCAAGAAGTGGGTTGACTTGTTCATCAAGAATGTAACACCCTGACCCCTCTAGACCGAAGTCGGTGCATTACTTATTACATTGGAATGGTTAAAAGGAAATGAATCCCAATGGAATGATCAGTTTAGTACTATTGAAGAAACTAGATACATATATTTAACTTAAATTACATTGGGAAAGGTAAAAAATACAATACATAACAAAAACTAAAAACTGCATCCATAGAAACTCAATAAGTGATCTCCTCTTCATAACCTACTGAAGGTAAAAAAAAATGAAAGGGATAAGCTAGAATGATCATTAAGGGTTAAAAATATCGAAATCATGAATCAATATTAACTTAATCATAAACAACTTGGCATAGTCAATATGGCATGGTGAATAAATGAAAAACACATGCCATTAATAAATTGATAATGAACCTGCATCCATAGATTTTGTCATAGTGAAAACCTCATAGATAGTAATAATTGATGATGAATAAATAGAATTATTATTAATTGTATGTCACGTATCTAGCACATGATACCATTATACCGTCTAAAAGGTTTAAGTTTGTGGGTATAAACCCGTTTGATTTTAGAAACAAACTTGAAGGGCTTGTCGCCAATTGATTATCTCATGAGACTTGTAGATGCATCAAGGGGCTATAGCAGCCCCACCCACCACTTAATGTCCAAATAATTATTTATAAATTGATTTAATACAATATAAATATGACTTTTTAATATCCATATAGAGTAAGGGATACAGATACATCAATATTTCCACAGTTAAAACAACATTCAAAATAAACACCGTATGTAAAATGGTATACGGATTAGAAAATAATCATATCCATCATATGAGAATATTGATATTTAATAAAAATATAATTTCAAATGAATAATGATCTCAAATGGGCATTCGGTACACCACATTAGAATTATTAGGTGTACAATACAAAGTAAGTCACAATGAAAAGGGAAAATTGAGACAAAGTTTCTTACCACAATGTAATCAATCAAGTTGTATGACCAAAAACTAGTAACCACCAAATTAATCAAAAAATACCATGAATATATATAAAATAATGATAATATATATCAAAACATAGTACACATATACCACATACAAGAAATAAGTGGTGAAAATGGAAATCTCACAGAAATGAAAGTGAGATGAGAAACCCCTTACAAACATTTCGACATGGTAATGAGAGTTCTTTCAAGATATTAATGAGAGGTAATGGGGTATACCATCATTTATATATCATAATTTCAGTATGGGTGATTTTATAAATCATACCTCATCATTAGGAATTAAAAATAAAAGGTCACAATATAGGGGTAATTCTTGAACAAAAGTGAGAGAGAGGATCCCTTACCTTATGCTCGAAAGTGTTCTTGATTATTCTTAACGACCTGAATAGTCAAATTTAGCTTCATTAATTAATAATTCCAGAACCTCATCAACATTTAATTGATATGGTACAACCTTATTAGGTTCATTAATGGCCTTTTTTATGGGTTTAAGAGATTCAATTTTATTGTTTTGGAAGCATTTTCTTCCTTGGTTTTCATGATTTGTTTACTTGTATTCATGAATGGAAGTTCATTTGAAATGTGGTTAAACATTCAGAATTGTTAATATATATTATTATTTAAATTAAAGAGATATAAATTATCTTATAATTATTTTTTTATATTTCATGAGGATGATGACGCATTCGATAAGTTAATGATAAACATTTGGATTTAGCTTGGTAGTTTTGTGCACAATGGACTTGTTTTGTATTATTATTCCATATTATGAATTTGAAAGGATTAAGAACATTAAAAAAGATAAGTAAAATATATTATTATCTGGTTAAACCATTAAAAAAGGTTTCATGACTAGTCTTGAAGATAGTAATGCAAATTGAAAACTCGTCTTCCTTGAGTGTGATAAATTTACACATCTCGGACGGTGTTTGCATTTATAGTATAAAAGGAATGGAAAAAGATATATGATGATGAAATATTACATTATAATAATTAAAATATATTATATGTAAGTTACTTGAATTATCATGGAATTTTGATGAGGTGAGGTGAGAAGGGAGAACAAAAGAATGGAACTTTGTAAAAGAAATTGAAAGAAAAAGGAAGAGAGGTTCACCTCTTGAGTACCCCTCCTTGAGAATCTCCTTAAGGACTTTGTTTTTGGCCTTTTCGTGAGACCCGCAGGTCTTGGACGTGGGGGAGGAGGTTAGGGGGATATTTGAGAATAATTTAGGCAAGTCTTGAAGTTTGAGTGGTGTGGGAGGAAGATGGGGTGAGGGGTGGTTTATGTAGTAGACGGGAAGAGGAATTTTACATTATTCTAATTATTATTTTAATATTTTTTTATCAAGACTATGAATATTATTGATTAATGTGATCCCAAATAGTAATAATGTCATGTGAGTTCAAACAAAGTGGGCTTAAATCAGCCTTTAATCACCTATGATGCAATAAATTAAATATTTAGCATTTATCATAATTTATTGTATTTTACTATTCATAAAAAATTAAAGTATTTCAGAAAAATACCAAAAATTCACCCTAACCATTTTTTGACGTGTAGAATCCAAAAATGAACTCAATTTTTCAAAAATAATTTTCTAAATATGATAAATTTAATTTTTAATTAAAATCGTTATTTAATTGAAAAGTACAAACACTTAAAATATTCATCTTCATTTTTAAGGTGCCTAAATTTATTTATACATTCAAGGGTATGGATACCATTCATAAGAGTCATTTTACTATTCATAAGGGTAAGTTACTATTCATAAGGGTAGGTTACTATTCACCAAAAATTAGGTTAATTCTATCAGACTCCAAATATCATCCTGAACACAACCGTGTATGTCAGATTTTCAAAATTCAAATCACAGAACTGGAAAATTTAAGTTTAATGGCCAGGTTATGACTATATTCTATAAATAACCAAGTTTTCTTCCATATAGGCTTAGTGATTCATTAAATATAGGCTATCTAATGAATACAGTGTATTTAGGAGAAACATACCATAAAATGTTTGGGTGCTACAAAGAAGACTCGGCGTGAGTGTCTAAATAAGAATCCCAAGTCTTGTACATCGTTATAATCCTATGGTAAGAGGGTTATCACTTTAAAATAGTTTAATAGTGTCAATTAAATGACTACGTATGGTCAGTCACCTCCTAGGACCATCACATTCTTCATCTAGTAAGCTTCTTAGCAATGTACCTAAGCGGGTACTTATTCACAATACAGAAAAAAGGTAGAGTTATGGTCTCCACCTTAATGATGGTAGAGTTGATTGCAGGTGGTAGGATTATCATCTTGTTTGTTCCCATGTTGGATAAGTTATGTTTCCAACTTCACCACATCTATAGGGGTATGACCCATTCAAAATATTTAGCCCCTTCCGATCACGGTGGGGTTGGATGGGGGCCCACATTGGTGGATATGAGTTACTTAGTACTCATAACATTCCAAGTTACCAGTTTAGGAAATATATATAAAGTATCAGTGGGTTCTGGGTAATCACACTAAAGAACTACGAGATCAAGAAAAAAGTGAACTGGTATGATCGGTTTTTTTATACCATACGGATCACCAACCTATGAAATTACCAATAATGTAAAGGGTGATCTTGTAAGGGTGTTTTATCCACTTGGATTAACTGAAAGATATTCTATGAGTGGTATGCATCATACCACTTTGGAAGATAGTTCAGTGCATTCAGATGAAATTCCCCACTCCTCCCCACATCCATTTAGAAATGCATCCCATGGTGGCTCACAAATTGTGGATAATGTTCACCTGATAGTAAACATAGGTTTGGGTGACCTTCCCTCTGGATAGTGTGGGTTTTGGCCTCTCTAAGGCTTATGTCAATACCTTGGTCTGATCATACCCAAATGGTTAGTTGGCTCCATTAGTTGTAAAGAACATAGATCTTCTAATAGTGAATAAGGATGAGGACACAGAGGCTCTGGCATCATCAAAAAGTTAGATTCCAAAAAAAAATCATCTTCCAGAAGACCCACATCTCTCTAGATACCTAAAAATAAAATGAGGCACTTAGATCCAACACCATCAACAAGGAGGGTGCCAATGGATTCGGTAACAATGTATGGGGTTCTCGTGAAATAAGTTACAGTCAGTGGGGTATCTAATCTAATTATGGTGGTGTTTCCCATCGCATTTCACTATTGGAAAAACTAGAGGAGTAATACATTGACCATAGAGGTCTAGAGAGTGTTGTGTCAAGTGGAAATAGAGTTAGAGGGATTTGGGAGTGTGATCTCTCCCAAAGGAATATTTTATAAACAACAGCCCATTGAAGTCAAATAAATTATCCAAGAACTTAATATGGCGATTCATTCTGTCAAAGTCCAGGCCCATTACACACCCCTATCTTAGATAATGATAATTCATAGCACAATGGTAACTAGTGAAGATAAGGGATACTAGGATGGCTCTAACGAAGAGGTAAGATAAGTTTTCTCATCACTTTCATATATTCTTTGATATTGTTAGGACTATGGTGAACTTTCTTTTATCTTAGATATTTCAAGAGGCTGGTAAAATTTGGTCACCTCCCACCTCCCTAGTTTACTTTCTCAGGTACATGGTGGCCAAATTTGTTTCAAAAAGTGACTTAGAGGCAGATTATCATTGTTCTCTAAGTCAAATGGAGCTCATGGATGTGGTTGTTTATAATACAAAGGAAACACCATTTGTGCCTCCATTAGCACCACCTTTGGAACCTCAAGTTATCTTTTGAAGTTTCTCCCTCTAAGAGGACTAAGAAGAGAAAGTTGGAAAGTCCATACGCTAAAAAACCTTTAAAAATCATTAATTGTTGTACTTTGTGGACTTTTTTCCTTTTCATTACTCTAGTAACTTATCATGGCCTATCTAATTGTGTAGGTTCTCATCATTCCCTCTCTAAAACAGAGAAATACATTCCTTCCATACCTTCAACGGAACCTTAGATATTGTATGGGGTCCTTGGAGAGGCATAAGTGGTTAGGGTCCAAGCAGGGTTGGACCTGATATCTGATGCAGACATGCGATCACTCATTCCCTTTGACCTGAAATGGAAGAGTACACTCTTAGAGGCTCCTGATATATGTAACTATTATATTTATAACCTATCTAGGATGGTGGTATCACTAAGAAAGTGTTACAATTTATTTTAAAATTGAATACTCCTATGAAATTGAATACACCATCATGTATGTGTCATATTTTATAACCTATATTTACATTTTTAGCACTTTAAGGTGAAGAACAGTTAGTATTGATAGAAGTAACTTTATATGTGACTCGGGGTTATTTTTTATAGGAATATTTCATTATCAACAATCAATTCAACATTGAGGTAATGGAAGTGGCTAATGATGTGGTCGATAGAGGTATGTTCTTAATTATTATCATGAATGTTGATTTTATAATGGAATTATTTTTCTATTGACTAATAATATTTATATGCTTTGTCAGAGTAACTCCACCTTAGAGCTCAGAATTCTCAGACCATTCCACTTTTTATCTCTCCCCACTATATTAACTAGGGCACAAGTATTTCCTTTTTCAAGCATATAAAGGGATGAGAGTATGAGTCCCTCACTTAGAAACTTGGTCCTAGAGTATATTCCTATTTTAGACTAGTCCTGAGTTGAATTTCAGAACACGTAGCATTTCATCAATAGTTTCATGGACAATTGTGGGGATATTTGGAATATAATCATGGAGGGAACCTTCAAAGAGCCAAAATAATAGTTTGGAAACTTCTGGTACATGTTTACAACCCTTTTTTATAGTGAGTTATATTGTCAAGAACTCCATGCTAGTGTGAAGGAGGTGGTCACCATGAGGGAGAAAAATATGTTCATTGAGCTCAGAGTATCGATGGTGGAAGCATAAAATTCGGACATTCAACATCACAATGGGTACTTGAATGAAGAATCCATGTGTACAATAGAAGTAGAATATCATAAAAATTTAGTCATTGATGGGAGGTATGAGATAGATAGATTCTAACATGAATTGTATCGCCTATAATAAATGCTCAATGTTATGGAGAAAATAGAGATAGAGTGGCATAATCTTATCAATGTTGCAGAAAAGTCCAGATTTGATGCTTCTGGTAGGGAAGAGGCACTAAAAGAGGGTTTAGATGTGGAAACTAAATCAGTTGATCATTTGTGCTAATCCATAGCTACTCTAGAGCATTGGATAGTAGAGCTCAAGGGGGTATTATGAGTGCATACTATTTTGAGTATTCTAACTTTATCCTACCCCCATATTTGGGGAGTTATGGGAGAGGCTCTAGACTTTGGAGATTCCTACCTTTTTTATTGTCAATAAATGAAACCTTTTGGATTCCATGTTGTTGAAATTTCTTCATATTCTTTTCTCATCTATGTAATCTTAACAAAACAATATTTATAAGTCAATGAATCATGTTGAGCCTCTTCTAAAATATTAATTCAATACAAGGAAATATAGACATGTAAAGGTTTTAACAGTTAACACATCTCAGGATGGTCAAACAACCATATCATTGTATATATACAAATATCACTAATAGAAAATCTTGTAACAGGTAACACATCTCACCACCCTTACACTCCCTTACCACACCACGTCACACAACATCTGGCCTCAAGGCCGCTTAACAACCCATATCAAGGTTAGGTATCAAGTATCATTTAGTCTCATGGCCCCCTACCTACCCAAATGTGTCTTTTTTATTAAAAATTGACATTTTATTAATGTATTCTTTCATATTAATGTTTAATTTATTTCATTATTGTATTAATAACATAATATTTGTTTTATTATATAGGTGTAACTTCTTTCTTGAGTTTGGATGCTTTGTTTGACAACTAATACCATGGATGACAATTTTTGAGAGGGGATCATGGATGCAAAAAGGATGAAACATTAATGTTTTTAACTGTTTGTTGGATAATTGTAATTGTAACCATATAGAATATTGTTTGAAATGTATATAGCAGTGTATTTTTTGTATTCATGATTTCATGTAAATATATATAGAATTTTTTGTGAAACTCTTGCATGTTCTGTTTTTTTTCTTCTATGTTTTGTTTGTGTATAGGTGTTATTTTGTGCAGCTATTTTGTGTGTAGGTGTTGTTTTGTGTTGTGTGTGCATGTGTCTAGATGTTGTGCATGTGATGTGTAGGTGTTGGGTGTGCCGTTAAATAACCAGCACATCACAGGAAACTTGGACTTTATCAGCACTAATTAAGCACTGATAAATTGGGACTTTATTGGTGCTCAAAATAGTGCTGATAAAGGTGTACTTTATCAATGCTCAAAATAGCAATGATAAAGGTGTCCTTTATCAACGCCCAAAATAGCGCTGATAAATTGGGCCTTTATCAGCTCTTATTTTAGTGTGGATAAAGGGAACCCTTTATCAATGTTTTTTTATCACTGTTAAAGGGGACCCCCTATCTTCTCCACGATTAACAACGCTTTTCTAGCACTGTTAAAGGCGGTTTCTAGTGCTTTTAAAAGCCCAATTTTTAATAGTGAGATATTCTTTGACACACCAGCCCTAAGGAAATCAAATATTCTAACCATGCATATACCATAATTCTATTTCACATT
This sequence comes from Viscum album, assembly GCA_963277665.1. Classification (NCBI taxonomy): domain Eukaryota; kingdom Viridiplantae; phylum Streptophyta; class Magnoliopsida; order Santalales; family Viscaceae; genus Viscum; species Viscum album. Next base: position 339,595,681 of record OY728161.1, on the reverse strand, counting down.
CCTTAAGAAACACTTAAAGGAGTCTAATGATGTATATTTACCACTAGATTACCCTTGGAATAGTTCACTCTCTCTAGATGAACTAATTCTAAAATCTTTGTGGCTTACCTTTATTCCTAAAGGTTTATTTGCCCAAAACTAAGTACATAAGTGTATCGATGGTACCTAAGTTATTTAAATCTAAAGATTCTAAAAAAATATTGGATATTTCCTTGAAAAAAAAATAGTTTTTCTTAATAAATTATTATCTTTCCACAACTAGGTATATAATTCTTATATTTTATATTCATCAGGTATCATCAATGATTCAATTATTACATAAATATTGTTTGAGTATTAAACACCATAAACAACATTCATTCCAGAACTAGAATAATGTATCTTTTTGTTCGAAGTATACATGATATATTTTTTTTCATAATACTTAACAAAATTTCAACAAGAACCATTTACTTAGTAGTTAAAAGTTGTGTGCTTCTCACCGATGACTTAGGAACCAAATTTTCTCAGTTGCTTAGATAACACACCTTACATCTAGTAATTTTTATTTACTTAATTAGTTACAATATTTAAATACACATATTTAAGAGGCATATTTTATTTAATACCCAAAAACTATAACCAAGATATTACTTACAATTGATGAATAAACTTGAAAAGGAAGTGATTACTTACTTATTTAATTCAATTAATTGCATTTAAACTTCCATAGATTTATTTCATTATATGAAAATAAAATAACCTCTTATTAAATAACTATTTTCCTTTAATGATGATGCGAAGGTTCCTTTGACATCTCACTTTCCATTGGCCTTTTCGCCTTTCCTTTCAACTTGTTCTCTATAAGAACTAAATATGAATCTTACTTTAATGTTCTTATTGCTTGGAAAATCTTAACCAAAATATGATGAATCATTTTTCTCAATTTACTATTTGTTTTTTAATCATAAACGAAACTGGAGTATATGGGAAAAATAATATATAAATGGATCAAGATTTTCCTTTAATATTTACATGTAACTAGTGTAATTACCACTAATTCATATGTCACTTAACTTTCTCCTCATAATATTCTCATAGATGAGACATCATGTATAATCATCCATGTCCTGATGTTGTATCCACAACTCATATAAGAGGTTGATGATATAATTATTCCATAACCATCATATGAATCATACATGAGTCATCTATACTTTTTTTAACACCCTCACTTTCTATGGTAGATTAACAGGTATTAGGGACATGAGAACCTTGAATTTATAATATCATAGTACTTTACATAAGGGCTTGTACTACCTATTAGAAAATCATGCCATTATATACATTTTCTTTATCCAATATAATATCATAGTGTTTTTTTGGTATTATATAACATTTTCTACAAAAATAATCTAGAAAATTACACTTTTATCTTGATTGTAGAGTAGACATTATTAGTTATTTAAATCATTAAATGTCTCCCACTATTTTATCAAACACTATAAACCTTCTATACTAGAATCACAATACTACATCATTTGAGTATTCTAGTAGAAATGATCCTTGATACCTCTCCTCATAGTCTATAGGATTTTCCTACACCACTACTTAGAGAGTTTCTAGGTACGCACTAGACTGGTCAACCATATTAACTCACAAATCCTTAATCTATTTAGTGAAGTCCCAGCTTCTAAAATCAAAAAACTTGATTTACTAAATTATTTCCTCTAAATTTGAAGAAATATAGATTTGGATACTTATTTTATACCAACTTTAGTTAAGTTAACCGATCACTCTCATAAGAACTCCCCGATAGTAGGAGTCACCCTCAACTTTGGCTGACAAGCACCTCGAACACCCAGTTTTGTTAAATTTGAGAAACATAAGACATTTAAACTTAATATTTCTTAGAGGGTTTTTATATTTTTTGACAAATATAATCTATTTATATTAATATTTTCATACTATAATGTCTCACTCATAACTAAACATTAATTAAAAAGCATTCATTATGTATTTATACTTTTTTCTTATTTCTTATTTTAGGTGTTCTCATAGTAAACATACACATGCATTAAATAATAAACAATTCATAAAGGAAATAAGTTTACCCGACTGGTCTTGAGCATCTAATATTGGTTGATCAATTTAAACTCAATGGATCAACCATAACCTAGAGGAATCATACCTGAGTCAGGTATTGACTCATGATGTAGCTCATCCTCAGTCAAGTGTATCCACATCTCATCTGGGATTTCACCTCAACTTGGCATGGTCCACATCGTATATCATTTTCATCATAATAAAAATGTACTCATATGAAGGAAAGGGGTCTTGGTAAGTGAAATTCACATACAGAAATACAGATGGACAAATAGGGCCTTATACATATTTAAATGAAGAAGACCATGTGTGGACCATCATAAAAATTAACTACTTATTACAAACATCATATAGAAGTGATAAATAATTAAATGAAATTAACCATACATACATAGATTCAATCATTGCTCAAGACCAGTCAGTATATTCAATAAATGCACAATAAAATTAAATTACAATAAATTTAAAGTATGAGGTCTGATAAAAAAATTAAAAATTTTAATTAAATTTAAATAATTTAATTTCATCCGGTTCTAACATTAATTTAATTTTTATTCCAAAAATTAATTGAATTTATTAATTAATTTAATAATAAAATTAAATTAATTTTTTAGAATATTAAAATATTAGTATTTTTAAACCAAAAATTAATATTTAATTAATTTAATTTAATATAAAAATTAATTAATTAATTCAATTAATTTCTGATTATATAAAAAAATTCGGGCCCTGAAACCCCACCCATGCCTATTGCGTCTCGAGTTGTAACCCCACAAGCCTGTTCTGGGTCAGGCAGAACATGTACGTGACTATTTTGGTCAAGGAGGAACTTCCTTGACCCATTCCAAGTTAGGAAGATCCACATCAGACCGTTGTGGGGTGGTTCAAATCCAATCATACCAATGGGAGGCGTAACCAGTGTTAAGGATCAATATAAGGGTTTACCTCATGGTTAGGTCATTGGTGTGACACCTGGTTCGGACATAGTTTTTTGTATGGTTGGTGGTATCAACCAGGGAAGCACAGTGGGTAGAGGCTAATACAGGTGGTGGATTTGGTAGAATGGGGAGGTGGTGGGAAATGGGAGGGCTCAGTCCGGCTAGATCCGAATGAAGGTGGCAGTGACCATGTAGGGGGCAGAAACCGGGTAGTGCTCTGGATCTAATGGTGGTGACCAGGTCTGGACCAGGGGATGGCACCGGGAAGGAGGTCGACATCATAGCAGCAGGTCAGTGAGGAGGTCCACATGGTGGATGTTTATGATGGGGGGGTGATGGGATACTCGGTTCCAGATGGCTTGAGGAGGTGGATCCATCAAGTTCCCTTATTTTAATAAAAAATATATTTTTTTAATTTCAAAATCCTAAAAGCAACCTTTTAAAAAACATAGTCTGCTAATTTTTATTCTTTTTGTCTTAATTCAAGACCAACAGCTTACCACCCCCATATTTTCTTATTTTTTAGCTGACTCAACACATGAGTCAATCCCCATATAAAATTCATTTTATTTTTTAACAAAAATTCCACAAACGGTGTGGAACTTATTGTCCATCGGGAGTTACTATTCTGATGGATGGAAACTGGTCGGTACCAGGCTGGTAAATATGAGGTCACTGGAATTCTCTATAAAAATCATAAGATCATATATATATATATATATATCATGTTCTTCAAAAAAATATTACGAGAAACATCGATTTCGATTCATAAAAAAAATTGGATGGTCATAACTTGGTTGTTCAAAATTGGATCGACATGTGGTTTATTCCATTATAACCAAAATAAAAACCTCTAATTAAATTTAAAGTAAAATAATTTTTCTTTCCTCATAAAATCCATGTGATTTCTCTAATACCAAATTAAGGTATCAGGGCATGTAGAGGAAACCAGTGGGCTGAGGATTTAAATTTTTTAGCACCAGAGTGATGAAAGTTGTTGTCTCCAGAAATCTGAGCCCCGGTAGAGGTATAAGGATATTTCATAAATTAATCTTAACATATAAATTAAAATAGAATAATTATATTTTTTGAATAAAATCACGTCCTTCTGTCACACATCGCTGGTGACCATTTCTCAAAGGATCCAAGGTCGAACCCCTCTAGATCGTCCACACATGCTTCAAGAATTTTCATGCACATCATTCATCAAAATTTGGGTGCTAGAATGATGCTCCAAATATTTCTTTGATGTTGAAAAAATCACCATGATCTCATGCCTCCAATATTCAAAGGCGCTCTTGGATTATTTTCTCAGTTAGAGTGTTTCTCTCTCTAAGATTTGGGAGAAGAGAGAAGCTCTCAATTTTGGCAGATCAATAGTACATGAAATGAGCATCTCTCTGAATTATATAGTGGATGTCTAAAATACCCAATTAGGGTTCCCCAGACCTCGTATATTTAATGTACACTAAATAAGTAATAAATAAATAATTATTATAAACTAACTTATTCATAAATATTATTTATATTTTATCACATACTTGTAATATATATTAAATATATTATGTGATAAACCTGAGTCATTAACTTAACTCATATTCCTAATAATATTAAATGACCCTTTAATATTAAAATAATATTTGTTCATATAATATTATTCCTTATATTTACTTAAACACTTATAAATAATTTTAATAAATAAATTCAACCAAATTATTTTATACTCAAATAATAATGAATGTATTAATTTATTAGTGATTGATAAAACTAGAAAAACTCTTGAACCCCGTGGTGGGGTTCACTGTGTCCTATATACCTATTCAGTATAATAAGAAAGATTCTTGAATACACTATTGTATGTGACCTTCTAGTCCCTTATCTTGATAGTAGTAAATAGTATTCATAGACCATCAAGGCCCCTAAGTAGATAAGGAATAGTCATAACAATGACAACTATCCTACAAACATGCATTGTGTAATATAATATCTTTTTCATATGATATCTCATAAAGTAGGATGCGCACTTCTATCATTATCATTTATTACTTTATTATTGTTGATCTAATTAGAAAGACTTACCTTTGACTACCATGGTCATAGATTTATGAAGGTACTACCATCCTGATCAACTGGGCATGAGATATCAATTCCTCAACTCATAAGATACAAATTCTATCTTGACCATTAAACCAATTTTATACTAATAATGAAGCACCCAACACAAGCTACCTCACCATGACTTCATTGTCTTGGTTTTTTTCTTTCATAAAATTATGTGATCAAATTTCACACATTAAAAATGATCTCAATTCAGGAGACCAATACACATGTTCTCAGATAGGAACAACCAATTTCACCAAAAACATGTGATGTTCCTATTGGAGGTTTTGTCCTCATGATCTCACCTACCAGAGATCACCAAGTGAGAAATTCATGAGAAAAATTCTCAATTATTATGATCCCCCAGCACCCGATAGTCAAACATCTACTATGTGCAATCAGTATGATATGTCTAGACTATATGACATATGTTTAAGATTAATGTCATAGTATCTTAAGGTTCTCATTATAGTTTGTAAACTGCTATAACCATTTGATACAAAAAATAATCTATGGAAATTACCATTTAAATAGTGGATGCAGAAATATCTACATTATAATGGTAAGTGTACATCATGTATAACTCACTGTATATATGGTATGGTAATCAAAATTATTGATAAAGTTGGGCCTAGGGAACCCAATTTACAATAACTATGAGTAAACCTTATCATACTAAAATGGATGTATAGTTTTAATAGACAATAAAAACATTAGAGGAAATTATTGGGGCTTGTGTGATGGATTTTGGTGTCTCATCAGAGGATCATTCATTGTTAGCGTAGTTCTATTACAATAACAGTTACTATAAATTGATACATATGGCTCATTTTGAAGCATTGTATGAGCATACTTATCATTATCTACTTTTTTGGTTGGAAATAGGTGAGAATTTACTAATTGGACCTAGCCCTATGAAATAGACAATAGATAATATTCAGTTGATGATAAAGAAAATGGAGAAAACTCTGGTACATAACCCTTTATTCATTTATTTTGAGTCTATATAATTTTTGGGATAAGTTTTGGGAGGTTTAGAGGGGTTTTTGAATTTTTTTAATTGTTTTATGGTGGTTCATGGATTGTGCATGGTTTGTAAAAACCATGCAGCTTATCTAAGAAACCATGAAAGGAAAGACAGTGGACTTTGGAAAGGTGCATAGTTGGTGTACGGTTTGGAAAAACTGTGCAAATGCCCAAGAGAAACCATGCATATTAAAAAATGGAAATGAACAATTTTTTCATAGTTTTTCTAACCATGCAATCCAACCATGTGAGGTATGGCCTTAAGATAGTATCACATCACATTTGACTCACAGTTTTCCAAACCATACATCCTAATCGTGTGGCGTATAGTTGTCCCTCCTTAAAATGTGGATCTAATCTGAATTATCCCCTTTAACCCTAGTTTTCCCCCTAATACTCCCATAACTCAAATTAATTTTTCTCCCAGGGTGTGAGAGAATATCCCCTTCAATCCAGGAGAAATCCTTAGGCAAAGAAAAGTGTTTTGGAGGCCCAAATTCATCGGTAAGTTCTCATTCTTATTCTTCCTTCTCATATCCAAGATTATTATCTTTCATGGAACTATATATATAGTTTATTAGGGATATATATGTGTGTTATTAATGGTTTTATGATTAAATATTATTAGATCTAGTGAAGTAAACATGATTTGTGACTTGATCTTGAAGTTTTCTTGTGTCGTTCTTTATTTTCACTAACATTTGTAAGGTAGGTGGATTCTCTCTTGAATCCACTTGATTTAGAACTTGAAGGATTAGTTTTAATTAAATTATTTGATTGAAATGGTTCTGAAATACTTGTGTGATTCTTGTTATAAATTCCCTTTGTGGTTATGGATTTGAAATTGTGGGTGGTGATTGGTTTTTTGGAAAACCTCGTTGTTTATAATTTAAAAGTGATTATTTTAAAATTATGGTTTAGTTTAATACATGTAATATTTTTTTTAAATGATTTAAATAAAGAAACTTTTTTATTGAAATGACTTGGAATGATTTTTGCATAAGTGGTTGGGTTTAAGTTGAATGGGATGGACAATGGTCGTGAAGTACCGCCATCAAAATGGGACAGATTGTGGAAATGAATTTCCACCATCAATGGTAACACCAAGATTGAGTTTGTGCATGTGGTTATGTGTGTGGACATGGAAAATAATGTTTCAAATCAAATGACAAATGGTTTAAAGTATTTTTTTATTCTTTCCTTGGAAAACTGGTTTATGGATTTGATATGAACTTCTTTTACTAAAAAATATTTTATAAAATGTGATAACAGGTTTTGTACAAGTGGAATGAGTTGGGAATTCATTGGGGGAAACCTAATGAGTTTAGACTCACCCCCTTCTTGGGAATTGTTGTGCATTTTTATATATCATCTATTGGGACATAGGTAAAGGAAAGGTATCTCAGTTCTTTAGTGATTCTTCTTGATACTATGGTCATGGCATGTAGAGTTAGAGCTTGGAGTGAGTTGAATGTTTCTTTTTGTTATCACTTTGGAGTTTTGAGTTTTATGGATATTTTTTACTATTGAGTATGTCTTTTGGTTTCTACTTGTACTTTGATATGGTTTGTTGGTTTTGTTATGTTTTATAGTTGTATTTTGTATGCATTCATCATATAGAGATTTTTTTAGGTATTGTTTTTATGGTATGGATGTTTTATCTTTTAAATGGTAAATCATCCGCTAAATTTTCTTGAGGCCCTTGGAATTTATTTATAGCCTTTGGTGTCTTGGGGATGTCAACTAAGGTCAAGTAGATCCCCTATCACTCCTTAAGACGATGAGGAGGGTAAAGATATTATAAATGGTATCAGATTATTTAATCCTTGAAAAAGGAAATGGTATCATCTTTATTCAGTCCATCTATCATTTTGGGAAAATGGTATCACCATTGTTCAGTTCTTGACATAGTAAATGGTGTTAGTTTTGTTTGATACTTGAGTTATAAATAGTATCAATTTGTCTCTTGGGATGTTAGTAAGGAGTTGGATTGTCAAAACTTGAAATGTAGAGGATACAAAGGTGTATCTAACCTATTTATATTAAACTTTATGTTACTAGGGAGTTTGGGTACATGATTGTTTTAAGAAACTTTTAGGTGAGTTGTCACCTCATCATCATGGGTTTATATGATGAGAGTTTCATGGCATGCATTGATAGTAAAACTTACCAATAGGACTACATTATTAATTTAGAGTTCTATACTTTATGAAATGGACCAAAATCATTGATTTTTGAAAATAGTGAAAATGGTTGATGTTGAAAAGCATGGTTAGGGAATTTTCAAAAATGGTTAAAATTTTAATGATGGTTAAATTGTGTAAATCTATATGGTGATATGTGTTAATGTGATAAATTGACATTTTTAAGCCCTTAGTTTCTAATGATTGAGATGGTGAGTCGTTTCACTGAAGGTATGTTATTAGTGTCCCAAATTATTTTTACCCTAACGAGTATAGTACCAGTAAGGGGTCGATCCATAGGGAAAAAGAAGTTATTTTTGTCTTTGATTAACTTAGTTTGTATTTTTTTTAATGAAGTGTGTGGAATTTAGAGTTGATTTTTGATGTTTGGATAAAAATAATAATTGGTTTTAAGTGTCTTTAATAAATTACTTAAGGAATAGAAGAAAATACGGGAAAATTTGTTTTGATGCAAATAAGGAGAGAAATGTGTTGGGGTTATGGATTCTTAAGAAGTTGGTTATTAAATCAAATTGTTTATGAGGCGGTTTTGTTCATGATAACCCAACACTCTGGGTTCAATTTATAACAAAGTTTCCTTGGTCTGGTAAACTTATATTTAGAACTGAAGAAACAAACTCCTTGGTCTGGTAGTTAGTGTTTAACAGTTATTAATTTGGCTTAGTCCATTTTTGAGTCAAAAAATACATATAATGATCATGAAAATATTAATTTTTTATTATTCTTTTGAATCCCTGAAAATTCTTCCCTTGGTCTGGTTCAGAATTTTTAGTGATAAGATGAAGTGATTTAAGAATAATAAGAAGAAGTTAAAAGAACAAACACATTCATAGCAACTAATATATATTACAACTCTTACATCTCCCACAACCCCAACACACTGGGTATTTAGTTACACATAGAGGTAAAGATAAGAAAAAAACCCTTGATACCTGATGTGATCATTTCTTGAAACTTCAAGGAGGGAGTGACTCTTGGATAGAACAGTAGAATGACAAAGTAGTAGAATGGTGGTAGAATGGAAATAGAGCTTCTTTCCTTCAGACCTTCAACCCTTTCTCTCCACCTCTTCTCCTCTCTTTGAACTGGAGGCCAAGGCCTCTATTTATAGGAAATACAACTACACGACGTGTGACAAAAGTACATGGAGTGTACTTTTTTCAACGTTCTTTTGTCATTGTTTTCTTCGCTGGTAGGCGGCCTAACACGCCGTCTTTGACTTGGAACATGGCGCTACCTGGTAGATAGATATACATGGCGTGTAGCACCACCAAACATGGTGTGTAGTCTCATTGGTTCGGCCACCAACCACTTCTAGAAAGATAAACACGGCGTGTATAGGAAGAACATGGCGTGTCCCCATCAGCTGTCCACATGGGCATGTAGACTTTTTCTCATCCGCCAACTACTTCTAGAAGTGTGTACACGGCATGTATAGTGTGATCACGGTGTGTACCGGATTCTGATTACATGGGAATGTACTTATCCTGGTCAATCTGTGTCTAAATTTGAATGCACACGACATGTGTATAAGTACATGCCGTGTAGTTTTCAAATTTTGCCCAATTCTCCCCTGTTTTGTGTATTTGGCCATAAATCTCCTAAAAATGAACAAGATCACCAATAATAAAAGTATTTATCCACTAATAAGTAAATAATTTCTGAAAACTTGTTCTTATTTTCAATAAAGTATGTGAAAATTTATACACAAATAAGGTGCATCAAAATCCCCCATACTTAGTCATTTTATTTCCCTCAAGAAAATATCAACATCTAATTAAGAGAGTTTATATTTTAAAAGGAAGGAATTTAGTTAATCATAAATGTAAATAATAATTCATAGGAGAAAATTCTAAAAATCTACAAAACAATTTCAATTCAAAAGATATTCTAATCATTTATTATATATAATTTAATTAACTATTTTCATCCTCTTTTAAACACATGTTTCAACCTTTCAAAAATAAGAAATACACTTGATGATCTACCTCACCGATAATATACCCAACACTCAAGATATCTTAAATTAAAGTTATGCTCAATCAAAGATATATACACTCTATCTATAGGTTTGAAATAAATCTAGTCCTCTACTTCAGAAAATTGATTTAAAAAATCATGAGGACTTTTCAATAAGGATTAGATGTTTTTGTGGCTAAAGGTTGGTAGGTAAAGATGTGAAAAATAACTATAAGGCCTAAAAAAGGAGGCTAAATTCTTAAATAATAGTGCATGATATTAGAATTTAAGCTCAATGTAAAAAGCATCCTCATCAAGTTGTATCAAATGATCTCATCACCATAATCTCCTTTAGTTAGGTTGGTAGGGTTCACAAACCAACAAGTGAGTATAAGGTCCCTTTATCTGTACCATTTTTTAGAACAAAGGGAGCCTTTTAGAATTTCCACGAATAGAGGTTTGGAACCCTTTGTTCCCCAAATTATCAAGAGGCTCTCCCCCATACTTAATTTCACAAAAATTCACAAAAATATGTCTTGTGTTTCCAATCCCTTCTTTTAAGCTCAAGTGAATAATCATGCAAAATCATAAAAGAATTAGGGTAGGAAGGAAAATAGGCTTGTAATATGGATTCCTATAAAGGATATTCATGGTTTCTAGGGGATTTATGAAGATAAGATGTAGGGTAGGTCTCAATATAAAGGGGTTTAAACAATCTAATGCCTCAATCATTTTAATTTAATTCAAAAATTCCTCATGTTTAGAAAAGAAAACTTACAAATTATGGTAGTTATGTATATCCTAAGAATCTCTCAAGAAAGAGGATATTAGAAAGAATATGAAAAAGGTTTTAGAATACCTCTCAGAAGTGGAAAAAACAAATAAAGAGACAATCAGGTCGTGACTTGCATATAATTGATTAGTCTAATTGATCTAATTATCCAAGGATTACAAGTTGTAAATTAAACTATATCAGCAATCATTTTAAAACACTTAAGAACAAAAATAATCATACAAATTTTAAAAAAAATCCACTTTTAGCTTTATTATTTAGAAATATGATTAACCAAAATTTCTTCACATTTTCAAATATATCTTCCAATACTGATGTCATCTAGAAAGATGATAAGGGCAAAGACTAAAGTGGTCGAGAGATTCCCCCCATACTTAATATCACATGTGGTCCACCAAGTGCCACAAAAAGTAAATAAGGGAATGTGGGGACACAAAATTAGACCATAATGAGGGGAAGTAAGGAAAGAAGTAAACCAAGGAAGAAAATAAAACAATGTAAAAACGTGGAAAAACAATACTTCACTCATGTCTAGGCAAAGAAAAATGAGCAGTGATGGAGAAGGCTTGTCTATAGCGTGCCAGAGTACCTGTGATGGTCATGGAGAAATAAAACTGCCAGAAAACATAACATATATAGGCACAATATATCACAAATAGATATATAATGAAAAACATGTGTCCAAAAACCAGTCAGGGGGTCACCTCAGAAGAGGCATCATCTATTACAGAAACAGCCAGTAGAGAAGGATCAGGAGATGTGGAAACTGGAGGCTCATAATCTGCACTCGGAAGAGAAGCTATAAAAGTAGGATCTACATGATCTGGACTCAGAATAGAAATCTCGTCATCACTCCCTGGATTGGAAGCAGTGGTGGCAGCAGCTAGGCCCATAGTGGATAAGAGAACTGAATCTGTGGCCAGTGCAGTAAAGGGCGGTGGAGCTGTGGAAGAAGGGCCAGGAACTGAGGTAGAGGCAGGTGGGGGGGGGGAGTGGTATACCATGATGCTGAAGAAGAAGCCCCAACATCTGCTCTAGTCGTTCCTGACGTCGATCGAGACTAACCAACTACTACTCCATCGTGGCTAGGTGGAGGGAAAAGGAGAAATCGACCGAGGGTTCAGGGGTAGGGGGTATGAGGTGGAATAGAAGAAGGTAGGCTAGAATAAGGGGGTCAGAAGAAGTGGGGTGGGGTGGAGAAGTCGGAAGGGGTGGGTAAGGAGGAGCAGGTGCATCGGCGGAGGAAGGAGGGTCAGTAGGTTGTCAGGGTGGTGCCTGGGCGAGGGCGTAAGCACCCCCTACTCCCGGACCAATATCATATAAATAAGCATGATATAGTCCATCTACTGGGGGGAACCTAACAGGTCATGGGGAAGAGAAGTCTCAAAAACCCTGAGGTGGTGGGCAAGGCGGGTGGCGTAAAACCCACCGTTCAGGTTTCCCTGATGGCTGGTAAACATGGCGTAGAAATAGGAGGCGGCAAGTTAAGGGAGGTCTGAGTAGTCCTTCCAGATGACACAGGTTAGGAGATTAATTTCACGACCGGTCACGACCCCCATATCCTCATGGCAGGGGAAATGATGGCGCTAAATCACCAGTGGGTGAAGCTAAGGATAATGTCAGCGATGAGGGTACTCTTCTGGGAAGTGGGGGTATAGCGGTGGTCAGGCCCAGAAATCTCCTCCACATAGCAATGAGGTCAGAGTACTCGGGTTGGGTCAGGGTAGAGATAGGGGGTGGGGTGATGGGATGAGGATAAAAACCACACCCTCGGCCGAACTCAGTCATAGTAAGGGAAAAGGGTCATCTACCTAGCCGGAACCAGACCACTGGTACCCCATCACTAGGTGTCTCCCTGTACTCAGCTCCGTCGAACTCAAAGGAAGCAAAAAAATCCAAAAATAAATCTCTAAAAATAAGATTGATAACTTATAAGATCGTGAGTAACAGAGTCTTCCCAATAAGATTCTCTAACTCGCCCCAAATACCCAGCTGATGAGGGATGTTGTTGTCAAGAAAGCGGCTACTCAACGGGATCGGGCGGCGAGAGAAGCATCAGACCCTGTCGTGTGTCAAATCAGTGATAAAAAACACTATGCAAGGGTAAGGAACACCTGCAAGGCCTAGTCTAGGTGGAGGTGCAGCAGTAGGAGTTGGCTCTGGGGGTGGAGTGGTTGCAGTAGACAGAGGTTCGCTGGATGGGGCAGTCGATGATGGACCAGCTACGAATGAGGAGAGCTCAGGTGGAGTGGAAACTGGTGGTGAAGAAAGGGTGGTGCTCAGAGGCTTGGTGCTGGGAGGTGGAGGTGTGGCGCTTCTAGGACCAACCTCGGCTGAGGTAGCGAGTGGTAGAAGGATGGCCAGCGGAGGGAGCTGATATACTGGAGAGTCTGGATCTGGTGACGTCGTAGGTTGGAGTCGGATCTGACAAAATATCGGCCTCTCTCCCTTAGTGGCGGAGATGGGCCACTTCTCCTATGAATGGTTTCTTCCTGCCATACCTTGAAAAATAAAGAAAACCCAAAAAATAAAAATAAAATAAAAAGGAAAAGAAGAAAATGTGAGAAAACTGAAAATTAAAAAAGTACACTGCATGTGTATCCAAAGTACACGGCGTGTAGTGAAAGCGGGTAGCATCCTGTGTTCTTAGGATAGACACACCAAGTGAACATGAAATGGACCAGGGAAGGATACACAGCATGTATGTCCGGAGTACACAGTGTGTAATGAAAGCGGGTAGCATCCCGTGTTCTCTGGATATACATGCCAAGCGAGCATCTGAGATCAGAGAAGGAGGCATGGTGTGTGCCGAACATACACGTCATGTTCATGCAAAGTGGTCATGTTCATGTGTTTGCAAAGAAACATCCATCATGTAAGTAGTGTTAATAATATAGGACTTTTCGTGTGAGAGGACAACACGGTGTGTTCAATAAAAAAGGGTAAATGGCCATGTGAAGTTCTAGGTACGGGCTGGCCAAAAGAAATGGTGTACACAGCATGTACTGAACAGACACGCTGTGTACGTGAACATGGTGTGTGAGGCCATGTGAAAAAGGTACCCGGGCACGATAGGGGCTGGTACACGGTGTGTACCGAACATACATATTGTGTATTTTCAAATCGTGAAGCATGCAGTGTGTGTCCCTATACAATAGTAAACGGTGAGTGTTCTTCAATTCATGCCTGTGTATTGTAGAATCCGAATGGTCATCTGATCCACAAATGACTCTAAACACTTATGAAAACTTGAAATAAAGGGTTTAGAAGGGCGTACCTGGACCGAGGATCACAATGCAATAGAAATCAGAAGGTAAAACACCCTAAATCAGTAGATTTAGGAAAGGGGAGGCCAGGAGTCATACTGGAGAAGAAACGGGAAGAGGGGAGGGTTCCATGTGACATGGGATGAAGTTGGGTGGTCTGAGGATTTTATATCCAAGGTAAACGGAATGTATCTACAGACTACACGCCATGTATCACACATTTTTTTAAGTTAATATATATATATATATATAATTATTATAGTAAAATATATAATAATTAATATTAATAATTAAAATAATAAAAATAGATATACTTATATATATACATAATTTATCAAAAATAAAACTATACACGTAATGTATCATGAAATACACGTCGTGTGTTCTAAAATTGAGAAAAGAGAAGTACAACCTTTGGTCTGGTGCTTGGGGTGAGGTTCGAACCAGCGATCGGCCATTCCGAACGGACGCCCTCAACCACTAGAGCAAAGGTTGTACTACTGCTTCTATTTATTATTTAAACGTAGTTAAATTAAATAGGCCTATACTATACAGGAATAAATTAAATGCACGGCATGTGGTTTTTAATTAGACAAAAAGGGATGAATCAGAGAGATTAGCCGAGTTCAAACCCGGGTCTTTTGGATCCAGGGTCGAGACTCTACAAATCTGTCAACTTCACCTGTATGAATTACTTTATGCAAAAAAATATTTTCAGTTTTTAGAATAAAAACATTTTTCACACGACGTATATCGAAAGACACATAGTGTGGGTTTATTAAAAAGGACAAATGATGGAAATGGGGTGGTTGTCTGGATTCGAACCTGGGTCTTTTGGAACCGGGTTATGATCCTGGCCAACCGATCCATCCCCACCATGGGTTTTCTTATAATAATATATATATATATATATATGAAAAACTACCACACACACCGTGTAAAAAAACACATGGATAAAAAGGAGGAACCCCATGCCGAAGGTAGGTTGGGAGAGATTCAAACCGATGACGGCTTGGATAAACTCTAGTGACCTTCCCATCGGCACCAGCATCATCCCTATTTATTAATTTGTTAATATATATATTTATAATAGTTAGAAGTTAAATAAAAAGGAATAAGTACATGAAATTTATATAGGTGATACACAGTTTGTATCTGTTGGGTTTCCTCCTAGGAAGTACCTTTACTTTTAGGTCGTTGGATTGACCTACTTACCTCTATTTACCTGATCTGTATGGTGGAAAAAATTCCCACCATGTCGTCCATGTGATGGTAAGATTTCAACCACTGTCCATTCACCTTGAATGGTTGACCATCCTCTCTAGAAATTTCCACCACTCCGTGATGGAATACGTATATAACTTGTAATGGTTCCGACCATTGTGACTTCAACTTCCCTAGGAATAATCGAAGATGAGAGTTAAAGAGGAGTACCTGATCACCAGGTTGGAAATATTTTCATGAAATCATCCAGTCGTGAATTGATCTCATCTTCTCCTTGTATAGCTTGGCGTTCTCATATGACTTTAATTTGATTTCATCAAGTTCCGACAATTGGAACTTTTGCTTCTCTTCAGCTGCCTTCAAATCAAAATTTTGGGCCTTAACAGCCTATTATGCTTTATTCTCCAATTATACTAGCAGATGTAACAACTTTCCATAAATGAGGCGAAATGGGGACATTCCCAGTGGTGTTTTGAAAGTAGTTTGATATGCCCACAAAGCATCATCTAACTTCTTGGACAAGTCTTTCCTCAAAGTTTTGACTGTTTTCTCTAGGATCTTCTTGAGCTCACGGTTGAAGAGCTCCACTTTTCCACTAGACTAGGGATGATATGGCATCCCCATATGATGCTTTACTTTATACTTCGACAGTATTCTTCTCATCATTGTGTTGTCTAAGTGGGCCCCTTTGTCGCTGATCAGTACTCGAGGAACTCCAAACCTGCTAAAAATGTGTTTCTTTAAAAATCTCATGACTACCTTGGTTGTTTTGTGAGTTGTAGCAGCTGCTTCCACCCACTTGGAGATATAGTTGACTCAAACTAGGATATAAGTGTTCCCGGCAGATGGGGGAAAGGGACCCATGAAATCTATGCCCCAGACGTCGAAAATTTCGACCTCCAGGATGGGGTGATGGGGCATCTCAACTCTACATCCCACATTACCAGTTCTCTAGCATCGATCGCAACAAGAAACAAAGGCTTGGGCATCTTTATGCATGGTGGGACAAAAAAACCAGATTGTAGGATCTTTGCTATTGTACGGTCGGGGTCATGATGTCACCCAACTGGTGAGGCAAGACAAAATTTCAAGACTACATGAACTTCATTTTCCAGAATGCAATGACAGATCACCCCATCTCCATAGGATCAGAATAGAATATTATCTTCCCAGAAGTACCTCTTAACATCAAAAATAAACCTCTTGCTTTACTGGAAGGAAAGGTCAGGGTGAACAGAACCTATAACCAAAAAATTATCAATATCAGCATACCAAGTTCTAGGTGTTTCGGTGATTGAAAAGAGGTGCTGATTAGGGAAATCCTCCCTGATCTCTCAATCTTCCTCCTTCTCCAAATGAGGAAGCTCCATATGGGATAAATTATTAGTAAAAACGTTCTCACTCCCTTTATTTTCTCGAATCTCCAGATCAAATTCTTATAGGAGGATCACTCAGCGGATCAATCAGGGCTTCACATCTTTCTTGTTCATTAGGTACTTTAGTGATGCATGGTCAGTATAAACAAATACTTTAGATTGAACTAAGTAAGAACAGAACATATCAAATGTGAACACTACTGCCAAAATCTACTTTTATGTGGTGGTGTAGTTCATATGTGCCTCATTGAGAATCCTGCTGGAATAATATATAGGTCAGAAAATCTGGTCAAGCCACTGGCCCAAGATTTCTTCTACTGCGTAGTCACTTGCATCGCACATTACTTCAAATTTTTCCTCCCAATTGGGAGAAATCATCACTGGAGCTTCCACCAGGCACTGATTTAGGTGCTCAAAATCTATGGTTCATGTCTCATAGAACTCAAATATGGAATCCTGGGTGAGAAGATTGGTGAGGGTCTGGGCTATTTTTGAAAAGTCGTGGACAAACTGCCTGTAAAACCCAGCATGCCCTAGGAATCGGTGGATGGCTCTGACAGAAGTCAGAATAGGAAGCCTTGAAATGACTTCTATCTTCGTCGGGTCCACCTCTATACCATTTTATGAGATTCATTGGCCAAGGACGATGCCACTTTGCACCATGAAATTACACTTTTCCCAGTTTAAAACTAGGTTAGTGTTTTCACATCTTTCCAACACTAGATCCAGGTGTTGCAAACAAGTGGTGAAAGATTTCCCGTAAACGGAAAAGTCATCCATGAATACCTCCAGGATCTGTTCCACCATGTCATGGAAGGTAGTCAGCATACAATGCTGGAAGGTGGCGGGGGTGTTTCATATGCCAAAAGACATCCTTCGGTAAGAAAATGTACCGTAGGGGCAAGTAAATGTGATTTTCTTTTGATCCTCTATAGCAATGGAAATATGGTTGTTTCTAGAATAGTCATCGAGGAAGCAATAAAATTTGTTCCCCACTAGTCTCTCTAGAATATGATCCATGAAGGGTAGGAGGAAATGATCTTTCGTCATGGCATCATTCAGCTTCCGGTAGTCCACACAGACTCACCAGCTCGTGACAGTGTGCATGGGGATGAGCTCATTCTTATCATTTGAAATCATAGTGATACCCCCCTTTTTGGGTACCACTTTTAGGGGACTCACCCATGGACTATCCGATATGGGATAAATGATGCCTACATCCAACAATTTAATCAACTATTTTTTTACAACTTCCTTCATCGGGGGATTCAGGCGTCGCTATGGTTGTCGATATTGCTTTGCATCTTCTTCAAGTAGCACCTTGTGGGTGAAAATGGTAGGGTTGATGCCCTTCAAATCTATGATTGTCCACCCAATAGCATGCTTCTGTTGTTTCAAAACTTTTATAAGTGCATCTTCCTACTCCTGTGATAGTTCTGTGCTAAGTATTACAGGCAATGTTTTATGGTATCCCAAATACCCGTACTTTAGAGACGACGGAAGATACTTCAATTCTAGTTCAGGTGCCTTTAAAATCGAAGGTACAAGTGGTTGCACCTTTTTCTGTTCCATACTATCAGGAAAAACTACACGTTTCCAATAGTGGCTGCCCTAGCCTTCTAGGAATTGAAAGTCCTCTGGATCTTCTTCAATTGGAATATCTAGAATGAAAAAGTTATCTGAGGTAAAAGAACATACCATATCATCATATTTTTCTCTCAAGCAATCATCCATGGTGGTTAACGCATAACATCCATCATGCTCTGACAATGATTCATGCTTGATGGCTTTGAGGACATTGTAGGAGACTCTCTCATCTTCTACTCAGAAAATTAGCTCCCCTTGGTGCATATTGATCAGTACCTTCCCAGTTTCCAAGAAAGGGATTCCCAAAATGAGATGTTCCTCCTAGTCATCCTCCATGTCAAGGATGATGAAATCTGCAGGAAGGATCAGCCCACCTACCTTGACCAACACGTCCTCCAGTAGCCCCTTTGGATATTTGATGGATCAGTCAGCAAGATGAAGGGATACTCGATTAGGCTTCAAATCATTGAGCCCTAGATTCTTGAAAACTCCAAGGGGAATGAGGTTCACACTGGCCCCTAAGTCACAGAGGGCCTTCCCAAACTCACATGGTCTAATAGTGCATGGAATAGTGAAGCTACTTGGATCCTGGAGTTTGGGAGGAATCGAATGTTGGACGACTGCAGAACACTCCTTGGTTAGGGAAATGGTGCCCAAATACTCCATCTTTCTTTTATTGGAGATGATTTCTTTCATGAATTTGGCATAAGTGGGTATCTGCGTCAGTGCCTCTACAAATGGAATATTTATGTTCAGCTTCTTGAACACGTCCATGAATTTGTCGAACTGGTGGTCCAACTTCCTCTGTTTCAATCTCTCTGGGAAGGGTAAGGTAGGCTCAAAGAGTTTTAAACCCTTCTTTCCTTTATTATTTGAAGCCTCCTTCTATGGGATTTTGGATGAGGAGGGGTTTGTATCTGTACCTTCTTCATCAATAGGGGGTGTGGATGCACCTGGCTATGCTGGTTGGTTCTGTTTTGGTAGCTCCTTTCCACTCCATAGTGTGACGACATGGGCCTCCTCCCTCGGGTTCTTCTTAGTGTTACCCGGTAGTGTACCGGGTTGCCTTTCTGAGAGTTGGTTTTCCAGCTAGCCAATCTGGTTCTCCAGGCCTCAGATTTAAGCCTCATGATTTTGGAACCTGGTCTCAGCAGTAGATATAAATTTGGTCATGAGTTCCTCTAACCTTGAGGTTTTCTCTTACTGAGGTGGTTGTTGAGTTGGTGGATGGGGTGGCTGTTGTGGTAGCTGTGGGAGAGGGTTTTGATACCCTTACTGCTGATAAGATCCATGTTGGAGTTGTTGCTGCCTTGGGTACTGGTTTTGATAAGGAGGTTGGTTGTAGTCGGGCGGTCGTTGGGGTGGAATATTTTGTTGTTGTTGGCCCCATCCTATGTTCTGTTGATCACGCCATGCTAGGTTCTGATACTGTTGGTACTGGTTTGTCCCTCGGTTTTGGGAAACATAACTCACCTCGCTTGTTTATAGGCCGCTTGAAAAACCCGGGAATTCTCCCATGATGTGGTTATCACCACATTTTCTAAACATCAGATGGTTTGCCACATATACTTGGGGCGCTCCCTTCCTATTGAGTGTTTCGTTATTTTTGGACACAGCGTCCAACTGGGCACCAAGAATAGTAGTAGCATCAATGTTATGCATACCTTGTTTCTGTGTGCCCCACTCGGAACCACTGGAAGCTGTTGGCAGTCATATCTTCCATTAGTTTAAAAATATCTTCGGGGGATTTCCTCATTACTGTACCTCTAGAAGCAGTATCCACCATGGACTTTGTATTCATTGTCAGTCATCTGTAGAAGGTTTGGACCTGCATCCAAAGTGGGAGTCCATGGTGTGGGCATTTGCACAACATCTACTTGAATCTCTCCCATGATTTGTATAATGACTCTGAGTCATGCTGCTGGAAGTTGTGTATTTGATTCCACAGAGTCACCGTCTTCGAGGGTGGGAAGTATTTAGACAGGAATTCCTGAGTGAACTCCGCCCAGGTGAGGATAGATCATTATGGAAATCCTTTGATCTAGTCTTTTACCTTATCCCTTAGAGAGAAGGGGAAGAGGAGAAGAAAAATTGCGTTTGTGGACACTCCATGGTAGCAGAACATGTCACAGACCTCCAAAAAAATAGAGATATGGGCATTGGGGTCCTCGCTGGGTAGTCCTCCGAACTGAACGGTGTTTTGGATCAGCTGCATAATAGTAGGCTTGATCTCGAAGTGTTGGGCCTACATTGGTGGACGAACGATGCCCGTGTCAACTCCGTGGATAGATGGGAGTCTTTATTCCATGAGAGTACGGTGTGTAGGTGGATTCTAAGGGAGTGAATCCAACATATATTTCTGTTTCTGAGGGGCGTAGTATGGCCCCTGACCTAGAGGTAAAAATGGAATCCGCTTTGATTGGAATTGTTGGAGCTGTTGCGGGCTATACCCTAGAGAAAGTGGAGCTTGTTGGTTTTGGTTGTCATCTGGTTCTAATGTCTGTCCAGCTCCTTGGACAACAGCTGTATTTCTTTCCTCATTATGATCCATGGGATTGTTGTGATTGTGCTTGGTCATGAGTGCTCGTTGGCACCTCAAAAGTGTTCTTTCATTCTTTGGGTCAATTGGGAAAAACCCTGACGACTCAGTGTTCTTGGAACTTGTGAGGTAGCCACTCATACACCTAACAACCTGCACAATACAAAACACACCAAGCGTAAATGAGGAAAAATAAAGATAAATAGAAATGAGATGAGAAAAGATATTTTTAGTAATTTATGATTTTTATTTTCACTAAAAGTTGATACAAACTTAATTAAAACAAGAACAAAATTAAATTTTCTTTATTCCCTGTCAACGGTGCCAAAATTTGGTGAGTCGTTTCACTGAAGGTATGTTATCAGTGTCTCAAATTATTTTTACCCTAATGAGTATAGTACCGGTAAGGGGTCAATCCACAGGGAAAAAGAAGTTATTTTTTTCTTTGCTTAACTTAGTTTTTATTTTTTTTTAATAAAGTCTTCTGAATTTAGAGTCAATTTTTGATGTTTGGATAAAAACAATAATTGGTTTTAAGTTATTTAATAAATTACATAATGAATATAAGAAAATACGGGAAAATTGGATTTGATGCAAATAAGGAGAGAAATGTGTTGTGGTTATGGATTCTTAAGAAGTTGATTATTAAATAAAATTACTTATGAGGTTGTGTTGTTCATGATAACCCAACACTCTAGGTTCAATTTATAACAATGTTTCCTTGGTCTGGTAAACATATATTTAGAGACAAAGAAACTAACTCCTTGGTTCGATAGTTAGTGTTTAATAGTTCTTTATTTTTCTTAGTCCATTTTTGAGTCAACAAATACTTACAATGATCATGAAAATATTTATTTTTTATTCTTCTTTTAAATCCCTGAAAATTATTCCTTTGGTCTGGTTTAGAATTTTCAGTGATAAGATTAAGTGATTTAAGAAGAATAAGAATAATTTAAAAGAACAAATACATTCATAGCAACTAAACTATATTATAACTCTTACATCTACCACAAACCCAACTCACTGGGTATTTAGTTACACATATAGGTAAAGATAAGCACAAAACCCTTGATACCTGATGTGATCATTGCTTGAAACTTCGAGGAGGGAGTGACTCTTGAGTAGAATGGTAGAATGGCGAAGTAGTAGAATGGTGGTAGAATGGTAACAGAGCTTCTTTCCTTCGGACCTTCAACCCTTTATCTCTACCTCTTCTCCTATATTTGAACTGGAGGCCAAGGCCTCTATTTATAGGAAATACAATTACATGGCGTGTGACAAAATTACACGGTGTGTGACAAAATTACACGGCGTGTACTTTTGTCAATGCGCTTTTTTCATTATTTTCTTCACTGGTAGGTGGCCTAACACGTTGTATTTAACTTGTAACACAGTGCCGCCTGGTAGGTAGATATACACGGTGTGTATTGCCGCCATACACGGCATGTAGTCTCATTAGTTCTGCCACAAACCACTTCTAGAAAGCTAAACATGGCGTGTATAGGAAGAACATGGTGTTTCCCCATCAGCCAGCCACATGGGCATGTAGACTTCTTCTCATCTGCCAACTTCTTCTAGAAGGGTGTACACGACGTGTATAGTGTGAACAACAGTGTGTACCGGCTTCTGGTTACTTGGCCATGTACTTGTCCTGGTCAATCTGTGTCTGAGTTTGAATGTACACAACGTGTGTATAAGTACATGCCATGTAGTTTGTAAATTTCGCTCAATTGTTCCCCATTTTGTGTATTTGGACATAAATCTCCTAAAAATGAACAATATCACCAATAATCAAAGTATTTATCCACTAATCAGTAAGTAATTTCTGAAAACTTGTTCTTATTTTCAATAAAGTATGTGAAAATGTATACACAAATCGGGTGCATCATGAGACTAAATGGAGTTTTTTTTTGTTATAGTGAATGGAACTAAGTAGGCATTGTAAAAATCTACTAGAAGATGTTGATGAAAATGAGGTTTCACCTGATCCACATGTGAACCAATAGCTGGTGCAATTCATTGTCTAACATTTTCAGACCATGGATAAGGGTAATATGAATGATAAATTGTGGCAAGTGGACTATTCAGTTCAGTTCCAAAAGAAAAATCCATCCGTCTTTTGGGGGGATTCTAAACTGAAAAAATCAAAAGTATAGTTGAATATTATGAATCAAATCTTCGATTTCCTTAGTACACTAGAAAACTAAAATTAAAGTTGGAAATGTATATGATAGAGGATTTGGCACACCAATGGTGAGAATTATCAGTTTATGCTAAAATGGACCAAGGAATGGAATTGGATTATTTTGAATAATTATTTAACAAAAAATTCTATCCTTACACATTTCAAATTTCTATAACAATGTACACATTCTATTAAAATCAATACAATCTCTAGATGATGGAGTATGCGGATAAATTTATAAATTTTTCATGCTTTTCCTCGAAAGTTTCTACAAGTGAATCCTTGAAAGAATTAATTTTTTAATTGGGTTTGAGGTAGGATATTCATTCAAATATTTTTATGCTTTTTATAATGGATTATACAAAGATAGTCAATAGAGTGACAGTGGTAGAAAGGGATATATCAGGAAATACAGTTGGAGGGAGCATGTTTATCCCTATGAGAACAGGTGGTGACTATAATGATGGGAATAAGTAGAAAAGGGGAACCTACTTATCGAGTCATTAAATGCCTTAGAATCAAACCATGGGATCAGTAAATATTCCTCCTCAATCAAAAAGTAAACCGAGGTATTTTAAGTGTGGTTCACTGGATCACATCAAGAAATATTGTACGACACCACATAGAGCATGTCATAATTGCAATAAGATGGGACACATTCAGTGCTATTATTGTAGTGATCTAAGGTTAGGTGTTGGATACACATCTCATGTTTCTCAGTCGTCTTATGCTTCGATGAGATGAGTTCAGTAGAATACCTCTCGTTATTAGAATAGAGTGAGCCAAAGAGATTCTAGAAACACCATGACTCCTCAACCAGTGAAATCTCAATGGGGTAACAAAGAGAAAATCATGGTGAGTACTCAATTTTATGGAGCTAAGAAAATGATTATGGATGATGAACATGGTCCTTAAAAGGTGAGATGCATGATTATTTTGAATTATAATTTAATGAAATCTTTGTTTGATATGGGAACATCCTACTCATTTATTGGTTATCATGTTGTTGATAATATGGGTTTACATGTTGAGATGATGCCTTCTATTTTGAAAATTAAAATTCCTCTTGGCCAAATATAATGTTGAGACTTTATGTATAAAGATTTTTCTATAACCATTAATGGTGATGAGTTACTTTGGGATTTTTATGTGCTTGAGATGGATGTCTATGACTTGATTCTAGGTATGGATTAGTTGACAGTGTTTGAGGCTCACATCAGTTGTTATGCCCAAAAGTTTAGTGTCACATATCTTGATGGCATCGAGCATATCTTTATAAGAGATTGGGTGTTAAAGGTAAGTCTAGCAGGACTTTTGGAATTAGTGGTTGGAAAAATATCTTATCCATTGGTAGGGTTGACTTTAGAATCTATGGATGATATTGGGAGTAGAATTTTTCCAACTATAGTTGACCAGTTTACTAATTTTTTTCCTAAAAATTTATTAGGGTTGCAACCCAAAAGTAAAGTGGAGTTTGTGATTGATCTCCTACCAGGGACCAGTCTAATATCACTTCTATATTATAGGATGGAACCAAAAGAATTAATAGGTTTTAAAGTTTAGTTGTAAGAGTTGGAAAGAAAAGGGTTTACTAGACCAAGTATATCTCTATGGTCAGCACTGGTTCTATTTGTAAAGAATGTGGATGAAACTCTTAGATTTTCTTTGAATTATCATAAGATAACCCAGTTAAGATAAATAATTGGTATCCCATTCCATGTATTCATGATATATTTGATCAATTGAGGTTATCCTAGTGGTTCTATAAAATTAACTTAAATTTGTGGTATCACCAATTACAAGTTCGAAAGAAACGTATTCTGAAGATAGATTTAAGAAGAATATGTGTCCATTATGAGTATATGGTTATGTCTTTTTGTCTAATGAATTAACTAGCCATATTTATGGAACTGATGAATCAAATATTCAGAGGTATCTAGATTCCTTTTTGGTACTGTTTTTCAATGATATGCCAATGTGTTCTAGGAGAAAATCATATCATGATAAACACTTAGCTATAATGTTGGGTTTCTTACAAGAGGATCTTCTGTATGTCAAGATATCAAAGTGTGATTTCTAGATATAAGAGATACATTTCCTTGGCCATGTCATTTCAAAGAAAGGTGTTTATATGGATCCTAAAAGGATATAAGATGTTATCTGATGGAAAATTATGAATAATTTCTTTGAGATATATAGTTTTCTTGGCTTAGTGGGATACTATAAATGCTTTGTATGTGATTTCTCACTTTTGGAATCATTGGTGGTAGATTTGATGAGGAAAGGCATTCTTTTCCAATAGAATAATGAATATCAGAAACCCTTTCAATAAATTAATCTTAGACTTATATAAAAACCTATCCTCACATTTCCAGAGTCTAGATAGGACTATGAAGTCTATTGTGATGCATTGGAATTTGGGTTAGGATGCGTTCTCATGTAAGGAGATCATGTTGTTGCTTATGGTTCACGGAAGTTACAGTATCATAAGAATAAATACCCAACATGCGATTTGGAATTAGTCATTATGGTCCATGATTTAAAGACTTGGTTTCATTACCTATTTTGTAAAAAATTAATGGTGTTTACAGATCATAAGAGATTGAAACACAATTTCACACAAAGAGATTTGAATTTAAGGCAGTGTAGATGGATGAAGTATTTATAGATTTTTGACTTTGACTTTATGTATACACAGGGTAAAGGGAACTATGTGTCAGATGTATTGAGAAGAAATTCATATGCTCAGTATTATAAAGAGGCTTTAGACCAATGGAAACTAATTTCATACATGGCAGATATGCATCTAGAATGCTCTAACCAAGGTAGTGTTTCAATTTTATTTCCAGTTTCATTTATTCCTAATTTGGATGATAATGTTAGAGTCATGCAAAAAAACAATCCTGATTGTGTTAATATGAGTTCAAAACTCAATGGTGGGGAGACCATTGAGGTATGGAAGCTAGATATAAATTTATTGTTGTGTTTTGGAGATCGAATTGTCGTAACTTTGACTTATTAATAACATCTCCCTAGTTCCTACTATCATTCGAGATGTGATATTGACCCTGGTATATAGAAGATGTATAAAGCATTGAAATCATAGTTTTTGGTGGGTTTTCATGAAAAGATCTCTAGAAAAGTATGTCTCGAGATGCCTCTCTTGTCAGCTGGTAAAGGAAAAGAACCAATTACCTATAGGTATGTTGCAATATATATATCAATTCTGGAATATAAATGGGAGTATATAACCATAAATTTTGTAATAGTTCTACCATGGATGGTTAGAAAACATGATTCCATATGGGTGATTGTGGATTTACTCACAAAGTTAGATCACTTTATCCCTATTCATGAAATAAATTTGGTGGAAGGTTTTTCCAAAACCAACATCTAGGAAATTGTAAAGATACATGACGTTCCAGTTTCAATTGTTTCAGAAAGAGAACCCAGGTTTACATCTTGTTTTTGGAAATCCTTACATCAATCCCTTGGAATACAGTTAACTATGATTACGACTTATCATCCTCAAATGGGTGGAAATTATGAACAGATAATCCAAATATTAGAAGACAATGATTTGGGATTATGTAATGGATTTTGGTGGCTCATGATAGGATCATTTACCATTAGTGGAGTTCTCATACAATAACATTTACTAGGTATTGATACATATGGATCCTTTTAAATCATTATATAGGCATCATTTTCATTCTCCACTTTTTTGTGTGGAAATAGGTGAGAATTCACTAATTGGACCAACCTTTTGAAATAGACAACCAAAAAGATTTAGTTAATTAGAAATAGAATGGATATGACTCAAATTTTTCAGAAATCATATATGGATTATCTTTAATGACCATTTTCTTTTTAAGTGAGTGATCATGTGCTCTTGAGAATATCTCTAATTCTTGGGAATCATTATTTTGGTAAGAATGGAAAGTTATATCCTAGATATATAGGACCTTTAGAGATAATATAATGGGTTGGTGAGGTTGAATATCAGTTGGAATTTCCACCCAAGTTCATTTTAGTGAACAATTTTTTTTATGTATCTCAGTAGAAAAAGTACCAACTCGATCTTGACCATGTGATTCGATGGGATCACATTGACCTACAACCAGATGTTATATTGATTCATGTGCTAGTATGAATTGTGGATAGGTTAGAGAATATATTTTATGGAAAAATCATAAATCTAGTGTGGTTTTATGGAAATATGGTTGTATTTAGGAAGAAACATGGTAGTTTGAGAAGGAAATGGGGGAGAAATTACCTGAAATCTTTCAATAAAAGAAGGGTTTTATACTTTCTGAGGATGGAAAGGACAACGGTGGGGAGAATTTCACACCCCTATTTTTAGTTACATGATACCTTATTCATGTATTTTGAGTATATATAATGTTCAGGTTAAGTTTTAGGAGGTTATTAGGGGTTTTTTAATGTTTTAGAGGATTTTCTAGAGGTGGACGGTTTGTTCACGGTTAGTAGAAACCATACATCATCTCCAGAAAATCGTGCAAGGGAAGACAATAGACACTAAGAAGGCATGCAGTTTGTATAAAATGTTTGAATACCCAAGATAAACCATGAATATTAAAATAGAGCGAAATGCACAATTGGATCATGGTTTGTCTAATCGTGCAATTCAACCACATGAGGTATGACCTTAAGATAGTAGCACCGCACGGTTGGTGCATAGTTTTCCAAACTGTGTGGTCTAACCATGCAGCATACAATTAGACCTCCTTAAAATGTGGATCTAATAAAAATTAAACTCTTTAACCCTTTTTCCCCTAACCCTTCCATAAATAGAATTTTTTTTCTCCCAATACATGATAGATGATCCCCTTCGATCCGAGAGTGGTCCTTAGGCAAATCAAAGTGCATTAGAGGCTAAGATTCATCATCAAGTTCTCGTTCTTTTTTATTCTTAGATCCAAGGTTATTCTCTTTATCAAAACCATATATCTAGTATTTTAGGGATATATCTATGTGTTATGAATGGTTTTTTAGGAAATATTATTGGATCTAGTGAAGGGAAAGTGAGTTGTGACCGAATCTTGAAGTTTTTTTCATTTGTTCTTTGTTTTTTCCAACGTTTGTGAGCTAGGTTTTTTCTCTCTTGAATCCACTTGATTTAGATCTTGAATTATTAGTTTTAATTATCTGATTTGATTGAAATAGTATTGAAATCCTAGTGTGATTATTGTTGGAAAGTCCTTTATTAGTTATAGATTGGAAATTGTGGATAGTGATTGGTTTTTGGAAAACCCCATTGTTTATAATTTTAAATTTCTGATTTTAAAATTATGCTTTAGTTCAATGCATGTAAAGTATTTTTTAAAATTATTTAAATAAAGAAATTTTTTGATTGAAATGACTTGTAATAATGTTGTCATAAAAAGTTGGACGTGAGTTGTATAGGATGGATAATGGTCATGATGTACCACCATCAAAATGGGATGGAGTATGGACATGAAGTTCCACCATAAATGGTAACACCAATCTTGAGTGTATGTGTGTGTGTGGTTGTGTGTGTATACATGGAAAAGAATGTTCCAAATCAAATTAGAAATGTTTAAAATGCTTTGTTGATTCTATCCTTGGAAAACTAGTTTATGGATTTGATATGAACTATTTTTACTACTTAAAACTATTTTATAAAATGTTCTAACAAGTTTTTTCCTAGTGGTGTGAGTTGGGAAGTCATTAGAGAAAAACTACTAAGTTTAGACTCACCCCCTTCTTGGGAACTATTTTTTGTTTGCAGATATCATCTATCAGGACATAGGTAGAGGCAAGGTATTCTATTTATTTAGTTATGCTTCTTGATATAATGGTTTTGGCATGTGGAGTTTGGGCTTGAAGTGGGTTGGGTTTTTCTGATTGTTGTCACTTTAGATTTTTGATTTTTGTGGCCTTTCTAGTTCTATTGAGTATGTATTTTGGTTTTCAATTATACTCTAATATGGTTTGTTGGTTATGATATGTTTTTGAGTTTTCTTTTGTATCCATTCATTATATAGAGATTTTTTTGGTATTGTTTTTATGGTTTGTATGTTTCATCTTTCAAAGGAAAAAATCATTCCCAAAATGTTATTGAGACCCATGGAATTTATTTCCAATATTTGGTATCATGGGGATGTCACCTAATGCCTAGTATCTCCCCTATCACTCCTTAAGCCAATGAAGAGGGGTAGGAAGCTACAAATGGTATCAACCTATTTGATACTTTACATAATAAATGGTATAATCTTCATTTGTTCCATCTATATTTTTGGGGAACATGGTATCATCGTTGTTAAGTTATTGACATAGGAAATGGTGTTAATTTTTTTGATCCTAAAGTTGTAAATAGTATCAGTTTGTCTCTTGGGATGGTAGTGAGGAGTATTATTGTTGGAACTTTAAATGTTGATCATGAAAAGTAATATATAGCCTCTTTATTCAAAACATAAATTTTCCAAGGAGTTTGGGTAAATTAGTTTTTTAAGACACTTTTTGGTGAGTTTTCACCTCATCAGCATGGGTTTAGATGATAAGAGTTTCATGGTATGTATTGATAGTAAAAATTCCCAATAGGACTGCATTTTTCATTTGGAGTTCTATGTTTTATGAAATAGACAAAAAAATGTTGATTTTTGAAAATATTTAAAATGGTTGATGTTGAAAAGCATGGTTTTAGTGTTTTAAAAAATGGTTAAAATGTTAATAATGGTTGAATTGTAGAAAGTTATGTGGTGATATGTGTTAATGTTGTAAATTGGAATTAGTAAGCCCTAAATTACTAATTATTGATGCTAAATGGAGTTTTTTTCTAGTTATAGTGAATGGAACTAGGTAATTTTCGAAGAAACCAACCAAAATAGGATGCTTAAAATGTGGTTGCACATGATCCATAGGTGAATCAGAAGAAGTTACAAATCATTTTCCAAGATTTTCATATCGTGGATAAGGGTAACATGAATGATGAACTATAATAAGTGGACCATTTGGTTTAGTTAAAAAAGTAGAATCCACCCATCTTTCATGGGGATTATAATACAAAAAAACATAAGTCTAGTTAAATAGGATGAATCTAATATTTTATTTCCTTGGGAAACCAGAAAAATTGAAAGTAATATTGGAAACATATATGCTAGAGGATTTGACATGCCAATGTTGGGAATTAGAAGTTTAGGCTAAATTGGACCAATGCATGGAATTAGAGGATTTTAAATAATTGTTTAACAATAAATTATATCCTCACACCTTTTATATTTCTAGAATAATGGACTTATTCAGTTTGAAGCAAGAGAATATCTCGATGATTGAGTATGCAACTAAATTTATGAATTTATTCTATTTTTTCCCATAATTTGCTGCAAGTGCGTCTGTGAAGGCATGCATTTTTTAATTGGGTTTGAGGATATATATTTGTTCAAATATTTTAATGATTTGTATAATATATTATAAAAATATGGACAATAGAGTGATGGTGGAAGAAAGGGATATCTTGGGAAATATGGTTGGAGGGAGCATGTTTATCCCTATGGGAATAGGTGGGAACTCTAAGGCTAGGAATAATCCAAATAGGGGAAACTACTTACAAAGTGGTGGGGAACCTCAAAATTATACCATGGTATCAGTAAATCTTCCTCCTTGATCCAAAAGAAATTTGGGGTGTTTTCAATGTGGCTCACTGGATCACATCAAGCGAGATTTTACAACACCACCTAGAGCATGTCATGACTGCAACAATATGGGACACCATTAGTGATATTATCATAATGATTCAAGGTCAGGTTCTAAATAAACATATAATATTTCTCAGTTATATTATTCTTCAATGGGATGAGTGTATCAGAATACCTCTCATCATGAGAATAGAGAGAGCCAAGGCAATTCTAGAAACACCATGACTCCTCAACCAATGCAATGTCAACAAGGAAAAAAAGAGAAAAGTGCAGCGAGTGAGCAATTTTATGGAGCTGAGAAAATGATTTTGGATGATAAAATTGATCCTTATATAGTTAGAGTTATAATTATTTTGAATTATACCCTAATGAAAGCTTTGTTTGATATGGGTATAACCCACTCATTTATTTCTTCTCATGTTGTTGATAATATGGGTTTACATATTGAGATGATGCTGATAAAAGACATTTTTATTGAATATTTCATTCATAATAAATGACATAATTTTATAAAATTTTGTTAAATATGTTTATTTATGGAATATTTTGAATTAGATCATTCATTTATAAATTTGATGAAAATTCCATTTTTGACCCTTTAAATTAAACTGTAGTATTTAATCCATTAATATTTTTCTATGACTTATGTGAACTTAAAATTTTGTAAAAATGTTACAAAATCAATGGGATATAACTTTAATTTAGGTCATACTAGTGGGATTATGCATTTTGTTGGAGTAAATGGGCTATGAAGTCAAAGATTGACTGGACTCACCAGATTGAACACCGCTTAACTATGTGTGACATATCTTCTTTATATGAGCTTATATTGGGATCAAATTTGGAAATTAGACATAAGACCAAATTTTACACAAATAATCCTTCTATATTGATAGATATTTCACACGTTTTAGAGGTCAACAAAGTGTCTCAAATTGGATTAAAATATTTTTCTGAATTTTCACATTCACACTTATAACCTATTGTAACCCTAGCCTCCTCTACACCATATAAATGGGTATGTTTATCCTTTATATGGGATTGTAAGTGAATTAGAAGAATAAGTTCATAGAATAATTGTTTTTACTCCATTTATTAAGGAATTTCAAGAGGAATATCTATTGAAGTAAGGATCATTCTATCGAATCCTTCTTCTTCATCACTATGTTGTAATGTTTGTGTTTTCATAATAACCTTCTTAGTTTCTATTATATTTATTATGTTTTTTTAGTTTTATTACTATTTCATTAAATTATTTGGGATAGAAAAAGGAGTATAAATGTGATTGGGTTATACCCTTTCTATGACCTTTTTGAAATAAAAAAATTTCTACGATGACTACACCGCCCATGAAAGAGTAATTTTTCTTAGTAATCAATCTACCTATAAAATTATTCACTTTTTTTGAATCAAGATAATATAATTAAAATAATAATATCTATGAATTTAGTTTTAAACTTAAAATAAACTAAGAAAGCAATTGAAAAATTGACACAATACACGTGAGGTCGAGTGATGTGTCAATTGTGAAAGTGCAGCCTTAATCGGAAAACCAAACAACACAGGATCAATTTATTGATTTGAAATATAATCCGAAAAATCAATTAATAATCACTTATAGTATGTATATAATCCCTAATTCACCCCTAACCATAATATAACCTTGGGATGATAGTCAATGCAAGGTGTTATGATTTCATGTTCTGAAACTAGCCTAGGTTTTAATTCATTTCATTTTTATGGTTAAGGTAATTCCTCATAGTGTTCAAAGATTAAAAAATTAGGGAATCATAATTAAGTAAATTTTAATTTGAAGGATAATTATTAATAATTAATTGAATAGGCATGGTTATATTTATTATTCATTTAAAAAATATTTTCAAAAAAACATCTTCTTATTGAATTTTCTCAATCTCATTTCAAAAATAAAAACAAAAAAAATACAATCTTATACCAACATACTTATTCTTGATTTATAAGAATCAAAAAATCCCCCCATCCTTCTAAGTTGTGTATTTATTTTATCTTTATTTTCATAATAACTTTAAGAAGTTTTTTTAATTAATTCCTCTTTGAGATATGACCTTGTTCAGCCACTTTGTTACACCTAAGTACCCAAATACCAAAAATCATTTGAGAGTGCCCATGATAGTACTTTTTCAAATTAGAATCATTTCATGGGAGTAAAGTACTTATTTCAACCAATTAGAGGTATTTTTAAATTTAAATTTAATTATCTTCTTCTCTTATTTCTTCCTTATTTCCCCTTTTATCAATTTTTATTCTTTTTTTCTTCTTTTTTTGGAACATAAACTCAAATGTCTTATCTTTTATTATGGTTAACTTTTCTTAATTTCTTTTTTCTTTGATTTATAACATAAACTAATCCCAAGGATCTCTTATATATTTACCCTAATATTGAACACAACCTTAGGGCTCAAATCATAAAATCTCAGTCTACGGAAAGTTTCAACATTCACCCAGTTGGGGAATTTCTTCATTCTAGGAACATTGAAATTGGAAGAAATTATAAATAAAAATTAAAAGCAAAACCAATGTATAAAAATAATAACAATTAACTTAATATAAATATTTTATAATTGGATACACTAGACATTAACTATCAACCAAATTGTATTTCATACCCAAACCTTGAATCAGACTTTGAATTAAAATCTAGATTGATACACCATATTCCAAAATTTAATGTCCTCTCTAGTGAGGATCCCAACATGAATATAAAAGAATTTAATGTGGTTTGATCAAACCTGAAACTAAGAAATGTATCTGAAGATCAAATCAAACTAATAGAATTCTCATTCTCACTTGATGAAATTGCAAAGGATTGGGTGTATTATTTACAAACTAAATACGTAACATGTTGGAATGATTTGAAATGTATTTTCTTATAGAGATTTTTTCAAGCATCAAGGACCACTTCCATTTGAAAATAGATCTTGGGGATCAAAAAATCATAAGGGGAGTCAATGTATGAGTACTGGGAGCGATTCAAGAAGTTGAGTGAAAGATTATTGCATCACAAAATTAGTGAGAAACTCCTCATCCAATACTTCTATGAATTAATTATTCCTATGGATAGGATGATGGTGGATTACATGGTTTGAGATGCATTAGTCGAAAAAACACTAGCAATTATACGTGAATTGATCAATAAGATGGCACAAAAATCCCAACGATTTGGTGATCAAGGTTCACCATATATTAGAGGATTACACCGAGTAAGTCAATCTTATATTGAAAATCATTTAATTGATACCAAGTTGTATGAATTGAAAAATGTGGTGAGATATATCAATTTGTATCAAAAGATATCCCAACCCACTCCTATAAGGCCTTGTGGAAGTTTCACTAAAACAAACCACCCAACTGACTATTTCTCTAAATTATAAGAGACAGAGGATTGTGCAGCAGTATTACCTAGGAGACCGTATCAGCAACAACAACAACCAAATACATAGAATAAGTATGATTCCTTTTCACTAATATACAACCAAGGATGGTAATATCAATCACACATGAGGTATGTCCCTGGATAACAACAAAATCCCCATTTTCAAAAAAATTTACAGTAGTATCTTCCTTACTAATAGGGTTTCCAGCAACTGCAAAGGATATTTATAGCCCAAGCATCAACAAGTCAAAAACAACAATAGGATTCTCAAACAAAGGTGGATTCTAATACACATGACCTTTTGGAAAAAGAAATTCTTAATCAATATATTGAGTTGAAGAGTCGAGGTTTGGAGTTGAGGGAGGTAAAGACACAAATGAGAAAATTTTCCACTACCCGTCATGAAATGGTAAGTAAGAACTCTAGATATCTTCCTTCCAAACGTACTCCAAATCCCAAAGGGAATTTAAGTTCCATTTAATTGAGAATTAGGAAGAAAATGACTAATACATCTGCATTGATCATTCCACTAGGATTCACCTCAAACTTAGAGAAGCCCCATTCAAGACAAACAGATGAGAAACCAAAGGAGAAAGAAAAAGGTAAGTAAAAGGTTGATGATGTTTCTCCTAAACCTCTTCCATTTCTGAATATAGATGTACATACCAAGAATATTGTTGAATAGGAAATTCAAAAACAGGTTTTAGATACATTCAAGCATGTTGAGATCAATATCCATCTACTTGAGCAATCAAACAAATTTCAAGGTATTCCAAGTTTTTGAAATAAATTTATTCAAATAGAATAGGGATAAAAGGAAATGAGTAGATCAAACTTAGAAGGAATGTATCTAAACTCATCACACCAACCTTAGAAATTCTTATAAAGTTAAATGACCTGGGACATTCAACATTACATGCACCATATGGGAGTTGTATTTATTTGGTGCTTTATGTGATTTGGGTGCCTCCATTAATTCCATGACTCACTCTATTTTATATTCCTTATAAGTTGGTTAGTTTAAACCAATAAGGGTGGTGATGAAACTAGAAAATGGGGCCACAACATACCCAATGGGATTCATTGAGGATGTTCTTATTCAGGTAAGGGACATGATCTTTCCTATGGATTTCTACATGCTGAATATGAAGGATGAATAGGTAAGATCACATGATCCCATTATTCTTCAAATACCCTTCCTCAAAACTAATAATACAATCATAAATTTCCATGAGGGTATACATTATATATAGTTTGGAAATGACATCATACAATTTAATATTTTAGACTCTATGAAGGACCTCTCGGGGGACCATTTTGCTTTCTTCATCTCTCATTCTGAAATATCCTGTGATGATTCTACAAATAATGATTTTAAATCTTTATAAAATGGGGATAATTCCATGATTAGATAGATCTTGAGAAATGGTTCTCATTTTATGTTGTAAAACACTTCCACAACTATTTCTCATGATCAACCCACACCCATTTTTAATTATTATGTGGATTATTTTTCTAATTATGGGTGTATAATTTTTGATTATGACATGGTTGTTGATTTTGTAAATGAATTTGATTCATTATTCATCAATGTTGATGATGTATATTTAAAACCTAACATCCATTGTGCACATATATCAGTTCCCACATCATTTCCATCAATATAGAACCCACCAAAACTATAACTCAAACCATTTCCAACAAACTTAAAATATTCATACATGTTGAATGATGAAAAATTTCCTATAATAATTTCTAATAATCTTCTACTTGAATAATAAACACAACTTTTAAATATTTTAAGGGGGAATATTAGGTGAATTTGGTGGATCTTAGAAGACATACTAGGTATTAGCCCCTCTATTTTAATGCATAAGATTATTTTATAGGATGGTTCCAAACTGGTTAGGCAACCACAAAGGAGACTTAACCCCACACTATTAGAATTTGTGAAAAAAGGGATAGAAAATTTTCTTAAGGTAGGTATCATTTACCATATTTCTAACTCTCAATGCGTAAACCCTATCCAAGTTATTCCCAATAAAACCAATTTCATTGTTATAAAGAATGAAAATGATGAGCTAGTTTCTATGAGAGTACAAAAATAGTTTATGAGTGTGAATAGATTATATAAAACTAAATAAATCCACTCGTAAGGACTATTTCTTCAATGATCATCTCTACATCATCTCAGGTATTCATCCTTGGTATTCATATTTAGTGAATTACTTGGTTGCCTATGAAATTTCTACAAATTTAAAGAAACATCATGACTAAAAATTAAATATTGAGTCTAGGTTTTATGTGTGGGATAATCCTTACCTTTGATGCATGTGTAGTGAGAAATTCATTAGGATATGTGTGGTCAATCATGATTTTGAGTCTATTTTTTATTTTTTTCATACACTTCCTTATGGTGGAAACTTTGGACCCCAAAGGATTTCTAGTAAGGTATTAAACTCATGATTATATTTTCCTACCTTATTTCATGATGCCCATGTGTTTTGTAAGTCATGCTCTTGTTACCAACACACTAGAGACATTTTGAGGGGACATGAGATACCTCAATATACCATATTATTTTGTTGAGATTTTTTATGTATGGGGAATTAATTTTATTGGTTTGTTTCAAAGATCATTTGGTTTCTTATACATTGTTTTCACTGATGATTATGTTAGTAAATGGGTGGAGTCCAAGTCCACCAGGATTATTGATTCTCATGTTGTAGTGTATTTTATCAAGGTTCAAATTTTATTCAAGTTTGGAGTACCAAAGGCCATCATCAGTGACTAAGGGACACACTTTTACAACTAAAATTTGTCTTCCATCCTTCTAAAATATGGTGTGCCACATAAAACTAATAATCCATACCACCCCCAAACAAATGGCCAGGATGAGGTTTCAAATCAAGAGTTGAAACAAATTTTAGAGAAAATGGTCTATCCAAATAGGAAGAATTGGAGAAATTTCTTGATGATTCACTATGGTCTTATAGTATGACATTCAAAACTCAAATTGTTATGTCCCCCTTATGGATAATTTTTGGGAAATCATTTCATCTTCTTATGGAAGTCAAGCATCATGCATATTGGTCTATAAATAAATGCAACATGGATTTAACCCAATCTTGATATCAAAGAAAGATTCAAATTAAAGATATTGAGGAGATTAAATTATCATAATATGAGAACTCAAGGCTCTATAAAGAAATATTAAAAGAAACTCATGATAGAATGATCCAAAAAAGGGAGTTTCATATAGGATAGAAAATAATTCTCTACAGTTCATGATTAAAGTTAATGCCTGATAAGTTGTGTTCTAAATGGTTAGGTCCTTATGTTTTATCTAATGTTCTTTCTTATGGTGTACTGGAGATCACAAAATAAGAAATAGGAAGAATATTTATAGTAAATAGGTAAAGTTATAAGCAATACATTGAGGGACTTACCACCCATGTAGTTGATTTCATCAGACTGCATGACCCCATAATCACTTGAGAATAAGGCCATCCTTAACCCTTTCACTTTTATTTTATTTTTTCTATTTGAAATTATATATTTCATGTGAATTTATCATATCATAGGTTCACATTGAGTAAAATGTAATATTTTAAGTGTGGGGGAGGGGACAATATTTTGTTATAGTTATTTAAGATTTTCAATTGTGTGTTTTTGTGTGTTTTCTGTTAATTTTCAAAAAAACAAAAAAATATAAAGAAAATAAGCAATAAAAACATCACATAACATGCTCATTTACATATGGACCATATGGAAAATACATTTTTTTCAAAATTCATTAGTATCATGATAAAAATGAGAAATATTCCATCATCAATGGTTGTTTTTTATAAAAATAGTATTCGTCGATGATATGATTGGTTGTGTCATTATAAAAACTTTTATATTTTGACACCATTATCTATGATATTTGTTTATGTCATTGATTTATACACAAAAAATTTCACGCAACCGTGACTTGTGAAATTTTTCCTACTCAATTGAAGGTATATCTAGGTTAGGTAAATAAAAATTTCATCTTATATCAATGGTTGATCCATATATTGATTTCTCTTTCAATCAGTTTAATTACTGTACCAAATTTACCTATGCATGTGTACCTAATATATGACATTTGTACACCCTAAAAACAAATAAAAAATAAAAAATCAAATAAAAATATCTTAATAAATAGGGGAGTGATGAAATGTACAAAGCATGGGATATCTCGGTCGGGAGCTTAAGGTTTGAATTTCAGGAATGATTAAGTGAGTGGGTCTTGAAATTTTATTAGAAAGTAATGTAGAATAGGTTTGGTGGAATTAAACTAGGTAATAAGATATGTTTTACTTGACCTGAATATATTGAATAAATGGTGGAGATATGATCTTGAAATGGTTGTCACACACATATGTGGGGAATTGATGGCATAGTAGAACCATAACTTGTTTCACTTTGATTATTATCATTAATCTCACTGGATTTTGTTTTGATAAAATTTATAAGACAATTAATTTAATGTTTATTTAGATTGAATCTTGATGATATTATTACTTTTCCTATATTTCCACTATAGATTGGGAAATATGAACATGCATATCTTGTCACAATTTTCGAGATTACATGACATGCGACTTTGCCTAGGAGTGAAAAAAGGTAAGTGTGGTGGAGTTGATAAAATATATTTTTATTGAATATTTCATTGATAATAAATGAAATAATTTCCTCACATTGTGTTAAATATGTTTATTTATGGAATATTTTTAATTAGATCATTCATTTATAAATTTGATGAAAATCCCAGTTTTGAAACTTTAAAGTGAACTATAGTATTTCAGCCATAAATATTTTTTTGTAACATATTTAAACTTAAAATTTTATAATAGTGTTCTTAAATAAATGTTATACAACTTTTATTTATGAAATCTAAGCTGGATCATGTATTTTATTAGAGTAAATGGTACATGATGTCAAAGATGGACTGTACTTTCCAGATTAAACACTAGTTTGGGGCTATATCTTCTTCATCTAGGATTGGATTAGAACCAAATTTGAAAAGTAGATAGAGAAATAAATTATGAAAAAATAATCCTTTTGGAAGGATAGATGGTTCATTTTTTTTGGAGGTTAATAAGGCAGCTTAACTTGGATTAAAATATTTGGCTGAATTTTCACATTCACACTTGTAACCTCTTATAACTCTATCCTCCCATTTACTCTATAAATGGGTATTTTTATCCTTTGTAGTAGGTTGTAGATGAATTATAATATTCAGGGAAAAGTATAATTGGTTTCACTCTATTTCTCCAGAAATTTAAAGAGGGAGATCACTTGAATAAAAGAGAATAAACTTTTTACTTGACCTAAATATACTAAATAAAGGGTGGAGATATGAGCTTGAAATAGTTGGCATGTACACACATGGGGAATTAATGGCATAGTAGACCCATAACTTATTTCATTATGATTAGAATCATTAATCTCACTAGATTTCATTTTGATACAATTTATGATGCAATTAATTTTTTGTTTATTGAGATTGACCCTTGATTAGATTCTTAGTTTTCCTATATTGCCAATATGGACTGTAAATATAAACATGCATATCTTGTCACAATTTTTTGGATTACATAACATGTGACTTTTCCCAAGAGTACAAAAGGTTAAGTGAGGGGGAGTTAATAAAAGACATTTTTATTGAATATTTAATTTATAATAAATGTCATAATTTCCACACATTATGTTAAATATGTTTATTTATGGAATATTTTGAATTAGATTATTCATTTAAAAATTTGATGAAAATTCCATTTTTAACTCTTTAAATTTACCTATAGTATTGCATCCATAAATATTTTTATGTAATTTAATTTAACTTAAAATTTTGTAAAATAGTTCATAAATTAATAGGATAAAACTTTTATTTAGGTCATCTGGGTTGCATTGTGTATTTGATTAGATTAAATAGGTCATGAAGTAAAAGATGGACTGAACTCGCCAGATTGAACACTACTTAACCATTTGGGTCATATCTTATTAATCTTGGCTTTTATTGGGATTAAATTTAAACATTATATAGAGGACCCAAATCTTCACAAGTTATCCTTCTATAAGCATAGATGTTTCATGTGTTTTGAAGGTCAACAAGAAAGATCAACTTGGATTAAAATATTTGGCTGGATTTCCACATTCACACTTGTAACCTCTTAGAACCCTAGACTCCCCTCCACTCTATAAATGGGTATTTTTATCCTTTTTATGGTTTTGGACGTGAATTAGGATATTTATGGTAGAGGAGAATTAGTTGCACTCCATTTATCTAGGCATTTCAGGAGTGAGATCTCTTGAAGTAAGGATCCCTCCATCAAATCCTTCTTCTTCTTCTTCATGTTGTAATGTTTGTATTTTCATAATAAACTTCTTAGTTTCTCTTACATTTCTTATGTTTTGTTAAATTTTATTATTATTTAATTCACTTACTTGGGATGGAAATTAGGAGTTGTTATGTCATTAGTTTGTACCCTTTCTATGACCTTTGCAAATGCAAAACATTTCTATGATGACTACACCGACTAGGGAAGAGTAATTTTTCTTAGTAATTGATCTACCTCTAACATTATTCATCCAATCCCTTTTTTTATTTTATTGAAAAAAAAAAATTGAGGAAAAGTGGGAACCTATAGAAACATTCCTTGAAGTATCAAATCACAAACTCACAAAACACATCACATTACAGAATTCAAATTTCAAAAATTAAGATAGAACCATCATCATCTCACCAAAACTGTCATCACACGCCTGTTTTAAAATTAAAAGGAGTCCAACTCACTGAAAATCTTGTAAATTACATGAGTAGACTGAGGGGAATTGATTTCATCGAGGAATTCATGTCCTATAAACATATCATCTCCATCAATACATCACAATACCATCGTCTTGATGCCAAAGACCACCAATACAAATCGCAATAACCAACATCAAAACCAGCTCATCATCACCATCACTGTCATCGTCATCCCTTCATCGAAATCCACTTCCAGAAACCGAAACACAGACCATCAAAGCCTCTGAATAACATCACAACCTTATTATCAAACCTCATCAAACCAGAAATGACTAGACCACCAAAACAGAATGACCTCACTTCATCGAAAATCATAAGAAAATACATGTCACCATCGAGAGAGACACCTACGGATGCCACCATAACCAATCATGGATGAAACCAAACTAGAATCAAATATCAAAATACCATCAAATAAGATTCAAAAATATTGATCACTAGGAAGAATAAAACACACCTATACTGAATAAATGAGAAATAAATCTGAGAAAATCTAACCCTCATAAAAGGTCATGCACTAGGAACACCTAAAGCCACCAAAACACACCTCCCAAAACCCCATTAAAACCACTAATCCATATCTAACTAGGATGTAAGCAGTGGAACATAAGGTCATGGTAGTGGTTAGAGCGCTCAAGGACTACATAAAATGGAAACAACAATGATGCAGAAAAGTGGGGCCATCAGAACGAACAATCTGACTCAAGTCGTGCCTTGAGACCCATCGACCGCCAATACGTG
Organism: Viscum album; assembly: GCA_963277665.1. Classification (NCBI taxonomy): domain Eukaryota; kingdom Viridiplantae; phylum Streptophyta; class Magnoliopsida; order Santalales; family Viscaceae; genus Viscum; species Viscum album. The sequence continues at coordinate 339,553,726 of OY728161.1, read as the reverse complement.
ATAAAAAAACCTCTCTGGACCACCACTTCATCTCCAACCTAGATATTCATAGTGGAATGTGAGGTTAGAGCTGCGGAAGAAGCGATTGACATCTTCAACATCATACAACCCTTGATGGGACCCCAATACCCCTAAGAAGACAAATTCGACAACACAGAAGACATCTTCACCAGCAAAAAAGTAAGTAAAAGGATTGAAAAAGTAATAATAAATCATCATGTTGTTGCCAACCCTAAAGTGATGGGTTCTAGAAGGAAACCCTAGGCATATTCGGGAGTGAGATGAGAGCTAGGGGAGAAGGGTTCCATCTCTGGGAAAAAGCCTACCTCTAAAATTATTCAATTATTTGTTTTTAATTAGTGAGATACTATAATTAACATAATAAGATCTATGAATTTAGTTTTTAAATTAAAATAAACTAATAAATTAATTGAATAATTGACACAAAACATGTGAGTTCAAGTGATATGTGAATTGTGAGAGCGCGACCTTAATCAGTAAAACAAAATAATACATGATCAATTTGTAGAGTTAAAATATAATACCAACACTCAATTAAAACTCACTTATAGTATGTATATGAGACCAAATTCACCGCTAACCATAACCTAGCCTTGAGATGAAAATCAAAATAGGGTACTATGGTTGCATGTTCTGAAGCTATCCTAGGGTTTAACTCATTTCATCTTTGTGGTTGAGGTAATTATCATAGGGTTTGGGGATTAAAAAATTAGGGTATCATAATTAAGTTTTTTTAATTTGAATTATAATGATTAATAATTAATTGAATATGTATTATTATATTGATTGTGTCTTTTAAAAATATTTTCTAATAAAAAAATTTCCTCGTTGTGTTTTCTCAATCTCATTTCAAAAAAATACAATCTTCTTCCAGTAAACTTCTTATTGATTTATAAACATCAAAACACCCTCCCCCCCCCATTTTTATAAATTGTGTATTTATTTTATATTTATTTTCATAATAACTTTAATAAGTTTTTTTAATTACTACCTATTTGAGATATGACCTTTTTCTCCCACTTTTTTGCACCTAAATACCCAAAAACCACACATAATTTGAGAGCACCCACGACAAAACATTTTCAAATGCCTTTTATTTTGAAACTTCAAACTCTTCTAGGAAAAAGAAAATTTAGAGCCTTTATGTATATATTTTGTTCTATAACCATCAATGTGGCTAAGTTACTTTAGTATTTCTCTATGCTTGAGATGGATATATATGACATGATTATGGGTATGGATTAGTTGACATCGTTTAAGGATTACATCGACTATTATGATCAAAAGGTTAGTTTCATATCTCTGGATGGAATCAATCATCTATTTATAGGATATTATGATGTAAATTAAATTAGAGAAGTAATTTTTCCACCAATGGTTATAAAAATCTCTTATCAGTTGGTAGAATTAACTTTGGAATCTATGGATGAGATTGGGAGTGGAGATTTTTTAACTATGGTTGACCAGTTTCCTGACGTTTTCCCTGAAAATTTCTCAGTGTTTCCACATAAAAGGAAAGTAGAGTTTAAAATTTATCACATACTAGGTAATAGTTCAATATCACTTTCATATTATAATATGGCACCAACATAATTGGGAGAGTTGAAATTTTAGTTGGAAGAGTTGGAAAGAAAATGGTTTATTCAACCAAGTACGTCTCTGCGAGAAGCACCAGTTCTATTTTTAAAGAAGGAATATGTAACTCTTAGACTTTGTATGGATTATCATAAACTTAACCAAGTTACAATAAAGAATTTTCATCCAGTTCCATGCATTGATGGTCTATTTGATCAATTAAAGGGAGATCAGTGGTTCTCTAAAATTGACTTACATTTAGGGTTTCACCAATTGCGAGTTATAAAGGAAGATATTACAAAGATAGCTTTAAAAAGTAGATATAGTCATTATGATTATGTGGTTATGACTTTTTTCTAACAAATGAACCACCCGTATATATGACACTAGTGAATCAAATCTTTCATAGGTACCTATATTCCTTTATAGTGGTGTTTTTCAATAATATACTGGTATATTCTAAGAAAAATCAAAGCATGAGAAACACTTGGATATAGAGTTGGGTATCTTGTGGGTGAATCTTATATATGAAAAGTTATCAACATGTGATTTCTGGATACAAGAGGTAAATTTCCTTATCCATGTCATTTTGGAGAAAGGTGTTTCTGTGGATCCTAAATAGCATAAGTTGTTATCTCTTAGAAACTTCTAAATAATTTCTTTGAGATGCATAGTTTCCTTGTCTTATTAGGATAATAAAAATGATTTGTACATGATTTATCACATTTTGAATCCTTGATGACATCTTTGTTAAGGAAAGGAATTCATTTCCAATGGAACGATGAATTTTAGAAATCTTTTCAAGAACATAAGGTTAGACTTACATAAACACCTATCATCCTATTTCTAGAGTTTGTACAGGTCTATATAGTATATTTTGATGCATCAGGATATGGTTTGGGATGTGTTCTCATGTAGGGAGATCATTTTTTTGTTTTTAGTTCATGGTGGTTATGGTTGCATGAGAAGAACTACCCAACACAGGATTTGGGATTAGACATTATGGTTTATGCTTTAAATACTTGGTGTCATTATCTATTTAGTGAGAAATTCATGGTGTTTATGGATCATAAGAGTTTGAAACACATTTTATCACAAATATATTTTAATTTAAGGAAGGTAAGATGGATAGAGTATATGTAGATGTTTGACTTCAACTTGATATATACACTGGATAATAAGAAATTTATGGCAGATGCATTGAGAAGGAATTCATATGTTTGGTTGGATAAAGAGGCTTCATACTAGTGGAAACTAATGTCAAACATGGAGGATATGCATCTATAATTCTTTTACCAAGGTATTGTTTTGTTTTTCTATTTAGTTTCATTTGTTCCTAATTTGGTTAAGTGGGTTTGAGTTGCTTATATATCCAATCCTGATTATATTACTATGAGTTCAAAACTCAATGGTGGTGATGATATTAAGGGATGGAATCTAGATGGGAATTAATAGTTTTAGTTTGGAGACCAGATGGTAATAAATTTGGATTATTATTAATGTATTCTTAGTGCCTACCACCATTTTCTATGGGTTGTTCATCCTAGGATACAGAAGATGTATAAAGCATTGAAAGCACAGTTTTGGTGGGTTTGTGTAAAAAGAGATGTAGCGGAGTATGTATCAAGATGCCTCGCCTGTCAGTAGGTAAAGGAAAAGAAAAAATAACATGTACATATATTGTAGTCTTTAATGATTCCAGTATGGAAATGGGAGTATATATCCATAGATTTTGTAACAATTCTACCAAGGATGGTTAGGAAACATGATTCCATATGGGCGATTGTAGATTTCCTCACAAATTTGTCTCACTTAATCCCTATTCATGAAACTAATTTGATGGAATAATTTTCCAAAACCTACATTTGGGAAGTTTTAAAGATGCATGACATTTCAGCCTTGATTTTATCAAACAGATACCCCAAGTTTACATCTCTTTTTTATAAATCCTTGCAACAAGCCCTTAGAAAACATTTTAATATGATTATGGATTATTAATCTAAAATATATGGATAGTATGAATGGATAATCCACACATTGGAGGAAATTTTTAGGTCTTATTCAATGGATTTTGGTGGTTCATGGGAGGATCATTTATTATTAGTGGAGTTCTCATACAATAATATTTATTAAGCCTCGATACATATGGCTCCTTTTTAAGCATTGTATGGGTACCCTTTTTATTATCAACTTTGTTGGGTGGAAAAATATGAGACTTATCTAATTGCACCTAACCTTGTGAAAGAGGCAAAAAAGAAGATTTGGTAGATCAGAAAGAGAATGGTGAGGTCTTATATCCATTATTAATCATATACGGATCATCATAGATGACCCTTGTCGTTTGAGGTGAGTGATCATGTGTTCTTGAGAATCTCTCCAAGGCTTGGGAATCATTGTTTTGGTAAGTAGGGAAATATATCTTCTCAATACATAGTAATTTTGAGATAATATAATTAGTTTGTGAGGTATAATATCAGTTTTCATTTCCACCCAAGTTCAGTTCAATGCACAATGTGTTTTATGTATCTCAGTTGAAAATGTACCAACCTAATCATAACCATGTGATTATATGGGATAATATTGACCTAGATATTGATGATACATTGATTTATGTTTTTGATATGAATTTTTGATAGTAAATATAAGATATTTTATGGTAAAATCATTATTCTAGTGCTGTTTTTATGGCGAAATTGTCAAATTTTGGAAGAAACATGGGAGTGTGAGAAGAAAATGGTGGAGAAATGGCCCAAAATATTTCATGAAAATAATGATTTTTTAATTTACAGAGATGTAAATTACAATGGTGGGAAGAATTTATCACCCCATTTTTAGGTATCTAATATTTTATACATGTATTTTGAGTCTATGTAATGTTTGGGTTAAATTTTGGGAGGTTATGAGGGGTTTTGGCATGTTTTGGATGATTTTATGGAGGTGTATGATCTATACATGGTTATTAGAAACCATGAAATGTCTTTAGGAAACCACATAAGGGAAAATATTGGACATTAGGTAGGCACGTAGTTGGTGTAAGATTTGGATAAACTGTGTGAATTCCTATAAGAAACCGTGCATCTTAAAACATAGGGAAATTCATGGTTGGCGCACAGTTTTTCTAACCATGTGAGCCAACCGTGTGAGGTATGGCCTTAAGATAGTATCACTGCACTTTTGGTGCATGGTTTACCAAATTATGCGGCCTAACCATGCGGCGTTCAGTTGGACCTCCTTAAAATGTGGATCTAATCCAAATTACCCCCTTTAACCCTTGTTTTCTCATTAATACTATCATAAATCAAATTAATTTTTCTTTTAATTCATTATATATTATCCCCTTCGATCTGAGAGTGATCCTTAGGTGAATTAAAGTTTGTTGGAGGCCCGAATTTGTCGGTAAGTGTCTGATCTTATCTATTCTTATTATATCCAATGTTTTTATCTTTCTTAGAACCATAGATCCATTCCATTATGTAACACCCTGAGTTTTTAAGAGGAAATACTATATTATATATCGTACAATATACAAAACACTAATCTTAAATGAACAACTAAATATTATTATTTAAATGTTATCGTTGTAACCTAGTCGTTAGAATGGTGAGTATAAACAGAATTAACTTAATTATGAAAATATGGTTTACAAATTTATATGTATATTAATTATATATATATATATATAATACATTAAATCTAATTTTTAAAATTCATCCTATGTGTTTTCTAGACATTATATGAACATAAATCCACTTTTACGCATCAAAAGATGTATTTTTCTAAAGGCAGGTTTTCCACCTTTTGAGGACACATTTCTTTTAAAACTAAATTTTGAAACTTTTATAATTTTTTCTAAAAAATAATATTCATTTTTTAAATCATAATTTCAAAAAAAACAGGATTAATTTTTTGTATTTTTTTGATAAGTTTCATTTTTATGAATAAGGAAAAATACTACATTTTAATTAAAAACAAACATTTCATCTATATAATTTATAATGTTAAATTGTATTTTAAATTGATTTTAAAGTAACATTAGATAAATTATAAATATATTAATCCAATTAATGTCATTTTAATCTTTTTTATATTGAATTTGGATATAAAAACATTTCAAAATTTTGAACATTTTTACTTTAAAACCCCGCTTTCTTGCCTCGTATACATGATTAATTTTAAATTAATTTTTTCCACTTCTATGTTTTGAATTTTGAAAATGGATTATATATTTTTAATAAGAAGGTTCAAATTTAGTAAATAGGCCCCTGCTGTTTGGGTCATATCCTAGTGGTTAAAGAAACACAGTAATCCTATATCAACTAGGGTTCTATTCCTAATAGCCTCAAATATTTGGGGATTTATGGGAAAGGGGTATGGTGTGGATGTTGTGTCTTTAGGAAGGAGGTGTTCGGTGAGGCGACCATTTGTGGTAGAGGCATTGAAGGCCAGTGATAGGAATTAATGGAGGTGGTTTGTGTGATCGATGGTAGAGGCGCGCGTGCAACGTCTCAAGTGGACGATCTTCGGTCAAACGGAAGGGTGTAACAATGGTGGAGAGTAGTTATCAGCTTCCATCGAGTGTCAAAGAAAATGGTGTGGTCGAGGGTGGCCTTGGTTACAAATTTTGTAGTGGCAGGACGGTTCATTCAAGCGGTGGAGGCCAACGTCCTCGATGGGGAGCGTAGGCGGGGTCTCTAGTGGGACGACCCAGTGGGAATTTCGATGAAAAAAATAGTTTCAGGCAATGGGTATGGATCAATATTATTGATGGAGAAGGAAATATTTTGGGCCTTGTTATACTATAGTGAAAATTTATATGTGGGCTTTAGAGCATTAGCTGACAGCTTTACAGGGCTCCAGATTGGAAGAATGAGAGGGTATGACATCTATCATCGGTACCAAGAACCATGCATGGTGAATTTCTATCTATGTAGACTTTCAAGTTTGGATGTTTGGTTTAATTTATAATATTCTATGGAGGATCTATCCTTCTGGTGTCAAGGTCTTTGAGGGCCTATGGGTCATGTATTAGGCCTAAGTGTCTCTGGGCATATAAGACATGTAAGGTAACACATCTACCTAGTTAAAAATGGGAAAATAAATAAAAAATTAAAGGCCTTTGGGCTTGGAGGTAGTAAATAGGTCCCTTTTATTTTTAGACAATATGAATAGTAAACTTAGTAATTTTTATTACCATGATTAAGGATAAATTGGGTAATTAAGGATAAAAATAATATTATAAATATTATAAAATGACCCTAAAACTTGACCCAATATTATTGGATGAGTATATTTCATCCATAAGTATTAATGGATTTGTTATGTGACCATTTATGGCCATTTGGATGAGAATATAACCTTTATAATATTTTATTCAAAGAAAAGTCAAACTTGTCATACTTTTGTTTTTAACAAGTAAAATATTCTAATATGGGATTACTATGGGGATATATTAAAATATAAATATTATTTTTAAATATAAAATAGTTATATTCATCAGGGTAATTTATTTTTAATTTTTAGGGACTAAATAATTACCTTTAAGGTTTTCACAATGATGATGAAGTAATTATTTAATAAATGGAAATGTCAAATAAATTATATTAAAAATATTAAAATAAATATAATTTCAATTAATTAATGTCATACATGAATTTTATAGATGACCTTGACATGTTATGTATTTATTAAATGAGTTAGTTTGAAGATATCCTATTTTATTTTAAAAGTCAAAGTAATGAATAGTATTAAAACAGACATTAATGATATTTTAAAATAAATAATATTTTATTAAATAATATAAAATTCCTAAAAATATTAAATTCAGTCAAATTATTAGAATAAAAAATTAAAATGTTATAAATTATCCATTTTTTTGTCTTTTTCCATTTTATAGTAACTATATTAACCCTCAAAGAATAAAAAATCATATTGTCACGGTAAGAGTTAAAGGGGTTAAATAAGGGTTAAAACAAAAAAATAAGGGTATAACCATGACCTAAACTTGGAAAAAAAATATTGGATGGAGATTATTCTACCCTTATAAACTTAAGATCAAATTTGAGTTGTTTAATGGATACTTTTCCATGAAAATAACTTATATATTATTTAATTCAAAGATAGTTACAAAATGTCACTCTCTTTGTATTTAATATCTTTTATGTATCCACATAGGGAAAAAGTCAAGATATGAAAAAACCTAAATTTCTATTTTGATATTAATGAAATTATTTTAATTATATAAATTTATTTTTAATTTTTATAAATTATATAATTACCTTAAATGCTTCTACAATGAAAATACAGTATTTATTTAATTAACAGAAAAATAAAATAATTTATTATAAAAGTATTAATTTTGAAATATTTGGGATGAGTTAATATGAATAATGAATTTTTTATATCTATAAGATATATTATAGTTGTGTGAAATCATTATAATCGAATTCACAATTTTTCTTGATGTATTTGAAGTCAAATTAATTTAATAGTATCAAATTTGACAATAATGATATTTTATTGAATTAATATTTTATTAAATGATTTAAAAATCATAAAAAAATACCAAAGGGGATAAAATATGGTCTAAAATTTCTTCAAATATTCATTTATAGGATATTTTTAAGTCTTTGTCTCTAGAATAGCCTTATTATATTTTAATATTTTGAGGATTTCTGAAAGTGCCCCTCACCTCAATTAAAAAAGGGAACCTCCTCCCTCACTTATTTACATCACTTTGAGCCATATAAATCGACAAAACTCTACCATTTTCTCTTAAAAACATCATTATTTATGTTCTAGAGATTCTTTTCCTTCCAAAACATCAAACCTATATCCCTTAAGAAGAGATTAATGAAGTCCACCAAAGAAGAGGTAATCATCTTTATCGACTCTTTCAAGTTTATTTCTTCTTCTACTTCATATTCATATGTTGTTTCAATTATAAATTAATAAATATAGTATAATATATATTCTTATATTTTATTTTGATTATGGAACAACCATATTCTACCTTTTATCCATCCTATGAAAAATTAAAACATCGTGCGTGTGTACGTATGACTTACCATCTCCACGTTGTGGTGTAATCTGTTTTTCATAACCACTTTAACTGGATGGATATAATGATGGAAATAATGGATATATATAATAAATATGAAAGTATATTTATTATTTAAAATTTAATATATCAGGCACTTCCTTACCCTTTCACCATTAAGGGAATGATATTGTCGCTCGCGCATACGTAGAGCCTACCATCTCCACGACGCGATGCGATTCATTTTAAATGTTCACCATTCAAGAATGATTATAATAATTTATATAATGAATAAATATCATATATATATGACCTTAATATCACTATTTATGTAACTAAACTATATCTTATTCACAAGAATCATGACTTACACAACAAAACATGCATAGAAAAATAAAGTAGTAAACACCCAAAATAGGGGTAATAACGAAATATTATTAACAAACGGGTGATAATATGATATAATAGAATAATATATGATATCATAAATATGTATATGGTTCTATTATAAATTAATAACAATCTCTAACCCATTATACATGAGTTTAAAGTGTGCTCAACTAATGGAAAATGTAAGGTAAGGGGTTTTCCTCTTACTTTTATTTCTGTGGGATACATACCATACTCATAAATTATTTATTTTGTATGGTATATATACTAAAAATTTAATATAATATCATAAATATAATTATCTTCATGGTATTAACATTTTCATTTGAAGTTATGGGGTATACAATTCAACTGATTACAAATTGGTAAGGGTTTATTTCACAATCTCATCATTTTTCGGGATTTTTTATGTTTAATTATCCACTGGGGAATATTTCTCTTACATGATTATATTATACAAAAATATTTTAAAAATCATTTTAATATTCTCATAAAAAAATTTAAATACATTTTACCCATGTTTTATTTTTTACAAAAAAAATGAATGGAATCTTCATATCATTTTCAAAATAATGCATGTTTGGCTTTTATTGAAAAAGTGAAAGGAATCTTTGTTTTAACGTGTAAGGCATGAACATAATTTCTAGACTTCATGACCACTCAAATGTTTTAAAGAATATTTTATTTATTACAAAGGTTTTATTCAAAGAAAATTATTTTCATAATGTTTTGTAAAAAATTTGTTTTTAAAAAATGAATTTCAAAGTGAAAAATGATATTTTCCTCAAGAATATTTTTTAAAGATATTTTTATTCATCAATGAAGTAAACTATTTATTATACATATGATCTACTAGGGATATTTTTTATTAATATCATATTTATTATTTATTTTGATGTTTTATGATCAATTTGACTGTGGATGTGTTATTTTGATATCATTTTCCTTATTACTATGAATGGTTTATATATATGTATATTGATTGGAGAAAGTATTCAAATTTTGTATGATAGTTTTTCAATACAAATGTTTATGTTGTTTATGTTTCACTCATTTCATATGAGTGATGGATTGGAATTATTAAGTGACAAGTAGGGCCCTCTATATCCGCTCGTTGTGTCATTATGTCTCGTTAGAAAAACTAGATCAGGTTTTAGTCGAGGCCTTATCCATTTATGTATAAATCTAAGCTGAGGACTTGACAGTATGTTTTAGATGTCTGATATTATGAATTCCATCATTATAAAATTAGTTATTGATATTCCATTATTTGACTAGTATAATATCCAGGGTTAAGTTTCAGTCTCATATTATTATTTATATAGAATTATTTGATCATCTTTTATTCCTGCCATATTATGATCAAGTTATTGATTAAATGACATGTGTTTCAGTTAATTACCTTTACATAATCATTTATTATTATTTATGATATCTTTTTTTGTATGTATACCCTTACTGAGCATCTGAGATCACCCATTTCTTATGTTTTATTTGTCCCCAAGATGCCAAGAAGTTTATTATTACTGATATTCAGGGTTAAACTTGGAGAATAATGGTGTTCTTAAAGAATATACTTTTTTTATTTTATGTTTAAAATGTAATTTTAATTTCAAATATGTATCTATTTTATCAAGACTACTAAACTATTAGGTCCTTTGGGATGTGATTTTTTATATATTATGCCAATGCACTACTAAAAAATTGGGTTTATCCAGCGCTAAGGATTTAACAGTACTAGCTAAAAACACTCTTAAAGACCCCCCCTTTTTCAGCGCTAAAAAAATGGTTATTAAAGGGGGTCTTTAACAGCGCTTTTTTAGTGTTGTTAAAGGGGGTATTTAACAGTGCTAAAAAAAGAACTGTTAAAGGGGGGTATTTATCAGTGCTTGTAAAAAAACACGGATAATGGGGGGTAATCAGTGCTTTTTTAGAAGCACTGATAAAGACCCCCCTTTATCGGTGCTTTTTTAGAAGTGTTGATAAAATTATACTTCAAAAAAATATTTCATCAAAAATAATATATTAATATATAAATATATTTATACTAATATAAATATAATATGTATTTTTTAAAATATGTTTTAGATAAGGTAAATAGACATTTACACTTAATATATAAGATATTTAGTGAAAATGACCTATAAAATAATAAAAAAAAATATTTTTAATTAATAATTTGCTTATTATTAACAATTAATATTCGTTTAATATCAATTTAAAGATTAAAAAATCAAAAAATTAATAAAAGATCTAAAATAAGTTGAAAATGTAACTCGGACATCAAACGACCAAAACTTTTGATCTGGGTGTCTATTTGGGATTTACCACATATTAAATAGAATCCTACGATGAGTTCTATGTTTTGTAGGTTTGAGACCATCTCTTTGATCACTCCCCCCCTTCCCCTAGAAAGGCCCAGAAAGCTCCCGAAATAGAGTTTTTAGTCGCCAACCTCGATTTCTTAAAATTCAAACATCAATAACTTTCTAACTAGGTGTTCGTTCGACCTATACCACAAATCATATCAAATATCATTTCATGGTCTTTGATTTGACTGGTTTTGGTGCTGAAAAAGGACTTATGAATCAGATTTTATGGTCATTTTAGTGTTTTTAGGGCTTTCAGAGTTTCTTAACATTTTAGGGTTTGTTTGTTTATTTATTATTTATTTATTTGTTTATTATTTGTTTATTATTTATTTATTTAATATTTATTATTTATTTATTCATTATTTATTAAATAATTAATATTTATTTATTTATTTATTTATCTATTATCGATTATTTATTATTTATTATTTATTATTTATTTATTTATTTAATATTTAATATTTATTTATTTATTTATTATATATTTATTTTATTAAATATTTTTATATTATATTCTAGTATATGTAAATGAATATATTATATAACATATTTAAATAAATATAAGTATATATATATCACACACATATATTGTACAAATGTATTTAAAAATAATTATATAAATATATGTAAATATATATATATATATATGTAAATATATATATAAAAATAAACAAATATATCATTAAACATACAGAAAAAAACATGGTGTATTGGTAAAGACCTTCCATCTTCGAATGAGTGGTGTAGGGTTCGAAATCTAGGCGGGCACGCATGAGGCTGGAAATTTAAGAAGTACTAATAAAGGGGGGTGAAAATCACTAATAAATGGGGGTGGAGAACTACTAAAGGGGTCGTGGAATCACTGAAAAAGGGGTCGGATACTCGTGGACATCTAAATTTTTTTTTACCACCTTTAATAGCACTGCTTTTATCAGTGCTAAAAAAGCACTATTAAAGGCCCCCTTTAACAGTGCTAAAAATAATTGTTAAAGGGTCCTTTTAACAATGATTTTTTAGAACTATTAAAGGGGGTCTTTAGTATTTCTTTTTTAGCACTGATAAAAGTTTTGGGCAACCACTCTCAAATTATCAGTGCTTTTTTAGCATTAATAAAGGCTTATTTATAACGCTGTTAAGGGCCTTTTTTTTAAGAGTGATGTAATAAACTAAGTCATCGACTCTATGATACAGGGTTCAGGGTCTTTACACATTAAGGATAGATTTATGTGTTATGAATGGTTTTCTTATGAAATCTTTGTTGGATCTATTGAAGGGAACTTGAGTTCTGACTGAATCTTGAAGTTTTGTTGTGTCATTCTTCATTTTCACCAATGTTTATGAGGTAGGTGGATTCTCTCTAGATTCCAATTGATTTATAAATTAAAGGAATAGTATTAATTAAATGATTTGATTAAAATGGTGGTGAAATTCTTGTGTGATTCTTGTTGGAAATTCTCTTTTTGGTTATGTCTTGGAAATTGTGGATGGTGATTGGTTTTTGGAAAATCCCATTGCTTATAATTTAAAAATGATAATTTTAAAATGATGGTTTAGTTTAATTCATGTAAAGTATTTTTTGAAATTATTTAAAGAAATATATGTTTTTATTGAAATGACTTGGAAAGATGTTGTCATAAACAGTTGGGAATGAGTTAAATGGGATGGATAATGGTCTTGAAGTACCACCATCAAAATGGGATGGAGTACGGACATTAAGTTACACCATCCATGGTAACACCAATCTTGAGTGTGTGTGAGTGTGGTTGTGTGTGTGTACATGGAAAATAATGTTCCAAATCAAATGATAAATGATTTAAAGTCTTTATTGATTCTTTCCTTGGAAAAATGTTTTATGGATTTGATATGAATTGTTTTTACTACTTAAAATTGTTTAATAAATTACGCTAACAAGTTTTTTCCTAGTGTCGTGAGTTGGGAAGTCATTGGGGAAAACCTAATGAGTTTAGACTCACCCCCTACTTGGAAACTATTGTGTGTTTTTATATATCATCTATCAGGACATGGATAAAGTCAAGGTATCTCAGTTCTTTAGTGATGATTCTTAATACAATGGGATTGGAATGTGGAGTTGGAGCTTGGAGCAGGTTGGGTGTTGCTAGTTATTTTCACTTTATAGTTTGTGTTTTTTTATCCTTTTTTGTCCTCTTGAGTATTTATTTTGGTTTTCTATTGTACTCTAATATGGTGTGTTGGTTTCATTATGTTTTTAAGTTGTATTTTATACTCATTCATCATATATAGGTTTGTTTGGGTATTGTTTTTATGATTTGTATATTTAATATTTCAAAGGTAAAATCATCCCCCAAATGTTCTAGAGGACCTTAAAATTTATTATCGGCCTTAAGTGTCATGGGGATGTCACCTAAGGCCTAGTATCTCCTCTGTCACTCCTTGAGCCAATAAGGAGTGGCAGGATATTACAAATGATATTAGATTTTTCAATCCTTGACATGTGAAATAGTATCAGCTTCATTCGATTCATCTATCTTTTTGGGACATTTGTATCACCATTGTTCAGATATTGACATAGGAAATGTTGTCGGTTTTTTTTATCTTGGAGTTGGAAATAATATCAATATATCTCTTGGTATGGTGGTAAGTAGTATGATTCTCGTAAATTTAAATATAGAGTATAAAAAGGTGTATCTAACCTCTTTATACTGAACTTAAATTTTCCAAGGAGTTTGGGTAAATGAGTGTTTTAAGAAACTTTTAGGTGAGTTGTCACCTCATCGTCAACGGTTTATCCGATGAGAGTTTCATTACATGCATTGATAGTAAAACTTCCCAATAGGACTCCATTGTTCATTTGGAGTTATATGGTTTATGAAATGGGAAAAAAGTGTTGATTTTTGAAAATAGTGAAAATGGTTGATATTGAAAATCATGGTTGTGGTGATTTCAAAAATGGTCAAAATGTTAATGATGGTTGAATTGTGGAAAGATATGTGGTGATATGTGTTAATGTGGTAAAGTATAATTGATAAGAATTCAATTTCTAATGAGTGAGACTAAATGGAGTTTTTTCTGGTTATAACGAATGGCATCAGGTAGGAATCCTAGAAACTAACTGGAAGAGGCTGTTTAGAATGTGGTTTCACTTGAGCCAAAGGTGGCCTAAAGATGGTAGAAATCATTGTACAGGGTTTTTAGACTATGGATAAGGGTGATAGGAATGATGAATCATGAAAAGTAGACCATTTTTTTGTTTTAAAAGAAGAATCCACCCATCTTTCTAGGGGATTTTAAGCTGGAAAAAGTAAAAGTCTAGTTGAATAGGAGGAATCGAATCTTTGATTTCCTTGGGACACCATAAAAATTGAAATCAAAGTTGGAAATATATATACTAGAGTATTTTTCATTCCAATGTTTGGAATTATCAATTTATACTAAATTGGACCAAGGCATGGAATGGGAGGATTTTGAAGAATTTTTAACAAAAAAATTATATTCTCACACCTTTCACATTGCTAGAACAACATACTTCTTCAGTTTAAAGATATAGAATCTCTTGGTGATGGAGTATGAAGCTAAATTTATTAATTTATTATATTTTTACCTAGTATTTGTTGAAAGTGAGTCCTTGAAGGCACGTATTTTTTAATTGGGTTTTAGGTCGGATATTTGTTCAAATATTAGTGTGCTTTATATAATGGATTATATAGAGATGGTAAATAGAGTGATGGTGGCAGAAAGGGTTATATCTATAAATATGGTTAGACAGAGCATGTTTGTCCCTATGGGAATAGGTGAGAACTCTAATATTTGGAATAAGATGAAGAGGTACACTTACTTCCAGAGTGGTGGGACACCTCATAATCAGACTATAGGATTAGTAAATCTTCATACTCAATCCAAAAGTAAGATGGGATGTTTTCAGTTTGGTCCACTTGATCACATAAAGAGATATTATACGACACCATCTAGGGCATGTCACAACTTCAACATGATGGTACACCTTCAACACTATTATTACAATGCTCCAAGTTCATGTGCTAGAGACACATCTCATGTTTCTTATACATATTATGCTTCAACGGGATGAGTACGGTATAATAATTATCATCTTCAGAATAGAGAAATCCAATGTGATTCTAGAAATACCATGACTCCTAAACCATGGAAATCTCAAGAGGGTAACAAAGAGCAAAGTGCAGTGAGTAATAAATTGTATGGAGGTGAGAAAATGATTGTGGATGATCAATTTTATCCTTCGATGGTGAGAGGTATGATTCTTTTGAATTTTACCCTAATGAAATATTTGTTTGATATGCGCACATACCACTCATTTATTTCTTCTCGTGTTGTTGATAATATGGGTTTACATGTTTACATGATGTATAATATATTGAAATTTCAAACTCCTCTTGTTCAAAGAGAATATAGAGCCTTTATGTGTAAGATTTTTCTATAACCATCAATGGGGCTGATTTACTTTGGGATTTTTCTATGCTTGAGATGGATATATATGAATTGATTTTGGGTAAGTATTAGTTGACATCATTTAAGGCTCACATCGATTATTATGCATGAAAGATTAGTTTCACATCTCTAGATGGTGTCAAACATCTATTTACAGGAGATTGTGATGTAAAGGCAAGTAAAGGACTTTTTTCATCAGTGGTTAGGAAACTATATTATCATTTGGTGGTGTTGAATTTGGAATCTACATATGATATTGGGATTAGATATTTTCAAACTATGGTTGATCAGTTTCCTGATGTTTTCCTCGATAATTTATCAAGGTTTTCACCCAAAAGGTAAGTGGAGTTTACAATTGATCTCATATCAGGGACCGATCTGGTCTCACTTCCATCTTATCAAATGACACCAAAATAATTGAGAGTGCTAAAAGTTTATTGGAAATATTTGGAAAATAAATGGTTTATTCAACCAAGTACACCTCTATGGGAAGCACCAGTTATGTTTATAAAGAAGGTGGATGGAACTCTTAGATTCTGTTTGGATTATTCTAAGATTAACCAAATTACAATAAGGAATTGGTATCCTCTTCCACACATTAATGACCTGTTTAATAAATTTAGGGGATCCTAGTGGTTCTATAAAATTTAATTATGTTTAGGGTATGACCAATTGAGAGTTCAAAAGAAATATATTTCAAATACAAATTTTATAAGAATATTTTTCCATTATGAGTGTATTGTAATGCCTTTTGGTCTGAAGAATGAACCAGTCATCTTAATGGAACTGATGAATCGAATCTTTCAGAGGTATCTAGATTCCTTTCTTATATTTTTTATTGGTGATATACTAGTGTATTTTAGGGAAAAAGTGAATCATGGGAAACACTTTTCTATAGTGTTGGGTATATCACAGGAGGATCGTCTGTATGCCAAGTTATCAAAGTGTGATTTCTGGATACAATAGTTATGTTTCCTTGGCCATCTCATTTCATAGAAAGGGTTTATGTGGATCCTAAAAATATATAAGTTGTTATATCTTGGAAACCACCAAATAATGTATTTGATATTCATAGTTTCTTTTTCTTAGTGGGATAATATTGATGCTTTGTATGTGATTTATCATGTTTGGAATCACTAATGAAAACTTTGACTAGGAAATTCATTCCATTCCAATGGAATGAAAAATGTCATAAATACTTTCCAGAACTTAAATTTTGACTTACATCAACACCTATGCTTACTTTTTCAGAGTCTGTATAGGTCTATGTAGTCTATTGTGATGCATCAGTATCTAGTTTGGGATGCGTTCTCTTGCAGGGAGATCATGTTGTTGTTTATAGTTCATGGAAATTATGATTGTAGGAGAAGAACTACCCAACACATGATTTGGAATTAGACATTGAGGTATATGATTTAAATACTTGGTGTAATTGCTTATTTAGTGATAAATTCAAGGTTTTTATGAATCATAAGAGTTTGAAGCACATTTTCTCACAAATATATTTGAATTTAAGGTAGCATAGATGGATGGCGTATCTGAAGATGTTTGACTTCAACTTGTTGTATACATCATGTAAAGGGAACTCTATGGAATATGCATTGAGCATGAATTCAAATACTCAGTTGGATAAAGAGGCTTTGGAACTATGGAAAATAATGTCATAAATGGTGGATATGAATCTAGAATGCTCATATCAAGGTAGTGTTTTGGTTTTATTTGAATTTTAATTTGTTTCTGATTTGGTTGAGAAGGTTAGTGAAACTCAGACATACAATCTTAATTGTGTTACTATGAGGTCAAAACTCAATAGTGGGGAGACCATTAAGGGATAAAACCTATATGGGAATTCATTGTTCTGGTTTGGAGATTGGATGGTCGTACCTTTGGTTTATCAAGAACATCTTCTTATTGCTTACCACCATTTGAGATGGCTTGTTCACCCTCGGATACAAAAGATGTATAAAGCATTAAAAGCATAGTTCTGGTGGACGGGTATGGAAAGAGCTGTAGTAGAGTATGTCTTGATATGCCTCACCTGTCATGTTGGTAAATCCATAGCACCAATGACCTATAGGTATGTTTCATTTTTTACTAATTCTATTATGGAAATGGGAGTAGGTAGCAATGGATTTTGTAACAGGCCTATCAAGGACAGTTAGGAAATATAGTTCCATATGGATGATTATGGATTGCTTCACAAATTCTACTCACTTCATCCCAATTCATGAAACTAATTCAGTGGAAGATTTTCCAAAATCTACATTCAGGAAATTGTAAAGATACATGATGTTCTAGTTTTGATTTTATCAGACAGAGACCCCAAGTTTATGTCTCATTTTTGTAAATCCTTGTAGTAATCCCTTGGAACATAGTTTACTATGAGTACGACTTATCATCCTCAAACATATAGACAATATGAACAGATAATTCAAACTTTTGAGGACATTCTTAGGTCTTGTGTAATGTATTTTGGCGGCTCATGGGACACTACTAGAAAACTGATTAATTATGAGGAGGTATTTATGATGAGACCCCATCACAAATAGCCTGTCACCTAAAATGGTGTCGTAAAAGATAGTTTTTGCGACAGGAAAGCCACCCGTCACAAATAAATTTTTCAATAGGTAAGTATTTTTGATGGGTCCTTATTCCCATTGTAAATAATTATATGTGACGATTGACATACCCATCACAAATAAGTTAAAAAGGTAAAATAATAATAATAATAATAATAATAATATATATAAATGAAAAAAATAAAAAAATAATATATATATATAATATAATATATATATATATATAAATTAAATATAAAAATTAAAAAATATTAAAATAATTTTACAAATTATAAACATCTAAAAAATTAAAAATATATATATAAATGAAAAAATATAAAAAAATAAGAAATATAAAAAAATATAAATATATAAAATATATAAAAAATAAAAAAAATACAAATTATACAAATTAAAAAATTTAAAAAATTTAAAAATATCAAAACAATTTTACAAATTATAAAAATATGAAAAAATAAAAATATTACATAAAAGAGTTTCATTTAGATTTTAACATAATATATATGTTCATAATGACTTCATCACTTTGGAAGGGGAGGGGGAGGATCATCTAGAAGAGGAGAGGGTAGGAACTTCATCCCTAAGACCTGAATAAGTTGTTGCATGTACTCATCATGTTGCTCTCGCCATCGTCGCATCTCCTCCTCCTACTGTTGGTGTTGTAGATGAAGTTTATCATGTTCCCTATGCATGGTCTCAATATCCCCACTCTAATCTCATAGTCGTTCCTCATACTGTGAGATCGATGATGATGACTCTCCACGCACTACAAGAAATCGGGGTATTTGCGACGGGTTATTTGTGACGGGATCCCGTCGCAATTGGACATTTTCGACGGGATCCTGTCACAAATAACCCGTCGTAGAAAATGGTGTCACAATTAAAAATATTAGCGATGGGACCGTCGCTAATAATATTAATAGCGATGGGAAAGATTACCGTCGTGAATACTTCTCGGGTTATTTTTAAAAAACCTATTTGCGACGGGCCCGTCGCAAAGAACTTTGGCGACGGGTATCTTTGCCCGCCACAAATAGTTATTTTGAAATAACTATTGGCGATGGGCCTGTCACAAATACCTTTTGCGACGAGCTACTATTCCTGACGCAAATACCTTTTGTGACGGGTCTCTTTTCCCGTCGCAAATAGTAATTTCGAAATAACTAGTTGTGGCGGGCCCAACGCAAATACCTTTTGTGACGGGCTCTTATTCCCGTCACAAATAGGTATAAAAAAAATATGAAATAATAATATAATAAAAAATATATTTTAATAATAATAATAAAATTATAATTCAATCAAATATTAAAATAAAAAATAAATCCAATATTTAAAACATTATAATTAATTATAATTTTAAATATATTTAAAATTCTTAATATAATAAAATATGAATAATATTAAAAAATATTAACAATCATATTAATACTATAATATAAAAAATATAATATTATATAATATAAAAATGTTATTATTACTATTAATATTTATGAAAATAATTTATTAATATTATTAAAATAATTAAAATATGAAAATTATCAATATTTGAAAAAATATATATAAAAAACATTAAAAAAATAATACTAATAATAAATCATAATTTTTTTAAATAAGAAATCATAATTTTTTATCAATATGTGCAACAAAAAAATATAAAAAAATAATAAAATAGTAAGAGTAATATTATTATTAATAAAATAAACAAACATTAAAAAAACAATACTAATAATAAATAATAAACTATTAAAAATAAATATGAATTAAATAATGCAACATTGACACCAATATAAAAAATACAGAAACTATAAATAGAAAATAATTCATATTTTGAATTCAAAAAACTTTATAAAATCAAAATAAATCACTGGTCTGAAGGAGGGGGGAGCTGGTCACTAGTCCGAAGGAGGGGGGGAGCTGGTCACTGGTCCATAGGAGGGGGGCTGGAGGATCTGGAGGAGCTGGTGGAGGAAACTCTATCCCTAATGCATAAGTCAGACGGCGCATGTACTCCATCTGCTCCTGATGCTGCTGCTGTCACCGACTCATCTGCTCCTCGTGCTCCTGCTGCTGTCGTCAGCGCTCCTCCTCATGTTGCTGCTTCTTCTGACGCATCTCCTCCTACTCCTTACGAAGACTCTCTATCAGCTCAGTTTGTGATTGCAACTGATCCTCATACTGTGATGCAGAAGATGATGCACGAGCTCCTCTTGAGGTGGACGCCGACATCGTAGCACTACCATAATAAGCCGCAGGAGTCAACTAAGAGCTGATACCAACTACTCGGCCCTTCTCGAAGCCATACTGGGTAGCCTGCATCCATGCGGCCTCATCAAAATGATGGCCACTGGTCTGATCAGATGTCTCCGACTGACCCTCAGCCTGGGTCTGTGACGTCGCGGCCTCATATTACTCCTTCAGTTGTAATTTGAAATTAAAATTGTGAATATATTATATGTAGTTAATTTTCAAACTGAAATACAAATAATACTAACCACAATCTGACGCTGGAGATCACCTCTAATCTCCCCAGTAACGGGATCACTATACATCTTCCGATATACGTCGAACTCCATAATATCGGGCTGCTCGACAGCCTATAAGAATATAAAATAAACTGTTAATATTTAAATTTATATAAAATATTTTTTAAAAATGTACATACCATATGTTGTCTATGCATACTGAATGTACGACTCCCAGCTCGATGAGTCACCTCCTGTCTCCCTCGATTCTGCCTCCCCAACGATGATCTCCTCTGAAAGCCACCACTCAACCAGTGTGAACATAATCAATCCCATACGTGAGATGAAATGTATTCTAGTCGGTGGGCTCTACAGGACTCATCAAACACGGTCACTCCAGCTTTTTTCATGGTCATTTTTCTTAAATTGTGTAAAAACTGACGTAATCAATGACGCATCACCACCTCCCATGCCTCGTCGATGGCGTCACGCATGTTATCATCGATTGGATACCATAAACCCTACAAATAATTTAAAATATTAAGTTATAAATGAAATAAATTTCAAAATAAAAACTATTTATTTACGTACCAACCAATGGACGAACATGGCCTGCTTCACATCAACGGGAATCTGTTCCCACGTGGTCCATGGATGAGAAAAATAGTTGTGCAAAATAGCACCGCCCTGTCTGACTGCTATATATGGAAAACTGTAAAAAAAAATCGAACATTTATTATGTAAATAAATTAATGAAATCTTAATAAAATACACAAATTATCATACCTCTGCGTGCATGGATCAAACCCAAGAAGCGGGTGTCACTCGAGGATGGGTCAGGGATCATCAGTCATGCAAGACTACGCCCCCTCTGCATACTCCCTGGAGTGTTAGTAGGCTGAGGGTCAAATGACCCGAAATCATCCTCATCCAAAGGTAGGTCAGCCTCCGACAACTGGTGAAATATCTCATCGTTCATATGAAACAAAAAAATGAATGTTGTTAGCAAATAATTAAAAAATATTATTATATATACATATATATAAGTTATGATTATATATAACTAGCATTGAATTGTATTAATTTCCACCTTCATCATCATCTTCATATCTGACGATGTCATCTTCATATTCCTCCTCAATATCATCGATATCCATTTGAATTTCAGTTCCATCATCTCTTACCATTTCAAATTCATTTGTGACATCATTAACATCATCTTCACCATCAAATCTTAATTGTGGGATTTCATCATCGATACTCATGTTTCTTTGTGAAAAAGATGGATTTTGAGTAGTCTCTTGAAAAACTTCAATTCCTTGCACTTCAGTGAAACAATCTTCACTTTGAGAAAACTGATTGTCTCGAATTTTGATTTTTATTATGCTCCACCAATCACTCAGGTCATTTGACGTAGCACAGTACTTTGCATAATAAACTTGATGTTCCTATTAAGCCAGTAAAAATGGTTCATTTACTGCAAGAAGACTTTTATATTTAATATCGATGATTCCATGAGTAGGATGAACATGAACTCCTCTCTCAGTATCGAACCACCGACATTTTAACATCGTTATGTATGTTGTCCTAGATAACAGAGTTCAATAATTTCATCAAGCATGCCATAAAAGTCAACTTAATTTTCTCTATGATGAGATCCTCTCAAGAAAATTCCACTGTTCATTGTTTTTTTTTTGATTCCCCATATGCACGTGTATAAAATTGAAATCCATTCACCACATATGTATTATAAGATTTAACCATTTTTTATGGTGGGTTACTCAATATACACAGAAGTTTGTCAATTTTATCAGCATATTGAGACACCTGAAAATTTGTAAAATAATTATCAATATAATAAACAATAAACTGAATGAGATGTTAAAACATGAAGAATTTATGTTGCCAGTTTTTGAAACCACAGAGAAATTTTTTTATGCCAGTGTTCTTCAAGATCAGCTACTGTAATTTGTGGAAGTTGTTTCTTGATATGATTATCATATAATCTAAAAAAATAAAGTTACTTATTGTAACATAAATGATAGAATAAGTGATAGAAGCACTTACAGTACAAATGATGTCATCTCTTCACAGTTGAGTAGAACATACGTATGAGCTCTGCGATGTTCATCATCCTAAATCCATCGTTCATGAACTCCACCGAAAACAAGCTCTGACTGATTAAAAACTGATAATTGATTTTTCATTCCATCATCAACATTCCCCTCATTCCATCCCATGCGGTTGTGTTTTGAGGGATACTCAGATTCCAAATAGTGAGAGCAGAAAAAAAGATATTTCTTCTTGAAAATAAGCTTCAGTAATTGATCCTTAAATAGATGCTTTGTTACGTATTTTTTTTTCAACTTCTCTATGCATATTTCGAATGGGTACATCCATCGAAATTGTACTGGACCTCCACACTTGGATTCATGTGGAAAATAAAATATCAAATGTTCCATTGAGTCAAAGAAAGATGGAGGAAATATTTTTTCTAGTTTACATATAATTACAACAACATCTTTTTCAAGTTTTCATAGAACATCTTAATTTGTTGTCGCTGCACAAATGTCTCAAAAAAATATGACATGTCTGTTATTGAATCCCAAATCATGGAATTCAACAGACCTATTAATCCAATTGACATAAGTCTTTCCATTATAACATGACAATCATGACTTTTTAATCCACTAATATAACCATTATTTACACATCTACCCAAATTGGAAGCACAGCCATCTGGAAGTCTCAAATCTGCAATCCACTGACAAAATAATAAGTGACTTTCTTTGGATAGTGTATAAGCTGTTTTTGGCTTCATTAGCCTTTGTGTTCTGACATTCTCAAACAGTTCGAGTTCTGGGTGCCTGCAAATTTGGGAAAGATCTAATCGTGCCTTTACATTATCTTTTCTCTTACCAGGTGTATCCAAAACTGTATGAAATAAATTATCAAAATAGTTCTTCTCAATATTCATAACATCCAGCATGTGGTGGACCAACAAATTAGACCAATATGGAAAATCCCAAAAAAATGCTCCGTTTTATCCAATTGTGTTATTTCCCAAAGCCAGAAATTTTATGTTGGTTTATTGTGGGTCTAAATGTGATGGGAGGTAATGAAAATACAACTAATTTTAACTCCGTACCTGATAGCATTTTAGGAGGTCCATCTCTTTCAATTGTAACTTTTCTAAAATGAGATTTGTTCCTCCGAAAAGGATGATCAGTTGGAAGAAATCTGCGATGACAGTCAAAATAACAATATTTGTTCTATGGGAAAGCATAAATGCTTTGTTCTATCCCATATAGTAAGGACATGATTTCGGTCCATGTGTACTCCAGCCAGATAACATGCCATGTGCCGGGAAGTCACTAATTGTCCACATTAATGTTTCTTTTAGTATGAAATTCTATTTCGCAACAACATCATATGTATTGACACCAGTACTCCACAATAAATTTAATTCATCAATCAATGGTTTAAAATATACATTAATATTCTTTTTCGGATGTCCTGGGATTAATAAGGTCAAAAAGATATAGGGCTCCTTCATCAGCATCCATGGAGGTAAATTGTACGGAGTTATAAAGACAGGCCAACATTAATACTGACTACCATAAGATCCAAACGGATAGAAACCATTAGTGGAAAGACCCAGCCGCACATTTCGAGCTTCTAAAGAAAATGACGGATGCACTCTGTGAAAATGTTTCCATGAATCACCATCAGCTGGATGATTCAAGCTTTTACTGGTTGAAATATTCGTTTTGTTCCATGACATCATTGTTGATGTATTCTTAGACATGAATAAACGTTGTAGTCTGGATGTAAGTGGAAAATATCTCAACTTTTTTACAGGAATCAAGCCATAATTCCCATGTTGAGCTTCTTTATACCTCGGTTGTCCACAAGTGGTACAACTATCCAATGACTCATTTTCACCAGAATATAAAATGCAATCATTTGAACATGCATGAATCTTCTGACAACTAAGTCCCAAATTCCGAACCAGCCTCTTACTTCCATAGTAATTTGCAGGAAAAACATTTCCTTCGGGTAACAGTGTTTTAACCAAAGAAAATATCAGATCAAAACAATTGTTTGACATTCCATTATCTGATTTGATAGCCATGAATTTTACAACTGCTTCTAACTTGTTTATCTTGCAACCAGGATATAATGCATCCTCAGCAGACCTCAGCAACTCATAAAATTCAGATGGTACCAACTCAGGAGTTGAATCAATATCATCCTGATTTTTGGTATGTTGAACAGATGGACCTGCAACATCATGTACTAAATTTTAAAACCGCGATGGATCCAGAATCAAGTTAGTATCACCTTATCTGGAACTGCGTTCACCGTGTTGATACCAAAAAACATAATCCGGTTGAAAACCAAAACTCAAGAGATGTCCCCCAACTTTATCAAATGTGTCAAATGTTCTCAGGGCACATTTTTTACAAGGACATTTTATTGTCCCTTCTGAAACAAATTCTGGATTTGATGATGCAAATGATAAGAAAGTCTCTACACACTCAATATATATAGGATTTAAACCAGAACCATTTGGATTTCTACGTTGATTTATCCATATGTGGTCTTCTAATAATGACTATTGCTAACTTCGTTGTTCCATATTTTTCTACAAAACATTAAAACATTACTGGTTTTGAATAATTTGATATTAGAAAAATTCCCAAAGAGAATATATTAGAACTACTTCTTAATAATTACCACTATTTACAAGCGACACAATTTTAAGTAAAATTACTGCTAATTATTGGTAATTATCGGTAATTATTATTAATTATTGGTAATTATCGGTAATTATTACTAATTATTGGTAATTACTGATAATTATTTGCAACATGATTTGATCTATTCTTAACATGTTCAAATCTTAAAGGGTCTTTAATATTTAGGTTATGCTCAATAAAAAGTTTGTGTCAGTTGTGTACAATGTTAACTTAGAAAAATCCCCAAAAAGAGAAGATATTAGAACTAATTCTTAATAATTACCACTACTTACAAGTGACACAATTTTCAGTAAAATTACTGTTAATTACTTCTAATTATTGGTAATTATTGGTAATTACTGATAATTATTCAAAACATGATTTGATCTATTCTTAACATGTTCATATCTTAAAAGGTCGTTAATATTTAGGTCATGCTCAATAAAAGTTTGTGTCAACCATGTACAATGTAAACTCTATAATTTTCTTTTCTTGTTTGATCACCTCGCAAGTAGCGTTGCAATAAGACAACCCAAGACATGTCGTTCACGTCTCTAATAATCATCTCGCATTACCATTTACATAAATCATTTTCCTTAAAAATTTAATCCCTTAAATTTTCAAGGAAAAATGGTGATTATCCAATAAAAACATATATGTTAATTACATTTTAATGGTATTAAATGTTCATTTTTGATCTTATGGGCCTGAGTTAGTGGATTTTGATTTTGAACATCCATTCTCATCATTTGTGCCCTTCATGCCTAATGTACACCAATTTAGGCCCAATGAGTCATCTAATTATAAGCAATGTAATTGTCTATATTTTAATTTGATATTTTTTGAAATGGATCTTCACTTAAATTTAAACATTTTTCATTCAGGGATCAATGGATGATTCATAAAGGATGAATGATATATTTGGCGATGAAAAAGAAACAATTCTGGAGAAGGAAGATTGGACACCAGCCTACTGATGAGAATGTGGGGCCCACAATACAGGCCCAATGAAGCCCAAATTTCATAGGATACTATAATAAATATATATTAACAAATCATTATTCATGAGCCAGTGCTACTTCTGCCTACATTATGGTTATTTAAGCGTTCCAAGTTAGAGATAAAATTCTGGGCCAGATTCTGCGGCCCAGAAAAACAGCCCACTAATATGATGATATCTCGTAATACACAACTACATGTGGGCCAAACCTTTACAGGAGGTTAGAAGACATCCGTGGATCCATTTTCTTCTTCTATGGACCACTCTTATTCTGCCATCTAGATGGTCTTCCAAGTGCGTCTGTTCGGTGAAGGAAAGCTGGCTGCCACCTCGGGTCAAGGGTGGAAAAATCAACTCTCCCTTACTTTCCACCCACCTATGGCCTACCACAATTAATTGAGGAGACTTTTACTATTAGAGGATCGACTCAAGGGCTAAAAAATTCCTATTTAAGGTAGTGGTGTTGGAGGATTTAAGGATCTTGGGTGTTTGGTTTAATTGTAATGTTGTGTTGCCACTTTGTGTTTGTAATCGCATTTCAATTTCCATGTAAGTTTACTTTTATTACTTCTTAGTTCTTAATCAACATATTTATCTTCTATTATTACCATTTCTTTCATTAAAACTTTATAATAATAAAGCACAGTGATATCTATTTGTTGTTCTGAATTAGTTCACACATAGGTGTGAATTTCATTCACACACACAGAGGAGTGCTCGTTATTTCCGCGGTTTTAATTTCTTCAATCTAATTCTTGTAATCCATCTTATGCCCACCATTGAGAGTATACCATAAATGGAGGGATAAACCTTTAATGGGTTGTTCTTAGGAAGATGCAAAGGCTGTATTGAATGTTATTTTATGAATGAATTGTTGTTAATTGGTTAACTAATTTAATACTTCCATTCTTCAGTTATTTCCACTTTTCATCTTCACTGTATTTGTGGAAGCTAAATCCAATTACTAAAATGACCATAAACCTTGGATACATCATGAATTTGGTTCTCTAAGTGTGTAGGGGATTATTAATTGAGTTTAGTTATATCAAGCCAGAAAATGATGAAGGTAGTGTTATTTTGAAGAATGGATTCATCAAGAATTAATTAAACCAAAATTGTCTAAAGAAGTAAAATTCATTCAATCCACCCCTAGCATAATCTTAAGATCAACCCATTTTCATTTAATTTAATTCAACTAGGTTTATTAGTGTTCTTTAAAACCATCCAAAATCAGAACCAAGTTGGCCACTTCATAGCCAAAAATCCACCTCATAGGTTGTGTGTCTTAGGTATCTTCTTAGGTCTCAGTGGATTCGACAACCCAATCTAGACTACAAGGACCGTTCTACCTTCATATATTGGGTAAATTTGAGCGAGAATCAAATGGTATGTAAAGGGTCGTGTGATATGATTCTTATAGATGAGAAAGACATGACTTGGATCGTCTTATTGCAACGCTACTTACGAGGTGATCAACCAAGCAAAGACAATTATAGAGTTTACATTGGACACGGCTGACGCAAAATTTTTATTGAACATGACCTAAATATTAATATTATTTTTTCATAAATATTAATCATATAATAATAACATATGTTACTAATTATATACTAATTATATACTAATTAGTAATGGGAAGATATGCAGAGACCAGGTGATTAACAACTCATTCAATGGAAAATCAAACGTGATTGACCACTCATCCACCTCAATTATCTTTTTATCTATGTGTTGATGATTGACAAGAAACTTCTATCTCCACATGTAATATTCACATTCACTGGCAGGTTGATTTTGACAGTGAATGCAAATATTACATATGGAGACAGAAGTTTCCTGTCAAGCATCAACACATAGATAAAAAGAGAATTGAGGTGGATGAGTGGTCAATCATGTTTGTTTTTTCATTAAACGAGTGGTCAATCACGTTTGCTGCTAATTATTTTAATCGCTTACTAATTATTTTAATCCATTTCTTGCTAATTATTTTAATCCCTTTCTTGCTAATTATTTTAATCCCTTACTTGCTAATTATTTTAATCCCTTGCTAATTATTTTAATCCCTTGCTAATTATTTTAATCACTTGATAATTATTTTAATCACTTGCTAATTGTTTTAATCAATTGCTAATTCTTTTAATCACTTGCTAATTATTTTAATTTATTTTAATTCCTAATTATTTGAATTAAATCGTTATTTATTTTATTTGCTAATTATTTTAATCACTTGCTAATTATTTTAATTAGTTGTTTTCTAATTATTTTAATCACTTGCTAATTATTTTAATCACTTGATAATTATTTTAATCACTTGCTAATTATTTTAATCACTTGCTAATTATTTTAATCACTTGCTAATTATTTTAATAACTTGATAATTATTTTAATCACTTGAATTAAATCTCTATTTATTTTAATTCCTAATTATTTGAATTAAATCGCTATTTATTTTAATTATTTGATAATTATTTTAATTATTTTCTAATTATTTTAATTAATTACTTTAATTATTTGATAATTATTTTAATTAATTATTTGAATTAAATCACTATTTATTTTAATTAAATCCCTAATTATTTTAATTAAATCCCTGATTATTTTAATCACTTGCTAATTATTTTAATCACTTTCTAATTATTTTAATCACTTTTTAATTATTTTAATTCATAATTATTTGAATTAAATCACTATTTATTTTATTTGATAATTATTTTAATTATTTGATAATTATTTTTAATTATTTGCTAATTATTTTAATTAATTACTTGAATTAAATTGCTATTTATTTTAATTATTTGATAATTATTTGAATAAATCTAATTAAATCACTATTTATTTTAATTGATAATTATTTTAATTATTTGCTAATTATTTTAATTATTTGCTAATTATTTTAATTATTTGCTAATTATTTGAATAAATATAATTATTTGAATAAATCGATTTTAATTATTTGTAAATTTATAATTAAATCTAATTACTACCAAATAAATATCCTCCAAGAGTGTCAAACCAAGAGTGCAGCAAGGCCCGTTGTCATGTACCAGGATACCCCGGGTGAAGCTCGAAACTCCTTGTCAGAGTTTTCACTCCTAGGTACAGTTGTGCCAGATCCGCCTCTACTTGTTCGTATCCAGACAAGGATTTATTTGATTGATAAACCAGAAAATATACTAATTATACCGAATTAATTATGACTAATTATTTATAATTATTTATAACAATATCATTTTATTAATAAAACTAAATATAAATAATAAATTAATTTAAACTTAATTTAATTAGAACAATAATTAAAATTAATATAAAAAAATGAAATAAATATAAAATTAAATAAAACGTAAATACCTTAGAAATCTTAAAGCTATGGACCCCTTTGATTGCCTTCCGACGGTCTCACAAAAAGAATCAAAATTTTTTTTTGCTTAAAACAAAAGCTTCAAGAAGAAGAGAGGAGAGGAAGAAGATTTGATGGTTTTCAAAACTGAAACGGATGGGGGTATATATGGGTTGGCGCATTTGCGACGGGATTATTTACGATGGGTAACCCGTCGCAAATACCTCTATTTACGACGAGACCCGTCGCAAATGCATGTCGCCCGCATTAATTACGGTCGGCGGTTAAAAAGGCTTTTGCGATGGTTCCCGTTGCAAATACTTACCTGCCGACATAAAGTTAACGACGGGTGGAGTTTCCCGTCGCAAATACCCTGACGCGGTAAATACTATTTGCGACGGGATTATTTGCGATGGGTACCCGGTGCAAATAGCAGTATTTGAGATGGATACCCGTCGCAAATTCTCGCTGCCCGCATTAATTACGGTCAGCGTTTAAAAAGGTTTTTGCGACGGGAACCATCGCAAATACTTACCTGTCGACATAACGTTAGCGACGGGTGGCTACTCCCCGTCGCAAATACCCTGACGCGGTAAATACTATTTGCGACGGGCAGCTTTACCCGTCGCAAATAGTATTCACCGTGGTAGGGTATTTGCGACGGGGAGTAGCCACCTGTCGCAAATACTTTACCCGCGTTTTGGCGTGAAATCTGCGCCAAACCTATTGCGACGGAGACATGGTTCCCGTCGTAAATATCCTTTTCGTCGGACCTATTGCGACAGGAATATGTCCCGTCGCAAATAACCCGTCGCAATAAACCATTTTTCTCATAGTGACAAGCTCCCCTCAAGCTGGACATTGACCATGCAGTAGTACTATAAAAACTTCCAGACATCAGTCGAGAACCGTTACCAACCACTTAACCCTTCTCGAAATCAAATTATGTCACCTGCATCCATGTTGCATCATTGAATCCCGTTACACTAGAAGTTACCACCAATTACCACTAATTACCACTAATTTTTACTAATTACCACTAATTTTTACTAATTACTCCTAATTTTTACTAATTACCACTAATTTTTACAAATTATTGATATTTATTACTAATTATTACTTATTGTTACTATTTATCACTATTTATTACTAATTATTATTGAATATTACTATTTATTACTATTTATTACTATTTATTACTATTTATTACTATTTATTACTATTTATTACTAATTATTACTAATTATTACAATTTATTACTAATTATTTATATTTATTACTATTTATTATTATTTATTACTATTTATTACTATTTATTACAAATTATTACTGATTATTACTAATTATTACTATTTATTATTATTTATTACTATTTATTACTATTTATTACTAATTATTACTAATCATTACTATTTATTACTATTTATTACTAATTATTACTAATTATTTCTATTTATTACTAATTATTATTAATCATTACTATTTATTACTATTTATTTCTATTTATTACTAATTATTACTAATTATTTCTATTTATTACTATTTATTACTATTTATACTATTTATTACTATTTATTACAAATTATTACTATTTATCACAAATTACTACTATTTATTACTATTTATTAATAATTATTACTAATTATTACTATTTATTACTATTTATTACTAATTATTACTAATTATTACTAATTATTACTTTTTATTATTATTTATTACTATTTATTACTAATTATTGCTAATTATTTCTAATTATTACTAATTATTACTAATTATTACTATTTTTTACTATTTTTTACAATTTTTTACTATTTAGTAGTAATTAGTAGTAATTACTACTAATTACTACTAATTACAATTAATTACTAGTAATTACTACTAATTATTAGTAATTACTGCTATTTATTAGTAATTAATACTATTTATTATTAATTATTATTGTTTGTTACTATTTATTACAATTTATTACTAGTTATTATTATTTATTACTATTTATTACTAATTACTACTATTTATTAATAATTATTACTATTTTTTACTATTTATTAATAATTTTTACTAATTATTGCTAATTATTAATTATTATTAATAATAAAAATTAAATTAAATTAAATTAAAAATAAAATGAATAAGTACCTTTAAATTGAATCTTTTGCTGGATACGAACCTTGAAAATTGCTCCGTAGGGAAATCTAAAACTTTGAAAAAACTAAAGAGAACAAAATGAGACCAGAGAATGAGAGGGGAGTTGAGAGAAGAGTGAAATTGAAAAATCAGAGGGATATGTGTGTGTGTGTGTGTGTGTGTTAGATCATTTTCGACAAGAGTATTTACGACGGGACTCCCGTCGCAAATGTTGCATGTTTATTAATTGTGGCAGTGATAAAAAGAAAGTATTTACGACGGGTCCTATTGCAAATAATTTCCTCCTGAAATACTATTTGTGATGGGATTGTACTCACATCGCAAATAATTAAAAACCACGGATACTATTTATGATGGGTGTAGACGCATGTCGCAAATAGCCTTCCTGCGTTTTGGCGTACATCGTGCGCCAAAGCCTTTTGCAACGAGGAATAATTCCTTATCACAAATACCTATTTACAACCAACTATTTGCGATGGGAATAGGGACCCATCACAAATAGTCTTTGGTGACAAACTATTTGGGATGGGTCATCCACCCGTCGCAAATGACCCGTCGCAAAAAATGGTTTTTCCCATAGTGGGAGAAGCATTTTCCATTAATAGAGTTCTCATATAATAAAATTTATCAGGCCTTGATACATATGGATCCTTTTGAAGTATTGTATGGGCATCCTTGTCATTCTTCACTTTATTGGGTGGAAACAAGTGAGACTTCGCTAATTGTACCCAACCTTGTGAAAGAGATGAATGAGAAGATTAAGTTGATCAGAAATATAATGGAGATGGATTGGAGTTGTCAGAAAGTGTATGCAGGTCATCATCGATGATTGTTGTTTTTTTAGGTTAGTGGTCATGTGTTCTTGAGAATCTATCCAAGGCTTGGGCATCATCTTTTTGGTAAGCAGGGTAAGTTATTTCCTCAATACATAGGCCCTTTTAAGATACTAGAATGAGTTGGTGATGTGGCATATCAGTTGCCATTACCACCCAGGTTTAGTTCAGTGCACAATGTGTTTCATTTATCTTAGTTGAAAAGTTCCAACCTAATTCTGACCATGTGATTCGATGAGATCACATTGACCTAGAGCTAGATTCTACATTGATTCATGTGCTGATATGGATTTTGGATAGGCAAGAGAAGATCTCACATGTAAAAAGCATTGGTCTAGTGTGAGTTTTATGGAAACATGGTCAGATTTATGAAGAAATGTGGGAGTGTGAGAAGGAAATGGTGGAGCAATGGCCCTGACTCTTTCAGGACAATAAGGGTTTTCTACATTCCATGGACAAAAATACCAATGGTGGGGAGAATTTAGCACCACTGGTTTTAGGTAAATGACCCTTTATTCATGTATTTTAAGTATGTATAATTTTTAGGTTATGTTTCGAGAGGTTGTGAGGGGTATTGGAATGTTTTGGAGGCTTTTTTGGAGGTGCATAAATTTTTCATAGTTGTAGAAACCATGCAGCATCTCCAAAAAATCGTGCAAGGGAAGACAACGGAAACTAGGTAGGCACATAGTTAGAACATGGTTTGGATAAACTGTGTGAATTCCCAATAGAAACCATGCATCTTGAAATAGAGGGAAATGCACAATTGGCACACGGTTTGTCTAACTATATAAGCCAACTGTGTGAGGTATAGCCCTAAGACAGTAGCACCGTACAATTGGCGTACAGTTTTCTAAACTGTGTGGCCTAACCATGCGGAGTATAGTTTTCCCTCCTTAAAATTTGCATATAATCCAAATGATCCCCTTTAACCCTTTATTCCCCTAATCCTCCCATTACTTGGATTTCTTTTTCTCCCAAGGAATGAGAGACAATCCCCTTTGATCCAAGAGTGATCCTTAGGCGAATCAAAGTGTTTTAGAGGCCTAGATTCATCAGTAAGTTATTTTTCTCCTTATTTCTTCTTAGATCCAATGTTCTTATCCTTCATAGAACCATATATCTAGTCTATTAGGTATATATCTATGTGTTATGAATGGTTTTTTGATGAAATCTTGTTGGATATAGTGAAGGGAATGTGATTTATGAACAGATCTTGAAGTTTTAGTGTGTCTTTCTTCATTTTCACCAAATTTTGTGAGGTGGGTGGCTTCTATCTCGACTTGATTTGATTTATAACATGAAGTATTAGTTTTAATTAAATGATTTGATTGAAATGGTGGTGAAATACTTGAGTAATTCTTTTTGGAAATTCCCTTTTTTGGTTATGTCTTGAAAATTGTGGATAGTGATTGGTTTTTTGAAAAACTTCTTTTTTATAATCTTAGAATGACTATTTTAACATTATGGGTTAGTTTAATGAATGAAAAGTATTTTTTGAAAATTTTTAATGAAATAAATTTTTTGATTGAAATAAATTGGCATGATGTTGTCATAAACGGTTGGGCATGAGTTGAATGGGATGGATAATGGTCATAAATACCACCATCAAAATGGGACAAAGTTTGGATGTGAAGTTCCACCATAAATGGTAACAAAAAACTTGTGTGTGTGTGTGTGTGTGTTTGTTTGTGTCTATAAACATGGAAAATAATGTGAAAAAACAAATAAAAAATGGTTTAAAGTCTTTGTTTATGCTTTCCATAGAAAACTTGTTTATGGATTTGATATAAACTATTTTTATTGCTTAAAACTATTTTATAAAATGTGTTAACAAGTTTTTTCATAGTGGAATGAGTTGGGAATTCATTGGGGAAAACCTACTGAGTTTAGACTCACCCCCTTCTTGGGCACTATTGCATGTTTGCATATATCATCTATCGAGAAACAAGTAAAGGCAATGTATCTCGGTTCTTTAGTGATGGTTCTTGATACCATGGGATTGGAATATAGAGTTGGAGCTTGGAGTGGGTTGGGTGTTTCTGGTTGTTGTTACTTTGGAGTTTTTATTTTTTGTGGCCTTTTTGGTCCTCTTGAGTATGTTTTTTGGTTTTCTCTTGTACTATGATATGTTTTGTTGGTTTGGTTATGTTTTTTAGTGGTATTTTTTACTCATGCATCATATAGAGGTTTGTTTGGGTATTTTTTATGGTTTGGATGTTTCATCTTTCAAAGGGAAAATCATCCCCCAAATGTTTTTGATACCCTTGGAATTTATTTCCAACCTTTGGTGTCTTGAGGATGTCATATAAGGCCTAATATCTCCCTCTTCACTCCTCAAACCAATGAGGAGAGGCGAGATGTTACAGTGTAGCTGGTTTGGACATGTCATGTAGTCGCGACTGGCGAACATGCCAAGTTCTTCAGTGGTTTATGTAGACACATGACAAGAGTGATACACGGCATGTAGCTAGCTTGTACACACTGTGTAGTCCATCAGAGGTACATGAATGAATCCCTAGGCATGTAGCTCGGGTACATGGAAACTGAGGTACATGGTGTGTAACTTGTAAGTACACATCATGTAGTATTCCAATTAAGGGTAGAATTAAATTTCATGAAATTGATAATCCTAGCATTAAAACCTTGTTTTATTAATTAAAACCATTTTCATTTGAAAATTTAATAACGGTTTTAAAGTATTATAAAAATACTCAATTAATTTATTGTAATAATATATAATAATTGGTTTTTCTGTTTATTTTTCATGAATGTCATTAACATGGATATCTCCAAGAGAATTCAGATAGTCATTAAGATGAAATAGAATTAATTAATTAATTAATTGATGAAATTATGTTTATATTAATAATAAATAATGAATATAAATGAATTTTAACCGGTTTACTTTTGTGTATATATTTCTTGTATGAATTTTCATGAGCTTGACCAAGATCTGTGCATGTGTTGGATGTTTTAATTTAATTTATTACATGGTTTTTCAATTGTTTAATATTAAATTAAATTTGATGGCTTGTGAGTCATCCCTCCCTCCATAATTAAGTAGTACATGCATGTCCATGGTTATTTATGTAATCCCCAATAACTAATCCTCTTTCCCCCCTCACCTGCGTGTGAGTTATAAAGACTTGTAATTAATGGAGTATCCCAAGGTGCATGGAGGAGGTTCAAGACAAAACCATAATGATTCCAACTCGGGTGATACATAGGTAGAATGCTATAACTCATGCCAAAACCAGCATAAGGAATTGTCCACTAGGTCAAAGGTTGATTTATTTTCCACTCAATAAATCAACCATTGGATAAACTCATGATCGAGTCATTTATTATTTATTTATTTTTGGATTATTCATTATTTATTTTATGGATTCAAGATAGTTACCACATAAATAAATGAATTAATGTGAAAATATGAAACTTAAATAATGGTCTATGCATAAATTTTTTATCCAACATGGTTAATTAATTAAGTAAAATCCACTTAATATTAACAAGTTATGTAAAGGATAAAACAAGATAAAATTTATGCATAATAAATTAAAATACATCAACTAAATATTAAGTCATACTTCTCCTTCCATTACTTGATTAGGTTTGAAACCAATACAACAAATTGTTTAACCAACCCTTGTTGGGACACTTAATTTTATAATGGGATTTATTATGAAGTTTTTAGGTTGACTTAATCATTTTACATCAAGAGAAGTATCCCTTGCTAGACTTGGAGAAATTTGCAGGCAAGTTTTGAGGAAATCCAAGTTAGGATTTCTAGATTGGGGAATCCACTCAATGAATCAAGGATCTGTAATCCCATAGTTGGGAAAGACATTCCTTCCTAAATATCTTCAAATATCTTTACCAACTCTTATTAGGGTTATGAAAAGGGGAATATTGATCATTGACACTATAATGTCAAAGAAACTAGACATTCTGAGTTCAATGATGAGGACTATTGGGACTTGATAAAATAGTGGGAGATTTAATAAAATCAATTAATTTATTATTTCTCACATAATTTATAATCAAGTAAAGTGTTAATCATATGTTTTAATTATTGTAGAAAATGGAAAGAAAAACCAAAAAAAATAATGAGATCATTCCTTAATTCAGGGTATTTCCTTACAAATACAAATTTTTAGAAATGATACAATCGTTTATCTGATGCACTATTATATTAAAAATTATATTATGTGTCAGAATCCCCTATTCATGTTTTGCTGCCCCAATAAGTGAGTGTAGATGAAAAGGTAGCCTACCAAAGATATTTTGAGAATTATCCCTATTTTTGTTGTATTATATTATCAACTATGTCTAGATAGTTGATGATACAACATAAATATATGGGTTCTTACAACATAATATCTCATATATAATATCTTGAGAAAGAGAAAGAAATAATTGAAAGAAATAATATTTTCAATGCACTATATCATTGTAAACTAGAAAAATGAGATCTAGCTATTGATCATGCATTCAAAACACTAGGGTATATTGATCAGTGGGAAAAATTAGGCTTCCACTTAGATAAGAAATTATCTATTAATATTATCTTATTATCCTTACCACCTAGATTATCCTTATTTTTCCAAGTTTGGATAAAAAAATAGATATGTTTCTCAGGAATTTTTTTTCCACACTTCACCATGCGAGTAAGGATTGGATAAAGATAACATGGATAATATAAATATAATAGATTATTTATAACATCCTTTAAATAGAAAAAGGATTTTAGGGCATAATAATGAACATGAATCTATTTTCTTCTTATGTAAAAATCTTAGACACTAGAAAATAAATTGTAATGAATTGAAGAAGCAAGAAATTTCATACACTTCAGGTATATTTATCAAGTTCATGTTTACTACTTTTGTATTAAATACAATATTATTACAACATACATGTATTTAAATATAATAAACAAGAAAGAATGGAAAGGTTATAAAGTGAACTCAAAAGGTGTTGAGAAAGGGTGACTCATATATCATCCAAGGAGAGATCACTATTTGTAATTTCCATATTAGATTAAGTCAAGTTTACAATAAGTGTGACCAAAACATTTATCTCAGTGTTTATCTTAAAACAATGAGTCGTTATTTTATTTTCATAATAAATGTTGTTTTGGTACTTAAATACTAAACGTATGGTTTGGTAACTCTTGAATCACAAATATCCATTGCTATGAATAATGAATATAAAATATGATACTCTTACCAAATTGTGAAAAGATAATTATTTATAATAAAATTGAAAGTAGTCGTCCTGTTTATATGTATAAAAGTTTTTTAGTCTCAATTAAACTAATATACTATATATACAAACAAACCACTTAAAATATTTTATATAAATAAACCTTTTATAAATAAAGGAATGTCACCAAAAAAATTTAGATTTAGTTTAACATAGCCATGTGGAATATTCTAAAGCTAAAGGTAACTTTATATAATTAATGATATTTCTTTAAGAATTTTTTATAAATGATCAATGAAGTAAATGAGTTCACTTGGTAAAGATTGAGTAATCTCTAATATGGCTTTTCATGGAACATATTATCCAAGTAATTATTGACCATATATGTGAAGTAAATTTTATCCAAAACTCTCATGTCCTTATATACATCAATTTCATGATGGTAGTAAAAGGAAGATCAATGATGAGTCTTATATATATTGTAAATATTCCATTATTCCTCCCAAGACATATTTTGAAAATATAAGTGCAACAAATAAATATATTCCAACTATATTTTCTAATCGACATCATATCAATCATGATATGATAAGAATATATATGGGCACTACCACAAGTTTTTGTTGAAAAATGGTTGTCAAAACCTTTCCTTAACTACAAATAAACATAAAAAACACTAAGGTGAATCTAAATTAATGATGCTATAAACACTAATGATATTAACATAAAGTCAAGATTAACTATATTTCCATAAAGAGTTCCCATATCTTTGAATATATTGGGATAAAACTTAACTTCTATGAGTTATGGCTCTAAATTCATATGATTTGGCATAGGAATACTAGACTCCACTGATATTAGTGGTTTTAGTCGTTCCAGATACATATACCATGTAGAAATTTATAACCAAATAAGTGGTTTATGTTCACCATGGTGTGTGATACATGTATTATTATTTCATAATAAAAAATCCTAAAAATAAGTAATATATGGTAATATGATAAGGTTGAAAAGTATGTATAAATTCAATTAATGGACTCTATGTATCAAGATTTGGGGACTCTACATTTTGAATGTTTCAAAGACTTGATACTACTTGTGAGTATTCAAGAGAAACTATACATGTATGGTACAAGATGGTACCAATATAGCATGATATATCATTTAAAGGTTTAGTCTATGATAAAACTTATTCACCACTCATCATGAATAAAATATTTTTTGAATTATACTTCTCAAAGAATATTTATATGATAATAATATTAGGATGTTGATTGTCAAGGCCACCTCATTTATAAGAAACCTTACAATATATGTATATATGACATGACCAAAGGATTCCATGTGGTATATGTTTACAAGGCATAACTAAAAGGGTTGGTGTCATTAATAAATTCCAATAAGATTTGAAGATTACATAAATTTATTTATGAGACAATCATGCAAAGTGGTCATAGAATATTCATTCAGAAAAAATGAGTGACATGTGTCTCTAATTTGTTGGTGGGAGCACTATAATTTTAAAAGATAGATATGTTGATAACATATAGAAAAAAATGTTGTGTCTTACCAGTTTGTTAAGAATAAGGAATGAAATTTATCCAAGTATGACTTAAAGAAACAACCACGTTCTAGGGAATAAGATCTATAATATAGATCCAAGAGTTTTCTCAATTTATTCATAGTATATATATTAACTTGGTATTGAAAAATACAAGTTGTAACAATTCAATACTGAATTTTTTCTGGCATATAATCCTTCCAGCATAACATGCAAAGGCATAGAAAGAAATTACTGAGATTAATATAATTTCATAAGATTAAGTTATAAGAATTTATATCATGTTCCATGATATGTATTTACATTTGATATAACTAATTCATGATGCATAATATGTGAATATCAAATAGATCAAAATAATTGTATTGAATTTTTTAGTTAAAACTATCTGAAAATAATTTTTCAAAGTGGAACTGGATGAGTTCTTGGTGTATGGAGAAGTGGGAATACTGGTGATCAAGTAAATTGAGCACTTTTCTTAATTTATTTCAATTTTATCTAGTATTACATAAAAGGATAAGTTAATATGAAATAAAAACTTATTATAGACAGTGGTAGCAATATCTACAATATCTAAGTATGTTGCGGCTTCTGATGCAGCTTAAGGAGTGGTTTAGAAATATCCAATTCTAATTTTTGTTTATACCAAAATAAATAGTTTTATAATTGTCATGAAAATATTTTACTATGGATTTAGTCAAGATGTCAATATTTTGACATGGGAAAAATTGGTGGATACTAAGTTATATCACTACGTGGGTGATTTTATCAAGATAGTAATGTTACAGTAAATAGATTTTCCAAAAAGACATATGGATTTTTTCCAACCCCATCCATGGAAATGTGATAGGCCTGGTAGTTATATCCATACTCAGCAGAAACATGTTTTTACATGTGAGAACTAACCGAAAATTAATAGTTGGATCTAGTAAAAGTGGGAGTTTTTTGGATTTGGTACCCTAGAACCAACTAATTTCATACTTAATATTACATGTATATTCAAAATGTGAAAATTAATCTAAATATATTATCACATATTGACTGTTCTTCTGTATAAAATTGGTGTGATGATGTCTTATAGTATATGTCACATTGAAAAGGGCATAATAGTTCCCCACTATGATGAGAACCTTGAAATTCTATTATGGTATTTATAAAACAAGTTCTATAGTTGGATAAAATACTATGAAAGGGAATTTAGTACATAGATTTTCAAGTACAAGAACTCATAAGAGGATGAGTCTTATTCTCATGAAGTTCATACTTTGTAATCTCAAAGATGGGAGATTATGGGAACAAACCTACCAATAGGAATTCCACATGTTTTGGTGTCATTGGATATTACTATCTATGAGCATGTGTAATGGTATTTAGACTTTAGGATTATCATTAATTCATATCATGACTTGTGCACTTAGATTTACTGACAAAAACCATCATGCCATATGTTTTTTGGAAGTAGGGTACGTTGGATGCGTCACGAATGACATGTTATTAATGGATAAGCTGAGGAATGATTTTTCCCTTATATCTTTATGTAAGTTGATATCTTATCCCTTTGAAATATAAATGTCTCATAAATTCCATGACCATGTTGTAATGATGTTTATTTCAGATATTCAAAGAAAGGAATATCAAGATTATAGTTTAATTATACGGATTTTAAACCTTCTTGATGAGATATTGAGACAAATAGATTATATTATGTGATAAGCATTCATATGTGGTTGTCGATGTTGTGACATTAAGTTCTTTCTATCGGGTGCCTTGACCCATTTCTAGACAATAATCTTGGACTTTAGGAAAGCCTACCTAATGTCAATGAGAAATAATCCTAGAGGGTCATACACTTAGTGTTTCTACTAATCTTGATTAAATTTTATTTGGATTGAATTATTGGAATAAATGCTAATATCATGACTGGGGAATAATTTTATTCAAGTTTTATTGATTGTTAATATTCACAAGGTAATAAATAATTATTTTTTATTAATAAATAATTTATTTGATTACATGAATATATATAATAAATATTCATTCGCAGGATTTTGAATAAAGTATTTATTTTATTTATTAAATATTTAATAAATATTTATTTGTTATATCGTGAATAAAATATTTATTTAAGTTAATAAAATATTTATTATGTTATTCAATAAATTTTGAGGAGTTTGAGTGGACAAAGATCATGTCCGGTGATGAACATTAATTTACAAGCCAATAAAATAATATTTATCAATGCACAAGTTAGCGTGCACCAAAAAATAATATTATTATTATTATATGGAATGGTTTTTGTTAAAAGATTATAATATTATTTAAGGTTTGGTATAAAAATTAAATAATATTTTAACATAAACCCTAGATCTATAAATAAATGGTTATGTCTATTGTGTAGGGTTAATAAAAAATTGAGAATAGAGAATCGTTTCACCCAATAGACATCTCTCTCTCTCTCGAATTCCTCCTATCTTCCTCTCAAGAAATAAAAGAACTCCTTCAATCCTAAAGGGTCTTATAGCTATCAAAATGAACAATTAAAGACAATTGACTCACCGCACTATCACCCAAAAATTAATTTGCGTTTCTCAAAGATCAAAGGAGCATTTGTGTATCACCGCTAGATGGATTCTACACTTGAATCCTTATAGTGCAATGAAGATATTATGAAAGGGTTTTCAAAAAATCAACAATGTAATCATAGAAAGGATCTAATGACAAGGTAGTCATTTCTTCATATATAAATAAATTAATTATAAATTTAACATGAAATATCCTCTTTTGGGGTTTCGGGAAACTCTAAATTATAAGAAATTTTAATTTAATTCCCACCAAAGGTGCTTACACTGCACCTATAACCTTCATTTATGAAGACATAAAACATAACAAAAACGCAAAACCATATTTTTACTATTCAATAAAGAATAAGTTATTTTATAAAATTCTCAAAATTTCACCATAACCTAATTTTGGTGTGTTTATTTAAAAAATAATATTCATTTTATCAAAATAATTTTTTAAAATTTTAAATAAAAATCCTTATTTAATGAAAAATAATAGTTTTTATAGCATATTCAACTTTACGGCCTTTATAAAAATAACCCATGACATTATAAAATTATATTATCATTTATATTTAAATAAATAGTATTTTGTAAGACTATTTCATGAAAATAACTATTATTTAGAATACCCGAATTTATCATAAAAGTGTATAAATTTTCTAAAAAATAATTATGTTTTATTTGTATTCAAAAATATATTTATCATATTCATCTTATATTCATGTGTATTTTATTAAATAAAATAATAATAATATTGGGATTTAGGAAATCACCATTTCATTTCTATAAGAAAAATTACACTTTTATGATATTATGGTCCAGATACCTAATCGCTTAATACACTAGAATATGCCCTAAGGGTAAGTTGTGAGATGGTGGTACTTTCATGGGGTGGCTTAGCTACCATTGACCTAGTGATGGTATCCACTAACTTGAACTTCTCTTGTAGTAAATTCTGCATAAGACTTACTTTTTGAAGATTTGATTGGGCTTAGTCAAGGGAGAACCCTAGTGACACTACCTCCCTTACAAGTTCTAATAAATTTGCTTTAAAAGACATGATCTTACTAGTTGAGGCCATCATTTCTCCCTTCTACATAAATTATATTTTACCATTACCCTTTATATACACTAATTCTAATAGTGACATTATTACCAATGATCATAATGCCTAATAGTCATATTGACCAATAGTCATATTGACCAACTATAATATTGACCAACAACCATATTGACCAATGACTATATTGACCAATGACCATATTGACCAATGACTATATTGACCAACAATCATATTGACCAACAGTCATATTGAACAATTTTCATATTGGCCAACTATAATATTGACCAACAGTTAGGTAATGGTTTGATCCTAATGGTCAATTTTCCCTTTATTCCCAAAATATACTCCATCATTCTCATACTTCAAAATTAAATACATCACTTATAGAGTTTCTACACTTCCCTTGATAATTTATATAATACTCTTAATTCTTCACTTTATTTTTACTATTTTTATAGTAGGAGCGATCTTCATTAGAGAATTCAAGCCTATAGAGTTTACATTATTGTGTGTATTATTATTTTTTTATATCCCTATATTTTTATAGATATTATAGTTAATATTAATTCATGATATGTAATTTTCTTATGAAATGAAATGGTCTTCCTATGTGCTTCTATTGTAAAACATAATAAAATAGTCATTGTGAAACATGAGTTCTTTTATTAAGGAAAATTT
Organism: Viscum album; assembly: GCA_963277665.1. Lineage (NCBI taxonomy): Eukaryota > Viridiplantae > Streptophyta > Magnoliopsida > Santalales > Viscaceae > Viscum > Viscum album. The sequence goes on along the minus strand of OY728161.1, from coordinate 339,509,717 downwards.
TGGGTCGTTACATTCTCCCACCCCCCTAATAAATTTTAGCCTTTAAATTTTTGTCCTACCTTAAAAAATGGGGGTATTTTCCATCATCGCTTCTTTAGGATCCCAATTTGCTTCTTTAAACTTGTGATTTCTCCAAAATACTTTCATGATTTGGGTTATCTTGTTCCCCAACAATTGTTCCCTTGCATTAAGAATATGGATTAGTTATTATTCATATAATAGGTAAGGTTCCAATCCCATACCATTTATTTCTAGTATATGTGTTGGTTCTGATATATACTTTCTTAACAGGGACATGTAGAAGATGTTTTGAACATTAGAAAGATTTACAGGTAGTTCTAATTGATAGGCAATTGATCCAACACACTCTAGAATCTCAAATGGTCCAATGTACCTTGGAATCAATTTACCCTTCTTTATTAATCCCATGATCCCTTTTTATGGTGATATTTTTAGGAATACATGATCCTTGACATGAAATTATAATTCCTTCATTTTATTTCCAACATAACTCTTTTTTCAACTCTGATAAACATTTATATGTCTTTGGATCACTTGTATCTTATACGTAGTGCCTTTTTCAATGTCTGGTTCTAACAATTTTCCTTCTCTAACTTAATCCTATAATATTAGAGTTCTATACCTCTTCTTATAGAGTGATTCATATGGATCTATTTGAATACTTGAGCGAAAATCATTGTTATAAGATAATTCAAAAAGTGGATGATTTTGATCCAAAATCCCTTGAAAATCAAGTGAGCTATCCCATAACATTTATTTAAATGTTTTAATAGTCCTCTTATACTACCCATAAATTTGAGTATGATAGGTTTTTATAAGGTTTACTTTGGTATTTATAGAATTTTAAAGGCTCCTCCAGAACTAAGAAGTAAATCTTAGATCACAACCTAAAAAAATTGATATCGGTGCCTCATAAAGTCTCACCACATCCTGAATATATAGGAAATCAAGGATATAAAGGGATAAATCATCTTTTATAGAGATAAAATGAGTAGATTTTTTTAATCTATTAATAATTAACCATATGGAATTATTTCCCTTGAATTTATCAGGAAGGATAGTAAAAAATTCTATAGTGATGTTGTCTTACTTTAATACAGTTATGGGAAGTGGTTTCAGTACTCCTTTGGGTAGTTTTCGCTCATCCTTTACTTACTAAAATAACAAAAATATTACAATATAATAAAAAATATACCTTTCCATGTTATCCCACTAATAATGATCTCATGGATCTCAATGCACTTTGGTGCTACTAGGATGTATAGAGAATACAGAGTTGTTAGCTATATCCATAATCTCTTTCTTTAATTCCATACTACATGGGATACATAGCCTTGTATCGAAGCTCAATACTTCTTATTGATCAATATTGAACTTAGGAAACTTCCCATTTTTCATATCTTCTATTTTATTTGTTAACTTGGGATCATTTCTTTATGCTTTCTTGATATTCTCTAGTAATGATGGTTGGGAAATCATTTGTTCTAAGATTGATGATGTCCCTTCCCTTATGAATTCCATGTATATATTTACCAGGTCCTTAATAAATTGGTCTCCTTCAATCCTCATCATTTTAATAACTCTATGATCTTTCCTACTCAATGAATTAAAGGATTTTTTTTCTTTCCAAAAGTGATAATTGCATAATGTGTCCACTCCTATACATCCTTTTTCTTTGATGGTCCGCTGAGATTCCTTCACTAGTCATAATATCATCAATAAATACCTTTACAAATTTATCAATATAGTTCCTAAAGACTCTATTCATCACATCTATAAATATGGTAGGAGTATTAGTCAATCCAAAGGTTATAACAATAAACTCATAATGCTCATATATTGTTCAAAATGAATTATTTGGGATATCTTCTTTCTTCATCCTTAGCTGATGATAGAGAAATCATAGGTCAATATTAGATGAGAATTGATCCCCATGAAGTTAATCTAATAAATCATCAATACTTGGAAGAGGGTGTTTTTTCTTCATTGTGATTCCGTTAAGTTAGATATAATCAATTCATTGTTTCATTGATCCATCCTTCTTATTTACAAAGATAACAGGTTCTCCCTGGGGAGATATACTTAGAAAATTAAAACCCTTATCCAAATGATATTTAAGTTTCTTATTTAATTACTTTAACTCCACATATGTCATTCTATATGGGGTATTTGACAATGTATTTTATCCAGGTATGAGTTCAATTGAGAACTCTATATCTATTTTGGGGGATCTCCAAGTAACTCTTCAAGAAACAAATAAATTTATTCCAAAACAATGGGAAAACATACTATAGTTATACTTTCTCTTTCTTCTCCTTCTTCTCTAATCATTTCCATAAAGAAGGAAATATGAGGTGGTTCCTGGAAAGACTCAAGCTGGGATATCTCTCTGTTGAAGATAATAATAGGTTTCAATTTCAAGAAAATTGAAATTTCCTTATGAATATCCTTTGTGATGTTTTTTTTACAATTTTTTTCATTTGTTGACAAATAATATTTTTTTAAAAGAATGTTTTTGTACATTAGTCAAAATATGTGTTGCTAAAAGTTTATAACATGTATTCTAAAAAGTTGTTGAGAATCTGAATGAAGAAATATGTTTTTAAAATTTGGATATCAGATGAACTGGATTGGTCCCAGTTCATTGGAATGAGTTTTTTTATGAAATTTAAAAGTTACTAAAGATCATATTTATAAAGTTTGATAATTTTTACTAAGTTGGAAGTTGGAAAAAATTTCAAAATAAGTCAGATGATTATTTTCTATTCTTTCAACTTACTAAAAATAATGAATAAGTAATGATATGAGTTGGAGTTAGAAGAATAAAATAGAAGTATAATTTTTTCATAGTTTCCAAAAATTAAATTTATCCAGAAATACCAAAAAAAAATTAAAATCAGACTGAGCTAAGGAAGAAAGTCTGATCGGACTAAGATGAGGAAGAAAGTTGAATTAGATTGAGATGAGGAAGAAAGTCTGATCAGAATGAGATGGGGAAGAAAGTTATATTAGATTGATCTGAGGAAGAAAGTAAGATTGTACTGAGCTGAGGAAGAAATTTAGTTTAGACTATGCTGAGGAAGAAAGTTAGATTATACTGAGATGAGGAAGAAAATCATATCAGACTAAGCTGAGGAAGAAATTCAATCAGATTGAATTGAAGAAGAAGTTCAATCAAACTGATCTAAGGAATAAATTCAAATAGGAATGAGCTATGAAATAATTTCAGATCAAACCAAGCTAAGGAAGAAATTCATATCATACTAATATGAGGAATAAATTAAATTAGACTATGCTGAGGAAGAATGGAATATCATAATGAGCTGAGAAAGAAATTCAAATCGGGTTGAGTATTTCTAACAAACTGGATTTTCTAGACAATAGTTTCTTTTTTTTTTAGGTTTTAATAAGATGTTCTGGATAATTCAAGAAGTTTCAAAAAGATACCATAAGAGATGAGAAGGTTTGAAGTAGTCAAATATAGATTTCAGATAGACATGAAATTTAGGTTTTTTAATTTGGGTGAGTAAGAAAAACATTTAAGTTTCCCAACTTCACCTATTATGGGTCTCCTATAAATATATTCACAATACATAAGTAATTTTCAGTTATTCACATGTGCAGAATGGTGGAAGTACTAAAGTGTTCATGTTAGAAGTGTTTTCTAGATAGAGATATCATTAGAATATCGAACTGAAGTTAGTTCAGATCATTGAACAGAGAAAATCAGACTGAGTAAGATCAAACTGAATTTGAGAAGAATTGTGACAGGTATTAATTGAGAGAAATTAAATTGGATCGGGTTCATTAGACTAAGGACTATCGAACTCAGGGTCATTGGACCCAGGGATTTTTTGTGGATCATATTTTACAATGTATTCATACTTTTGTAGTGGATAATTTTTTTGTAAACAAAAATTTATAAATTAAAAGGAGTCAGTATAATCATTCCTACCAGGAGATAGAAGGTGTCTAAATGGAGTTTACACAAGTTGTTTTCACTTCTTTATAATAGTGTATTTTCATAGAACCATGGGGGTGGCTATGGAAAGGATGTCGGTTCTCACAGTAATACTGAACCATGTAAATATCAATTTCTTCACTTGCTTTCCTAATTTTTTATGCATGGGTATTTACTAAAATATGATAAGGTAATGAGATTTAATAGGTTGTACGGGTTAAGTTTCTAAAATTTTGAAACTTATAAAAAGTTTACAACTAATTCACCCCCCTCAATTTTTATTCGATCCTTTTGAACTTAAATTGGTATCAGAGTAAGGTTTTATTATTGAACCCTTATCATGAATAATCTTAATTTTGTCAAAAGCATATGAATTCCAACATTTGGTGAAAAAAATTATTGTGGTTGGAAGAACAGTATCTCCAATATCTTGGCCAGTGTTACGAACCAAGCTGGGTCGTTATCCGAACCGGCACCCAAACTGATCTGTGGCATGGCCCAAAGGGTGTTCTCGATCCCCATGGGCTGGAAACAAGTACCCAGGTATCAAAAATAAAAACATGGGAATAATTTTACCCAGTTTACATACATGTAAACAACCAACAAGATAAATAAACCAAAACTGAAAACACACAACCAAACAGGGGATAACCAAATTCTAGATGTTAATTTTAAAATTTTGAACAAAACCCCAAGGATTACAACAAAAATGGAACTAAAACTCCATCCTAAACCTCCATGAAACATGAGAAGTAATGTCCTCAATCCACCACCACGATAACCTACGTGAGAAGACTGCTAGAAACCCAAACCATGATCACCGAACATCTTTCTTTTACCTGAGTAAAATAGAACAAGTCTACATACACCTGATGGTGTATGTAGGGTGTGATCCAAATCTCAATAGGATGCCACCCAAAAGAAGGATTCAATGCTATAAAATTTAAAGACAAACTAACATGCACATTTATTCAAAATCCTTGAAAACAATTTTTTTAAGAAAACATTTGAAGGAAAACCATTCTCATGGGAAACACTTTAAAAAGAAACCATTTCTTCAGAGAATCATTTTAAGAACAAAATTTTTAAAGGTAACATATCCTAAGGAAAATTTTATCAAAATAAACTTTCTTTGAAATGAAACACACTCGATGTCCACCGTATACTAACGAATGGAACCTCCTTACATTAGTCTTATGTCGTAAGAGAGATCCATGGGTAAATCTCTAGGGTTAATCTAACTCGAGTGGGACACTATAACATCATACCTCGGTGAAGGGTGGCATAGAAACCACAATCACAGCTTTCTCAGGCACGATCCACTAGGACCCAACCAAGACCAAAAGTCTAAACAAGATTACCAACATGGGACGGCCCAAACGGAATCCCCAACATTAGGGATAATCTAACACAAATTCACACCATAATAAATTCCACAAGACCCATGGTAGGTCTCCCCACCAAAAGAACGAACCATCTTGGCCAACTAGCACAGACCAACATGAAAAAACTCAACTCATATCAAATCTATACCGCAAGGGGTTCGATGAGAGAAACTCTAAACCAAAGAGAAACACTAAAAAATCCACTACTCCCATAGGACACTATCATACTTAGATAGGCCCGAACCAAAACCAAGATCTATTCAAAAGGTTTTCCATAAAAGGTCCATCAAAAGGAGAGTCACACCCGATGATACAAAACCATCAAGGATTTAAGAAAACAAGATGACTGCACCCCCTTATAACCAAGGAGTAACTCTTCCACCAAAGAGGTCACAACATAGAAATGAGGTCCCCATGCCTCTTTCCGCCAAAAGGGACCATTAAAAATGAAACAACTACACATGATTCTTAAACTGTCTCCATTTTCACACTGAAGATAGAAGTTAGACCAAGATCCCTTACACCCCTGGGGTTCCTGACCATGCGTCGACTTCACTCTGAGACTTATGGTTGGAGCTCTAATGTTTGGTGTATATCATGCCTTATAGTTAGGCATTGGATACCCCCAAATGAAACTATTCCTTATGGTTCCACGAACAACCACATTGTAATCTATAGAGCACCAACAAAACACAACACACCCTGAAATCCCACTTTTCCTCAACATGGAACTTCAACATGACAAGGACTGAGAAGATGCCCATGCATCATCCCTTTCACCTTGAATAAGAAACTTTATATGGAAGAACACACAGAAGACGCTTCCATCTTAAATATAGAAATTCATAATTCCATGAAATGAAGACATACTTATGTTAAAACAGAATTTACCAAAAGGTTTCACAATATCCACTCTTGAATTTGAATGAGAACATGACACTTCAAGACATCACTGATCATTTCCATTGAAACCTAAGGGGCCTTATAATAAAAGGGACTTTAAACTGAGTCCCTAAAAACTAGTGATTTTTACAAGCGGTCGTAATAGATTATCATGACCAAATTTTTCTCCCTAGTGGCCTAGCATGATCCCTTGATTAGAAGAACCAAATGAGAGATCCAAGACCCTTGTAAGACAAAGACCAGCACCAACAACCCCAGAACACTTCCACCTTCCCCCACTATAATTCCCCTCACCACTTATAGATAGAACCTTCAGGATTAAAGGTTTCAAAATTTACCTTCGACGACTCAAGAAGCTCAAGAAACCAAGGTCTCTTTAAAATTTACACATCCACTCTTCTACTGTGAGAGGATCCTCTTAACCAAAAAGAAGATATTTGGATTCAATTCTCTAAGAATAAGAATAAATTCATTACTTTGGTCAATTAGAGGGCCTACCAATGTTGAATCACCCATGGCCACACATCAAACAAGTATCGATTCTTTATGGGGTGCTCACTAGCCAATAAAAGAAATTAAGGATCCAAACAAAATAACCCACTGGAAAATACATTCCACAAATAGACTCTGAACACCCAAAGGGAACCACCACAATGGATTCTCAAAACACCTTTCAAAGGGAACCAATAACCATTATCCCAAAACCACTTACCAACAAAACGCAACTTAAAACATCATTTGTACAAGAAGAGTTTTCAAACTCAAAACACCTTGCATGTAATGTTCCCAAAACAAAATGAGACACACCATACAGCTATTAGTTTCCAAAATATCACATTTTCTCTTTAAAATCATTTTTAAAGGAAAAAAACTTTGTGTGTTTTACACTCACCAATAATATCCCATGAAGCCTCACACATAAATTTTCTCATTCCAAATTGTGCACCAATCCTCTTTTCACATATATCCTATGAATGTGGTCACTAATGAGAGTAACAATGGTCAAAACAAAACCCTTTCACATTTCAAAATGAAACATTCAACCAACACTTTAAACTCCTAGATTTAACTCCCATTTCAAAATTCAAAAAACTTTTCAATAATTCACTAACCACCTAATCAAATCCGTTTTCCAAATACCAATTCATACCATTAAAAACACCATTAATTAGTTTAGAAATTCCCATTTAAAATAGATTTCCAAAACCCACCTTAAAATAATGCATGATTTCCAAACAATTAATTTCAACAAACCACAAGTTTAGATTATGAAAATCCGATCCTGATAAACTCACAGCTATTCACTCAAGACCATTTTATAAAAATCCACCTTTCTAAATCTTAATTAAAAATAATTATAAAAACCCATTTTCCACCTTTTAAAAATCAAACCATTTCTACTTTAAAATATAGTTTTTTCCTCAATTCACGATCAAGGTTTTTCAAAATAATTTTCAGAACCCAAGGAGACACAAGATAATTCAAGAGGAAACTAATTATGATGAGTGACTCGTACATATGGTTGGTGGTCATATTCCAGTAACACCACCATCATGGAGATTGTTCTAGAACTATTTCCCCATATCCACATGGATTTCCAGGCCCTATGAGCTCACTGGGACCATTAGCCCAACACCCTTTTCATTTCCCAAATAATGGAAAACCCCAAGAACCAAATGAACCAAACAAAACCCAACTTCCCCTAGTGACTTGAGTCCTATCATGAGGTGCGCTAGTCAGGCACCTTACTCATAATCAGAACATCTAGTCCTGAAAACCCTAGCTCTGATCCACCTATACTCTTTCCCAAGGAACATGACCCAAAAGAGTGTAACCTTCTCTGATGTAATTTTATCATGAACCAAGCTGGGTTGTCATCCGAATCGGCACCCAACCCAATCTGCGGCACGGACCGAAGGGTGTTCTCAATCCTCATGGGCTGGAAAAAAGTTCTCGAGCATCAAAAATAAAAACATGGGAATGATTTTACCCCATTTACATACACATAAAAATCCAATAAGATAAATAAACCAAAACTGAAAGCACACAACCAAATAGGGGATAACTAAATTATATATTTGAAGTTTACAACTTTGAACAAAACAACCAAATGATTACAATAAAAATAGAACCAAAATTCCATCCCAAACCTCTATGAAACATGAGGTGAAATGTTCTTAAGCCACCTATACCAAAACCCACATGAGAAGACCACTAGCAAATTGAACCATGATCACTAAACATCATTCCTTTACCTAAGTAAAATAGAACAAGTCTATATACACCCAATGGTGTATGTAGGGTGTGAGAAAAATCCCAGTAGGATGTCACCCAAAAGAAGGATTCAATGATATAACATTTAAAGACAAAATAACATGCACATTTATGAAAAATCCTTGAAAACAATTTTTTTTAAAAGAAAAAATTTGAAGGAAAACCATGCTCAAGGGAAATACTTTAAAAAGAAACCATTTCCTCAGGGAAGAATTTTAAGAACACTGCTATTAAAGGTAACATATCATAATGAAAATTATATCAAAATAAACTTTCTTTAAAATGAAACACATTCAAGGTCCACCGTATGCCGATGGATGTCACCTCCTCTCATTAGTATCATGTCACAAGAGATCACCATGGGTAAATTCCTAGGGTTAATCTAGCTTGAGTGGGACACTATAACATCATACCTTGGTAAAGGGTGTCATAGAAACCACAATCACAACTTTCTCATGCACAATCCACTAGGAGGGGACACCCCAATAGCCTGGTGGTCTCCCACCATCATCATAGTTCGGTTAGTGTTGTAAGTGTCAATCCTTCTAGAAGAAATTGGGATGAACCACTTCCAAATCATCTAGCGTACTAGAAATAGTAATCCTACCTAGATACTCAGGATTCCCTTGTACTCAATCCTATTTCACATATTACACGAATTATCACATTCTAAAAACATTACCAAGCATCCCACCTATTTTCAAAAACAAACCACTTTTCATTTCACACACACCAAAACCATTTAAAACTACTATTTTACACCACTTAAGTAATTCAAGGAACCACTTTTTAAAACATTAAAAGAAAAGAAAATGTTTAGTTCAACCATTTCCATGGGCCAAGCCCCCTTCTCAAATCCAAACACACAAACAAACTTCATGTTAATCAAGATTCCCAACATTTAAACAATTCTCAAGGAAAACTAAAAGTGCCCAACAAGGGAGCCATCATTCCATATAAAACCCTTTTTTTTGAAATCCCTATTTAAAACCCACCCGCACCATAGGTTCCTTTGAAAACACATTTTTTATACCTCAATCAATTGATTGAACACTTATAAGAATTCCCCCAATAATAAACATATAAAAACAAGACTACTTCCTTTAGAAAATCCACTTTCATCATATATACATGCCAAAGAATTTCCAAAAAATATTTCACACCACACCATTTGACTATAGAACATGTATAAATACACGAAAAATCATATTAAAGACATATATAAATGTTAATGCATGGAACCACCTACCACTTGAGAAGAAACATCTAAAACATGATGTGAAACCTCATCTGCACAACCAAAAAACCCTATAAAGGAAATATCAAACCAATAACATCAATATCAAACCCTATTAAACAATAAAAAACCCTAAATATACCAACCTACCCACTAGAAAATAGAAACCCCAAGAAGGGAGAATAGAAAACCTAGAAAAGAGAAGAAAAACAAGAGAGGAGAGAGTTACAAGAATATCCCTTGAATAATCCAAGCCAAAATCTCCTAAAATGGAGGTCAAAGGGATCCATGATAGGGGGAGGAGGAATCTAGGTTTGAGGATCTTGAATGGGGGAGAGAAATGGGTGTTTAGAGTTTAAAATTGAGGAGATAGAAAAAAACCCCTGATTTTTAATGACATGGACAGGCTGCATGGTTAGTCCATATGGTTTTTCAAACTGTGCAGTGATCGTTCACCCATATCTTCCGAGGAGGTCACCTACCACATGGTTAGTTCTCACGGTTTGACTTACCGTATGTAATCCATCTGGTAGCTTCTGGTTGATACCCCTACCTACCACACGATTCCTAAGCTGAGGTGTATTGATATGCACTGGCCGTGTGGTAACTATTTTCACGAACTACAACCTATTGCATGGTTACCTGGTCAGGGTTTATGGTTTTTACTAACCATGTGGCACACTTTTTCCGCCCAAAAATTACATTTTTCTCTAAAAACTCAAAGAAAATGTGAGGGGAAAATCTATACCATGGATAAAAGGAAATAATACCCAAAAAATTCAAACCATATATACCTGGTTCCCATGAAAATAATCGAGAACCAAACCCAAACAAAAACAAAGTGTGAATTAAAAAACCCAGGTGTGACAGCCTGGAAGTTGTTGATGCTTCTATAATTGGTTTTCCACCTATTGATAAAGATTATCCTATGAAGTTTTCTAATAATGGAAATATTAAAGTTTATGGAAAGTCCCTAAATTCTATCCTTATGTCTCTATTAGAAAATTTTTATATTAAGGTGATGGTTCTCAAAACTTCAAAGAGTATGTGGGATAAGGTGGAAAGTATTTTTTAAGGGAATACTAAAGTGAAGGAAGAAAAGATGCACATTTGACATTGTAATTTTGAATACATAATAATGAGAGATGAAGAAACTATTGATGAATACTTCACCAAAGTAAACTAAGTTGTTTACAATATCATAGGTTTCAGATACATCTTGAAAGATTCTATAATTGTGAAGAAACTCATGAGAAATTTTCCGAACATGTTTGATTCTAAAATTTTGGATTTAGAATATAAAGATGATTTATCTCTTGATGAACTGTATAACTTTATTGTTTATTATGAAATGATAAAATATCTAGTGTTCAAAAAGAATATGACAAATTAAATGGATTTTTAATCTATGATAAAGTTAAAAATTCAATTTGTTGAATATATATATCCTTGTGATTCTGAAGATAAAGAGGATATTGAATCGAATGATAAAATTGTGTCTTCATTTCCAATAATTATAGAATAAAAATAGGAAAGTATGGCTGAAAACTTTCTCTCAAATGTTTTGAGTGTGGTGGAATTGGGAACTTTTCTATGAATTTCCCTAAGAAGAAATTTTGAGAATATTGAGATGATTCTGATGAAAAATCTCAATGGAAGAAGTGGAACAAAAGTTATAAAGAAGAAAATTCATCCAAAAAATATAATAAAAAGTTTATTAGGAACAAGATAAGTATGTTGAGTAATAAAGATAAATCAAAATATAAGAAAACAATTCTTTAAAAGATTAAATTTTAGAAAATTTATTTCAAAATCTGATAAAAAAATGACTCCTCAAATAGTGAAGAAGCAGGAGGTAAATAATATTATAGAGAGTATCATCTCAAAACATAACTTATGGCATGTCTTTAGAAAAATAAATCTCTCAAGAAATAAATTATAATGATAAAGATAGTGGAAAATATTTTGAAGGTGAAAAATATGTTTTTAAGCAAGAATAATAATACATCCAGGATATCTTAAGTTAAAAACATAGAATTGTTGAATAGGGAAAGATGGTTGAAGATCTCAGTAAGAAGTGGGAAGATAAGGAAGATTAAGTTAAAAAATCTTAATAAAAAATTCTTGAGGATTAAATTAATTTAATAAATATGAATGAAAACTTCAAAAAAGCTTCTAAAGTAAAAGTTTGTACCTCTAAAGTATCTTAGAAATCTCAAATCAAGAATCAGGTGAAATCCTCACCCACCAAAAATAATGTTTCATCTGATTTTTCTAACATTTCAGGTGAAAATAAAAGTGTTAGGAAATAATGGGTTGAGAAGGGATGTGAGAAAACTATCACATCTATAAAATTTGAAAACTACCTAAGTAGGAAAGATGATCTATGTCCAAATTATGTTAGAGTAGAAAGAAGTTATCAACCTCAACAAAGTTTCTACATAGAAAGATATTACTTCAATAGAAAATCAAGATTTGATAGTTTTTTTGGTGTTGTGGAATATATTGGAATATGGAATATAATTTTTGACATAATTTTTCACTTCAAAAAATAAGGTTTGGATAAGGTGGAAGTAATAGTGGAATAAAAATGATTAATTTTCCTAAAACTCAGCAAGTTGGAAAAGTAAAAAACTCAAGATTTTAGAAAACTTACAATGGAAAAAGTGAATATTTATAATAAGTATGTGTAATATGTGACTAGGATAATCATCATGCGAAAAAAAATGTATGATACTTCTTCTGGAATAAGTTTCTTATAATATAAAAGAAAATAAATCTTGAAAGAAGAAATTTGAGGAAATAGATTTTATTTTTTAGATAGCTTTGAAAGCAAGTAAAAAAGAACAAACCATGGATAATTGATAGTGGTTATTCATCACATGTGATGGGTGATTTAAATTTTTTGAAAGATATTGAAAATTGTGATGGAGAATCTGTTACCTTTTGGAATGATAGTTCCTTAAAAATCAAATGAATTGGAAAAGATGATATTGAATCAAGGAGGTTGAAATTTAAGGAATTTCAATTTTTTGATGGGATAAAACATAACATACTTAGTTTAAGTAAACTTTGTGATGATATAAAATAAGTTATTTTTAGAAAAGATTCTTGTATCATCAAAAATATGGAAGATGGAAAAAAATTTATAAGAGGAGAAAGAACTAGTGGAAATCACTTTCAAATATGAGAACTTTAAAATTATTTTTACTTGAGTGATGAATATAAAAACAAGATGTGGCACTGGAGACTTGGGCATCTTGGATATAAAAATATATACAAAATTTATAAAGTTGATGTTGTATAAAATTTTCCAAAATTGAAAAGAAGAGAATAAGATGTTTGTGTAACTTTTCAAAAAGGGAAAATGACTAATAAAAGTCATAAGAAAGTTGAGATTCAATCTATCAAACCTCTTGAACTTATTCATTCTGATTTATGTGGGCTTATGGGACATCAATCAAAAAAATGATATTTTTACTTTATCAATTTCATTGATGGTTTCACTTGGATGACCAACATCATATTTATGAAGCATAAGTCAGAGGTAGTATAAATTTTCAGAGTTTTTAGAAGAGAAGTTGAGATATAAATGGGGGTTTATATAAAGAATTTAAGAATGGATAATAGAATATAATTTACATTCAATACATTGAATCTTATCTAAGAAATCATGGAATCAAAAATCAGTATAATGATCTATACACCCCACAAAAAATGGAGTAGCGAAAAGGAAGAATATAAGTTTGGTGGATATGGGAAGAAACAGGTTTATAAAATACAAACTTTCAAAGTTATATTGGAGAGAATCTATTAATACCATTGTACATGTACCAAATAGATGTTTGTTGAGTCAGTAATCCAACATAACTTCCTATGAAATGTGTTTTAACAAAAAAAACTTTCATTTAAATAATTCAAGGTTTTTGGAAGTTCGTTTTTACTAAAAATAAAAAATTAGGATCTTGGAAATTTTTGATGAGAAAGATGAAGAAGGAATTTTCATGGGATATTCACCCAATGGAATAATTTATAAATGTTGGAACAAAAATTTACAAAATTTTATGGATTCATATGATGTGAAAGTTTTTGAAACTCAAAATTCATTAACAAAAGTTTTTGAGAAGGTTGAGGAAGACAAACTGAATATTTATAATGAAAGTGAATGTGATTAAAAACAAACTATTAAAAATTCAAAATAATTGTGTGATGTAGAAATTGAATCTAAAATAGAAAATTTAAAATTTCCTAATTTACATAAACATGTTGAAACTGAAAATATTCTTTGGAATCAGAAAGCTACAGTTCATACTAGAATAAATTTGATATTGGAAAACCAAACTTCACACATCTCAAAAGTTAAACTAGAATCAATTTCAAAAGCTATTAAACATAAATAATGGGTAAATGCTATGGATTAAGAGTTGGATTATATTAATAAAAAAACACTTGGGAACTTGTTCCACATCCAACAAATAAAAATTTTATCAGAACGAAGTGGGTTTATAAAAACAAGATGAATGAATAGAAATAAGTTTCAAGAAATAAATAAATAATTTTTTAAAAATGATATATATAGGTGGAAGTTGTGCATTTTGAAGAAAAAATTTCTTGATTTTCTATATTAGAAACTTTTATAATGTTTCTAACAATGTTTTTACATTATAATTACAAATTTTATCATATAGATGTAAATTCATCTTTTCTAAATGGTGAAATTGAAGAAGTTTGAATTGAGCAACCTAGTGGGATTCTACTTGATGAAGATGAAAGAAAGGTTTGTATATTGAATAAATACCTGTATGGGTTGAAATAATCTCCATATATGTGCTATTATAAAACTTTAAAATTGTTTGATAATGTTAAAAAAATTAAAAGGAAATGTTGATAGAAACTTGTATGTGAAAGAAGTTAACTCTAGAACCATAATTGTAATTGTCTATGTGTATGATATGATTTTTATTGGGGATATAGAAATAGTTTGTAAAGAATTTTATGAGGAAACTAAGAATAATTTTGATATGTGAATATTGGTAGAATTAACATTCTTACTTGGATTACAAGTTCAACAAAAAGTAAAATATGTTCTTCTATCTCAAGAAAAGTATGTTAGGGAATTGTTAAAGAACTCTGGTATAGAAAAATATAAAGAAGTTTTGACTCCTATTTCAGTGATCAAAAATTTGAGTAAAGATGAAATTGGAAAATGTGTGAATTAGAAATATTTTTGGAAGCTAATAGTAATTTTTCTTTATCTCATAGCCTCAAGACCTAATATTGCTTATGTTGTGACTTTGTGTGCCATATATCAAAGTGATCTGAAATAATATCATATGTTGGAAGAAAATATAATTTTAATATATTATAAAGGAACAAATTCACATCAGCTATTATAAAAACAATTTGTGATATGAACTTTCATGGTTATACAAATCTTAATTAAGATGTAGATTGAAATGATAGAAAATCAACTTTTGGAGGATCATTTTTCTTCGTATAATGTTGTGTGAGATGAAATTGTAAAAAATAGAGTTCAATAAATTTGAGCACATCAAAATCAGAATATATTGTAGCTACCTAGGCATGAAATCAAATATTTTGGATGAAGGTTCAATTCTATGATTTGAATGTTTATGTTTTCAAACCATTGAATATAATTTGTGATAATCAAAGTACAATTGATCTTTCTCGAAATCTTGTGCAATATTCAAGATCAAAATATATTTATATCAAGTTTAAATTTAAAAAATTAAAGTTTATTGGTGGATAATTTTTGCTGGAATACGTTTCTATGAAATATCAAATTATTTGTATCTTCAAAAAAGAAATGTAAAAAGAGATATTTGTGGAATTGAGGCTTAAAATTCATGTTCAAACTCCACCAAAATATTTCTAAACATATTAAGGAAGACCCACAATATGATTTGGATTATGTTAAAAAAGAGGGAGAATATATACAACTTTATCCTCTAATAGAAATAAAATCACTTTTATTCTTAAATGAATCTGAAGTTGTGGTTATCATAAAATGGGGGAGAGAAAAAGAAAAGTGATAGGAAAAGATATAAGTGATGGGGAGTTTATCTTAAAATGGACACAAAATTTTCTTATCACTGAGGGGTGAAATTTCATTAAAAAAATTACTTTATCTAGTAATGTAGTTTCAAGACACCCCCTTTTGAGAAAATCTATGTTTTGGTAAAAGTTAAAAATATGAGTTGTGAAAAATTATGAGTGATTGAAAAATGGTGAGTTGAAAAAGTTTTTAACAAAGGTTTTTAACAAATCTAAAGGGGAATATTAAACATCCTTTATGATGTTTTTGTTTTTATAATGTTTTTTATTTATTGAAAACTAATCTTTTTGTAAAATAATTTTTTGTACATCAGGTGAAATATGTGTTGATGAAAGTTTATAACATATTTTCTAAAAAAAATTATGAGAAATTTAATGAAGAAACATTTTTTAAAAAGTTGGTGATCAGATGAACTAGATTAGTCCCAGTTCATTGGATTGAGTTTTTGCATGAAATTCATAAGTTACTGAAAATCAAATTTAGAAATTTTTCTAATTTTTTATGAGTCCATAAGTTAGAAAAGTTGGTTTGAAATTTGTTGATGGGAAGTTAGAGAACATTTAAAAACAAGTCAGATGATTATTTTTTCTTCTTTCAAGTTCATAAAAATGATGAAGAAGTCATGATATGAGCTAGAGTTAGAAGAAGAAAAGTGAAGTATACTTTTTCAAAGTTTCCAAAAAATGAAGTTATCCAAAAGCACTAGAAGAAAGTAAAATATGACTAAGATGAGGAATAAATTCAGATTACACTGAGCTGAGGAATAAATTCAGATCGGACTGAGATGATAGAGAATGTCAGATTAGACTGATCTAAGGAAGAAAGTCAGATTTGACTAAGCTAATGAAGAAAGTCAGATCAGACTGAGCTGTGGAAGAAAGACATATTGGTCTGAGCTAAGGAAGAAAGTCAGATTTGATAGATCTAAGGAAGAAATTCAGATTGAACTGAGCTGAGGAAGAAAGTTAGATCAGACTGATCTAAGGATGAAAGTTGATTATATTGAGCTAAAGAATAAAGTTATTCAGATTGAGCTCAGGAAGAAATTCAAATTAAACTAATATGAGGAAGAAATTAATATTGAAATGAGATTAGGAAGAAAGTCAGATCAAACTAAGCTAAGAAAGAAAGTCATATCAAACTAAGCTGAGGAAGAAATTCAATCAGACTGAGTTGAGTAATAGAGGCAGATCAGACTGAGATGAGGAAGAAAGTCAAATTAGACTAATTATTTCTAATGAAATAAGTTTTACAAACAATTGTTTCTAATATTTTATTTTGGTTTCAATAAAATGTTATGGATAATTAAAGAAATTCTGAGAAGATACGATAAGAAATGAGAAGGTTTTAAGTGGTCAAATATAGAGTTCAAATGGACATGAAATCCCAATTTTTATAATTTGGGTGAGCAGGAAAAACATTTCAGTTTCCTAACTTTAACTATTATAGGTTTCCTATAAATAGATGAACATTAAATATATACTTTTCAGTTGTTCACATGTTCTAAAAAGTGTAAGTGCTATAGAGTTCATGTTAAAAGTGTTTTTTAGACAGATATCTCATCAGAAGATTGAACTGAAGTTAGTTCAGATTACCTGACTGAGAAAATTGGACTGAAGAAGATCATACTGAGTTTAAGTAGAATTATGATAGGTACTAATTGAGATAAAGTAGATCAGACTAAGTCAATTGTACTAGGTTCATTGGACTAAGGACCATCGGACTCAGGGTTATTAGACCCAAGGATTTTTTTGTGGAGCAGATTGAACAAAGTATTTATACTTTTGTTCTGGATTTTTTTTAAGAAAAAATTTATAAATATATGGTAGTAAATATAATAGTTTATATTGGGAGAAAGAAGGTGTATAATGGTAATTCACACAATTTTTACTCACTTATTTGTAATATTTAATTTATATAGACCCACGAGAGTGGCTATGGACAAGATGTAGGTTCTCACACTAAGGTCAAACCTTGTAAATCTCATGTGATTTACTTGATTTATTACTTTTTCATGAATGGTTATTTATTAAAAGATGATAAGGTAATGAACTTTAACTAGTTTCAAGGGTTAGGTTTCTAAAAGTTTGAAACTTATAAAATGTTTACAATTAATTAACCCCCCCTCTCAATTTTTATTTGATTATTTGGATATTTACCTTAATTCTATAGTTGATCTTGGAATTATACTTTGAAAACCAATCCATTCCAAGTATTATGTAAAATTCCACCATTGGAATGACCATAAATTTTAAGGAGAGATTATACTCACTATAGATAATAGGGGAATACCTGTATATATTTGATGCTTGAATAGTTCCTCTGAGAGTTTTAACCAATAACTTTACCACTAGTAGTTTAGGGTTTAACTTTATGTTCTTTGAAAACTTGAATGAAATAAAATAATACATAGAACCATAACCAAACAATGTACTTTATATCTTTGAGTTTATAATGAGTGTACCTACGACAACATCATTTGGAGCCTCAACTTTATCCATCATAATTGAAAAATAATGGCCTTGATCTCTCGGGCCCTACTGGGGTTGATGGTGGTTTTCCTTCATTTTCTTTTAATTTGTAAATTGATTAGTGAAATTTTCATGATCCCCATACTTGAATCATTACAAGGTAGGTTGTTTGTGTACCATCTTCCCTTTTTCATTGGTATTCAGATGTTGAGGCTTTACATATCTATAATAGTTTCAAGATATATTTCCATCTATTCCAAACTTGTATCATTATCTATTTCCTTATATATAATTCCTTGAATACTTCCTCCCACAATTATTACACCTAGGTAGTATTTGTTTCTTTCCTTCTCTTCCATGCTTGAAATTATTTTTGAAATTTAGCTCTATCCTCTTGTTCTTATAATTTAGTCCATGAGACCATTGCGTATCTCCAAACTCCATTTATACTTTGAGGCTACACCATACTATTTCCTTATAAATCCTGAAGTCTTTAATTTATAGATCTTTATATAGATTCAATCTCATCCCACCAAAGAACTAATCAATCTTCCTATCAAAATCAATGAAAAATATTGAATTGTATCATGCAAGGATTTTAAATTTCATCTCATAAATATCCACTGATTCGGTTTCCTTTTACTTCAACTCAAGGAATTATATCTCCATCTTGGTTCAGAGGGTGTGATGAAAATACTTTCAAAAAAAGACTTTTTTAAGCCTTCCCACTCTATGGCTTCAACTTCATGCTTTGAATTTGTGTTCTTGATCATTTTCTACTACTGGTCAACTTCTCCCTCTAAGTGATAAACCACCAAAGTAACTTTATCCTACTCAAAATAATAGAGAATAAAAAATATATTTTCTATAGTATTGATCCATTGTTCTTCGATCAGTGGATTATTGGTTCCACCAAAAACTAGTGGTTATTGACACGAGAAGGATTCAACTAATATTTGTTCCTTCCTTGGTGAAGTCAAATACTCCACATAGTTTAGGTTGTTATTCATAACCTTAGATAACTTATTCAAAATCATTATAAAGTTTTCAACTCCTCCCACCGATATTGGGAAGGTCATCATCATATTATATGTTGCGTCTGCTATTTACATGAATCCTTCAATTTCATAACATTTTTCAAGAATAAGAAAACTTATGTAAGAAATTTTTTACTATTGAAAATATTATAATAATTATTATCAAGGAAAGATTAATCCTAAAATTTTCTAATAACATGATTCTATGAAGATATACTTGAATCTTAAAAAATATATTATCTATATATCTGTCATAATGGTTTGTAAAATTCATGTGATTAACCACCCGAGACTGTCAAACTAAGTGTACAACAATACATATTTGACATAAACCAGGTGAAGATTGAGTTAATACTCAATCTTCCCTTTTCAGGGTTATTACCCATAGGTATAATTATGCTAGATCCATATACACTTGTAGTATCTAGATAGGGATTTCATTGCTTGAAAACCATTCACTTTATACTTCACCAAAATCTAAAGTTTTTTCCTATATTTATAATTATTCCTAGGGTTATTACTAATGTTTTCTAGTGATAATTTCCACAAATAAATAAACCTTTCATTTGATTCTAACTATGATGACTTTACTTTTTAATACATAATTTTTATCATATTTTCTTAACAAAATATTACATTAATAACATAAAATTACTTTTGAGGTTTAGTGTCTTGGAAACTAGGTACATAATATATGGAGTACATAAGGAAGACATAAACTTAAACTTTATTTAATCCTCTTGAAATACTCCTTTATTATTCAATCCCAGTTCACCTCACTATAAGTGATTTCCTAGGGACATACATTAATAGAAAAGGGTGAACATAAATCCTAGTAAGGGATAAACAAAGAAAACGAAACATGATCAATAAACATGGATATAACATGAGGTATAATATGAAATAATAATCACATCTATGTGATTCATAGCATTTAAATGTGGTTATAACATAAAAATGATACACTCATAATCATATCACCAATGTTTATCACCAAGGTGTCATAAAACATATTACCATGGTTATTCACTATGGTATCATAAACATGTCATTTATAAAGATTAATTATTTACCTAATTAATTAGAGCATTATTAGGGGAACCCTTAATATGTATTTATTCATGTGTTCCACATATATCATATATTATAATAAATCATTTTATCAATAACATGGGTAAAGAACGTGTTTTATATAAAATCATTGAGTACATAAGTGTTTAAAGACTTGAAATTTTCATCATTTTTAACCCATGATAAGGGAATTTTGGTTTAATATATGTTAATACTCAATAAATTAATTTTAATTACATATATATTAATAACCTTGAATAATATTGGGTTTTTGAATTCACAACATAAAAAGGGAGGCATATAAAATCAAATAATGATTTCAACAGTATAACACGTATAAAAAGTGGTTTATGGAATGGGCTTAATGAGAGAGAATGGAAGTAACATTTTGATAAAAATTTGGATGGTAATAGAATGATTTTAAGTGTATGAGAACTTAATAACTTTGAAATTAGAAGACTAACTACAAAGGAAGTGATTAGATAAAAAGGAGAGGAAGATAATCTCCTACCTTGTGAGATTGATTATTAAAGATTAAGGAGAGTTCATTATAACCTTGGAAACTCCTTATAAAGGATATAGAGAGGTAAAGTGAGGGTAACCTTATGATTAATGTCTTGTTAGTGAATTAAATGGGGTGTAGAGGTGAGTATTTATATAAATTATGGGAGTATTGTTTATTAAAATCTAAATATAGGCCTTGGAAATCTAGGTCATTGAAAATGGAAAACCATTAGATTAACCATTGTTTTGGCTCATGTTTTATGACATTAAGAAGGTTTTTTTAGAAATATTTGAGTTTTATAATTGAAATTTAATATTTTATATTACTTTTGGCATGAGAAATTAATTTTTCCACAGAATAATGTTTTTAAAACCTTAATTTCTATTCTAGACTTCAAAACGTTATTTATAGGTTTAGGAATTCATTTTAATTAATTAAAATAAATTATATTAATATAATAAATTATTTTTTGTCATGGATTCAATTTTATTAATTATTTCATCATTTTTAAATATTTATGAGGTCATAAAACATACTGAAAACACAAAACTGTATTTTTACTATTCACTAAAAATAAAGTATTTTAGAACATTATGAAAATTTTACCCTAACCTAGTTTTGATGTGATGATTTCAAAAATAATTTTTATTTTATCAAAATAATTTTATAAATATTATAATTTTATATTTTAAATAAAAATACTTATTTATTAAAAAAATGACATTTTTTACGACATAGTCAATTTCCTGACCCATATAAAAATTATCTGGGACATTATAAAATAATATCATCATTTATATTTAAATAAATAGTATTTTATAAGACTATTTAATAAAAATAATTTTTATTTATAATACCTAAATTTATCATAAAAGTGTACATATTTTCTAAAAATACAATTCTGTTTTATTTTCATTTAAAAATTTGTTTATCATATTCATCTTATATTCATGTGTATTTTATTAAATAAAATAATAATGGAAGTAGGATTGAAGAAATCATGATTTTATTTCTATAAGGAAAATTAAAATTTTATGATATTATGGTCAAGATACGTAATTCCTTAATACACTAACATACACCCTAAGGGTAAGGTGTGTGATCATGGTACTTTCATAGAGTGGCTTAACTAACATTAACCTAGGGTGATCTCCATTAACTTTAAATTCTACTGTAGATAGTTTTTCTCGAGCCTTATTTATTAAATATATGATTGGGCATGGTCAAGGGTAAACCCCAATGACACTACCTCCCTCCCAAATTCTAATAAACTGGCTTCAAAAGGCATGATCCTACTGGTTTAGGCCATCGTTTCTCTCTTCCGCATCAATTATCTTTTTTCATTACCCTTTATATATGTTAATTTTAACGGTAATATTATTACCAATGGTTATAATTCTCAACATTCATGTTGACTAACAGTAAACTAATGGTCAGATCCTGATGGTTACTTTTCCCTTTATACCCTATATATACTCTATCATTCTCATACTTCAACATTCATTACTTATATTATAAATGTTATACACTTACCTTGATAATGTATATCACATTCCTAACTCTTATATTTCTTTTTACTATTTTTATAGTAGGATTGATCTTAATTGGATAATTCAAGCCTATGTGGTTTACATTAGTGTGTGTTTGTGTGTGTGTTATCCTTTTTTTAACTCCCCGTATTGTTTATAGCTGTTATATTCAATATTAATTCATGATATTTAACATTATTGTGAAATATAATAGTTTTTATATGTGATTATACTATAAAAAATAATAAAATAGTCATTGTTAAACATGATTTATTTTATTAATGAAATTTTTTTGTCACTGTAGATAGTTTCTCGATGCATTAACAGGTCTCATGAGAAAAAAATTGGTGGCCATATTAGTTGGGTAATTGGTGTATACCTACCAATATAATGAAAATGTCTTAGCCAAGGCCTTGATGATCTAGGACATGATGGTAATATCATGAATGTATGAATTTATTCATTTCCTTTATTTAGAATTTAGTTTTCATTACCCATGTGATTTTGATGTTGGTATTATCTATGGATATACATTTAAATTAAGTTATTTATTAAATCGAATGTATTTTTATTATCCAATTTTTCATATTAATTATGTCTTATTTACTCATGATAGCTTCCATTGTATGAAACCCTTATCGAGCATCTGATCTCACCATTTATTTATTTTCCTTTCCTTTGGATAGAAAGAATAAATATTATAATGATATTCAAGGATGAAATAAAGTTCCTCATGTTATGTTTTATTTTTCTAATGACCTCCTCCAATGGCTCGAAGGCCTTCATCTTTTATTGATTTTTGATAATCCACCTTTAAAGGGGTGAGGTGGAACCCTTACAAGGCCCGTAGGCGTAAGTATTACATGGTCCGTAAGCCTTAGAGGAATTCATTGCCTGTAGGTTTCAAACATTACATACAACCTAGACTAATTACTTAGAACTAATCCTCCCCAGCATCTTCATAGTGAAATCAGCTCTCCACCTTCGCATGGTTGTTCGGATAGGCTTTCCCATGCATGCATAGGAAAAAGTTTAGTATGAACCTTGGGAATTAGATTTATATTAACATATCTAACATGAGAATTATGATAACCCCTTAGAGTATTTGATAACTTTTTGTGGATTTTTATTTTATGGATCAATAATCATGATGAATTTAGGCTAACAAAGTGAGTGTCACTATTTAGGGATAGCGCCTATAGGAAGGAAGGGAATCAACACTTGGGTTGGATGTAGGGATTATCCTGCTACGAATTCCAACACATCGAATATTGGAGCTGAGCAGACCATGGACATATTAGGGAAACTGACTCAGATTATGATTAATATCTTTTCTCAAATGGAGAAACCAAATAGGAGAGAATATGAGGTGAAGGATCTTATGATTATTTCTAACCAACTATCTCAAGTTATGAAAAACAATATGAACTTAACTAAATTTCCTAACATTAAGAGAGAAGTAGAGTTTCATGAATGTTTGGGTGCTAAATACCATGGAAGGAAAAATATTCAACAACATACATGTTAATAATGTGGGAAAAAGCACTTGGGTAAATTCTTAAAGGGAATGAGAGTTTATTATAAATGTGGAGAAAATGGCCATTATGATCATAATTGCAAAGGAAATAAATAATCTATCAATGTCATGTGTTTTAAATATAAATAGATATTCCATTATGCAAATCAATGCCTCAATAATCTAGGATGACCCTGATAATTTTGTTTATTAATGAAAAAACTTTAAATATTATTAAGATCGTGAAAATCACTTGAGAATCATTACTAAATATTTTATAGGAAAGGTAGTTAAATGATAAATTTAGTAAAGTGTGAATATTTATTTCAGAAACTTTCTTTTCTTGGAAATATTATCTCCATGAATAGAATATCTATTGATCTTTATAAGATAAAACTCAATCAAAGAAGAGACCAAGTGGGTGAATGTAACACTAGTGAAAAAACTAGATTTAATGTCAGGTTTTTTAAATTTTTATGTCGGTTTTTAACTCACATCCTTAATGGTGATGTAAAAAATAATTTTTCAGCATTGGTTTTTTAAAAACCAATGCTCAAAACCAGCCGACGCTCAATTTTTAGCATCATTTTTCAGAACAAACGATGATGAAACCCAAATGGTACTCAATTTTTAGTGTTGGTTTTCTTGAAAACTGATACTGAAAATCGAGCATTGATGTTGGTTTTGATAAAAATAGACACTGAAACCAAAATTTTATTTTTTTTAATGTTTCAGTGTTGGTTTTATGAAAACTGATGCCTAAAGTTAAAAAAAGAATAGAAAATTAAAAATATTAAACTTCCAAAATAATCATAATCCTTGTAATAAAAACATAGTATACAATAATCAAACATTAGTACTCATTAACTAAAAAACTATAAAAACTTACATCCTTTTATCTAGTTAACCAAAAAAATATCTACGTATTTTATTATAAAGTAGATTTCAAATATACGTACTTGAAATTTACAACATGCTCATTGTTCGTTATTATTGAAGCATTCCTTTTATATCATTATGTTAAAACACTTATTATAACAAAATAATTAGTTTTTTAAACAATGTTATTAGGAAAATGTAATATATTATTCATAAACATTAGAATATACATACCTCAAATCATAATCAGACTCAACAAATAGTTCGAAAATAAAGATTGAAGATGGGTAAGTTCAGTTTGGGTATAAGACTCTATATCATTGAATTTATACAATAACATTGAATGATATTAGATTAAAAATAGAATACTATGATAAAGAATATAAAATAATAATATAACTAACCTTATAAAATTTAGAAGTTACCCCAGTTGTGATTATCTCATACATGAATCGTAGAACATAATACCCACATTCAACATGTCCTTGTTGATGATGACACTATAGTTATAAAACATTAACTCGATAATAAAAACCAATATATATATTTATATCAAAAAATTAGAACAATATCTAATATAAAAAATAATTACCTTTACTTTCACATAATTGATTGCATTTGGTTTCTTTATCGACCTGTGTTCTTTTTTAAATTTTTTCCATGAACTGCATTTTCATATATAAGAACTAATAATATATGTATAAACAATGAGAATTAAACATAATGAGCTTATAAAAAACAAAAAAAATATACCTATCTAATAAGGTGAAAAAAAATTTACGAACAATCCCCGATAAAGAGAAAAACCAATATAAGGTGCATTCACTTGGGAAAAATACACCTAACATCCAATGCCCCCTAAAATACAAAAAATTTCACAATTAATGAAATTATAATGATCATTTGTTCATAATTAGGTTTCTGTTCTTACTTATCAATAAATGGAAAAAACCAACATCCAATCTCCGTATGTGATAATATCTCACATATATATGCAACTCTACTAGGATTCTTCACATGTTTCACTTCTATAGAAATGTATTTTGGATCTATAAAACCATAAATGGTTGTTCTATAATTTAGTACAAGAAGTGTTTGTAGATACCTAATTTAAAAAGGAAATATAGTTAGTCAATTTAAACCATCTTTTTATTAAAAAAATAAATATTAAAACATCAATTTACTTACATAGAAAACAATTGCAACACATTCAGGTTGAGCTCTTCAAATTTAACTAGATTCATGATATCTTATTTGAGTAATCTCAATGGATAATATATTCCACATATATCATACATCATTTGAAACTCATATATATTATTCAAGTAAGAAGAATCTTAAGATAATCTTTGTATCCCATAAGAAATATCAGAAGTATCTACAGTAGACTTTTCTAAAATGTGTTGTTTCAATTGTACAATTTATTTTGCTTTCAGATAACCCTACATAAGTTAAATGTTAGAAAAAATTATAAGTAATTTCTAATTATATGTAATTAATATTTAAAAAATTCATATCTCATATGAAATATAACAAAGAAGTCCAGTTGACCAAACTAAAAAATGACCCAAACAGTCCCCAACTCTAGTAATCTCTGTAGTACGGAATGGTAGTAGAGAATTAGGACCAATAATATCAAGTACTGATACTCTAACCTGAACCATCTGTATAGGATGGTGATGTACAGAATCCCCCAAAAATATATATGAGTCCTAACACAAAAATATTTATATGAGTATCTCCAGCAAACAACTCACAATATACGTTTTGGTTCGAGTGAGGAGGTGGAACATCAAAGTAAGAAGGTTGGGTAGGTTAGTCTGACTGGGATGGAGGTGGTGGATCAAAATAAGCAGGCTATGCAGGGTAGTCCGACTGGGATGGAGGTGGATGATCAAAGTAAGCAATATGGACAGGGTAGTTTGGTTGGGATAAATGTGGAGGATCAAAGTAAGCAGGCTAGGTAGGTTGGGAAGTTTGTGCAGATTGTGACTGTCTTGCTGAGTGTTCTAACAAAGTTTGTTGTGTGATTGTTTGAATTTGATCACCCATATACTATTTCAAGTCTTTCAGCTTAACTTTTAAGGATTCTATTTCTGGGTCTTCTGATTTTTTACTATGACCAAAAACTTTCCAAATACTAACACCCACCTAATATCCTCTAACACAGACAGGGTGTTCTGCCTTTCCTAAAGCAGTGTCTAGGATTTCCATCCTACCCTCAGCGATAAAAGATCCATGTGTGTCTTTCTTCTAGTGTTCATCCTGAAATGAAAAATGAAAAAGTTATATTAGTGTTTATAATTTATAAAATAGAAAAATTCATGAAAAATAAATAATATTTACTTACAATTTTATCAGCTACTTGTTGAGATTCCTCTATAAGATGCATTTCATTTTTCTTTCTTCTCACTCATTTTTATTTTTCATGGTGAGTGGGAGGATATGGAGGAAAAAACTAGACCTCTTATGAACCACTACTAGATCGATATCTTAATGCTTAAAAAATTTCTTCAATCATTTTCTGCTCCAAATATGGATACCCTCTACGTGATAAAGTATGATGGTATACATTTTTCAACTGGATCTCTTAATAAGATCCCCTAGAGGCATGTTACATAAAAATAAACTAATAATTAATTAATTAAATATATAATAAATTTTACAATATAAAATAATTATCATATGTGAAATTTTTCTTCATGACGGGTGTCAACAAATTTCTTCCATGTATTTGCATCTATGTATGGATACTTAAGGCACAGGTTTTCAAACTTTTTCTTTCTAAAAGCTTAATTTTTTGTCAGTTTTTTTTAAATATCTCCATAAAACCCCCACTAAAGGGAGATGTATTTTCTTACTTTCTTTTGTTTCCTCAAAATTGAATGTCATCTGTAATTTAATAAATGAAATATGTTATTTAAAATATTTAATATTCAAAAAATGAGATAAAATAAATCAAATGAGATATTTTACCGTCACAACCTCTCAAAGCTGATGTTTTGCAATCCTATCCATGAACTTTCAATCAGGATATAAAATACTAATTCTACAATGGCTTTTCATTGATATATAACTGATAAACAAAACTTCATTTGGTCTAATTGCATTATTATTATCATCAAAAAAAATATGTAATCTTTCATCTCCATGAGAAAGTGATAGTTTTGGTAAACGTGTAATACCACGTTTACCAACTTGAGATCTTGATTTCTCTGTAGTAACAGGATAAGTATCCTCCGCTAAGGATGCATTAGTAGTCTTGCAAAAAAATTATAAATTAAAAGTTTTCTTTCATTAAATAAGTATTTTACTGAATATTTAACAATATAAAAAAATAGATATACCTTAGTAACTTCTCCCCCCCCCCCTCTCTCTCTGTATTTGACATTGACACAAGAAAGTGTAATGAAATTTTATGTACCTATATATTATTAGAAAACTAAATATTCAGAAACAATAATGACAAAAATAAGTAAGAAAAGAGGCACACATTTATATGTTTCAAAAAAAGAAAATAAATATAAATATAAATAATTACAAAAAAAACTTAATAGACTAATTTAGTATTTTCCCATATGCCTTCATCATGATCATTGAGTACTTCATGAACTATGTCTATCTTTTAGTAATTTTAATCATTCGAAAATCACGTAATAGATAAATAAGACTCATGTAAATCAATAACATCATCAGCATCATTCTCATCACCCACATGGTATCTTTTTCCTTGAAAAATGATAGAACACTGATCATTTGATGGATTGATGACATAAAATATCTTATTTTCATGTGTCTCCATGACAAATTGTTATACATTGTAATTAAATCTTTTTAAATAAACTAGTGTAAATCCACAATCATCTTGTTTCACACCACTATTGCTATCAACCCAATTACACTTAAACACAGTGACTCGAAATTTTGTGTAATCAATTTCCCATATATCCTCAAGAACTCTAAAACATGCCGAAAAATCAGAAATTGGGGTTTTATCATTTTCACTTGAAAAATTCACTACTTCAATGATAACCATCACATCACTATTTTGAATGGTACTCTTGTCATCCATCTTTTTTTTGTAAAATGTGTACCCATTAATATCAAAACCAGTCCATGTTATCACATTAAGAGATGGTCCCTTTGCCAACTATTTAAATGTTTATGATGAAGATATATCTGTTCTCGCTTTCTCTTTAAACCATGAAACAAATGTCTTTTTATGCTCAATCATCAACCAATTTTCATTTATTTTTGGATATCATCTCTTTAATTCAACAATTTGTGATGATATATATGATTGAACATCATTTGTGTTGTTCAAAATATATAAATGTTCCTAAATCACTTCATCACATGGAATGAACTTTACCTTTAAGCCTTGAATCCCTCTACCTTCACTATCAACTGTAAAATGTTGAGATATAGGGAGACCAATATGCTTCACTTCATACAAATATTTAGTACATAACTCAATCATCTCTTTAGATACATATTTTTGAATAATAGAGACCTCTGATTGATAAATAATTTTAATATATCTCTTTAAAATTTTCATATACCTTTCAGAAGGATATATCCAATGTAAATAAACAGGCCTGGATATTCTTATCTCACACACCATATGAATCACTAGATTAAACATTATATAAAAAAATGTAGGTGGAAAATACATATATAGGTGAAAAAGTATAAGATAAACTTATTTCTAATCAGCATCTAACAAATTTGGATCAATAACTTTGATACAAATGGATTTGACAAAATTACATAACCTGATGATAGTCTTTCTGATAGCTGGTGAAAATATACCATGCAGTATGACCGATAACATTTGTTGCATCAATACATGACAGTCATGAGATTTCATACCTATTAATTTTCAATCCTTCACTAATAAGAAATTATTCACATTTGAAGAATATTCACTGGGTACTTTTATACCATACAGACACTAAAAAAATTCAACTTCTCACTCTTGCTTAATGTGTGACAAGTCGGAGGTAAATATGTTCTATTTCCTTTCACAGTGGGAGCCAACTCCAAACGTATTCCCATTACTATCAAGTCCAATCTAGAATTCAATCCATCTTTTGTTTTTTATTTTACGTCTAATAAAGTTCCAATAAAACTATCACATATATTTTTCTCAACATGAATAACATAAATGTTATGTTTTATCTCTAAAAAACTCCAATAAGTAGTTCAAAAAAATAGACTGTTTCTTCCAGATATTTTTTTGAAGACCAGAACTACTTTTCTTTCCAAATGTTGAATCAATATTTTTTACCCTGTTATAATATTCTTCAATTGAAAATGGTTTTTGGGGAATATTGTATTCTTGTAAAGTGTTAAATGCCTTTTTCAATCTATGATATAGATGATAAATTCATAAAAATCTTTAAGGTCCCATGTATACCATCTTTATTCTATTATGAAATTGATAATATAAAGTATCTTCTTCACAAATTGGAAAATATTTATGTCCCTTAACACTATATCCAGATAAGTTTCCATATACAGGAAAGTCATTTATACTAAACATTATCATAGCACGCAAAAGAAAATACTCTTTCTTGTCTGCATCAAAAATACTTACACCTTCCTCTTATAGAAGTTTCAAATCATCAATTAATGGTGAAAGATACACATCAATATTGTTTCCTGGATGTTTTGTTCCAGAAATCATCAAGCTCATCATAACATATTTTTTCTTCATACATATCTGTGGGGATAAGTTGTAAACTACCAAAAAATGGGCCACGAACTGTATTGTCTACCTAAGCTATGATATGGATTCATTCCATCTGTACACACTCCCATTTTGAGATTTCTAACTTCACTTCCAAAATAAGGAAATTGATTATCAAATCTATTCCACTGTGATGAGTCAGCAAGGTGATGTAATTTACCATAAAAGATATGTTCATCTGAATTCCATCTTAGCATTTTTGCATAAATTGAATTTGAAAATAGTTGCTTCAAATGAGGAATTATTAGAATTTACCAAATTGCTTTAGCAGGAGCTTTGATTTTGGTACCTGAAAATGAATCAGACTTTATTTATCAAAATTATATAAAGGGATTATTGGAAGAAATTATTTGATTTAGCATGAGGTTATATGTCAGTACCTAAGAATGAATCTGAATTGAATTTTTTATCTATCTTATTGTGTGATGTTCCACATGTAGGATAGTTTGATAAAAATTCATATTCTTTCTTATAAAACACACAATCATTAGGGAAAGTATGTATCTTTTTATACCCCAATCCCATTAGGCATAATATTTTATTCTCCTCATAATTGGAATCTAGAAGCCTGTTTCCTTCTGGAATTAGTTATTTTAAAAGCACAAGTAAGTTAGAGAAACTTTTATCACTCCAACCATTACTTTCTTTCAAGTTAACCAATCTCAAAACGGTTGATAACACTATATATTTACTACAACCTGTGAATAATGGTTTCTCAGAATCTCCATAAAATCATTCAACACTTGCTTTTTTTTCAATGGTTTCAACACCTAAATCATGAATTAAATATTCAATGCGATCCTCTGTCACATTATGAATATTATCATCCACATTATCTGTTGAATTTATAGTTATTTTACCATCCCAGATACAAGGTGTATAATTAAGGCTAAAACCATAACAAACTAGATGATCCTTGATTTATATAGAGTTTAACTTTCTCATATTAAAACACTTTACATATGGACAGAAAATCAAATCAATTTTTTGAATATTTCGTTTAGAAAATTCCAATAATTCATTAACTCATTTTTCATATTCATTAGTGGTTCTTCATAAATTTATCCAATTACGATCCATTAAATACCTGATATCACAATATAATTGGTGAATATATTAACACATATAAACATTTAAATATATAAATATATATATAAACTAATAAAATGTAAATAGAAACACATTTAATAAAAACTATTGATAATCAGATAGAAAACATCACATATGAAACACAATTACATATATTAAACTTTTTATTTTAATATTATATACATGTGTTTTATTGATATTATAATTTAATTATTTTCAATCATCTAACATTTATTAGTTCATTTTACATAGTTGTTACATTAGTTCAGTGTTGCGTGTGTCAAAATTATTGAATATTGCATTAATTTATTAGTTCATTTTACATAGTTGTTACTAAAAAGTGGGGTATGTTACAAGTGAAACTCGCTGGTCATAATAGATATAAAATTCTCACATCTCAGCACTATACCTACAATAGATTGAAAAACATCATTAATACTCTCACATAGTTGCTAATCAGGATGGTGTAATACTATAACAATAAGATCTATATCAACATATTATGTTACATACTCATTCATACCATTTGGGTGTTCAAATGGTGGTTATTTTAGTAGAATTATATTACAATAAAAATGTAGAAATATAAATCATATATACATCCAATATGAATATACCACATAGTATATTTAAAAAATTTAGATCATGTCACTATTATAAGAATTTATGACATGTTTCATTAATTTTTGTAGAATTAAATTAATTTATGATGTCTTGTATTATTTTTTTATATATTATAACATATTGATTAATTATGTTGGTCATTAACCATGAGTTTATAAAATACACAAACTCTTTTAAACTTATTAATTAAACAAAGTTCTATATAAAGTGATCCAATACTCATAAAAACAAACATACTAGTGTTATAATCTATAAATTAATCTCTATTTATCTCTTATTGTATGATTTAAAAGTGGTTATAACACTCTTCATAAATATAGAGAGTCAAATAATTATTAATTGTGATTCTATAGGTGGTGGATTACTAGTAGACACAATAATCCTTTGACTATTTTTAAAGTAACCATGTCAAACTCACTATGAAATTATGTATCAACAATAATGGATGTTCTAAATTTCTATTTATAATATATTTTACCATATATTATTTTGATTTATATTAGGAAAACAATTTTATTTAGACATATTTTATATCTACAAAACCCATCAATATAATAAAATCCACTTCAAAGAAGATTCATTGGATTATTATATTTTAAAAAAAATTATATACATAACAAATATATAACATAGGGTGATAAAAGATATTCCACTATAAAATATTATAATTTTCATGACTATATAGAGATATCATGGGATAAAATATATCATGAATGAAGAATAACCAATTGAGAGATTTATTGAAAGGAGTGTTTAATCATATTGCAAGTTGTAACATGCCTAAACATGGGTGTCATAAAACAAATTATCAAGTAACAAAAGTGATATGAACATATCACATAGAATTATATAGTGAATTTATTTAGTTTTAGTATATCATATGGAATTATATATGTGATAAGTTTCCACAAAAATAGTGATAATTTTTTTGGGTGGTGAATCAAGAAATTCACTTCCTTTTACATTTTACAATTAAAAAAATTAACGTGTATTAATGTGAATGACAAGATTGATATTCACAAACCAAACAAACATAAAGGAACAAATACATTAGGAACAATATATTTTTATGAGTTTTACTACTTAAAATTAGCATCTAAAACCTTGGAATGATCTAGTAAAACTCATGATCACACATTCAACAAAATTAAAAAAAACAACTCACAAAATTTAGAGTTCAAATTATCCTTGATCATAAATCTAAACTTCATCCCTTGAATATGTTGCAAGAATAAACAATTCATGTAAGATCTAAATTAAATTAATTGTAAAAACGAACATTAAAAATGAGAAACAAACTAAAAATCAAACCATAGTTTAAGTCATAAATAGGATTTCAGGAAGAAAATAATGAGAAGATGAGGAAGTAATCGAATAAGATGTATAATGGAGACTGAAGATCGTGAAAATCAAAGAAAATCAACAACAATGGAGTTTAAGATCACTGGTTGGCCTTCGAAGTCGTCACAATTTTGGAGGTATTCTTCGTGAGAGGGAGGTTTTTGTAGATCCAAAAAATGAGGGTTTCCTGATAACTGAAGATTTTTAAAGATTTTTAGCGTTAGTTATTAAAAACCGATGCTAAAAATACAAAAAAAATCGGTGCCAAAAATAAATTATTCCGCAGTTTTTGGCGTTAGTTTTACTACAAACTGATTCCAAAAATAGTGTGTAAAAAAATTTTGTCATAGGTTTTAATAAAAACCAACAACCAAACTCTCCCACAAATACTTTTTTAATCGGTTTAAAAAACCCGACATCATTTCTCTAACATTAAAAACTCTATTTCCACTAGTGTGACCTTTAAGGATTTTAATTTTGGGTAATTATGGTTAAATTGGAGAATATAAGATTATTATGTAGTGGTATTAATCAATGGTAGTTTAGTAAGGGGATTAAGAGAAAAGATCCAAATATTTTTCTAATAATACTCTTTTGTATGGAATATTTAGAAAATGTGAATTTTGAAAAATATATGATGAATGGTATCAATCAACCTGAAAAGTGATTTTTATAAAAATGTGATATTTTTATAGATATTTATTGAAAACTTCATAAACAACCTTAAAGGTTATTATGTGACATTATAGGGTGATCCTTGGTAAAATTTTCTATATTTTTTTTATTTTATCTAGGAGAAATTTTATTTCAAAATATGTAATTATTTTATATGCATATTTGAGTTATGATAGTTGTTTGGGGATAAAAACTGAGATGATTTTTAAAGAATAAGTGATCAAACCATTCTAATTTTTGGGTTCAAATTTAATCAAGAATATTTGGGGAGTTTAAAATTAATCTTTGATTACTACTGATATTTTTTAGATTAATTTTTATGAAGGTTTATTCATATTGGTTATAATTTTATCATGTGCTAACCATTTCAGTTTTAGACAAAAATAAATAAATTTTCATAATTTTATGGATCTTTAGTGAATAAGGCATGAAAATTTCCTCATGATCATGATGATGCACATCAAAAGGATTAAATCATGATTAAATAATGGGAAAAATCAAGTAAGTAAATTTTATCATATTTTATATCCCAATGGTAAAGTAATTTATCAAACTCAAGCAAACTGAAGATAAATCTATTGAGCCTTATGTGAAAGGTAACACTAAACTAACAAGGTGAGTTTTTATAAACTCACTTGAAATTATGAGAATTATATAGGTATATGAAAAATAAGTTTCCTAGTTATAACCTATAAATTAAATTTCATGATAAAATCTCTATTAGATTTTATTAATATGTTATAATATATTCAATTTATAAAAGAAGAATTAAAATTGAGAGGATGAAATTTCAATAAAGAGTGAAGAATGTAATAAAGAAAGATTTTATTTTATATTTTATTTTAAAATAACACTATGTTTGATAGTGCACACCATATGAAACATCGAGCTTAAACATACTGTGAAATAATATTTAAATATGATTATTATATAACCTAATCGTTGAGTTGATGGGTATGAATAAGAATAACCACATTATTAAATATATGTGATATAAGTTTCACTTAATAAAAATAATTAATTAAATCAATAATTTTAACATTCATCTAATTTTTGTAACTAGAAAAAGAATAAGAATAAATTCATTTTATGCTTCAAAAATACATTTTCTTTAAAAATAGTTTTTATTAAATTTTATGTGTGGATATTGCCATTAATTTTTGTCACTTATATAAATTATTTTTGATTAGATGGATATAATTTTTTAAATCATCATTTCATAATAGGATTAGGATTATTTTTTTGGGATTTTTCTAAAAAGATTAATTTTTGAGTGAATAGTAAAAAATGTCGAATTTTATAAATTTTTCATTTGTTTTATTTAAAAAAAGTAATTTAAAAGTATCATGATATTTTATATTTTATTTTAAAGTAACATAATATTCATTTGATTAAACATAATATAATTAATGTCATGGGAATTAGAATTATATTTTATTTTGGTATAAGTTCATTTTTATGCTTAAAAATGCATTTTCTAGTAATTGTTTTCGATGCGTTTTATGTACTTATATTAAAATAAATTTCTTCCAATTCCAGGAATTTAATGCTGAAAATTTTATTTCATATTTAAAATCATGAGATTCAAATTTTTTAAATACTTCAGTTTTATTTTTATTCATAATGAATAGTAACCATGTTAAAAGTTTATCACCACGGTAAAGGATAAACCAAATTAATTAAGGTTAAAAATATGAGATAAGGTCTCAATATCAACCCAAAACATTACTTTATTTCATTTTATGATATTAATTTTACCATAACCATCCTAAATTTTAAAATATGGAATTTTTGGGCCACTTTCCATTGATTATGACCTTTATATTATTTTACGTTAAGAAAAATTACAAAATATCACTCTATTTCTTTTAATAGCTCTAATATGGTATAATGGGGATAAAAATAATATATTAATGATTAAAAAGGGTTGTTTTGGATATGAATAAATTGTTTTTATGATATTAATTTATTTTTAATTTTTAAATATATTATAATTTCCTTGAACGCTTACATAACGCCTATGAAAATAGTAGAAAAATCAAATAAATGGTTTTAAAAACATTAAAAGTAATATGTTTTGGATAAATTATGATTACACACTAATTTTATGGATAATTATAATGTATAAGTGTTTTTAAAAGATTTTTTATTTGAATTTAATTGTTATATTTATTCCTTTAAATTCAAGATATGTGAATAGTTGCAAAAATTATCTTAAATGGTATTTAATGTTTAAAAATAATTTTTAAATCATTATAAAATTATAAAAATCATATCTTGAATCAATTTAATGGTAAATTATTAATCCTATCATGAATAGTTTATGTATTTTTCACTTGAAATTTTTAAAATTACTTTCATGACTCTTAAATATTAAAATATGTGTTACAATGATTAAGGTTAAATAGGGATAATGAGGGGGTTAAACTAAAATATAAGATTTAAAATGATACCTAAAGTTGTTTAAAATAGATTTATTGGTTATATTTATACCTTAGACTCGTTATTTACAAATATAAGTCAGTTTTGACCCATTTTACATGAGTGATACATGTATTATATATTAATATTTCAAGTATTTACAAGTTTTTCACCCACCTCTCTTATAAAAAGATGCCTCTTCTCAGCTCTTATTTACAAATTTTGAGCCACTTAGCTTGAAAAATACATGAAAAAATACCTTATTATATTCATTATACACACCTTATATCTTTTTTTCTTTCTCTAATTCCATACTAGGAAGGCTCAAGGTGTAAGAAAAATGAGGATTCTAAAGAAGGGGTATAAATCTTAACCAAGTTCATTCATTTTATTTCTTCTTCTACATCCTTAAATTTTATATATACATGATGATATAATGACATCAGTATATTTAATATAATAAAATTTTATTATGTTTATGACACAACCACTATTCATCTCCTTTTCCATCCTATAGAAAATGAAAACATCATTCGTGTGTATGTGTGGACTACCACCTCCATGAGGCGATGTGTTTATTTTTTTTATCACCGCATCGCAAGGTTGGTTATTATGATGGATTTAATGAATATATATGAAATTAATGATAAAATTATTATTCTAAAAAGATAACATATTACTTACTTTCTTACCCTTTCATCTATTTGAAAATGATAATGTTGTTTGTGTGTACGTGTGGACTATCACCACCACAAAGCGATGCGATTCATTTTTCATATCCACCTTTCATGACCGATTCTAAATTTTTATTCAATGCATAAAAATGATAATTTTTTAATGATTAATATTCTATATATGATTAAATCATGAAAAATATTCAAGTACTAGAACTACAAAACCAAAAAATGTATGAAAAATAGACCAATTAACACTTATGGTGATGTTAATAAAGAATTGTTGAACTTGAGGTAAGGGTAATTTTCTCTCATTTCCACTTTAATGAGACGTGTTTTATATTATACACCTAATTTATTTTATATGGTGTATATAATTCCTATTTGACATATTGTATCATGAATTACTCTTTATTCTTAGTATTCAAAGTTTTTTATTTAAGCTTTCTCTTTTAAAGGGTTTTGATTCAAAAGTTACCAAAGCGGTAAGGATTTATTTCATAGTATCATTTTTAATCTAGATTATTTATTTTCAAATTTTATTAAAATAATTTTGTGATCAATTATCCTTAAACCTCATATAATTTAATTTATTCTGGTTATTTATGAGTTTTCCATGTGATCATCCAATTTTCTCTCTCTTTGGTACTTAAAATAATCGAGAAATTTTTTTTAAGAAAATTCGACCTTATTAACTCTTTAATCGAAAAACTTTTTCTTCCATTTACATGTTATTTAAAATGTTTTCAAGAAAGTTCTTTTCTGTTGTCAAAATATTATTTAAATTCATTTTCAACCATATTTTCCTTTCCTTTCAATGTTTTAAAGGGAATCTTCTTGAAATTTTCTAAACAAGGTACTTTTAGACTTTTTACCAAAATTGTGAAAGTAATATTTATTTTTAACATTTATCAAATGAATGGATTTTCCAACTATCATTACCATTCTTTCTTTGAAGCTTCCTTTACAAGTTTTCATAGTTATTTTCAAATGAAATATTTTTCTCAATATTTTGGTAATTTTTATTTAAACTTTTGTTAATAAAAAGGGTATTATTTTCTTAAAGTAATGAAAATGATTTTGAAAATGATTTATAGCTTCAGTTTTACAAAAAAAAGTTACAAAAGATTTAAGGAGGGTTATTTTTAAATTTTTAATTACATTTTCCTCTCTAACTCTAAAAAAGAATTTCCTTTATTAAAAACCTTCATTTTTTATGAATCGATGGTCTTATTTCATTCTTTACTTATTTATGGTTTTGTGGTCATTAAATTTATCATAACCACATTCTAGATCACACTCTATCATTTCATTAGACATTATTTTCTCATATGTGTCCATATTTTAAGTATCATGGATTTATACAGCATCATTTCCACCACTTTGATGTTATATCAGTCGTATATAATTTCTATATACATTATTAGTTGAATGAATCTTATTAGAAAAGTTATTTCACTAACTGGAGAAATATTTTGTATTCTTGATTTAATATGGATAAATATTGATTTGTAAGGAATTTTGATAAGTAATTGTATTGATTATTCAATATATGAGGAATAAATAGAATGTGAGAGTGATGGGTGGGCCCTGGTTGTAAATAGCCCATCGATGCATCAGCAGGTCTCATGAGACAAAAAAAGGTAGCCATGTTATTTGGGTAATTAGTGTATACCTACCCATATAATGAAAGTTTCTTGGCCAAGTCCTTGACAATAATATTCATGATATATTAAACGAAGCCTTGATGGTAATATCATGAATATCCAGATTTATGCATTTCCTTTATTGGGAATTTAGTTTTCATTATCCATGTGATTTATATATTAATATTATCCATGGATGTACCTTGAAATAAAGTTGTTTATTAAACGTTATATTTTTTGATTATCCACATTTTCATATTAATTATGTCTTATTTACTCATGTTATATTTCTCTATATGAAACCCCTAGTAAGCATCTGAGTTCTCCCTTTATTTGTTTTCTTTTTCCCGGGATATAAAGAATGAATATTTGAATCATCTTCAAGGATGAAAAAAATCAAGCTATGTTTTATTTTCCCAATATAATATGAAAATCATGTATGTATCTTGTTTGCCAAGACTGCTAAACTGGTCGATCTTGGGTAGTGAAATCTCTTATATCTTGTACTAATGTAATAAGTATGCACCAGTTGTGGGTTACTAGATTCAAGGATACAACACTTAATTTGTGTCCCTTTAGGCCTCTTTCTTAATGAAATTAGGTGAACTATCCTAGATTCCAAGATCAACATCCATCAACATGTCAAGGAATCCATAGAGAAAATGGTTAATGTTGTAATGGTAGTAACCTTTTATGGAAACTCACTATGTAATATAATCTCTTTGTCATGATATATCATCAAGTAGGTTGCATACTTTGTGTCATAAACCTATATTTCTAATTTATCTTTCTTTGAATTCTTGAAATGAACACGTCGACATTATACCATGACCTTGAATTTATCAGATAGTTACATTTCAATCAAAGGGTCATAGATATATACTTTGACCAAATGGAAGGAAAATCCTATATTGAATTATTCATTAATGTCATATCACTTATGATGCACCTAACATATCATACCTCACCATGAACATATGTCATCATAGTTTGTGTGAATACATCTAAATACATGATTCATGATACACATTAATAATGATCTCAATTCTAAGGACCAACACACATGTCCACGTATAGGAATATCCAATGACATGTAAAACATGTGAAATTACTACTGATGGGTATGTTCTCATAACCTTCACTCTTATAGATTATCAAATATAAACTTTATAAGAAGAAGTCCCAATATCTTATGATCCCCCTACACCTAAAAACCATGCACCATTTGTGCCTCACCATATGGATTTCATTTGACTATAAAACATATATTTAAGAATATTATCATATCACTTAAAGGTTATCATCATATAGGGAAACCGTTGTAACCTTTCAATTAAACATATACTCTAAGAAAACTATCACATTAATTTTACAGAGAAGAACAATCATCAAGTGATAAGATATTTATTAATACCCAAGTCCATGAATATACAATTAATCGAAAGTAAAAAGTAGTTGGTTTTAAGTCATAAAATCTAACACACCTGACCATAACCCTAAATCTATGGGGAACATTACCCATAGTGGTAGGTCCATGTGACTAAGACCAATGGATAATGGTTCTGATCACAATGGAAGAGCTTATTGGGGTCGATCCCAAATCTACAATTGTCTAATTTGATGGATCATTAACATATTGTACAAGATGTAAACATCGTGAATAATATTTTTTCCAAAGAATATTGATAATAATGGTTGTCAGAACCAAGAGAAGATCTTTTAATGTTAAATTTAAAATTAATTGAATTTGATCATAAGAAAGAATACCTTGGTCTTGATATCTTTCTTCAATGAAGATATTGATCATCTAGAACCCTTTTCATTTTACCATCATTGTTTTTGTATGATCCAAGTGTAGAATCCCTCTAGCGGTGACCCACATGTGCTCCTTTGATCTCTAAAAAACACTAAAGGATTGTCGGGTGCTAGCACGGTGGATCAATCATCTTGTGGTGTTTATCTTGATCACTAAGACGATTCCTTCATACTTTAAGTATCATCCTTTCACTCACATTCATGAGAGGGTGGAGGAGGGAGGAGAAACTCTAGAGAGTTCTTTGGTATTGATAGAAGGCTCTATAAATCTTTGTGCATAATGATTCTCAATATTGATCTATCTTGATCAACCTCTATGCAATGGAAATATTCATCTATTTATAGAGATAGGGTTATGGTTAAAATATTAATTAATTACACAATGACACTAAAATAATATATTAAACCACATATAACTCTATTCCATATAATAATATTATTATTATTTTTTCCATGGTGTGCGCAAACTGGTGAAATGATAAATATTATTTTACTAGCTTTCAAATTAATATTTATCACCAAATGCAATACTGGTTCTCTCATCCTCCTCGTTATTTATTAAATACTCAAATAAATATTTAATTAAATATGTATCCATTCAATAAGTAAAATAAATATTTTATTCATATTTTGGTGAATAAATATTTATTAAATATTCGTGTAAGTAAATAAATTATTTATTAATGAATAAATAATTATTTATTACCTTGGGAATAACAATAAATAAGTAAATATTATATGTATTCACATAATTAAATAATTACCTTACGAATAAATATTTATCTAATTTTTGGGATCGATAAATCATAAATAAAATTATTCATCGATCTTGAGAATAATATTTATTCCAATAATTATACTCAAATATAATTTAATTGAGATCAACAGAAACACTTAGTGTGTGGACCTATAAGCTTCTTTCTCATTGGAATTAGATTTCCTTGCCTAAAATTTAATATTATTGTCTAGAAACGAGTCAAGGCACCCAAGAGAAGGAAACTAATGTCACAATGTCGACAACCACATATGAGTTATTATTGTTTAATACAATATCTTTATTGTAATATCTCATCAAAAAGATTGCACACTCATGTCATTAACCCATATGATTGATACGACCTTCTTTGATTATCTAAAATAAACTAATCATTACACCACGGAATTAGAATTTAATGTGATGGTTATATTTCAATCAAATGGTTGAGATATCAACTTTCATTAATATGGAAGAGACAATCCTTTGTCAACTTTTCCATTAATAACATGTCATTCATGATGCGCCTAATGTACCCTACTTCCCATGAACATATGGAATTCTAGTTTTGGCCAGCAAATCTAAGTGTGTGAGTCATTAAAGACATTAATAATAATATTAAAGTCTAAGGACCATTACACATACTCATAGGAAATAATATATTGTTAGGTCGAAATAATATAAACTAACACAAGAGGGGGAAAATTGGGTCTTTTCAATAATATTCATTGATTCTTTCTTTTGTCTCCCTTTGTGAATTATGTAGGTATACATCATTTTCTTCTCTATGAAATATGAGTAGAGGATAAACAAAAAAAATGAACACAACAATTTATAGTGTTTCGGGGCACAAAGATCCCCTA
This sequence comes from Viscum album, assembly GCA_963277665.1. Classification (NCBI taxonomy): domain Eukaryota; kingdom Viridiplantae; phylum Streptophyta; class Magnoliopsida; order Santalales; family Viscaceae; genus Viscum; species Viscum album. The sequence continues at coordinate 339,467,198 of OY728161.1, read as the reverse complement.
GTCTACTCCACCAATACTCTCTCTCTGAGTTTGGTGAATTCCACTAATAAGGCCCTCTTATCAAAAGACCACAAATCCAAAACTGAGTACAAGAAGTTCGAACCTTTACAAAAAATACTAAATAAAGTCTTCTAGTTCTTTTATAAGGAACTGATTATCCACATATTAGATCAAGAAGCTGATACTCCACCACAACTGAGTATGAGCAGTCGATACTCCAATAAATCAAAAGATTTTGATTTCATGGTTCAGGTTGATCTTTACAATTATAGAAGCAGCAATTGACAGTAGATGGATCTTATTATTCAAAAATAAAAATATTCGAGAATGAATAGCTTTTTAAGAGATCTCGGTTTCAAAATGAACTTCAAATAAAAGTATCAACAGACTACAATAGAAATCTTACTGTAGTAAGTGATTGAACATGTATATCACCAAAGTATAGCCTCTTCTATAAATTACAGGGTTTGATTGATTATTGTAGCAGATATGTAAAATATATTCATAAGAATAAAATTGTATATGTGAATTAATAAAACTTTTATCACATGTACACACACCAAAAACTGATTCAAGAATACTTTGATCATAAAAATAGCTTTCTTATAGTTGAATAGATCCAATAAAATAACCTGAAAGATTACAGAAATTCAAATCTTAATTGACCAGGGGAGTCATAACTTCCTTTAAGAATATGAGATATTTTCTATTATGAATACGGTTCTTTGAATCAATCATAATGATCTTTGAATCATCCTGATATTCAGTCAATATTTTTTCATGAATCTTAGATAAAAAATGAATTTAGAACTCCATTTTTGAATAGAAAATTTAGGGTTGAACCGCATAGTGTAGGGTTCCTTTTCATAGCATAGGGTTTCTTTTCCTATTATAGGGTTCCTTTCCATAGCGTAGGGTTATTTTGCATAGTACAGGGTTCCTTTTCATAGTGCATGGTTTTTTTGCGTAGTGTAGCATTCCTTTATGTAGCGCAGGGTTTATTTGCATAGAAGAAGGTTCCTTTGCGTAGCGTAAGGTTCCTTTGCATAGCGTAAGGTTCCTTTTCATAGCGTAAGGTTCCTTTGTGTAGTGTAGGGTTCCTATCAATGTATGGTTACTTAATCATACTTCCATCTGCATGTAACATAGGGATTAATGTAACATATGTATGATGATCCATATGTTCATCCTTTTCAGCATAAAATTACAAATGTGACATTGATTAACCATGCGTTTAATTTTCTAAATGTAGGGTATGAACAATGATTCCAGACTCCAACATAGGGTTGATATTCCATACATTTGTTGATTCCCCAAACGCAAGGTTGTAAATCCCTACAGAAATTATTAAGTGTAGTATAGGGATTATGATTCATACGTTCATTCAGTGAATGTAAGATTTGAATAGTGTTTCCATAACACATACCGTAGCTTTTCATTTTATAAAATATATAAATAAAAACATGATATATATTCCTGAAACATTCTTAATGAAACTTCATTAGAAAAAAAAATATGGTTATTTGTGAGAATAAAAAATAACATTTAATATAGAGTATTGTTGAGACAATTTATGCCCAAAAATCTCCCTATTTTTTATGATCACAAAACCCATAAAATAACTAACAAAAAAATATATTATTTCAATTTCTCATAACTATTTAAATTGAAAAGGTTCCCAAAAATATGTTTTTTTCAAGATATTCTCCCCCTTTTTTGATATAAAAATAAAGTTTAGAAAGAGAAAGAAACCAAAGTTAATATAGCTTTAAACTGTAAATGAATGTTGTAGTCTACTTTTATAAAAATAAGATATGTGATACAGCAGTAGAAATTTGAACATAAATGACACAATAATAAAAATAGAGGACAGTATAAAAAGAAAAAAATATAAAATTAATGTAAGGTAAAATAAAATGAATATCAAATGATTTTAAAAAAATATGAGTATAACCCACAATCAACTTAAGAGGTCTTCAAAATGACGGGTTTGTATTAGAATTGTTTTCTACATCAAAATCTCCATGGGTAGTAGTTGCTGCAGCTGGATGAGAAATGGTTTGAATAGTACCTTGAATATCAAGAAGATTCACCAACAGAATATGAAAATGGTTTTTGAAGAAATATTTCCATTGTTGTAGTAGTTCCTTGTATCTTAACTAACCTTTAAGATTTCCACTAGATTCACCTTAATTAACCCATTCATATTTTCTTAATATTGAATAAAGTTTTTCAGTCTATCTATGACTTGATGAATGATTATTCCCAACCATGATTCATTGGAAGTTAGCTGACTGATTAAATCTCTCTAATTATCTAGAAGAAAATTCAGAAGTGTACTGTCACACTAGAGAGTGTGTATCCTATTGTTGAACTCAGCCATCACAGTAGTAATAGCTTCAAATCACCTTATCAAATATAATTAAGTGGGTTGATGTGTATAGGTCAAATCTTGATGAATATATTTGATAGAATGAAATTCTCTCCCCAAAATGAGCTTCAGATCATAAAAATCATACTTCTTTACAGATTTATCTTTCAAATATTTGAATTCTCTACCTAAAGAAACGATTAACTCTTCAACATCTCCCATAGAAACCAAATTTTCTTGAACTTCTCTTAGTTGAGTTTGAAGGGATTAAAACTCAGCTCTTGGAACATTGGAACTTTTTTACTCCTTAAATTTCTTCTTTTCAGATTCTAATTCTTACCTTAGAGTCAAATTTTGAGCATTCATGTTATTGAAACTCTAAACTAGCTCTTCATTATCTTTGTCCAATGAGTTAAAGGGCTTAGTATATTGCACCCTTGCTTGACCAACAACTACCAATTACATACTTTTATCTTCCTACTCTCTTAATATAGATACTCCTACATCAACTGAATCAGTTATAACTAAAGACATATTTCTAGGAGCAGACTGATTAGCAGTATGATCAATTTCTCTAGATTGATCATCCCCTTGAGCAAATTATTCAACATTTTGAGTTAAATGAGCTTTATTCTCAGTAACTTATTCAACTCTAGCTTGGATAACTACCATTTGCTCAGAAATATTTATTAAAATTATTATTATATAATGAATATGTTCCTCATAAATTCTAGATTATACATCCTCATCTGGTCTTGGTCTCACAGAACCAATAGTAGGTAACAAATTTTTCTCCCCCTGAGCACCAGCCATCAACCTTTAATGTTCTTCCATACCAACTGGAAGAAGATGATTACAGGAATCACTCCAGAAAAATCCCAATTTTATGACAGTTCCATCATTTAGAATATTACTGTGATGAAATATCTGACCAAAATAGATGTCTCTTATCTTTCCTGTCCTCAACAACAATAGGGATAGAATCCTTTTATAGGGGTAAAAACTCGTATTTTCATCCTTGTGAAAACAATGAATCAGATACCTTAAAATGTATCTACCAAAGTTCAGCTTAATATTATTCAAGAACAAAAAAATATATACATATATTGATAAATTAATTTATCTAGCTCTACCATTCTTAACATTATTCCATACTGAATGAATTTCATCATAACACATTGATCATCATTCAGATCTATTATCATCATTTTTTTAATAGTTCTAGTTCCAAAAAGATAATATATGATATCCTCTGACCTGTACTTCTCATCACCTATATTTCTTAAATCAAAATGAAATTCTCCCTCATGGATAAAATACATGATCATAGAAATATAAACTGTAGAGATAGAAAACTCATTGTGATGAATCTTATACATAACTCATCTTCATCATATCCAAAACTAAAAGAATCATTTCTATAGAACTCTTTTACTTCTATATCAAAAACAAAATGATTATTGATGTCTCCAAAAATTAATTCCAATAATTTAAATCTTATAGCATTATTTAACAAGATATTCGTTTGATTTATCCAATCGAAATAAATTACCTTTCCTAGAAGAAGTTTCTGATACTTCAATTGTCGAACATGTTCTCTTGGACCAACATCTTCAGCTCTTCCCGAAGCTTACATTTCTGAAGGTTTTATAATTGAAGGTTTGAAGGTTTAGGGTTTCAGTAAAGTGTAACGAGAGAGGCTCTATAAATTAAAAGGACATGAAGGAGATGAGTGGGAGAAGGCTGACAGTTTTCTCACATTGATTGAGAATGTACTCATTACTTTTTAATTTGAAAAGAAAAATAAAAATAAATCAAAACAAAAATATTTTTCAAACTAATCAACATGTAACCGATCAAAATAAAGAGTAATAAATAAATATTATATATACATATTATTTAAGATAAAAACAGATAGATTAAATAAAATAAATTATTAAACATTTATTTAAAATTAAATAATCCTAACTCCCCCTTAATAAAATAAAAACTTGCACTGGGAAGTGGTTTAGTGAAAATATCAGCTAATTGATATTAATTATTAATAAATTCTAAAGATATTTTCTTTTTAAGAACATTATCTCTCAGAAAATGATGCCTTATATTAATATGATTAGTCCTAGAATGACTAATAGGATTTTTTTTTTTTTGAAATATTTATAGCAATAGTATTATCACATAAAATAGTTATACTATTAAAATTTAGTCCAAAGTCTAGTAGTGTGATTTTCATCTACAATAATTGTGCATAAAAACTACCAGTAGAAACATATTTTGTCTCGGCTATTGACAGATCAACTAAGTTTTGTTTCTTACTCGACCATGATACTAAATATTTTTATAAGAAGTGACAGGTTCCTAAGGTGATTTTTCTATCTAATATGTAACCTCTAAAGTCATCATCTGAATATGTAATTAAATTAAAATAAGAAGTTTTGGGGTAAAGAAGATATTGAAAATAGTTCTTTTAAATATATAAAAAATATTTTAATAGCAGTAAGATGGGATTCTTTTGGATTTGATTGAAATATAGCATATAAGCATACAGAAAACATAATGTCTGGTCTTCTAGTAGTAAGATATAATAAACTACCAATCATACCTCTATATAACTTATTTTCAACTGGTTTTATAGCTTCATCTAAATCAATTTTTATATTGGTACACATGAGAGTTGTGTAAGTCTTACTATTTTCAAGTCTAAACTTTTTCAATAAATCAATAATATATTTACTTTGATTGAAAACATTTCCATAATATTTTTGAAAAATTTGTAATCCTAAAAAGAAATTTAATTCTCCCATTATAATCATTTCAAATTCATTTTTCATTAATTTTGAAAAAACATTACAAATATTTTTATTTTTTGAACCAAAAATAACATCATCAACATAAATTTGTACTAATAAAATATTAGAATAAATATTTTTCTTATAAAGTGTTGGATTTTCTAATCCAACTATAAATCCATTTTTCAATGGGAAAGAACTTAATCTTTAATACCAATCTCTAGGTTCTTGTTTAAGTCCATAGAGAGATTTAGTAAGTTTAAGAACAAAATTTGGTTTATGAGGGTTTTCAAAACCATGAGGTTGTTTAACATAAACTTCCTCCATTAAATATCCATTTAAAATGGTAGATTTAACATCCATATAATATAATTTAAAGTTCATATGATATGCATAAGATAAAAGGATTCTAATGGCTTCTAATATAGCTATAGGGGAAAAGGTTTCATCATAATCTATTCCTTCTTCTTGATTATATCCTTTGGATACTAATCTGGCTTTATTTCTAGTTATGATCCCTTGATTATCCTATTTATTTCTAAAGACCCACTTAGATCCTATCACTGGATAATTGGTTGGTCTTTCTACTAATTCTAAAACTTCATTCTTTTTGAATTGGTTTAGTTCTTATTACATTTTAAACATCAAACTCTCATCATCTAAGGCTTGTTTAATAGACTTAGGTTCTAAATGAGATAGAAAGGCAGAAAATTTAGCTAGGTTTTCTACATTTCTTCTAGTTCTAATTCATGTGTCAAGGTTGCCTATAATAGTTTCTAAAGGATGGTTCTTTAGGGTTCTAGATTGTCTTGGATAGACAGTTTCAGGTTCTTCAGTTCCATGTTCTTATGAACAAGATTAAATTTTATCAATATGATTTTCAAAATCAGTTTTACGGGTTTCAAGTCTCATGTTATCAAATGAATCAGTAACTTAATTTGTTTGATCTTTCTCTTTACAAAAAGGGTCAGTTTCATCAAACTTTACATGAACTGATTTTTCAACAATATTTGACTTTTTATTAAACACTCTATAGGCTATAGAGGTAGAAAAATATCCTAAAAATATTCCTTCATCAGTTTTTTGAATGAACTTACTAAGGTAGTCCTTAGTATTCAAGATATAAATATTGTATCCAAAAACTTTAAATTACTTAACTTTATATTTTATTTTATTCCAAAGTTCATAGGGAGTCTTTTTAAAAATAGGTCTTATTAAAACTCTATTAATGATATAGCAGTCTATGCTTACAGATTCTGTCCAAAAATGGGTAGGAAGTATGTATTCATTTAGCATAGTCCTTGTCATTTCTTGAATAGTTCTATTTCTTCTTTTAATAATTCCATTTTGTTGAGGTGTTCTTGGTGTAGAGAAGGTGTGTTTAATACCCATATTTGAGAAAAAAAATAAATTCTTGATTCTCAAATTATCCACCATGATCACTTCTTAATGAAATTATTTTAAAACCTTTTTCATTTTGAACAATTTTACAAAAACTTTCAAAAATAATGAATACTTAACTTTTGAGTTTTAGAAAATATTCTCAAGTAAATAAAGAATAATAATAAACTAAAACATAAACATATAATTTATCAGCCAAATTTTATACTCTGGATAGTCCAAATAAATACATATGGATAAGTTCTAATAGATTAGATATAGAAATTTTGTTAATATATTTGAAATAAGATTTGTGATATTTTCCAATTTGGCATGCATCATAGAATATGTTATTATAAAACTTAAGACTAGGAAAATCAGAAAATAATTGTTTCTTAGATAATTTATATAAATCATAAATATTAAAGTGTCCAATTATTCTATGCCAAATCCATGACTCATTTGTTTTAGCAGTTAAACAATTCACTTTCTATTTACATAGGGAATTTAAAATCTAAAGTATAAACATTGTCAGTTCTTGGTGCTCTAAATTTAAATAACCTGTCTTTAAAGACAGAGTGAGAATTTTTAGAAAAATCAATATAAAAATAATCATCACAAAGTTGATAAATACTTATTAGGTTGTGCTTTATCCCTTTCATATACAATACTTTTTTGATTGAGATAATCCTTGGATCTCCAACAATTCCAATTCCAACAATATTTCCTTTAGAATTGTCACCAAAAGTGACTAGTACTCCATCCATTTGAGTTAGTGTATGAAAGTTTGATGAGTCTTTACTCAAGTGTCTGGAATATCCACTATCCATATACCATATTAATTTTATATTCTTATGGCATGTTTTCTGCAAAATTAATTAAAAATGTGTTTATTTTGGTACCCATATTTTCTTGGGTCCTACAGTGTTAGTGAGTAATGATCTGGGAATTCAGATCTTCTTTATTTTTCCATAATTTATATCACTTACTTCAGACATGATTTTAGAAATAAAATATCTTTTAATACCACTAATTTGAGTATTTCTCAAATAATAGTTGTCAGTGACATGACCTTTTATTATACAACAATAATATGTATCATTTTTTAAATTGGGCACAAAATATTTCTTATACAGTTTTGATTTTTGACCCTTACTTCCTATTCCAAATATTTCTCTTTTAATAAAATTATTTCCAAGAATTTCATTTAAAACTTTTTCTCCTTTGGTAAAATTAATTTCATTACTCTTATAATATTTTACTTCATCCTACAATTCTTTAATCCTTTTTTCATAATCAGTTAATTTTTTTATAGATGAGTTGAATTTTTTAACTAGGTCTTTATGTTGTTTTACTGTATCTTTCACCTAAAGCAGCATTATGAATATTTTTTAATGATTTATTTTTCTTTAATAAAGAATTATATTTATCTTTTAACATTGAACAGTAGATAGATAATTTGTCATTTGAGAAATTATTAGTACCAAAATCAGAAGAGTAATAAGTTTGTACCTTTTCTTATTCAACTATAAAGCACATTTTGGATTTTAGATTAATGTATATTTTTTTGAATCTAATTTTTAGGAGCTTCTAGATTATTTAGATATACTCCATATATCTTTCATAGCTCTTTTTCATTTATGCTCATAATAATAATTTTTGTGATATTTATTTTCTGACCTCTTTTTTTCATCTTTCAGTTAAGGGAAGTCAGGTTTGATGTGACCCAATTTTTTTCATTCATATTATCTAACTTCTCTAGGTTATTTCTCATACTTCCTGAAATATTTTCTAAAGCCACTTATTTTTGTAAAATTTTCTGAAATTTCTGACCAGTTGAGCCATTTCCATTTCAGAATATGAGGAATCTGATTTTTTCTCTTTTTTTATTCTTATTTTTTTATGATATGATTTTGAGATGTTACTTTCAAGGAAGTATTTTCCCTTTTCACTACAATATTATTATTTTCAACTTTAGCTTACATTTATACTTTATACATCATTAGTGTTCCAATCGATTCTTTCATTGTCAATTTTTTGACAGGTGATGATTGATGAATAGTATCAGATATGCCATTCTATTTTGAGGGTATTAATATATGTACTTTCAAAGATTTATCCAAATAACTGATAGGATCTCCCAATTAAGTAATATTATTTACAATATTTTTTATCCTTCCATTCATCTATGTATTTCTTTTACCATCAAACACTTTAAAGGTGTCAAACTTTAGCTTAGCAGTAGCATATCTCATCTGTCTGATATTGTATGTTCCTTCATAGGAAAATACAATAGTTTAACACATCTCATAGGTAGTAGGACATTTTTATACATGATTAAACTCATCATGACCAAGTCCATATATAATATCATTCATTTCTTTTTAATTGATGTCATATTTAGTTTCTATTTCAGCAGTCCATGTCTCTAGTTTTTTAGAAATCACATAAGGACTAATGATCATATAATAGACTTTGAATCCAAGATTCTTCAAATAGATAAAAATTTGAGCTTTCCACCATCCATAATTTTTATCATTAAAGTATGGAGCACGAACCATATACATTCCTTATTTTAGATTATCCATTGACATTTAATTTTTATAGACCTTATACTTTTTAGATTTCTATAAATTTATCCAAAAATCTCTTCTCGGGTACCAATTTTTAGGTCAGAATAATACAATGTAACAAAATAGGGGGTGAATTGTGTCGTTTCAATAATATTCACCGATTCTTAATTTTTTCTCCCTTTGTGAATTATGTAGGTATGTAGCATTTTATTCTATATGAAATATGAGTAGTGGATAAATAAAAAAATAAACACAGTAATTTATAGTGGTTTGGGGAACAAAGATCCCTTATTCCACTCCACCAACACTCTATCTATGATCTTGGTGAATTCCACTAATATGGTCCTCTTATCACAAGACCAAAAATCCGTAACTGAGTGCAGGAAGTTGAGACCTTTACAAACAATACTAAATAAATTCTTCTGGTTATTTTACAAGGAAATGATTATTTATAGCTTAGATTGAGAAGTTGATACTCCACCACAACTGAGTATGAGTATTTGATACTCCAATAAATCAAAATAGTTTTATTTGATGGTTCAGGTTGATCTTCACAATTGTAGCAGTAGTAATTGATAGTAGATGGATCTTCTTCTTCAGAAATGAAAATCTTCAAGAATGAATAGTTTCTAAATCGATCCTGGTTGAAAAATTATCTTCAAATAAAAGTAGCAATAGAATATAGTATCAATTTTATATCAGTAAGATATTTAATATGTATATCTCCAAAGTTTAGCCCCTTCTGCAAATTATAGAGTTTGATTGATTGTTGAAGCAGATCTGTAAAATATATTCACAAGAATACTATCATATGTGTGAATGAATAAAACTTTTATAAAATTTACACACACCACACACTAATTTTAGAATACTTAGATCATATAAATAGCTTTCTTTGGGTTGAACATATCCAAGAAAATTGCCTGAAAGATTGCAGAAATTCAAATCTTAATTGACCAGGGGGGTCGTAACTTCCCTTAAGAATAGGAGAGATTTTCTCCGATGAATATAGTTCTTTGAACAAATCATAAAGATCTTTTAATCATCCTGATATTCAATCAAGACTATTTCATGAATCTCAGGTAAAATAATGAATTTAGAACTCCGTTGTTGAATAGACAATGTAGGGTTGAACTGCGTAGTATAGGATTCTTTTGTGTAGTGTAGGGTTTCTTTTTATAGTGTATGGTTCCTATCAACATATGTTTCCTTAACCATGATTTCATCTACATGTAATTTAGGGATAAATGTAACTTGGGATTATGATCCATACATTAATCTTTTTCAGCATAAAATTCAAAACGTAACATTAATTAACCATATGTTCAATTTTCCGAACGCATGGTGTGAACAGTGATTCCAGACTCCAATGTGGGGTTAATATTCCATACATTCATTGATTCCCCAAACGTAGGGTTTCAAATCCATATGAAAACTATTAATCATAGCATAGTTATTATGATCTATACATTCATTCACCAAATGTCGGGTTTGAACAGTGTTTCCAGAACACACCCTATATCTTTTTATTTATCGAAGATATAAATAAAAACATGATATATATTCCTAAAACATTATTAATGAAACTTCATTAGAAAAAAGGGGTATTTATGAGAATCAAAAACAACATTTAATATATAGTATTGTTGAGACAATACATTCCCTGAAATAATACAAAGCAGCATATCCGATGACACATAAACATGCAAAATTCTTACTGGTGGGTTTATCCTCATAATCTCCCATACTAGAGATTACAAAGTGTAAAATTTGTAATATAAAGCCTCATCCTATTACAATCCCTCACACTTGATAGTTAAAAAACTATATGACCCATCATATTTCATCATCATAACCATATGACTGGTTTTTTAAGAGCTGTCGTCATAGAATCTCGAGGTTCTCATTATAGTGGGGAACAGTTATGACCTATTTTGATGTGATGGATACCCTAGGATAGTATCGCAATAATTTTATGTAGAATAAAAATCGATAAGTGATAAGGTATTTATTAATATTTAAATTCATGAATATACAAACAATCTATAGTAAAAAGTAGTTGGTTCTAGGGAACTAACTTCAATAGACTCCTACTTGCACTAGATCCAATAACTAATAATCGGTTAGTTCGATCATATTAAATATTAATCTTCTATGTATAAATATATCTATTAGTACTACAAAATTTTCTTGACTAGGGTTGGTAAATCCACATGTATGTGTGGTGAATCTACTTACTGCAACATTTCTTCCTTGTGAAAATCCATTAAGTAGTGATATAACTGATTATCCACCTCTTATTCCCTTTCCAAAATCCTGAAATCCTGATTAAATCCATGGTAAAAACTTATCATAATTATAAAATATTTTAATTTTGGTATAACCATAAAAGTAATAGAGTTTTATTAATATTCTCTTTAAGCTACATCAGAAGTATCAACATACTTGGATATTATAGATATTAAGACCACTGGTTATAATAATTTTTTCTTACATATTACCTTATACTTTTCCATGATACCATATCAAATTGAACTAAGTGATGATAAGTTTTTAATTCCCTTTATCACTAGTATTCCCACTTCTCCTGACACTAGGAACTCATATAGTTCTACTTTTCCAAGTATTGTCAGATAGTTTTAACTACAAGTCGATGCAGTTATGTTGGATATGTTTGATATTCATCTTCCATGCATTATAAATTAGTAATATCAAATGTTAGTATATATCATGAAATATGAGATAAATTCCTAAAACTTAAGCTTGTGAAATTCTGTTAATCTTAATAATCACTTCTTATTCCCATGCATGTTCTACTGGAGGATTATATGCCAACAAAAATTTGGTATTGAATTAATTTAACTTATATTTTTAAATAATTTGTTAATATATATACTATGAATATATTTATAAAACCCATAGATATATTTTGTAGATATTTTTTCCTAGAACACGGTTGCTACTTTAATCCATGCTTAGAGAAATTTCATTCCTTAGTCTTAATAAACCAATAGGTTGAAACATTTGTTTCCCATATGTTATCACCATATCTATCTTGAAAACTTATAGGGCTCCCTCTAACTAGTTAGAGACACATGTCACTCATTTGTTTCCAAATGAATATTCTATAATCACTATGCATGATTTATTCATAAATGACTTTATGTAATATTTAAATCTCATTGGCATTTATTGATGTCACTGACCCAATATAGTTATACCATATAGACATATACCATAGGGTATCCTTCTGGTCACGTCATATAGGCATATTCTATAATTATTCCTCTAAATGAGGTAGCCTTGACTATTAATATCCCAATATGATGATCATAGAAGTATGATTTGACAAGTAGAATTAAAAATGATTTTTTTTCAAAATGATTGGTGTATATGTTTTATTATAGACTAAACCTTTGAATACTAAACCATGTTTTATTGGTATCATCTTGTGCCATCCATTTCTAGCTTCTCTTGAATACTCACCACTAGTGTGAAGTCATTGAAGCATTTAAGATATAGAGTCCTCAAATATTAATACATGGTGTCCATTACTTGAATTTATATATAATTTTCAACCTTATCATGTTTACATTTATTGTTACTTTATAGGAATCATTATTCTAAAATAATAATATATTTATCACCCACCACAGTAAACACAAACCACCTATTTGGTTATGAATTCCTACATAGTATGTGTCTCTAAAACTACCCCTACCACTATTCTTAGTGGAGTACAGCATTCGTATGACAACCCATGTGTATCTAGAGCCTCAACCCATAGAAGTTAAGTCTTCACATTCTATCTTTAAAGAGATAGTATTCTTTTTTGGAAATATAGTTGGTCTTAACTAGACATTGTTATCCTTAGTGTCTATAGGATATTATTAACTCAGATTCACCTTAGTGTTTGATGTTCATTTGTAGCCAAAGCCAAATTTTAACAAACAGTTTTCAACAAAAACTTGTGGTAGTTCCCTAATAGATTCTTATTATATTTTAATTGATATGATATCCATTAGACAATATAATTGGAATATGTTAAATTATTACACTTTTATTTTCAAAACATGTCTTGGAAGAAATTATGGTAGATTTGCAATGTATATAAGACTCATTATTGATCTTCCTTTTATTATCATCATGATATTGATGTATATAAGGAAGTGTGAGCTTGGGAATACCTTTAGTCCATATTTATGATCAATGATTACTTAGATAAGATTTTCTCCAACAATCCATCTTGGATATTCTTCAATCTCTACCAAGTGAACTTATTTACTTCACTAAGAATTTATAAAAGTAATCTCATGAAATATATGAAGTTAACTTGATATTTTTAATAGTTCATGTGGCCATGTTGAACTAGATATTAAAATATTTGTGGTGTACCTTTATTTATAAATTTTTCTTTATCTAAAACATGATAAATAGTTTGTTTTTATATCCATTATCTTAGCTTAATTTAGACTAAAATTACTGTATAGGTACAAACAAGTCAATTATTTTTAGTTTTATTTGATAATGAATTATCTTACCATAATTAGTAAAGATTAATATATTTTATATTCAGCATTCATTGTGATGGATATCTATAATTCAAGAATTACTTAACCATTAGTTTAGTATTGAAGTACCATAACAACACTTATTCCAAATATGAAATAATGTCTTGCTGTGACTAGATAGACACTAAGATAAATGTTTTGGTTACACTTATTACAAACTTGAATAAATATATTTTGACAATGATAAGTAGTGATATCCCCTTGGATAACATAGGAATATCCCTTTCTCATATCCTTTTGATTTCACTCTATAACCTCTTTATTCTTTCTCATTTCCTATATTTAAATACATATAAATTGTAAGAATATTGTATTTTAATACACAATTAGTGAATCAAAACTTGATGAATATACCTAAAGTGGATGAATATGTTTTCTTCTTCAATTCATTACAATTTATTTTCCAGTGTCCATTATTTCCACATAAGAAGAAAATAGAATCCTGTTTATTCTTCAGTCTTTAAATCCTTTATCAGCTTAATGGTTTTTATAAAGAATCTATTAGATTTATATTATCCATGGAATATTCAGCCCTATATTTCAAAATTTCACCATAATAGGTGGATAAAAATGTTTCAACCAATACTTATCCACTATGTGAAGTATTTTCACGAACCAACCTAGGTCGACCCCAAATCGGTCACCCAAGTTGATCTGCGACAAGGCCCGAGAGGCGTTCTCGATCCTCTTGGACTAGCAAATAGTATCAAGGAATCAATATAGAATCCAAGGAAATTATTTCTCCCAATATAAATAAATTGAACAATGAAAATAAAAATATCATCCCAAATAAATAAATGCAAATTTCCAACTGAAGATCGTTCATACATACACTAAAAAATACAAAAATTGCACAAAACACCCAAACTAAACCTAACGAACACAACGTCTCCATGTGACCCTAAGGGTAACTCTTCGATAACAAAACAAACCACCACCCACAGTGATTAGAACCAAGATTTAACCTGTACCATAATCTAAAAGCAAGAAAGAACTATTGTTGTGAGTATTAAAACTCAATAGGATTTCTTGAAAAAATCTAATTCCCAATTTACTCCCTTTAAATAAAAGTAACATCAATTTAAAGTTTGAAATACAATATATAAAACTAGGATTTTCACACACACACTTTCTCTTTGAAACCAAACACGGTCCATTTCCCTTTCTCATTTAAAACCAGGTTATTTTCCAAAAAGAATACATTAGCATTTAAAGGAAAAAATGATGTTTTTATTTAAAAAGAGGGAATGAAAGTATGAAAAATTTTCTAAACACTTTTTTTAAAACCTTTTAAATCCAATACAAAACTTTTATCCAATAAGTACACCATAAAATAGAGAAAAAATGATTGTATAATAAGGGAAATGTAAAATAAGTATTCTCTAATGGCAGTTAAAACCATCATTAAATATGGAAATGTGCCTTTTTTGGCAGTGGTTTTAACCACCATTATTTTATTCACGATGGTTAAAACTTCCAATAAATAAATAGTGGAAATTAAAACCATAAAAAAATATAGTTTCAAAAGAATCTCAATAAATTACTATTTGATCCATAAAAAACCAATATAAAAATAATATATTCAAAAAAAAGGAAATTAATACAATATAACAAAAATAGTAAATTTTATACATTAATAAACATTCCATTTTATATAATAAAACATTAAATTACATCATAGTTTTCAAAATGTTATGTTTCAAAAAATTACCACAAAAACATGAGTCATAAATACTCTACTAAGATGTATTCACATCACCCTCCATTACTCGATCATGTTGCTGCCCATCACCTCCTTCCCCGCTTCTTACCTTTGGTGCCTAAATTTAAAGTACTTAACCACACATCAGTAATGAGAATATTAAATGAATAATAAATGAAATACAATTAAAAAGATATATGATTTGAACTAAATTTAGTTTTAAGTAATGGTATAATAATGAAATGAATAATTGATAGCCATGATCATGCCTATAATTATTATAACATGCGATAGCCTTAGTTGATTTGGAAGATACATGAAATGTTATGGTATGGAAAACCAAAACTCTCATAAAATATGATATCTTAATTTATGTTGGAAGATACAAAACATGCTATGGTATGGAAATCCAGTATTTTCATAATATATGATGGCCTCAGTTGAGATGGGAATCCTCTACATTTTGTATATATATTGTTTCTATAAACATCTATAATTCATTAAATATAATATATTCCTTTATGATTAGATCTATAATATCCTAAAACACTAATTCAACATTTCCATGTTAGTTTAATGTTATGGTAACCATCTCAACCAATAATTATAGCAATAATGACAATTAGATTAATGACTGAACTATATTCATAAACTTGACATTTATATACTCAAACTTATAATTAATTAATTTTAATGTTCAATGAACAACATTACTTAAATTATCTTAAAACTAAACACACTCAACATCATAAACATATTATTCATTTCATTCATTTTCTAATACATGATTGAAAGTATAAACGTTAACTCAATAGTGGATTTAAAACCTATAAATCATTTTCTAAACTTATTCTAATTTCATATCCTCTAAAAATAATCCTAAATTTAAATTTTGATATCAATGGTAAATCATATAATTTTATCAAAATTCATCACACTTCTAGTAACATAAATGGTGATCTGAATAAATCATTATATTTTGAACCACTAGCTCATGTACCACTTGTTTTGATCACAATATTGATTTATACTCTTGAATTTAAATAATTGTCACAAGATTACAATGTGTATTATTCAAATAATTGAAGTCATATTTTTATAATATATACTAAATAAATATTGAAAGTAATTCTACTTAGTAAATTTACTAAATAAAAAAATACCTACTAAAATAAATAATATAATTGTTAATTTATGAAATTTATTGATCATTTTATGTCATGTCTAATTCCTCAACATCATCAATAGAATTCATACCTATGGATGAAATCATATTAGGATAAGATGAAATGGTATAATGTTTTTTGAAAGGTATGTGATGAATTGTACCTTGTTTCATAGAAGGATAATGATAATCCTATGACGTAGAGTGGGTACTAACACTAAACCTTTTTTTGGTGTGACATACCTACAAAAAAAATATTCCTTGAATTTATTAATATAAAAAAATAGTCCTATAATTTATTAATATATAAAAAACATCAATTTAATTTATTAATATAAAAAATAACTTACAAATTCTATTCTTGGTCAGTCATATTTTTATTAGGTTCCATTGTTAACATTATTTCTTCTTCTTCTGTGTGTTCTTATTCTTCTTAACTCTCCCTCACAAGACTAAAATTTTCAATATTATCAGGTACATACAATTCATTTTTTTTATTTATGGAGTTCGCTATCACAAATTACTTCACCTTCATCACCCATATCATAAATATCTTTCAGTTTCATGTTGATAACAATACTACACCTATCATCCACTATATTATCAACATAATATACTATTTTTTCTTGGGAAGTGATAATATATATATCTTGTTCTTTCCACTCATCAGTATCAATCAATCAAGAGAAATTGACATAATTAAATTGTAATGAATCTTTCTTTATACCCCTATTAATTTTGACCCGGTTACATTTAAATAACTCAACTGAAAATTTCTGATGATAATTTAACTCAATAATATCAACCAACTTTCCATAGTAACCTTGATATGAAACTAAGAATATACAAAAAAAAATTCAAACCTTCCTCATGATCAACAGTATGAAACATAAAACCACCAATATTATAAGTATTGAATATCCTATAATGCTTCAAATAACCATGAACTAAAAAATTAAAATCTTCAGATAGTTCAGCATGATTATCACAATTCATTACCTATAGAAGTTGATATAAAAAATTGTTACATAATTCAAATAATTTTCAATATATTAAAACTAAAAATTAGATTAAGAACTTACACGACATACAAACCATTCAACAATTTCTTTGGTAACAATTTTTTTTATCCTTGTCTCATTTTGAGTTTGGCTCCTAAGACACCTTTTCATTTGTGTCCTTAATTCTTTGATATAGGGATCAATAATATCAATATTGAGTAGCACATATCTGTATGATTTTATTGACCAAGATACTTAATGATAAAAGGTAATAAATTAATAATTAAAGTTTTTTAAAATTGAATTATAAAATTATAATTTTTTAATAAACCCAATATTAAAATAAAATACCTATCCATGGGATATATCCATTGATAATGTATGGGGCCTCTAATTTTAGCTTCTTAAGAAAAATTCACTATCATATGAATCGTCATAGTAAAAATGATAGGGTGAAAGAACATCTCCAAATGAAATAGCATCCATACAATACTTTCCTAAAGTTTATCCAATTCATTGGGGTTTAATGTATTCTCACAAAGTTGTATAAATAATGTGAAAAAGTCAATTAGAATAATGATTATTTTATTAGGAAACAAATTATACATTGCCAAAGGTAGAAACTACTCCATCAATACATGTGAGTCATGAATTTTCAATCCATATACCTTATGGAAATTAAAATCAACACATCTAGAAATATTACTGGAATATCCATCAGGCACTTTCACATTTTTTAATCATCAAAGGAAAACATCTTTCTGATGGTTTTTCATTGAAAAAATAGTTATTGGATATTTACTATTTCATTTTTCTATGGATCATTTTTTATATTGATTGCTTCTAAGTACTTAAAATCATTTAAATGGTCCTTTGATTTTCCCTACTCATTAAGAAATGTAAATAACATATTATCATGCACATTCTTCTCAATGTTCATAATGTTAAGATTATGACATAAAAAATTAAATTCCCAATATGAAAGTTCAAAAAATATGTTATTTTTATTCCATTTTTTTTTGCTCTAATTATAACTAACGGTGTTATAACTCTTTTTTCATATTCATTTAATTGAATTTTTTTCCAAACTTTGTACTAACATTTGATAATTGTATCAACATCTATTACCCTAGTAATAATTTTGGTGGAATCCACAAATCAGTTTTTTCATTGAAATGTGACTTGTTAAACTGAAATCTGTGAGATGTATCAACGAAGCGATGACGACACATGAAACACCACTTTCTTATATAAGGTAGCCATTTATAATCAAAATAAAAGTTACAAATTGTACAAGCTAAGATAGTTCGTATGTTCCAACTAGAAAAATTTTCTAGTCTAGGAAAGTCACCAATTGTCCACATAATGGAAACATGCATTTTGAATATTTTTGTGGTAGATACATTATATGTTTCTACACCATTATTCCATAATTCTTGTAATTATTGAATAATGGGATGAAGGTAGAAATCAATTTCATTTCCAAGCATTTTATTTCCAATAATAATCATCTATATGATGAATGAATTTTATTTCATACACATCCAGGGAGGTAGATTATAAGGGGTCAACACAACTGGCCAAATGTTGTAACTACTACTTAAAGTCCCATAAAGTATTGAATCCATCAGATGCTAATCCCAAACATTCATGTTTAGGATCAAAATAGAAATATGGATGTAATGAATTAAAGGTCATCTACACTTTTGAATCTCTTGGATGTTGTGTGAACTCATCATTATTATTATTCAAATCATGCCACTGCATATGTTCAATGGTTTTAAATGACATAAACAATCTAGTAAACTGCAGTTTTAATGGAAAGTAACCTAAATATTTTGCAGTAATTTTATTTTTACATTTATTTGTGGTATTATGCAGATTTAAACTATAATCATTATTTTTTTTATTTTCATCTATAAGTAAAAAAATATTTTTCACTTTTCTCTATTTGAATCTTCTTTCCAATAAAGCATGCAATCATTAGGACATGCATGTATCTTTGTACAATTGAGTCCAAGATTTTTAATAATATTCTTTATCTCATAAAATTATACAAGGATTTTATCTTTATAAAATGCATCACACAAAAATTCCAATATCATGGACATTACTTTATTTGTAATTTCACCAAAAAAATATATGGTATAACTTCATCAGAAAAGATAATTTTGAATATTTGACACATCCTTCATATAATTTTTTATTTCCATATATAACTAATTTAGAAAACTAAATTGTTTTATTATTTTAGTTTTCCCTTGTATTAGTTTCCTCGTCATCATACATTAATAATTTATCATCTTGATCAGTTTGTCCTACAATTCTAAAAACATCATTAATATTTGCAACATCAATAAATGAATCAACTGATGTGTTACATTTTTTATGGTGTTTACCTATTGAGTCTAAAGAATAATTTATCATGTTTTGAATTTCATTATGAACTATCAGAGCATTTACTTGTTCATTTTGACTGTATACATAATTTCTTGAATTTTCTATAACTTTTGATTCTTCTTGCCAATTACAATGCACATAATGACGAGGAAATTGTTTCAATATCAAGTACTCAAATTCTTCGTATCTCTTCAACCATTGTATGAATTTGTAATTAGGAGATGGAAATCTTATTCTTCCATTCACTGATTGATTTTCAAATTCAAAATCTAAAAACATATTCAAACCCATAACATAATAATATGTGTTATGAGGTAAGGTAATCCAACCTTTATCCACATTTACTTAACTTCCTATATTGTCAAATATAAAATATAATTATATTATTATATATAAAAATAAAATATATTTAATTTAAAAAGGTAATAATTGATCTCAAACTACCCCTAAAACATAAAGAATTAAGAAATCTATTAAACTACAATCATTAAAAAATAATTAGAATGGGTAAATTAAAAACCTAATTCTATTTCAGAATTATGCCCTAAAATAGAGAACTAAATCAATTGCCTATAATTAGGGTGAAACAAATCTGAGAAATCTCACCCAAAATCACAGTGAGTGTCTGGTGTCATAAAGGTAGAGAGAGAATCAGAGAGGGGGATCTGGTATTGAGTCCAAGAGGGTGGTTGGTTTGATATTGAGTGACATCAAGGAGGAGGCTGAGAGGGAGTCTGGCATTGAGCACTGCTGAGGGGAAGGCTGAGAGGGGTTCATAATTTAGTATCGATGAAGAGAAGTATGAGGTTAGTCGGGTGGTGTCATACTGACATAAATTGGTGGTGAGGGTGAGGCCTAGGCTGAGAGGTGTCATCGAGCGGTGGTGAGGGAGGTGAACGACAATGGGGGAGGTGAGAGGGAGCAGGGTGTTGGGCTGTGATTTTTTTTAAATGATAGCAGTAGTTTACTTTAAAACCACAACAAAATTCATTTTAAATTTATTTATTAGAATTTTTATTACAAAATTACACTAAATACTAACACTTTTATAAAGAGTCTCTAAAAAATAGAGGGGTGTGTAGTTTTTTGTTTAGCGGCAGTTTATATAACCAATGCTAAAAAAACCACCACAATTTACTAAATTTATTGTAGTTAACTAACATGAATAACTTTATTGATTCAATTTATAAATCAAAGGACATGAAGAAAACAATTAAAAATGGTTTCTAAAAGGCTCAAGCATCACATGGCATGTTCCAGAAAGGAAATGGACAAATATACCTACCTCAATGGTGTACGAATAAAACAAAACCTCCTAAATCAGGAATAAAAAAGTCCAAGAGACTAACCTCTCACTCTAATATTAAAATAAATAACTCACATAAGCCAACCCTCACCCTAGGTTTCATCCAAGAATGAACCAATAAAAATAGAAAATAGGGAAACAAGAGAGGAAGGTGATAAGAGAGAGATAAAAGACAAAAACCAAAAGAAACTTACAAAGAAGAGATGGAAGAACTTTATATCATGAAGGGGAAGCAAAGGGAGAGGGGTTAGGGACCCTTCATGCTTCAAAACTGAGTAGGGGAGTGGGAGGATTAAATTAGATTTTATTTTTAGGAGGGTATATTGGGAAATTCAAGTTTTAGGAATTCTGTGAAATTCATGTGGTTTACCAAATCATGCTCCAACTTTGAGTCCCCTATTGGAAAGATAAACTTCTCTTGTATGGTTTGGCCGCATGGTTTGAAAAACTATGAACTAACCATGTTCTATCTCCCAGACACCCCAAATCTCTCGCACAGTTTCTCCTAATACTCAAATGGTTTTGAATCAACCATTCTCTCCCCATGTTATCTAAATCATGAAAGAATAAAATGAACTAAAAACAACCCATTTGATCTGGTAGTTTCACAATTTTCCCCAAATCATTTCATTAACTATGAACATAGCCAAAAACTATCCAAAAACTCTAAAATTTTAATTTTCACCAGGAATTAAACCTAAAAATAAAAAATAAGATTAAATACCGAGAAATAAAT
Source organism: Viscum album (assembly GCA_963277665.1). Lineage (NCBI taxonomy): Eukaryota > Viridiplantae > Streptophyta > Magnoliopsida > Santalales > Viscaceae > Viscum > Viscum album. The sequence goes on along the minus strand of OY728161.1, from coordinate 339,445,204 downwards.
AAAATGGTAAGGAAAATAAAATTAAAGGTGTGAAAATTATCCCCATTATAAAACTTTCTTCCCCCAGAAAGTCACTGAATTCAAGAAAGGAGACAAAACTAGAACCCTTAAACCTAAATAAATAACTCCCATAACAAAATCTACAAATGGAACCCAAAATTTAATGAGAAAACTGACTTTGGTTTGACCCCTAAATCCCACAATTCACACCCGGCTATCTCAAGAGATAATAATGAAGAGATCCACAGTGTATCTCCCCACCATTTAGAAACCAACTAGCATGGTGTTTCAACTAGGTAAGGCATTCAACGGGACCACCACTAGACACAATAAGGGTTTCAACTAATGAAATTGAAAACTTATTATAGACCCAAAAACATCATAATTCCATAATACACGTTTGTCACCAAATCTACATGGAAAAATAAACCACCCAAAGCAACATACAAATCAAAGATGAGCATAAAATGGAAAAAGGAAGACAAAGTAAGGAAGATCAATAAAAGGCTGCCTCAAAAGATCGGAGGGGGAAACTACTAAGATTGTGGAGTTGACCAAGGCTTATTTTTCTTCTACTAATATCCCGACCCACATAATTTCTAAAGATTCCCCAACTGACTGCACTAATGGAAAGTCTTCAATGCATTGAGGTAATATGGATTAGAATTCCCAAATTGACCACACTAGAAGCATACAAGAAAACAATACTTCTAAAGGTAAGCAGATACTGATAAAAGAGATTAACTTAGAATAGGTTCCTTCGGTTTACACCCCTCACTATATGAGGAACTTTCACTATCACCAAGGGAGATTGGGTTTCCATTCATCATGGGTTGCCATCTAGAAAGAAACTCAGCTAAAAATGCCTCATTCACCAACTCTTTAAATGAGAATTTCTTGTATGAAAGAACATGATCATTAATCTCTAGATGAATAACCTTCACAAAGAGATTAACCTTTAACAAATTGCTCAACACCACTTCTATATAGAAGATAAATAGCTTCTTGAAGTGTTCATCATATCCCTTTACTATCTCTTAACCTTGTTGAATACCCATAATCTCTTTAATGAATCATGAATTCCTATCCCGTTACTTTTTTGGGTTTTTGAGGTGTTTCTTAGGAGTATTGAAGAGGTTCTATGGTGGTTGGAGGTGTATTAGAGCTTCAACAGGAAATTCACGTCATAAAAATCATACAAAACATGAATTAGTGGTTCAAAACTTGTGTGAATGGCCAATTTTATGGTTTGTATGCAGTTGAGGGGGAACCCATGAAACAAATTCACATCATGAAATTATTTCATGAAGTTTAATTAAATAAAGGTTTAGGTGACATGAATTTTGGTGGAAATTGGTTTTTGGGTAATTCCCATGGAATTCACATTATGAATTGGTTTCATGATGTAAATGGGATGGAATTCTAGGTTTTAAATTATTTTTTTCATCTGAACTCCTCTTCATTTGTTTGTGGATTACCTATCTTGTTTTGGGTGAAACCTAGGTGGCTCTTTGATGATTTTTATCCTCCTTCCTCCTACTTCAATCTGTAGATTCCATTAGTGGTGTTTCAACAATTAGTGGTAAGATCTTCTCTTCTTATTGGTTGTTTTTCTTACATTCTTACCAAGGGGATCTACTGTGGTGGTGCAGTTCTAGTTTGGGTTGTGATATGGGATTTTGTTTTATAACCCTTGATGTGATGTAGGTTGATCTGTGGGTTTTTCATACAGTTGTGGTTTATGGGTGTTTCTTCTTCACCCTATGGTGTGCAGCGAGTTGTCAAAGCTTCTTTGAGGTAGGGAAACCATTGTTTATCACTTTTGTGTATCATGCAAGAGGGTTTCTCTCTTGTTTATATATGGGGGATGGTTTTCATTTTCCTAATCAAGATAAATTAATCGGTAAATTTAAATTGAAGGGGGAGGTGAATTATTCTCATGCTTTTACAACTTTGATATTATTGTGATATGGTGGATTGTATGGGCTTGACACCCTGCTAAAAATTTTGGTCATTGGGGGATTTTTTGTGATGTTTTGGCATGAGTTTCAAAACCCTTTTTTATTTTTATTTGTTTGATATCACCCTGAATGAGAAATTGGATAATCACTTATATTTTTCTAATGAAATGGTTACCCTGGGATTATGGATTATGTGATAATGCCCCTAAAATAAGTGGAAATGAAAAAATATCCTTTCTAAATATGTAAAATGTTTTGGGATTTTTTTTATGTGTGTTCATGTTGTGGGGCGGTGATGTGTGGGTTTTTTTTTGTGGTTGGGGCATTTGGGGTTGATGGGTGAGATGCGGTCATGCTTTGGGGTGGAGAGGTGATGGTTTTTTTCCATTATTTTAGGGCAGTGATATGATGGTTTGTTTGGATGTGCTTTTGGGGTGGTGGGGTGATGGTATTATAGGGATGATGAGCTACTTGTGATGTGAAGTTTCATTGTACTAGATGCTCAAGTAGTGATGGAATAATTGTTTAATAATGGTTGAAATGATTGGGGTTTGGTTTGGTTGATGGGATGGAAATGATTAATGAAAAAATAAATTATGGGTTGTGTGGTTAAATGTGGGTGATTATTAATAATGAAATGAATGGGATGGATAATGAGATTAGTTAGAAATTCGAAATGTGTCTTGTGGTGTGTGTGGTGTTATGTATTTAGTAGTGGGAGTGAAAGTGGTGGTGTTGTGAGTTGGTTAGTTTTTTGTTTTGAACCCATATGTTGGGCTTATGTGTGAATTATATATATTATATACACTTGTATATTCCTTGTGATTTCTATACGCACCCCCACTTACATTGATCACTATGTGCCGACACCCGTATTTTCACACGGAGGGTGTTTTTTCCAACATCTCGATGATGAGGATGGCTGACTAGCTACTTGATCATCCTCTCTCTCTCTTCCAAGTGAGTATATATACACATATTGTGATGGATGAAGGTCTGTTAGTGACCTAAGTGATGGCCTAGGTGTCTTTAGGTGAGATGTGATGTGACCATGTTGTGGGGTGGTGGCCCAGGTGTCTTCAGGTGAGATATAATGTGACCGTGTTATGGGGTGGTGGCCCAGGTGTCTTCAGGTGAGATGTGATATGATAGCATTGTGGGGAAGATTATGGTGGGTGTTGTGAATGGTGTGACAAGGGTGTGATGTTTATGTCCTTCATGTTCGTGGTATCCTACTACTCTGGTTATAATTGTGATGTGATGGTCCAGGTGTCGTCAGGAAAGATGAGATGTGATCGTGTTGTGGGGCGGTGAACTAAGTGTTTACAGGTGTGATTTGATGTGATCATGATGTGGGATGGTGTTATATGTTATTCAGAAAATATGGGAGTGTCAGGACGTAAAACATTGGGGTGTGAGAGTGGTAAAGTAGTGGGAAAGTAGTGTAGGGTATCCCTTTATCAATATGATTCTTATTATGTTATTATACTTGGCTTGAGTTATTTAGTGAGTGTTACTTTGTGGGGTTAGGATGGATAGTTGACCTATTTAGGTGTTGTTTCTTCTATTATTTTCTCACATGTGCATTAGTATTCTTCTTTCACACATGCATGAGAGACTTGGGTTTTCCTACTAAGTATACTTGTATGAACTCCCTACATATTTAAATTGTTTTTTAGGTTTTCTAGTAGGATATGTAGATCATGTTGGGTAGTACTAGATCGGGCCTTTTAGGATAGTTTGTTGTGTTGTTGCTTTACCTTTTCTTTTGGGTATTTACTTTGGAGAATTTTATCTGTATCAGTTTCATTTATGCATGCATTGTGGGATGGTTTTGGTTTCATTTTACATTATGTCATGGATTTTCTTATGGTTGATTTATCTTATCTCTCGATCTTGTTTAAATTGTTGAGGTTAATTCCTCCAATTTATGATTATTTTATACCCTTAGTACTAGTCATCGACCCGGGGCCTACTGGAGGTGAGCTTCGGGGGTCATTATCTCTCTCCCCTCATTGTAGTATCTTTGGTGGGAGGGGTCATGAAATAGTGGTCTCATAGGTGATGGTTTAGATATATGGTGGAGTTTGGAGTTATTCATAGTGAGAGTTTCATGGGTTGGTATGGTAACGATGTCAGTTGACCTGGGTGTGTGATATAGGCCAGGGAGACCGGCTAGGACATGAGATTTTAGGGGGGCCCGTGATCTAGTTCATGAACTCTGAGCTTATTAAATAACCAAGTGAGGTAGGCCTACTTGTAGGTTGGAGACCTAGGAGAGGTACATGCATCGTGATGAATTGTTTTCCAGATTGAGTCGAGTTGTTTTTAGGAAAGTTAAGATAAATAAAGTAAATTAAAATACATATAAATAAAATTATATACTGGTAGGCTTAGTAAATTATTGTTTTATTTTTATCTATGGATCCTAGACATCATCTGTGTGTGGATTAGGTAGATGAGTGTCATCAGGATGATCTAGTTGATTATCCTAGGGTCGATCTGACAGAGGAGGATGAGGCTTGGCAGAGGGAACTGTGTACTTTTTAGTGGTAGGCATTGGGGAAGCATGAGGGCAGTGTTTCTAATGTGGAGACAGAGATCCGGATGGAGGAGCTCAAGATAACTTTTAGTTTGATCCAGGCCCTGGTGGGATGTTGGGTCCCTTTGGAAATTAGTCAAATGCGGAGATCTATGCATCAGTGGTGGATGTTGTATTAGGGTTAGCGGAAGGAGGCAGATGTTTCGTGGGTAGACTTTTAGAAAGAGTTCCAGACAGAGTTCATTTTATCGACCATGGAGGCAATGAAGAGGTAGGAGCCTCTTTCTCTTCAGCATGGGAGTGTATGAATAAATTTTAAGGAACTTCTACATTTTTTCCCAGATCCTTTTCTAGATGAAGAGTCTCATGTGAGACATCTTTAGGAGACACTCTGTCCTTCTATCCAGTATGCAATTACTCCTTTTACATTTCTAACATATCTGGAGGTTCAAAATAAGATTTAGGTGATTAAGAATATACACTCATGAGGCGGTTTTCCATGATAGGGGAACCAGGAAGTTTCTTTAAGGAGCAGAGTTGTCAGTGGCAGGTCCTAGGCACCAGGACCTTCGAGGTTTCTACTAGTGGGGAGTTAGCCTCAGCAACTTCTCTTTCATCCTTTTGGGGATAATGGTTTCTATGATTTTCCTAGAGATATCATGTAAGTGTTTTTTTTGTATAGGGTTCATGTAAATATCTATAATTAGTTCCCAGTGGTTATTCTATCTCATTTTAGTGGAGGTGAATAGGTTCAGTGTCAACCTCAGCAGAAGTTTCCAGTGAGACCATTTCAGCAATAGGAGAATCAGGCTTATGCTCTGCCAAGGGGATATGGAGTAGGTAGATATTGACCTCAGGATGTTCCTTAAGTCTAAGTACTATGACCCAACATGGTTATGGAGGTGGTATTAATTATAGAGGTAGTGGATATGGGAATGGTTAGTTGCACACGGTAGAGGAAGTAACACTTTGAGGGGGAATAGATCATTCGAGGCATGCTCAGTTTGTCATCTTCCCTTTTTTGTGCCTCCTTTGATTCAGGATATTTTCACTCCTCTATTTCACCCACTCTATTATGATCTCTAGGACTATATTTAGAGATACTTCTCATACCCCTGGTGTTGACTATGCTAGTCATAAGCTAGACTAGCTTGTTTGATGTATTCTAGGAGTGTTGACTAATGATGGGGCCACATCAATCACGTGGATATATTTTCTTACTTCATATGTAGTCATAAAATGTAATTATTGGCATCAAATAGTTTTATTATGTACATTTTTTTATTGACTTTTTTCATAGGAGAATCATTTTCTCATATGTGGATGGTCAGCGTGTGGTTTTCCTTAGCGAGTGGGGTTGTCAGGTGGATAGTTGGCATGTAGATCCCCTTATTTATTTGATGGTTGATTTTTGTATGGAATTAGTATAGGTTGGTATGGTGTATGTTCCCAGGGTTGAGGGGAATTTTTGGATGTTTTTTCTAAGGTGGTTGTGACGCTACCCCCTTGACGTGATGTTAAGTTCGAGATAGACTTGTAGCCTAAAGATTCTTCGATTTCAATGGCTCTTTATTAGATAAAACATTATAAGTTTCAATATTTAAGTATTAAAATATATGATATGATGTATAAGGGTTTTATCTATCCTAGTGTGTCATAGTGGAGTGCTCCATTGTTGTTTTCCAAGAAGGTGGATGGTGGTCTAAGGTTGTATATAGACTATCGGAGGTTGAATCAAGTAATGTTCAAGAACCATTACCCTATTCTGATGATGGATAATATTTTTGACCAGATGAGAGGGGTGATTTAGTTTTATAAGATTAATCTATAGTCTGGATATCACAAGTTTAGGGTGGGGTGAAGGAGGTCAATATCCTAAAGACTGCCTTTAGATGTAGATATGGGCACTTAGAGTTTGTGGTCATGTCGTTCGGTGTCACGAATGCACCAACTGTGTTCATGGGGCTCATCAAATCCATTTTCCATGAATTATTGAACCGGTTTTTAGTCTTTTTCATCGATCATAGCTTAATATATCCAGAGTTAGAGGAGGAGCATTCCGATCATCTCAGAGTTGTCTTACAGGTTCTTTGACGCCACTATGTAAGATCCTAGACTTCATGAAGTTATATCTTTGTTTAAAATTTTGTATTAAATCTTTTTTTTGGGTAATGAGATGTTTCCCAGGAGTATGAGGAGTTTTGGGGGTGTTATTGGGGTTATAGACGCGAAAGAAAAAGGAAAATGGTCATTTTTTGCATCTTTCACGGTTTGCGCACAGTTAGTGCAAACCGTGAGAGGGGAGAGCCAAACCATGAAGTTTGAGACAGTGGAATTCTACATAGTTTTTCAAACCATACAACTTTCCCTAGGTAACTGTGTGACTCAACTCCTCTTGGATAGAGGCAGCCACACAGTTGGTGCACAGTTTGGTAAACTATACAGCCAAACCGTGCACCCTTTAAAAAGTGGGAATTTTCAGTTTTTCCCCCTCAGGATTTTTAGATCTTCTCCTGATTTTTCATACCATTATTACCCTCTAAATCCTAGTGATGAAACTAAGCTCCAAAATCTTCCCAAGGGTATTTCTTATTTTATTCAAGTCCATTTTTTGTGTTGTTGGTTGCGTATCAAAGATTCGGGTAAGTCTAATCCTCCTCTTGATTCTCTTTTTCAATTTAGGGTTTTTGGTTTCTCTCATATTCTTCCAAAGACCTAAAAATATTTTTTCTGGTGGATTATAGGTTAAGGATTCAAGGGGTACTTGAACCTGGATCTAATTCTACAATTAAGATGATTCATCAACAGATTCAAGGTATGTGTTCTACAAGTTATATACCATAGTTTTAATGTGGATTTGTGCATGTGTGTTGTGTTCTCAGTTTCACCTTATTGTGTGTTCGGTTACTTGAGTGAAAATTGGTAAAATGGGTGTATAACTGATTAATTTAACCCCTCACAATCCTCATGGGATGTTTCGGGGTTGAATAGAACAATTTAGGGCCACCCATGGGGTGCGTCGACATTCCCAAACCGAGGAATTGGTAAAGTCAAACGTATAATTGATGTGTGATAACGTAGAGCTCTTATTGAACATGTTAATATGTTTAGTTGATTTGAAAATGGAGTATTAGTAGTTTTTTCTAGGTTTTATAATGGCTTAAGTGGTTTTTGGATTAAGGTTAATGAGTTAATTGAGTTGTGAATTGTAAACGGGGTTTTGGTTGATTGTCTAAGGCATGTTAATGATGAATGGGATAAATGGGTTAACTTATGAGAATGGAGTAATATGTTAATGGACCAAAGTATGAGAATTTTGGGTTATGCTAATGGACTTAAGCACGTGAATTTATGAATACATTAAATGGGGTAATTTATGGTAATTACTGAATTTGCTTAGTGAGTTAGGCATGAGAAAGGGAAATGGGTCAAATGGGCTATATAACGAAAATGGTAAATGGGTTAATGGGTTATGGCATGATATTGATTCCCATGTTGATTATTGTGGATTATGATTATTATGTGTGTTATTGTGAGTATGGTTGTGATATGTTATTGTGTGGTGAATGGATAAATAAGCATGTCCACATGGCATGGTAGTGTGGGGTATTGACTGAGGTTCTATGCTCATGGATCGAGTTAAACTGGGGATCTAAACTCTCCCTTCCCCGTAATTCATGGGTTAGGTAATGATACAAATCTCTATTCCCCTAATGGTTGAATTCCACCTGGACTAAGGCTTTGAGGTGAGGATAATGTGTTTTTTGTGATGTGTTTATCCCTAGTGAGAAAGGGACTTGAATTATTCTATTATGCATGGTGATGAATGCCTTAAACCCTTGTGTGAATGATGTAGATACCTAACCCATGGAACACATGTTGATAATGAATTAATTAATAAATATTATACAAATTATGGAAATGGTACTAAGGTTATAAATGGTTAAATTAAAGATTGTTAACTAATAGCACCCAAGTTGTCTTTTACTTAGTTGTCATTTGTTTAGTATTTTCATGCACTATCTGTTCAGATTGGATATTTTTTAGACACCATTGGTGGTGGTCTACTGAGTTGTACTCACACCCTTCTCGGGCATTGTTGGGTATCTAAGTATATTTCATGCTTGCAGGTCAGGATAAGGGTAAAGGACATGTGCTTGGGAGTTGAGTCGGGCTTGGGATGTGCATGGACGAGGTTCTGGACTTGGATTTAGGACCATTTTGGGGATTCCACTACTTTTCATTATTTTGGGGTTTTATTCACTTATCACTTTTTATCATGACATGACATATTCTACAGTTGTTTATGGTTGGTACCCTCTTTGGGAAGTGGTTGGTTATGAATTATTCTAGTTATTTATTATTGTTTCCTCTATTTAATTTATTATCTGATGTGGATTACTCGGGAAATGAGGGTATAGTCTCCCCATGTGATCTATTAGACCCTCACCATTATTTGTTAACCTCTGGTGTATAGGGAGGTGTGCTTAAGATCATGTGGTGACCCGGCTCGGGGCACCGGTTTAGTGGCTTTTGGGTCGGGGATGTTACAAGGTTGTATCAGAGTGGTTCTTTTCTATGGTCTTACTATTTGGTATGGTAGAAAGTAGAATAGGATGTTTTGGTCCTTGATAGTGATCTCATTCTTGGGATTAGCTAACCCATGTATGAGGTAAAGCCCAAGTGCTTAGGGCGGGAATTGTTGTACTTAAGGGTTGTTGTTACATTTGATGACATTTCACCATTGGGTGATGCACTTATTATGTGATGTTACTATTTTATCATATTTCACTCATGGTCATGATGTAATGAGGTTATTCATTCATGCATCATTATAGGATCCTAATTATATAAGTGACATGCATCACGATAGGCACACATAAGATGGGTGTGTGGGTCATAAAGGGTAGAATGTATTTGACTTTATTGAAAAACTTAAAGAAATGGTGTTTAATAAAATGATGAAAATGGGGAAAAAAGGGGAAATGTTAAATAATGGTTAAGGAATTATTCTTAATCAGGGGTCCAAAGTGAGTTGAAAATGTTGTCCACAACAAGTTTTGAAATGGGAAATGTGCCTAGGAGGAACGGTTTTCATTGTCAGTATGGAAATGGTTTTGATTTGGTGCCTAGTGTAATACTTGTAACCTAGTAAGTTGGATACTCTGTGTTAGCCATGACCTATGTTAGGGATGGTTGAGGGTAGTTTTTTGGATGTAATGAAGACCTTTGGGTTATTGTATGAGAAATGGGTTATTTATAGCTAGTGGAGAGCCTTATTTTATGCAAAATATGGAAGCCTTATGTTATGTGATCTAAGAATAATGTCTGGAATTATATAGAAATGTCTCTATGATCACATATATTGGTTGGGATATAAGATTATATCGTCGAGCATGCTCCACCATTGTCAAAGCAAGAAAACCCATTGGTCCAAGATAACTGAGGTGAGGAGCAGTTCCATGGAAACTATGCTCATTTTAAAAAATTGATGGGATGAGACCCAAGGAGGGTCATGTCTAGTAGATTTGATCTTACTAGATATTTTTAGTTGTAACACCCTATGATGATTACTGGAGAGGGTGGACCTGATTTTTGAGCCTATGGTAGGTTAGAACATGAAGGGACATAAGAAATGGGTATCCCTAGGGTTGTGAATAGATTATGTGTATGAGTGGTTTAGGCAATGAGAGTGCCTTAGTTAAAGACCTTGGTGAGTTTGATGTGTTATATAGAGGGGTGTACCTTGGTGTACCATTGGTTAAGAGGTTGAGAGGTATCGTCTGATAACATGGATCAGGTAACCCTTGTGGGTTGAGATTACTCTGATTTCATTGGATTTGAAATGTATGTCTTGTTTCATGGTGATGTTGGTGGTGGTTGTGTTTTTATGGACTCGGAACCTAGAGTAAATGCTTTCTCAGTGCGTTTTATGAATTGTTTTGGAATGGGGGCAGGAGAGCTACCCGTGTGATGTGACTTTTCGTAGGTTTAAAGTATGTGGTCTATAGAGAGAGTCGGGTGACTTGTTACCCCTAACCTTAGTTGGAATTTGGTGTCTTTTGACAGTCTAAAGTGACCCATGAGCATGTTACATCGATATGTGAGTGATCTTAGGTGAGTGAGGCAGAAGTGGGTGTTTTGGTTTTGGACGGGTGTGGGATTGGCCTAGAGGGCTAAGTGGGAAATTTGATGGCTTTGGGAGACGTGACTTGTGTTGTTATAATGAGTTGACATTATTGGGGAGGTCTAGGGTGGTCTCAAGGGAGGTTAGCATAGTGTTGTAGATTCATTGGAATGTGGAGAATGAAATATTCTTCATAGGTAGAATTGGAACTTAGTGAGTACCATTGAGATTCGGTAAATGGTGTGGTTGTGCCCTGGTTCTTTCAGAAAATAACTTGAGTGATTGTAGTATGAGGTAAGATTGTTTTTGAAGCTTTGTTTTTTTGGATGTATCCCATCTGTTTGGATGATTTTTAGTGAAGGCCTATATTTTAATTTCAGGCAGACAAGACAAGGGAAACTAAAGCATGGATGGAAGATTTTGTTATGAAAGTAACACCTGAGGTGAGGATGATCATGTGGTTGGGATTTTGTACAGATGGTTTGGTTTTTTAGTGAGATGTTGAAAATGTCTTGAGGTCGATGGGGATAACTGACCAGGACTCATGGTCAGGTGCAAAAGAAAGTTTGGGCTAGGCCTGGTGATGTTTAGATTATGTAATATGAGGCCAGATTTAATGTGTGGTCATAGGAGAGTGTGAGACCTTGAGGGATCTGATGAGGTCCAAATGCAGGCAAGTACTAGTAAGGCGTTGGTATGTTTGGGATGGACAGACAGGTGTCTCAGGATAAGAACCTATTGTTCTCTGTGGAACCAAAGTGGGAATCATGGTTAGGCGGGATATCGTGGTTTTTGATTGGTGTGATGGAACATTGAGTCTTGTTTGTTAACTACCAAGGTCATGTCGGAAGATCTCGAGTGGTGCGATGGTATTAGTGCTAAGGACACGTTGGTTCATGGTTGTTTGGAGAAATTTTGTGGAGTGGTGGTGAGTCTTGTATGTAAATCACACCTGAATAGTGGTGGTTAAGTGTTGATGATATGTGTTTGGGCAGGTAAGCTTGAGACTTTTGGTAGGTCAAGGTGTCCCATAATGGTAAGCAATATTAGGGATGGACAATTCAGGACGGTTTTCATTGATGACTTCTTAGCATACTCTTGGAAAGTGACGATCATTCCCCACATATTGACATCATCCTAGGTATGCTGAGAAGGAACAAGCTTTATTCCTAGAGACTTAAATGCGTTGGTTGAATATGGGACATCATGGAGGTTATGCTCTTAAGCGGTATGCGGAGATGGATGGTGGGATGTACACCATCGATCATCTATGAGTGAGGTCCTCAGGATTGAACCAATGTCAAATAATTCCATGGGTTTCATTCTTGGAATCCAGGAATGGGTATCGGGTGATGTTTGTTTTGTTGTTCTGGGAAAAGCTAGACGACCACGTCTAAGTTTGGGATTCAGCGTAAAATCTAAGCATGATATGTAGTGGTTGTAATTCCTTGAATAAAGTGATGGTAATGACACTCCTAATGCAGGGAGTGAAGATTTAGTCCTATAATGGTGGATTATATCATAGAGTTTATTTTATGTCATTGGGATGACAATGAGAAACATGTGAGGTGAAGGTTGGGTTCCTCAGAGTGGCTAAGTGGGCCTTGGATGTGGTGATTTTACAATCCAAGAATTATATTTGGGCTCAGGGTGGTTCCAAATTAAATTCTAGATGTTAATTCTAGAGTCAATGAAGGGTGTGGTAAGTTATGATAATGGTTTATGGAAAGAAAGTATGGGTACTAGAACTTCATTGAAAATTAGGCGTAGACTCGAGTAAGTGTCCTTGGGGGAAATTGGAATGTCTATAAGTGTTAAGGCACCTATTCCATGTGATGTAGTTTCATAACAATAGTTGAAGTGGGTGTTCAAGGATGATATGATCAAGTTGGTCTGATACTATGTGGTAAAAGGAACAGATGTGGTAAGTTTTGACCCACCTCTGATTTGATGTTTGTAGTGGCAAGTGCTTTTTGAAAATGAAGGAAAACTTGAGGGAGGTCAAGTTGTTCTTAGTCCATGAATGGATGGTGTAGATATTTCCTTCCATGTGGTTTAAATAGTGAGGCTGGATGCCCATACAGGGTGAATTCCTTATAATGTTTTGGCATAATGAGTTGGGAACATGTTAGGTATGTTGGGAAGTTGAGTTGTGGTGATGGTGTTTCTTTTCGATAGTGGGGGTTCCAATCACTGAAAGATGGTAGGGGTGAGTTAAATTGTATGGTGGAGAGAACCTTAGTGGGAAAGTGGTTGGTTGGTGTCGTGACCAGTGTTTTAGGTTGAAGGGACTCGAGTAAGTACCATTTTAGTGGTTTGGCCTTGATAACGAGCATTGGCTTGGGTTTGACCGGTTGAGTGCCTTGAGTGGTTTGGTTGTGTGTGGATGTTTGGGTATGTAATGATATCACTGAGGCCCAAGTTATGGAGAGACTTAGGTTTGGAAATGTGGTTGAGAAATATCATGAATTTATTTGGGTGGTGTTGATATTTGTTCGTCGTTGGATCTTTGAAAATAGGGTATAATAGCTCCAAGTGATTTGGGCCATAATCTATGAAGAGGATCAGGATGATGGGGTGCTAATTGACTCTTCTATGATGGTAGGAATATGAGTGTGAATTTTCCTTATGTGTGATATAGGCAGTGTTTCCTAGGCCTCCCTATTGAGTTCTGGTTATTGATGTATGGTTAGAGGTTGATGCGTCATTTTAGGAGCATCTGGTTCATTTTGTGGATCATAGTAAGAAGTCTTGTAGGGAAAGACCATGTTTTTGGTAAATTTTTGTGGCTTCATGGGAATTTTTAAGAGGATACCTGGGAAAGGGAGATGAATATGTGGGCACGGTGGTCTTATCTCTTTACCTTGGAAGTTTAGTGATGCTTGGGTGTACGGCTCGAGGACGAGTCATTATAAGGTATGGAGGTTGTAAGATCTCGAACTTCGTGAAGGTGTGTCTTTGTTTAAATTTTTTGCTTCAATATTTTTTTTGTGTAATAAGATGTTTCCTAGGAGTGGGAGGAGGTTTGGGGGTGTTCTAGGGGTTCGAGAAGCAAAACAAAAGGTAAAATGTTCATTCTGTTCATGTTGCACAGTTTGTGCATGGTTAGTGCAAACCGTGAGAAGGGGGATCCAAACTGTGTGGTTTGAGACTGTGGCATTCTACACAGTTGGCACACGGTTTTCCAAACCGTGCTATAAGGCCCCAAACTTAAACATTTCATAATCTTGATTTAATCCAAGAATTCACATTGAGAATCTTTTCAGGTTTAGAGTTTTATAGAATTAGTCCTTCATTAATACATAACATCCCATAATCATACAAGATAATACCCTTTTTAAAAATAAAAAAAATGATTTATTTTCTTGATAAAAATCTTCTTAACTTATTCCTTTCTCTTACTCATCCTTATACCCTATTAAAACATTTTAAAAAACTTGTTATGAGCACAAAAAGCTCAGTAAGGGATATAAAATAAGGAATTAAATTGTTAGTCCATGAAAACATTTCTACAAAATAATACCTTTCACCCATAAAACATAAATTATTTAACATACATCATGAAATAATAATATTCCTAAAAAAATTCTTATCAATCATAAATCATAAAGGTAACGTATGTCATCCATATCATACTTACATTATAGCTTTCACAACTAAATAGGGAGTAACCTTCATGGTTACGTTTGGAATACCCATCAAAGTATATTCCCTAAATATCTTAGGAGAAACCTTATCATTTAACTCAGTCTCATTACATAATGAATTGGAGAGTTATCATGGGCTCACACACCCTCGGTTTATCATGGAACCACCCATATACATTACTAATTCCCAAGAACAAAAACATAAGCATGACACATAAATCACGCATAAAGGAAAAATAACATTTCCACATTACAATCACAAGATATCATTTCAATATATTGACATAATAAATCACTTATAAAAACAAATTTCAATACCACAATACATGAAAATGTAATATGGTATTTATTTTACTTTTAAAAACATTAATACTTATAGAGGAAGACAAATATTAAACAACAGTTATAGTGGCAAAGAATTTGTTGCCACTATATATGATAAAAAAACATTCCTTTTGTTGTTTTGTACAGAAATTCAAACACTCCATTTTAAAAAAACAATGAATTAAATTCAAGATATAAATAAAATATAACATATTAAAAATTCATTTCACACATAAGAGTTGAACGACATAATCAAGAAGTATAAGTTTAACCCAAAGAATGGAAATTGGGTTAAGAAATTCTCTTACCTCGAGTCTGACATGTCTCGTGCATTCTTTATCTTCCTAGAAAATAAAATTAGGTTAATTTTTACTTTCTTGAGGAAATTTTTCAATTTTATTATTTATTTTATATCACTTATTACCATGTTATAACAATTACATAATTATTTAAGTTCATGTCGGATGTTTTGTCGATATTCAGTACATGAGTTGAAAATGAACTTGATATGATGTCAATAGTTCATGTGATAATAAGTATATTATATTTAGAATATAAAACATGATATAAATATATTATATATTCATTATATAATTTTTTATAATAATATTTTAAGACAAACTAAAAACATCATTCATGGAGATGGTAGGTCGTACGTATGCATAAATGTTATTTTCGTTTTTACTATCATATTGAAAGAGTGAAATTAAATGAAATGTATATAAATATGTATACATATATAATATCATTATATTATAATTAATATTTTATTTATATCATATATTTTTACTAACTATAAATCATATTTTTACTGACTATAAATCAGATTTTTCTTACAACTATCATTATCTTTTTCAGTGCAATTACGAGCCTTATGTCCTATTTTACCATATCGGAATCACTTACTAGAATTCAAAAGGTATTCCCCAATGTGTTTTTTACCATAATTTTTACAAACTGTAAACCTAATTTTCTTATCATTATAATTTTTTGAAGAATTATTCCCTTTCTCCTGCCACCTAAAACTATTATTTTTCTATTTTTCAAAGAACACATGATCATCGAAAAACTCCATTCCCACCTTCTCCGCAGATCAAACAAGTTTTTTGTAATTTTTTAACTCACGAGAAGCCAACACTCTTTGATATTTTGGATTTAATATTGAGTAAAAATGATTTATTTTACTATCAATATCTAAGACAAAATTTGAAGCATAACTTTTCAGTCAAATGAATTTTTCTTCATAAGTGTCCATTTAGTCATCCTCCTACCTTAATTCCAAGAATTTTTTTCCATCCTAAGTTGAACCGCCTTAGGAAAATATTTCTATAGAAACATATTTTTGAATTTGTCCCACTCAAGATAATAAATATTTTAAATCTCCCTGATATTATTAACTATATACCACCATTGATTATCTTCAACTTCAAAATGGTAAATAGTAAGACTAACCTTTTAATTGTACGAACACCCCATGACATTGAAAATCTTTTCTAGTGCTTTAATCCACCCTTCAGTAAGCACGAGGTCAGATGATCCTCTGAATGATGGATGATGTTGCCTCATGAAATGCTCCACTATTGACATGTTCCTCTGTGGTTGATCTGCTTGATCTTGTACATGGATACCACCACCATTTATAGCCTAAGTCAACTTCTCTATCACTACAACAAACTATTCAGTTCCGATTCCAACCATCTCAGGTTATTTATTTGTAAGGTTTTTTCCTCTGAATATCATCCTAGTATAGCTGTCATGTTTAATATATGGAAAACCATTCTAAATAGACATATCTTAGATGAATAAAAATGGTAATCTTCAAATTCTATATCATTTCAATTTGATAATAAAGTAAAAATCGTTTATTAATATTCTATTAACAATATCCTAACCCCTAAAGTTATTTAAACCAACCTCTGATAGCAACTATAAGGCCCAAATATTAAACAATTCATAATCTTGATTTAAGTCAAGAATTAAAGTTTTGGATCTCTTCAAGTTTAGAGTTTTATATAATTAGTCCATCATTAATACATAACATCCCATAATCATACAAGAGGATACTACCGAAACAGTGTCCATTTTTTCTACCAAAGGAAACCCTTTTTAAAAATAAAACATGACTTCTTTTCTTGATAAAAATATTCTTGACTTCTTCCTTTCTCTTACTTATCCTTATACCCTATGAAAACATTTTAAAAAAACTTTGGATGAGCACAAAAATCTCAGTAAGTGATATAAAATAAGGAATGAAACCATTGTTCCATGAAAACATTTCTACAAAATCATACTTTTTTCCAATAAAACATAAACTCTTTAGCATGCCTCATGAAATCATAAGATTCCTGAAAAACTTATTAAAAATCATAAATCATAAAGGTTATTTTGGGATCCATATCATACTTACATTATAGCTTTCACAGCTACATAGGGATTAACCTTCATGGTTACATTTGGAATACCTATCACAATATATTTCCTAAATCTCTTAGGAGAAACCTTATCATTTAACTCTGTCTCATTACCCAATGCATTGGAGAGCTATAATGGGCCCACCCACCCTCGTTTTATCACTGAACCACCCATATACATAATAAATTCTCAATAACCAAAACATAATCACAACACATAAATCATTCATAAATGAAAAATAACATTTCCACATTGCAATCACAAGATATCATTTCAAGATATTAACATAATAAATCACTTATCAAAATAATTTTCAATACCAAAATACATGAAAATAGAATATGTTATCTATTTTCCTTTTAAAAATATTAAGGATTATAGAGAAATTTAAATATTAAATAATGGTTACGGTGGCAAAGAAGTCGTTGTTCCTGTATATGTTAAAAAATATTCTTTTTGTCATTTTGTATGGAAAGTTGAACACTCCATTTTTTAAAAAAAATTAATGAAATTTAATATATAAATAAAATATAAGATATTAAAAATTCATTTCACACATAAGAGTTTAACTACATAACCAATAAGTATAAGTTTAACCCAAAGAATGGAAATTGGATTAAGAAATTATCTTACCTTGAGTCAAACTTGTCTCATATGTTCTTTATCTTCCTAAATAATAAAATTAGGTTAATTTATAATTATTTGATAACATTTTTAAATTTTATTATTTATTTTATATCACTTATTACCATGTTATAACAATTACATAATTATTTAAGTTCATGTTGGACGTTTTGTCAATATTTGGTACTTGAGTCGAAAATGAACTTGGTATAATGTTAATAGTCCATGTGGTCATAATTTTATTATCTACAGAATATAAAAAATGATATAAATATATTATATATTCATTATATAAGTATTTATAGTAATATTTTTATACAAACTAAAAACACCATTCATGGAGACGGTAGGTTGTACGTACGCATGAACGTTATTTTCGTTTTTCTTATCGTATTGAAAGAGTGAAATTAAATTAAATGTATATAAATATGTATACATATATAATATAATTAAAGTATAATTAATATGTCATTTATATCATATATGTTTTCTAAAATAACTAAAACAATCCTTAATACATTCCATGTGATGTGTGAACGAATCACATCATACTGAGGAGGTGGTAGTCCACACGTCCCCAAATGAAGTTATCGTATAACAACAATATGGAAAACATGAAGGTGTGTTTAATATAACATATCCAAAATATAAAATAGGTTATAATATACATATTAAAATATTATTTTACCATAATAATGGTTTTAATACCATCCATGAAGTCAGTAAAGTAAAAAAAATTATTCACAGAGGCGATTAACCGGCATAACTTGGACAACAATTTTGTTTATTTGAATAAGAGGAGGTGAGAAATTAAATGGATATGAGATATTAAATTAGAAACATAAAACTCTATTATATAAATGATTTTATAGTAATCATGCATTTATGGATGAAGGAGGTGAGGAGAAAGTAGAAAAAAGAAATAAATTAAGAGAGGTGCTTTGAGAAAATTACCTCTTGAATATCCCCTCCTTAAAAGACCCTTGAGGACCTTGGATATGGTCTTTTGGTGAGACTAGAAGCACTTGTACATTTTTATAGTAAGTATTATAGGTTTGGAAAGATATTTGAGGATATAAAAGGCTTTTTGGGCTGAAATAGGGTGGTGGAGAGGTGGTATTTATACTTGAGGAGAGGTGGGTTCAAGTGATTAATTTATTGATTATTTTATATTAAAAGATAACCATATAGATGTTCAATTAAATTCCATGACTTTAACTTGTAATTAATGTTTTATAGGCTGTTTAGGGTAAATCCACACCTCTACTAACCATTAAATTTTGTATTTTTTAGGTATGTTAAGATTTTAACTCTTAACTTTAACCCTTGTCAAAATTTTACTTTTACTACGGTAAATAATTTTTTTACCATGGTAACTTTTTTATAACTAAAAATGAAATTGACCTTAAAACCTAATTTGGAAATTATGATTCCAAATATAGAATCCATTTTAACTAATTCAATTCACATAATTGGAAATTTTTATTTAAAATTAATTTCACAAACAAAACTAAAAAGCGGGTTTTTAAAGTGAGACGTTCAAAAGTTTGAATTGTTTTCATATCTAATTTCAATTTAAAATTTATTCTAAAGACAAAAATTAAATTAAATTATAAAAAATATTCTAAATATAATTTAAAATCAATTAATATTATAATCTAACAATATAAATAAATTAGATGAAAAGCAGTTTTGAATTAAAATGCAGTATTTTTCACTGTTCATTAAAATATGAAAGTTATCAGAAAAATACCAAAAATTTATACATTCTAAATTTTGATGTACTGATTTTAAATAATATGTTTATTTTTTCAGATATAATATTTAAAAGTGTCAAAAACTATATTTAAAATGGGTTCTCCATTAAAAGGTGGTAAAACTACCTTTTAAAAATATTAGATCTTTTATGCCTAAAATTGGATTTATTATTATTTTAAGCCCATAAAATTTATTGGAAGAGTGTAAAAACATTTAATAACATGTTTAAATATAATATATTTATATTCTATTCATTCTCTCTAATAAAAAATCTAGGCATTAATTACTATTTAAAATAATAATATTAATAATGTATTATTTTTCAGTATAACTCGGTTTTGTGTGCAACATAAGATTTTGGAGAAACCTGTTGTTGTGTTTAAAGTACACTATATCATCCCCATTAAGTTAAAATTAATATCTAGTTCATAAATTTTAATAGATATGAAAATGTATTATTTTATAATTATCTGGGATGTTACACGTGCGGCCCTCCCCAGGTAACCGTGTAACTCAACTCCTCTTGGATAGAGTAGGAACACGGTTGGCACACAGTTTGTCAAAATGTGTATCCAAACCATGCTCCCTTTAAAAAGTGGGAATTTCTAGTTTTCCCACTTTGGATTTTTAGATATTCACCCAATTTTCCTCCCATTCTTCCCCTATAAACTCTAGTGATGAACATAAGATCCCAAATCTTCCCAAGGGTGGTTATCCTTCGATTCAAGGCCATTTGGGGTGTTGTTGGTTGAGGATCAAAGATTCGGGTAAGTCTAATCCTCCTTTTTCTTCTCTTTTTTTTGTTTAGGGTTTTTAGTTTCTCACATCTTCTTCTAAATCCCTAAAACTCTCTTTTTCCAATGGATTCTAGGTTAAGTCTTCAAGGGGTACTTGAACTTGGATCTAAGGCTGCATTTAAGAGTGTGTTCGTCAACATATTCGAGGTGGGTGGTCTATAAGTTATATCCCATAGTTTTAATGTGAATTTTTTCATGTGCATTGTGTTCTTGATTCCACCTTGTTGTGCATTCAATGCCTTGATTTAGAATTGTTAAAATGGGTGTCTAAATGATGAATTGAACCCCTCACAATCCCCATGGGGTGCATCGAGGTTGAATAAAACTGTTTAGGGCCACCCATGGGGTGCACTAACATTCCCAAACCTAGTAATTGGTAAAGTCAAGCATGGAATTGGAAAGTGATAATATAGATCCCTTATTTAACATGTTAATATGTTTATTTGAGTTGAAAAATGTAATATTAGTAGTTATTACTAGGTTTAATAATGGATTATGGGGTTTTTTGGATTAAGGTTAAGTTGTGAATTGTAAAGGGAGTTTTGGTTTATTTTCTAATGCATGTTAATGATGAATAGGCTAAATGAGTTAAATTATGGGAATGGAGGAATATGTTAATGGAACAAAGTATGATAATTGTGGGTTATTAAAATGGTCTTAAGCATGTGAATTTATGAATATGTTAAATGTGGTAATGTATGGGATTTATTGAATATGCTTAGTGATTTAGGTATGAGAAAGGGAAATGGGTCAAATGGGATATGTAACAAAAATGGTAAACATGTTAATGGGTTATGGCGTGATATTTATTCCCATGTTGATTGTTGTGGATTGTGATTTTTATGTGGGTTTTTGTGATTATGTTTTTGATATGGTATTTTGTAGTGGATGGATAAATAATCATGTTCACATGGCTTGGTAGTGTGGGGTATTAACTGAGGTTATATGACCATGGGTCGAGTTAGACTGAGGCTCTAAACTCTCCCCCCCCCTCCCCACACACACACACAATTCATGGGTTAGGGAAGGGGATGGAGATCTATTTCCCTAATAGATACACTCCACTTGGACTGAGGCTTCGAGGTGAGGATAATGTGTTTGTCCCTATTGAGAAAGGTATTTGACTTATTCCCTTATGCATAGTGATGAATTTCTTAAACCCTTGTCTGAATGATGTAGATTCGTAACCCATGGAACACATGTTGATAATGAATTAAGTAATGAAGATGATGCAAATTATGGAAATGGTACTAAGGTTAGAAATGGTTAAATTAAATATTGTTAACTAATGGAACCCAAGTTTTCTTGTACTTATTAGTCATTTTTTTAGTATTTTCATGCACTATCTATTTAGACTAGATATTTTGTATGCACCATTATTGTTGTTCTATTGAGTTGTACTCACACACTTCTCGAGCATCATTGGGTACCCAAGCAGGTTTCATGATTTCAAGTCAGGATAAGGGCAAAGGCCCTATGATTGGGAGTTGAATTGAGCTTGGGGTGTACATGGATGAGGTTATGAACTTGGAGTTAGGACTATTTTTGGGATTCTGTTGTTTGTAATTATTTTGGGGTTTTTTTCACTTGGCACTGTTTAGAATGACATGGAATATTTTACATTTGGCTATGGTTGGTACCCTCTTTGGGAAGTGGTTGGTTATGCATGATTCTAGTTATTTATTACTGTTTATTCTATTTAATTTATTATATACTATGGATTACTTTGGTAATGAGGTTATAGTCTCCTCACATGATCTATTATACCCTCACTTCTAGTCAGTAACCTTTGGTGTATGTGGAGGTGCGCTTGAGGTCATGTGGTGACCCGACTCGGGGCACCGGTTTAGTGGCTTTCGGGTCGGGGACGTTACACCACTATCTATATGTTAAGTTTTATAAGTATAATTTTTGGACATGAAAGGTTCATTACCTTATACATTTGGTGTCTCATTAGGGAGTGGTATTAAACACGTTGAAGGCTAAGGTAATTGTTTCTTGGGAAGCACCCAAGAATGCGGCTAAAGTTTGCATTTTCCTTGGTCTTTCAAGATATTATCAGTGGTTTGTGAATGATTTATCTCAATTTTCTGCCCCATTTATAGTGTTTACTAGGAAGTAATAGGTTTTTGTGTAGACTAATTAGTGTTAGGTATCATTCAGTTGCCTAAAGGGTAAGTTTTTTAGTACTCCAGCGGTTCAGTTTCCTGAGGAGGGTGTGATGTTTGAGGTGTTTTGGGATAATTTACATTTTGGATTGGGATGTGTGTTGATTCAGTAGAGAGAGGTGATATCTTATGGTTCTAGGTAGTTATTTCCCCATGAGAATAATTATTCCAACCATGATATGTAACTAGAAGCGGTTGTTTTTTTGCTAAAGTTTTGGCCTCGTGACCACATTGGGGATTGCTTTGTGGTCTTCACATATCACAAGAGCTTGAGGTATATCTTTTCTTAGCATGATATAAATCTATGACAATGAAGGTGTATGTATATTATTCAGTATTATGATTTTTAAATCTCTCATGCCTCAAGAAAATGGAATGTTATAGTAGACATTTTGAGCATAAATTCATGGAAGGATGTTGTTCAGGAGTCCAGTGATATTTGGAGAGTAATGAAGGAGTTGGAAACCTTACATATATATGTGAGGGTGGTTGATGGTAGAGTTTTTTTATTTTATATGTTTGTGAAACCTTCTTTGATGTTGTAGGTGGAGGAGTCTCAGTGGTGATACATATAAGCATTGGTGATGTGCAATCGTGTTGGCCATGGTGATGCTCTGAAAGGATGGTTGGAGGATGGTCAAAACTGAATGATATTTTAGTGGAAAATATTTTTTCTGATAGATATGTGTAAAGTATTCCTTCATGAGTTTAATAACTCACCCTTGGTAGTTCACCTGAGAGTATCCAAGATGTACCATGGTTTGAGGATAGATTTGTGGTGGCCTGGGATGAAATAGGTGGTGGGAAAGTTTGCGGAGAAATGTTTGGTTTTCCAGTATATAAAGGTCAAGCATCATGTTCCTGACAGTTTTTTATAGCCTTTGTGTGTTCTTGAGTGGAAATGGGATGATATATCGATGGATTTTGTCATAGGGTTACCCCGATCTCAAGGAGGTTGTGATGTTATTTGGATAATTGTGGATCAGTTGACGAAATCATCCCACTTCGTAGAAATCAAGGAGTTGGACATAGTGTATGATTTGGATAAGAGATATGTGGATGAGGTGGTGTGGTTTCATGGAGTTCTAAGGTCCATTATCTTGGACTGGGACATAAGTTTTACCTCGTGATTCTAGAGGGGATTGAAACATTCTTTTTGAACTCATCTATCCTCAACACTACTTACCACCCTTAGACGAACGAGAAAACATATCAAACTATCCAGATGGTAAAGGACATGTTACAGGCATGTGTCTTGGACTTTGGTAGATCTTAGGTGTGACATTTTCCTTTATTTTAATTTTTTTATAATAAAATATACCACTCAGCCATCGGTATGGCTCCATTTTAGGCATTTTATGGGACGTCATGTCATTCTCCATTGTGGAAAGAGGTTGTGGAGGCAGTAGTTCTTGGTCCCAATGTGATGTAGAGCATAACAGAAAAGGTTCAACTGGTTTGAGAGAGGATGAAACCAGCACAATATCAACAAAAGTCTGATGTCGGTCATTGGATTAGGCCCTTGGAGTTTGAGGTTGGAAATCACGTGTTCTTAAAGGTTTCCCTTCAACATGGGTAGTGAAGGTTTGGTAGGGGAGTAAGTTTTATCCCAGTTTTTTGGGACCTTTGAGGTGTTGGGTGAGTTTTTAAGGTGGCGTATCAGTTGGCGTTTCCACCAAGTTTGGATAGGATCCAAAATTTCTTTCACGTGTCTCAACTTCTTAAGTATCTTCATGATGACTCTCAAGTATTTGACTGAGGAGAGTTGGATATCAAAAATGATGCAAAATTTTTGAAATGGCCATTAGAGATTTGGGGTCACTAAGAGAAGGCATTTCATGGGTGAACCATTCCCTTGTTTCGTGTGTTGTGGAATTATGGTGGCTCATAGGAGAGTACTTGGGAGTGAGAGATGAAAATGTGTGCCCAATACCCAAAAAAAATTAGATTTATTTTTATTTTTTTCCTAGATGATGTGATGTTTTAAACTATGTTTTTTTTATTTTATGATCTATTTACCCTAATTTGTGAGGTATGTCATGTGATAAAATTTTGACATATGAAAAGGGGAGGACCTAATTCCTAATTGAGACACATTATACTACGATTTGATTAAAACCATATAGGTGAGTGTCATGACCCGTCCCCCAGGGCCCGTGTCGTAACTACCCCAAGTCTACCTTCCATAGGCCAGGGGCTGGCGACTAGCACCAAAGGTGTAAATCCCTATAATTGGGAAGTCGTTGCCTTTATAAACGTAAACAAAAACACAACCAGAGTACAAGAGGAAGAAAACACTAAGTAAAGCAGTAACAAAAGTGCTGAAAGTACAAAGGGGCTGGAAATACAAGCCCAACAGATAGGTATAACTACAACTGAAAAGACAAGTAGCTGGAAGATGACACGCAGCTCCTGGATCATCCACCACGGATCCTACCTGAAGGGTAGGTACAGATGTCCTCCTCAGCACTCCACATCTGATCGTCCGTTTGTCCGTCTCCTCTGGGTATCGACTCTTCGTGAGATCCACCTCCGAGTACCGTCTAGTCCTCGAATGCTTGGCCTCCGTCAGCGTTGTCTGTCGTCTGCATCCAACACAACGAGTTGTGGGCATAGCCCGTGCAGGGGTGAGTATAATGATACTCAGTAGGGACCCCGAGACCCTCAAGGTCTCTCTAAATCCAACAAGGATAACCACAAAGCAGAATCTCAACAGATAACCCTTACTTAGGTATAAGCCCATTCTTATACCTAAGTTATCAAGTAACCCATCTCAATCATGAGGAAACACAGAGGTTATGAAATCAACGGATAACCACTACTTAGATATATGCTCATACATATACCTAAGTTATCAAGTGGCCCATCTCATTCATGAGGTAAACACATAGGTCATAGACTCAGCTCAAACCAGGATTTTCATTATCGAAACCGTAACTGCTGAAGAGCTACATCTCTGACGAGTACTGTGATCCAGTCATGACTTCAAGGTACTCCTCCTGTCGAGTACCGCGGGTCTGCTACCAAATACCGGGCGCTCCGTCCATTGTGGGTATGTCGCCAAATATCGGGCGCTCCCCCTAATAGCCTACAGAGGTACTCCTCCTGTCGAGTACCACGGGTCTGCGGCCAACTACCGGGTGCTCCATCCATTGTGGGTCTATCGCCAAATATCGGGCGCTCCGTCCACTGGGCTAGTCGACTCACTCAAAGTTGAGTCGGTCAAGCAGTCGTCAGGTCTCAGTCGGCTACACGGTCTTCGTACTCCATACGCTCGTCTCCGGGAGGGTCCGCTCCACGAGCTACATGTCGATACTCCAAGTATCAAAAAGTCCCACAAAGAAGTATCTCAAAGTACCACCTCGTCATAGGGATCTCAACGCAATAGATGGCGCGTCAATCGGACACCCGGTCTGTGAGTTATTAGCCTTTTCATCCCAGGGGCCCGGTTGGTTTTGTGTGCGAACCAACCCGACCGTATCTCAACTGTACCCCAAACTCTCATAGGGTATACTCATAGGGACTGTTTCTCAACGTGATTACCAACGCCGCTGACGGTTCGTCAGAAGGACGTCTGGTCTAGAAGTTATCAGCCTTTCCGTTCCAGGGGCCCGATTGGATTTTGGGTACAATCCAACCCGGCCTTACTCCAACTACATCCAAACCTCAAGTGAAGTATTCTAAAAGTTCCGTCTCATCAATAGGAATCCAAAAAAGTCGATGGCACGTCAATCGGACATTCGGAGCTCAAGTTATAAGTGTTTCCGCTCCAAGGGCCCGGTTGGTTTCGGGTTCAAACCAACCTGGTTGTACCCAAAGTTATCTGAAACCTTAATTGTAATATACCAAAATGACCGTCTCGATCCAAGGATCGCATCGCAACTGACGGTGCGTCTATCGAAGGTCTGAAGCCCAAGTTATGGGCGTTTGAACGAAACTGCCCGAGAATAGGGGGTTCGGGCCCGGTCCAACCCGGCCCGATACCCCCTGGGTCGGCCCGAACCGGGTCGACCAGACTCGAGTCCGGGTCCGGCCCATTTGGGCGCGGCCCGGCCCGGTGGGTGCGGCCCGGCCCGGCCGGCGCGGCCCACCCTGGTCCGGCCGGGGGAGCTGGCTCGGCCAGCTTGGCCGTAATGCGCGGAGCGGAGGGGGCGATGCCCCCCCCCGGTTGACGGTTAACTGGCACGGCATTTAAGCCGCGCCCCCTCATTCCGGAACGGCAAAGCCGTTCCGGTTCAACCCCTATCGTCGCGGCTCTTCCGCGGCGGCCTTCTTCGGCGGCGCGCCGCCACCACCGGTCACTGGCGCCGCCGTGCCGGTGTGGCACGCCGCCGCCGTTTTCCACGGACCACCGGGCGCGCTCCGGTGGTCCGTTTCACCAGTCGTCTTCGCCAGTGGTCATCTCGGGTCCCGTACTTCACTGCGGAATCATCAAATCGCCTCTGCGGTCCGTTCCGTCATCGCTCGTTGATCCACACATCAAATAAACAATCTGCGGAGTCTTCGAATCACCTCTGCGGCCCCGACTCCGACTGTGGTTTTGTTTGGCCTCAACGGCACGACGCGACGGCGCCGCGCTTTCTCACTGTGTTCCTCCTTGTTTCCGCGCGGTGTAATTGCATCGCGCCACCTTCTTTCGACCCGCAACAAACACAACAACCAAGGGGGAGGAGGGTCGGTCGTGTTCGTGCGGTCCAGCCTCCTCCCGTTAAGTTGATAACAAGCGGCCCCAAATAAAAGATGAAGAATGGAAAGGATTATTACATGAACAAAAATAACCCCTACTTGATGAAGTCGTCGAACGAAGGTCGTCGCGGGAAAAGGACGTCGCGAAAAACGGCGTCGCGGAAGACGGCGTCGCGGATCGAGGCTCCGTAAGCGTCGTTGGCGTCACGGAGAAGAGAATCGTCGGTGTTGCGGTACACGGTGTCGAGTCGTCAATCTCCGAGGAACCAGCATTCTTCGTCTTCCTTCGTCGGAGGCCAGCGTTCTTCGTCGGCGACGGTGCGTTCTTCGCGTTCTTCGATGAGGAATAAGATGTCCAAGACTTGAGCTCTCCTCTTCCAACCCTTCTCGCACAACGAAACAACCTAATAAAATAAGGCTTTGCCTTATTTTATTTCTCATGCCAAACCTTTTTGAAATTCTAAATGAATTCATGAATTAGTTACATTGAAAACTTAATCAATTAATTAATTAAGAGAGTTGACTTTTCATTTAATGAGGGGTGCAGGTGTGTTACACAATTAATGGGGGGTTTGTGGAAGTTGAAAGGGTGGGGATCATGTGGGGCCCACCTCACATTTATCCACACGTGGGTAGTTAGGAACTAGTGGGTCCCACCCCAACTCCCTTACATAGGATATAACTAATTAGATATAAAAATAAAATTGGTTGCACAAATTTTATTTTTATTCATTACTTAACCCATTATTTTAATAACCACACCCGAGCAAAAGAAACTTTAGAATAGGTGTTCCTAAGCAATTACCAGTGCTGCGGTTTCATCGGTGTCCTCGGATTTTGATTCCGAGCACCGGTTCAAAAGTTAGAAAAACCTGCTCGTTCGTTCACTGAACGTACCCGAGCTAAACTTCGGAAATTGATTCCGAGCACACCGGGCCTCGGAATCAGGTGCCGTCAGAAACTGCATTCTTGTAAAATCTCAAAGAAATTAAGAAAAAAAATTCCTTGAAATTTCCAGGTCTTTAAATTACTCCCACCTCAGGGATTTACGTCCCCGTAAAGCTATAACACAAACTAGGGAAACAAAAGTGGTACTGAGCATGCATCTGAGCATTCCGCTCTCATGTGATCACCTGGAGGTTCCCGTGATGCCAACGAAAGTGCACAAGAGGAATCGACCGTCCTCGTAGGACCCTCTCCTGTCGATCCTCAACCTCTACTGGAACCCCGCAAAAGTCACCCCATCGCCAATGTCGATCTCCCCATGGACGATGATATGCGTCGGGTCAAGCACGTATCTCCCCAGTTGAGATACGTGGAAGTTGTCGTGCACCTGGTGTAACTGAGGTGGATGGGTCAAACGGTAAGCCACCTTGCCTACCTTGCTGAGGACCTGAAAAGGTTCACTAAACCTCAGAGATTACTTGTCGCCTCGGCCACATCTCCATAGACCTCATCGAGGTGATACCCGTAAGAAAACGTGGTCGCCATCCTCAAATTCCAGTGGTCCTGTCTCCTATCAACATATGATTTCTGCCTGCTCTGTGCAATATTCATCCACTCCTGGATGATCTGCACCTTCTCCTTCATGTCTTGGACCATCTCTGGTCCCACAGGAGCTGCTAAGATTTCTTCTTTTCTGATAATAGAAATCTGGTCTCATCCCTTGGATGAACCACGTTCTTTGCCTAAAACATTCAATCCTGTCATGAATGGTACTAATCCATTCCATGTATGACATCGTAAGGCCTCGATGCTACTACCAAGATATCCAATCGTTACTCTCACCTCTAAGGGGTGAGTCACACTGTCGGCATCAGTGTGTTTTCACTGGGTCTCCTCCAGTAAGAATCTAAAAAGTGAGGGTCATGTCAACAGTTTTAACTGGAACCTCTTAGTACACAAAAAGAGAGGAAGCAAACGTCATAAGAAAAAGTGTCGTTTATTACTACAGCTCAAGTACAAATACACACAACAACCACAAACAACAACAGGGAAACTAGAAGAACCAAGATCAAAGGTCCCATGCCTGGAACTAGTCCCGCTCTTGTCCGCCATCTTTCGGAGCTCCATAGTCATATGCTTCTGTTGCCTGAAGCTGAGCTCTCCCATGTCCACCTGTTCCCTGTGGTCGGGGTGGACCTCCTGGTGGTGGTGGTGGCAACACCTCGAAGCGTCGTCCACCACCGGCTGCACGGCCAGCTCCCCTTCCTCGGTCTTCTGCTCCTTGCGGTCCGCCTCGATCGAACCTTTGCCTCTGTCTAAGGGGTTCTTCATCTATCTGCTGATCATCTGTACGGAGGTTCGGACAGTCACGTGCCATGTGACCAAGCCTTCCGCAAGAGTAACACTACCCACTATTGGAACGACTGGCTCTGACTCCACCCCGGTTTCCCCGCACAACTGAACCTGAGTCGTGCAGTTGGCCACCAGTGGGTCTGGTCCTTTTGAACCTATGCATCAACTATCTACTGTCAGTCGTAGAAGACTCCGCTGCATGTCGACTAGTAGAGGGTTCTGCTGTTGGAGATTGCTCAGCAAGGAAACTCTCCACTATGAGGGCTCTCTCCAACACCCCTATCTACGTTGGAATGCTATGAGAAACAACAAAAGCTCTAATCTCTCGCCTGAGCCCTTACTTGAAGGTTCGGGCCCTGAAGAACGGGTCTTGTACCATGTCTGTAGAGTATCACGAGAGGTCTGTGAACCTTGTTGAGTACTGAGCTACACTCATGTTGCCCTGCTGTAGATGAAGTAGCTCCTGGATCCACACCGCTCGAAGGGTGGCTGGTATAAACTCTGCCCAGAACAGGATCTCGAAGTCTGCCCACAGAAGTGATGCGTCGTCATGCACCTGGAGCATCAGGCTCCACCATCTGCCTGCTACTGCCTGAAGAAGGCTGGTAGTAAGGATCACCATGAAGTCTGCTGGTGTCCCCACTAGCCTGAAGACTCTCACCACAGCCTCCAGCCAATCCTCAGCCACCTGCGGGTCCGTCTCTCCCCTGAAACTGGGTGGCCTCTGGTGCTGGAACTCGTGCAGTGCGCTCAAGCGACGTGCACTCTCTCCTGCTGGGGCTGGTGGAATCGGTGGCCCAACGGGTGGTGGTACCGCTGGTGCCTCAACTGGGATAGAGCCCGGTACTGAGGCCTCGTCGCTCGGCGGGCTGTCAGTACGTATCACTCTCGGGGCTCTAGCTGGTCGTCCACGGGGAAGCATCCTGAAAGAAACAAACGTGACACGGTCAAATGATTAATACCTGGTGAGCTGACCTGGTTTGAGCTTACATTTAAAAACTTTTGGAAACACACACGTAATCAGTGTTTTCGTGCACAAAGTCGGAAATCAGTTGTCAGGGTCCTGGTGTATGGATACGTCGGCCACCCGCACCAACACTGGACTCCCTGAACTGAAAACCACACTCGGTACCCTTAACACTATTGCTTCACAGAAAGAAAATATCAGAGTTATAAGTTCTGCGGTAGAACCGACTCCTCTGATACCAATTTTTCATGACCCGTCCCCTGGGGCCTGTGTCGTAACTACCCTAAGCCCGCCTTCCATAGGCCAGGGGCTGGCGACTAGCACCAAAGGCGTAAATCCCTATAATTGGGAAGGAGTTGCCTTTATAAACGTAAACAAAAACACAACCAGAGTACAAGCGGAATAAAAAACTAAGTACAACAATAACAAACGTGCTGAAAGTACAAAGGGGTCGTAAATACAAGCCCAACAGATAGGTACAACTACAACTGAAAAGACAAGCAGCTGGAAGATGACACGCAGCTCCTGGATCGTCCACCATGGATCCTACCTGAAGGGTAGGTACAGATGTCCTCCTCAGCACTCCACGTCCGATCGTCCGTCCATCTGTCTTCTCCGGGTACCGACTCGTCGTGAGATCCACCTCCGGGTACCATCCAGTCCTCGAACACTCGGCCTCCGTCAGCGTTGTCCATCGTCTGCATCCAACACAATGAGGTGCGGGAATAGACCATGTAGGGGTGAGTATAATGATACTCAGTAGGGACCCTGAGACCCTCAAGGTCTCTCTAAATCCAAAAAGGATAACCACAAAGCAGAATCTCAACAGATAACCCTTACTTAGGTATAAGATCATACTTATACCTAAGTTATCAAGTAACCCATCTCAATCATGACAAAACACATAGGTTATGAAATCAACGGATAACCACTACTTAGATATATGCCCATACATATACCTATGTTATCAAGTGACCCATCTCAATCATGAGGTAAACACATAAGTCATAGACTCAGCTCAAACCAGGATTTGCAATATCGAAATCGTAACTGCTGAAGAGCTCTGTCTCTGATGAGTACTATGATCCTATCACGACTCTGAGGTACTGCTCACTAACCTAAGACTGCTGAGGTACTCCTCCTGTCGAGTACCGCAGGTCTGCTACCAAATACCGGGCGCTCCGTCCACTGTGGGTCTGTCGCCAAATACCAGGCGCTCCCCCTAATAGCCTACAAAGGTACTCCTCCTGTCGAGTACCGCAGTTCTGCGGCCAACTATCAGGCGCTCCGTCCATCGTGGGTCTATCGCCAAATATCGGGTGCTCCGTCCACTGGGCTAGTCGACTCACTCCAAGTCGATTCGGTCAAGCAGTCATCAGGTCTTAGCCAGCTACACGGTCTCCGTACTCCGTACGCTCCTCTCTAGGAGGGTCCGCTCCATGAGCTACAGGTCGATACTCCAAGTATCACAAATTCCCACAAAGAAGTATCTCAAAGGACCGCCTCATCATAGGGGTCTCAACGCAATAGACGACGCGTCAATCGGATGCTCGGTCTGTGAGTTATTACCCTTTTCGTCCCAGGGGCCCGGTTGGTTTCGTGTGTGAACCAACCCGGATGTATCTCAACTGTACCCCGAACTCTCATAGGGTATACTCATAGGGACCGTTTCTCAACGTGATTACCAACGCCGCTGACGGTTCGTCAGACGGACGTCCGGTCTGGAAGTTATCGGCCTTTCCGTTCCAGGGGCCCGGTTGGATTTCGGGTACAATCCAACCCGGACTTACTCCAACTACGTCCAAACCTCAGGTGAAGTATCCCAAAAGTTCCTTCTCATCAAGATGAATCCAACAAAGTCGATGACACGTCAATCGGACGTCCGGATCTCAAGTTATAAGCGTTTCCGCTCCGAGGGCCCGGTTGGTTTCGGGTTCGAACCAACCCGGCCATACACAAAGTTCTCTGAAACCTTGAGTGTAATATACCTAAAAGACCGTCTCGATCCATGGATCACATCACAACTGACGGTGCGTCGATCAGAGGTCTGAAGCCCAAGTTATGGGTGTTTGAACGAAACTGCCCAAGAATAGGGGGTTCGGGCCCGGTCCGACCCGACCCGTGGGCGCGGCCCAGCCCAGCCGTCGCGGTCCGGCCCAACCGACGCGGCCCACCCCGGTCCGGCCGGGGGAGCTGGCTCGGCCAGCTTGGCCGTAACGCGCGGAGCAGAGGGGGCGCTCCCCCCCCCCCCCCCGGTTTACGGTGAACCAGCACGGCATTTAAGCCGCGCCCCCTTATTCCGGAACGACAAAGTCGTTCCGGTTCAACCCCTGCCACTGTGGCTCTGCCGCAGCGGCCTTCTCCGGCGGCGCGCCGCCGCCTCCATTTTCCACGGACCACTGGACGCGCTCCGGTGGTCCGTTTCACCCGCCGTCTTCGCCAGTGGTCATCTCGGGTCCCGTACTTCAATGCGGAATCATCAAATCGCCTCTGCGGCTCATTCCGTCATCGCTTGTCGATCCGCATGTCAAATAAACAATATGCAGAGTCTTCTAATCACCTCTACGACCCCGACTCCGGCCTCGGTTTCGTTTGACCTCAACAGCACGACGCGACGGTGTCGTGCTTTCTCGTCGTGTTCCTCTTTGTTTACGCGCGGTGTAATTGCACCGCGCTGCCTTCTTTCGAGCCGCAATAAACACAACAACCAAGGGGGTGGAGGGTCGGCCGTGTTCGTGTGGTCCGTCCTCCTCCCATTAATTAGATAACAAGTGGCCCTAAATAAAAGATGAAGAATGGAAAGGATTATTCCACGAAAAAAAATAACCCCTACCTGATGAAGTCGTCGAACGAAGGTCGTCGCGAGAAAAGGACGTCACGAAAAATGGTGTTGCGGAAGACGGCGTCGCGGATCGAGGCTCCGTAAGCATCGGCGGCGTCACGGAGAAGAGAATCTTCAGCGTCACGTCGTCGATCTCCGAGGAACCAGCGTTCTTCGTCGTCCTTCGTCGGAGGTCGGCGTTCTTTGTTGCCGACGGTGCATTCTTCGCATTCTTCGACGAGGAAGAAGGTGTCCAAGACTTGAGCTCTCCTCTTCCAACCCTTCTCGCACAACAAAACAACCTAATAAAATAAGGATTTTCCTTATTTTATATCTCATGCCAAACCTTTTTGAAATTAGAAATGAATTCCTGAATTAATTACATTGAAAACTTAATCAATTAATTAATTAAGAGAGTTGACTTTTCATTTAAGGGGGGGTGCGGGTGTGTTACACAGTTAATGGGGGGTTTGTGGAAGTTGAAAGGGGTGGGGCTCATGTGAGGCCCACCTCACATTTATCCACACGTGGGTAGTTAGGAACTGGTGGGTCCCACCCCAACTCCCTTACATAGGATATAACTACTTAGATATAAAAATAAAATTGGTTGCACAAATTTTATTTTTATTCATTACTTAACCCATTATTTTAATAACCACACCCCGAGCAAACACAACTCTGGAATAGGTGTTCCTAAGAAATTACCGGCGCTGCGGTTTCATCGGTGCCCTCAGATTTCGATTCGGAGCACCGGTTCAAAAGTTAGAAAAACCCGCTCGTTCGTTTACTGAACGTACCCGAACTAAACTTCAGAAATTGATTCCGGGCACACTGGGCCTTGAAATCAGGTGCCGTTAGAAACTGCGTTCTTGTAAAATCCCAAATAAATTAAGAAAAAAAATCCTTGAAATTTTCGGGTCTTTGAGTCAGTGATTCCCAGAGTGGATAGTATCTTGACATGGATGATGAAATTACCTGATTCATGTGTTTGGGGTGGTGTGGTTTTTTGGTTGTAGCAATTGTTGGTTTAGGTTGCATGAAGGTTGAGATGATTTTGCAGTGGTTTTGTGGTGGTGGTGTTGTGTGAAAGGATGAGGTTTATGGTTAGTACTGGATGTTGTGGTGTTGTGCCCAGTGAGAGTTGGTAGTGTAGTTATGTGGTGATGTGGTTTCATGGGCAGTTTTTTGGTGTTTTGGTTGGAGAGTTTGGCTAGTGACAACATTTGCGGTATGACGAGGTCCTTGAGAGGCATCTCGCATGGTGGTTGTTTGAACCCCTTTTCTTTCTTCTATCTTGGTTTTGATTCTTGAGGATGAGAATCATTTGAGAGGTATCTTATGTAATGGATCATTCCCTCTCAGCCTATTACTTTGTTGGTTTTGGGTGTTGGAGGTGTTTTGGGGGAGGCTTGAAGAGTTTTTGTGTTGGTTGGAGGTGCAGCAAAGCTGTAGTGGTAAATTCACATTGTGAAAGGTGTACACAATGTGAATTAGTGGTTCATGACTTGTGTAGCCAGCTAGTTTCACTATTTGTATGCGTATAAGGGAAAACCCATGAAATAGATTCATTTCATGAAAGGAATTCATGGAATGTAATTAAATAAAGGTTAAGGCGATGTGAATTTTAGCATAAGTTGGTTTTGGGGAATTCCCATGGAATTAACATCATGAATTGGTTTCACAATGTGAAAAGGGAGGGATTTCAGGTTTTAAATTATTTTTTTTGGCTGGACACCTCTTTATTTGTTCATGGATTACCTCTCTCATTTTGGGAAAACCCTAGTCAGTTCTCTGAGGATTTGGCATCCCCCTTCCTCTCGATTCAATTTGCGGGTTCTGGTGGTAGTGTTTTGGAAATTAGTGGTAAGACCTTCTATTCTTATTGGGTTTTTTCTTTCATTCTTCCCTTGGGGATCTGCTATGGGGGTGTGTTTTTGGTTTGGGTTGTGATTTGGCATGTGTTGTGGGTTGATCTGTGGGTTTTTCATGTAGTTGTGGTTTTCAAGCATTTCTTCTTTGCCCCGCAGTGCACAACGAGTTAGAAAAGCTTCTTTGAGGTAGGGAATCCCTAATTTCTCACTTTTGTGTATCATACAAGACATGTTTTCTCTTGTTTATTTATGGGGGGTGGCTTTCACTTTCCTAATCAATATAAATTAATTAGTAAATTGAAATTTAATGGTTAAGGGGAATGATTTGCATGATTTTACAGCATTGATATTATTATGATATGGTGGATTTTATGGGCTTGATGCCCTGCTAAAAATTATGGTCTTTTGGGGATTTGTTTATGCTGTTTTGGAATGAGTTGTGGAACCCTTACTTTTTGTGCTTTTTTTGATATCAACCTGAATGAAAAATTGGATAATCACTTATATTTGGATAATAAAATTTTTACTATGTGATTATGCCTGGTGTGATAATGCCCCTAAAATAAAGAAGTGGAATTGATAAAATCTACTTGCTAGATTTTTAAAATGATTTGTGACATGTTGTGATGTGTGGTCATGTTGTGGGGAACCAATTTTCAGTTTTTGTGTGGTTGGGGAATGTGGGGATAATGGGTGATATGCAATCGTTCTTTTGGGGCAGTGATGTGATGATTTGTTTGGCGGTGCTTTTGGGGAAACAAGGTGATGGTTTGTTTGGTAGTGCTTTTGGAGTGGTGAGGTGATGGTTTGTTTGGATTTTCTTTTAGTGCGGTGAGGTGATGGTTTGTTTGTATGTGCTTTTGGGGTAGCAAGGAAATGATACTATGGGGATGATGAGATGCTTGTGATGTGTCGTTGTGTTGTGATAGATTCCCAGGTAGTGATAAAATAATTATTTAATAATGGTTGAAATGACTAAGGTTTGGTTTGTTTAATGGTATGAAAATGATTAATGAACAAATAAATGATGGGTTGTGTATTTAAATGTGGTTTATACTTAATAATGAAACGAATGGGCCAGATAATGGGATTGGTTGGAAATAAAAAATGTGGTTTGTGGCTTGTGTGGTGTTATGAATTTAGTGGTGGCAGTGAAAGTGGAGGTTTTGTGAGTTGGTTAGTGTTTTCTTGTGAACCCATAGGTTTATATTTTGTGTGGATTATATATATATATACATACTTTTATATTCCTTGTGATTTCTATATGCACCCCACCCATATTGAGCACTATGTGCTGAAACCCATATTTTCACACAGAGGGTGTTTTTTTTAACATCCCAATGATGAGGATGGATGATTGTCTACCTAATCTCCCCTAATCTCTCTTCCAGATGAGTATATATGCACAAGATATAATGTCTTGAGGTTTTTTAGTACACTAGGTGATGGACTAGGTATCTTTGGGTGAGATGTGATGTGATCGTGTTATGGGGCGGTGGCCCGGGTGTCTTCAGGTGAGATGTGATGTAACCGTGTTGTGGGGTGGTGGTATGGGTGTCTTCGGGTGAGATTTGATATGAACATTTTTTGGGGTAGCTTATGGTTTGGGTCATGCATGGTAGGAGTAGGTAATGAGGTTGATGTCTTTCATGTTCATGATACCTTACTAATTTGGTTATGGTTGGGATGTGATGTACCAGGTGTCTTTTGAAGAGATAAGATGTGACTGTGTTGTGAGGTGGTGGCCCAGGTGTCTGTGAGCATGATGTGATGTGATTGTTTTGTGGGGAAATGGTATATGTTATTCAAAAGATATGGGAGCACCAGGACATACGATGTTGGGGTGTGAGAGGGGAAAATTAGTGGGAAAGTGGTTCGGGGTACCCCTTTATTGATATTCTTCTTTGTGTTGTTGGCATGTTTAGGTGTTGTTGGTTCTGTTGTTTTCTCACGAATGCATTAGTATTCTTCTTTCACATGTGAATGGGAGGCTTGGGTTTTCCTATTGAGTATACTTTTATGCTCACCTTATCTGTATAAACTAATTTTCTGGTTTCCATGAGGATTGAGTGGATTGTGTTGGATAGTACTAGCTCATAACTTTTCAGATAGTTTTTATGTTGCTACTTTAGCTTTGCTTTTGGGTATTTACTTTGAATACTTTTATCTGAATTAGTTTTATTTATGCATGAATTATGGGATGGTTTCAAATTCCTTTTACATTATGTCATGGAGTTTCTTGTGGTTGATTCATCTTATCTCTCGATCTTGTTTACATTATAGAGGGTAATGACTCCCATTTATGAGATTTTTATGCCCTTGATGCTAGTCACCAACCTAGAGCCTATTGAAGGTGGGACTCTAGGGTCATTATCTCTCTCCCCTAATTACGGTATCTTTGGTGGGAGGGGTCAGGATAAACTCTCCCACTTTATTCAATTTCACTTCCTTAAAGAGAAACCATTGAACGAATGTGGTCTTAAAGGACTCCCATGTCATGCCACCTTATAACAAGGGTGGAACGATTAACTCCCACTAATCCGAACCGGATCCATTGAACAAGCCTAAGACAATTCTCACCCTTAAGACTTTAGGGGTTCCTAGGGACCTAACGAACTTTTCAATTTCCTATAACCACTCTGTAGCCTTTAGCAGACCTTTATCACCTCAAAAAATAGGTAGTGACCAAGAAGAGTTTGGCTCCACCACTCAATTAGGAGTCTAGGTCGGGTCATCCACTTGAAGAGACTTTATAGAAACCTTTAAGGCCTTCCTAGGTAGTATACTCTAAATAATATTAAAACATAAAAGAAAATCAATATCTAACTAAATATCAACCAAAACTCAACCAATATAACACTTTAACTCAAAATACTAATTCTACAAACCAATACACAACACAATATGGAGTCAAAATTCCTATTTTAAAAGCCACCATTTCCATTTCTAATTTAACTTTCCACTTAAAACCACTTTAAAATAAAAAAAAATTCATTTTACCCATTTTAAATTTTAAAACTAAAATTTCACTTTTTCTTTAAAAACCAAAATTTAATCACCAAAGAAATACCTTTTTATCTATTTAAAAATTTCAGATATTTTTTTAAACTCACCAACACCAATAAAAATTATACCAATAACATAATTTACACCAAAGCCTCTTAAATAGGGTACTATTGGTTATGCATGACTTGGCCACATGGTTTAGAAAACTATGAATCAAGCATGCATTATCCACTGAGAACCATAATGAATTATGCACTCGGCCTCCACATGGTTCATGAGGTCATACAAGCTCACTGTGTGATGCCAGTTCACTCTCATTGTCATCCCCCAAAACATGAAAACCCATCAAGAAAAACATATCACTATCTGTATAAACCCGAAATCAAAATTAAAGAATCAAAATCCAATAAACCCTCACAACTTGAGTCTCAGGGAGAGTAAGAGTTCATGATGCTCTTCCCGAACCTACCTACTGAGTCCTAAAAATCCTATATTCAATCTACCATACACCCAAAATAACAAAGGGTTTCTCTAATACCATTTTTTCATGAACCATAATGGGTCATCTCTGAACCGAACACTTAATCCAACCTAAGACATACCTAGGAGGCATCCTTGATCCCCATAGGATGAAAACCAGTGTCAAGGGCATTACAAGACAATCATTGGGGATGATTTCATGAAAAGAATAAATAAATAGCACAATATTCCACCATGAAGATAGAAATGTTCAACCCATATATTAGAGTCTATGCGTAGAAATATAACTGACAATAAAACTAAAAACAATACAAAAATGCATAACTAAAATAAACAACCAACTATGAATAAATAAAGAACATAAACAAGAACCAAATACTAGGAGACTGACTAAGATGATACATCCTAGATAAAAACCAAAAACCAAAAACCAAACAATACCTTTGTGTGACCTCCTTGTCACCATCCATCCACAATGACCAATCCTCTCCTCAAGAAAACCATAGGAAAAACCTTAACCTGCAAAATAACTAGGGTCTACCGACACCGAGTGGAATAAGTAGGGTGAAAATACAAGATATTAGTTGGTAATAACCATATAATACATGAATTTACTCTCCCCAAAACATACCATAAATTGTAGTTTAAAAATATGAATAAAAATAGGTTTTCATCATTTTATAAAACAAATATAACTATTTTCCAAACCCTCATTTCAACCATTTTTA
Source organism: Viscum album (assembly GCA_963277665.1). Classification (NCBI taxonomy): domain Eukaryota; kingdom Viridiplantae; phylum Streptophyta; class Magnoliopsida; order Santalales; family Viscaceae; genus Viscum; species Viscum album. The sequence goes on along the minus strand of OY728161.1, from coordinate 339,405,987 downwards.
GAAAACTTCCCACAAAAAATTCCAATTTCAAAATCCATATTTGTAAACCAATCCCAATGAAAATAAGCATAACCCAGGTGAATTCATAACCAAGAGAGGTCAAAACTTAATTTAAGAAGTAAGATATATCATAATGAATCACTACTAAAAGAGAAAAGAAACTACATGAAAATATAAGTGAAATAGGACATGAAACTAAAGTGTCATCAAGTGATAAGAAAATGCAAAGTATAAAATCATGGGAAATCCTAAAAATAAAGTGAGGAAACCCTAGACGTACTCAGTTCAGAACCATATATCAGACTATTGATGAAGTTCCTAAGTCTATAACTAACCAGATCACCCTCAACTAGTCTCACCAACGGCACAACCCCCTATGGCATCCAACACCATAGGGAATCTAGTTTGTCTCATATATACTAGATAGTAACTGATAAAACACATTTTTATTGAATAATTTATTGATAATAAATGATAAATTTTCCTCACATTGTGTTAAATATGTTTATTTATAAAATATTTGGGATTAGATCATTCATTTAAAATTTTGATGGAAATTCCAGTTTTACCCTTTATAGTGCACTGTAGTATTTCAAAGATAAATATTTTAATATTTAATATTTGAACTTGAAATTTTTTAAATGTGTTCCTGACTTAATTGGATACAACTTTTGTTCATGAAATTGGAGCTAAATCGTGCATTTGGTTAGAATAAATAGACCATGAAGTTAAAGGTGGGCTGGGCCCGCCAAATTAGACATTGGTTCTGTATTTGGGACATAACTTCTTCATACAAGCTTGGATTGGGCCCAAATTTTGAGAGAAGATCTACAACACAATTGTTCACAAATAATGATTCTGGAATAACAGCTGGTTCACGCGTTTTTGAGGTCAAATGGGCGGTACAAGTTGGATTAAAATATTTGGATGAGATTCCTCATTCACACTTGAAACCTCTTTAAACCTAACCTTCCCTCCACTCTATAAATTAGCATTTTTATAATTTTTAGGGGTGGTGAAATGAATTAGGAAGTTAATGGAAGAGTATGAGTGGATCCAATCCAATTCTCCAACCATTCCAATAGGGGTATCTCTTTAAGAAAGGATCCCTTCGACGAAGTCTTCTTCTTCTTCTTCGTGTTGTAATGCTTTTGTTTGTGTAATAAACTTCTTTGTTATTATTTTATTTATTCTCTTTTCTTATATTTTGTTCAAATTTATTCTTCTATTAATCTTCCTAATTTTTCTGGAATCAAAAGTAGAAACAAGATTGGGTTCTACCTTCTCTAAATTTTTGCAAATGCAAAACGTCTCTATGATGACTACACCACCCAAAGAAGAGTAGTTATTTTTAGTAATCGATCTAACATTCACCTCCTTAATTAATTTATTTTAAATAAATGAGATAATTTAATTCACATAATATTATATATTAATTGAGTTTTTAATTTAAATGAAACTAAGCAAGAAATTGACCAATTAACACAAAAACACGTGAGGACGAGATTTTATGTAAATTGTGAGAGCACGAACTTAATCGATAATACAAAACCACACAGGGTCAATTTGTAGTGTTAAAATATAATCCATAAACTCAATTAATTATAATTTATAGAGAGTATATGTACCTTAATTTACCACTGACCATAATCTAACCTTAGAACATTAATCAAAGCAGGGTGCTGTGATTGCATGTTCCAAAGTTAGCCTAGGGTTAAATTCACTTCATCTTTGTGGTAAAGTTAATTCTCGTAGGGTTCAGGATTTAAAAAATTAAGGGATAATAATTAAGTGAATGTTAATTTAAATGATAATTATAAATAATTGACTGAATAGGTATAGTTAGATCGATTACTCCTTTTAAAATATTTTCTAAAAAAAACATCTTCTTGTTGCATCTTTTTAATCGAATTTCATTTCAAAATTAAAAACAAAAAAAATGAAATCTTCTTCCGGAAAACTTATTCTAGTTTTATAAATGATAAACAACCCCTCATCCTTTAAATTAGTGTTTTTATTCTCTTTTATTTTATTTTATAATACCTTTAATAAGTTTTTTTAATTTACTTCCTCCTTTAACAGACGACCTTGGTCAGCCACTCTACAACACCCAAGTACCCCAAAAAACCATTAATCATTTGAGGGTGCCCACGAAAATTCCTTTTAAATTGGTGCCATTGCCGGGGAGGCAAGTAATTATTTTAAAAAAATTAGATTTATTTATTTTATTTTATATTTTATTCTCTTCTTATCTTCTTTCTTCCTTCTTTACTCAATCTGATTTTTTCCTTCTTTTATTTTCTTCTTCTTCTTTTTGGAACATCAACTCAAACTTCTTATCTTTTATTTTATTATGGTCCACTTTTATTCTTTTCATTTTTATTTGATTTATGAAACGAACTAATTCTGAAGATCTCTTAGATCTTGATTCTGAGATTGAACGTAGACTTTGGGCTCGAATCATACATTCTCAATCTATGGAAAGTTTCAACATTCAACCAGTTGGAGAATTCCTCCACTCTCAGAACATTGAAATTAGAAGAAATTAAAATTAAACCATAAAACAAGAACCAATGGCTGAAAATAATGGAAATTAACTTAATATAACCATTCAAGTATTGGTTGCACCTGATATTAATTATCAACTAAATTTTATTGCATACCCAAATCTCGAATCGGACTTTGAACTGAAATATGGGTTAATTTGCCTTCTTCCAAAGTTTCATGGCTTATCTGGTGAGGACCCAAACAAATACCTTAAATAATTTAATGTGGTTTTCTCAACCCTGAAATAAAGAAATGTATCTGAAGATCCAATCAAACTAAGAGCATTTCCATTCTCACTTTATGGAGTTGCAAAATATTGGATGTATTATTTACTACCTAAAGATGTAACTTGTTGGAATGATTTGAAACGTCTTTTATTGCAGAGTTTTTTCTAGTTTCAAGGACCACATACATTCTAAAAGAGATATCTGGGATCAAGAAATCCCAAGGGAAGTCAATGTATGAGTACTGGGAGCGATTCAAGAAGTTGTGTGCAAGTTGCCCACATCACCAAATCAGTGAGAAAATCATCATCCAATAATTCTATGAAGGACTCATGCCTATGGAGAGAAGCATGATGGATGTCATGGATGGAGGATTATTGGTGGACAAGACATGAGTATTTTCATGTGCATTAATTGACAATACGGCCCAAAACTCCCAACAGTTTGGCGATCGATGTACACCACATGTCAGGGGAGTACATCAGGTAAGTCCTTCTTCTCTTGAGAGTCATTTAATTGATACCAAGTTGGAAGAATTTAACACTATAGTGAGGCAGATTGATTTGGCTCAAAAGACATCCCAACCCACTCCTTTAAGGCCTTGTGGAATTTTCACTAAGAAAATCAACCCAACTGACTGTTGCCCCCAACTGTAAGAAATAAAATATTGTGCAATAGTGTTTCCTAGGAGACCATATTAGAAGCAGCAACAACCATATCCCCAAAAAAATCTTGATTCATTTGCTACAACATATAACCAAGGGTGGAAGGATCAATCGGATATAAGGTATGGCTCTGGACAACAACAAAGGCCCCCCTTTCAACAAAACTTTCAGCAGCATCCACCTTACCAACAGGGTTTCCAACAACCCCAAAGTCAATTTGAAGCTCAAAAATCAAAAATTAAACAACAAGGGAATCTCCAAACCAAGGTAGATTCTAAAACCGATGATCTTTTTAAACAAATTTTTCTTAATCAACAGGATGAGATGAAGAGTCAAGGTTCAGAGCTGAGGGAGTTAAAGACTCAAATGAGCCAGATTTCCACTGCCCTCCATGAATTAGTAATTAAGAATTCTGTAAATCTACCTTCAAAACCTACTCCAAATCTGAAGAGGAATGCCAGTGCCATCACATTGAGAAGTAGGAAGCAAACAACTTATATATATGCACCTATCATTCCATCAGGATTCACCTCAACTCCAGAAAAGCCCCATTAAAAACCAGTTGATGAGTAACCCAAGGAGAAATATAAAGGTAAGTAAAATATTATTGTTGTTCCTCTTAAAACCCTTACCTTTCCAAATAGGGTTTTACAAACCAAGAATATGGCTGAATAGGCGATGCAAAAAAAAATTGGATACATTCAGGCGTGTGGATATCAACATCCCTCTACTTGAAGCCATCAAGCAAATCCCAAGGTATATGAAATTCTTAAAGGAACTTTGTACCAATCAAAGAGGGATTAAGGGAAATTAGAGGATCAATCTTAAAAGAAATGTGTCAGCACTCATTACACAAACTCTAGCAATGGAAATAAAGTGAAAGGATCCCGGGACATTCACCATCCCATACACCATAGGGGAGTTACACTTTTCTGATGCACTTTGTGATTTAAAAGCTTCCATAAATGTGATGCCTCACTCTGTATTCTCTTATTTGTATGTTGGTGAGTTGAAGCTGACAGGAGTAGTGGTGCAGTTGGAAAATAAAGCTACAACATATCTAGTGGGAGTCCTTGAGGATGTACTTGTCTGGGTAAGAGACATGATCTTTCCAATAGATTTCTACATGCTTAACATGGAGGATGATCAGGTAAGTTCTCATGCTCCCATTATCTTAGGTATAACCTTCCTAAAAACTTCAAAAACTATCATAAATGTCAATGAGGGTACACTTTCCATGGAGTTTGAGGATGAAGTTGTAATATTTAATGTTATGGATTCCATGAAGTACCCCTCAGAGGACCATTCTGCATTTGTTATCTCCCATTTTGAACCACAAAATAAAAACCCCATGGAATTTTATTGTCCTATTCTTAGGGAGATTATGAGTATTGGTTTTATTTTGATGTTTAAGATTAATTAAACACCCATTTCTAATGAACAAGACTCTCTTAGATTTGATTTTGAAATGGATTCATATTATTATTTTGATCATGTGAACTCTAATTATGACATGGCTTTTGAGTATGCTGATGGATTTGATACTTTATTCTCTGATTTTGATGATGTATATTCTGATATTGATGTTCACTATGCACATATTTCAGTTCCTTCAATTTCTCCATCCATATATCACCCCACTACATTGGAACTCAAGCCATTTCCACCTAATCTCAAATACTCATACTTGTTAAGTGGTGAGAAATTACCTATTATCATTACTAACAATCTCCCTTTTGAAAATGAATAAAAACTTTTGAATATTTTTAGGGAGAACATTAGGGAAATAGGGTGGACCTTGGATGACATATCAGGTATTAGCCCCTCCATTTGCATGCATATGATTCTTTTAGATTATGAGGCTAAACTGGTTAGGTAGCCACAAAGGAGACTCAATCCAACCCTTCTAGAAGTAATTAAAAAAGAGGTTGAAAATTTTCTCAAGTCAGGTATAATTTATCCCATTTCAGATTCTCAGTGGGTGAGTCCTATTCAGGTTGTGCCTAAGAAAAGTGGTGTTACAGTTGTTAAAAATGATATGAATGAGTTAGTTCTAATGAGGGTGAAAATCATTTGGTGTGTGTGTATAGATTATAGGAAACTAAATCAAACAACTCACAAGGACCATTTCCCCTCCCATTTATTGATCAAATGCTTGATAAACTAGCTAGGATGACACGTTATTGTTTCTTGGATGGATTTTTTGGATATTTTTAGGTTCTTATTTCTTCATAGGATCAGGAGAAAACAACATTCATTTGTCAATTTGGTATGTTTTCCTAACGAAGGATGCAATTTGGACTTTGCAATGCCCCAGGTACCTTCCAGAGATGCATGATGAGTATATATTTCAGATTTCATTGAGTCATGCATGGAGGTATTTATAGATGATTTTACAGTGTATGGGTCATCATTTGATGATTATATCTCTATTTTGGGAAAGGTGTTGAATCGTTTTATTGAGAAGAATCTAGTCTTGAACTTTGAAAAGTGTCATTTCATGGTAGATCATGGCATTGTCTTAGGGCACGTAGTGTCAAAACATGGGATAAATGTTGATAGATCTAAGGTAGATATCATTTCATCCTTACCCTATCCTTCATGTGTGCGTGATGTTAGATCTTTCCTAGGGAATGCGAGATTTTATTGGTGCTTTATCAAAGATTTTAGTAAGATTGCTCTTCCTATGTCACGATTACTTCAAAAGGATTCTAATTTTGTGTTTGATGATTCTTGTAGGACTTCCTTTGATGAGATAAATAAGTTTATGACCACTCCACCTATCATACAGCCCCCACAGTAGGAGATTCCTTTTTAGCTTATGTGTGACACCTCCAACTTTGCGATTGGAGTTGTCTTATCTCAAAGGATAGAGGGACGTTCACATGTGATTTCATATGCATCAAGGACACTGGATTCAACCCAATAAAATTACACAACCACAGAAAAGGATTTTCTTTCTATCATATTTGCTTTAGATAAATTCTATTCATATTTATTGGGATCTAAAGTAGTTGTTTTTTCTGACCATGCAACTCTAAGGTACCTCTTGAAGAAGCTAGACTCAAATCCCAAACTTATTCGATAGATTCTCTTTCTTTAGGAAATTGATATTTAGATAAAGGAAAATAAGGGGTCGAAAAACCTAGTGGTGGACCACATGAGTAGGATCACTCACACACTAGAGGATGATACCTTGGACCAAGTACCACTTCGGGACACTTTCCCCAATGAGCATATTTATTCCATCTCAGGTACGCATCCTTGGTATGCTGATTTAGTGAACTACCGTGTGGCCTCTAAAATTCCTACAAATTTAAAGAAACATCAAGTCCAAAAATTAAAGATTGAGTCTAGATTTTATGTGTGGGATGATCCCTACTTATGGTGCATGTGTAGTGACCAAGTTATTAGGAGGTGTGTTACTTATCATGAGTTTGAGTATGTTCTGCAATTCTGTCATACACTTGCTTATGGTGGGAACTTTGGACCCCAATGCACAGCTAGGAAATTTTTGGACTCTGGATTGTATTGGCCTAGTTTATTCCATGATGCTCATGTGTTTTTTAAGTAATTCTCACATGCCAACACATTGGTAATATTTCTAGGATACATGAGATACCCTAAAAACCCATATTATTCTGTGAGATTTTTTATGTATGGGGCATCGATTTTATGGGTCCTTTTCCTAGTTCATTTGGGTTTTTTATATTTTGTTTATTGATGATTATGTGAGTAAATGGGTGGAGGCTAAATCCACCAGGACTGATGATTCTCATATTATAGTGGACTTTGTCAAGACATGGATTTTTTGTAGGTTTGGAATACCAAAGGCTATCATCAGTGACCAAGGGACACACTTCTGCAATCGTAATTTTTCTTCCCTCCTTCAGAAGTATGGGGTGACACACAAAACATCAACACCATACTACCCCCAAACAAATGGCCAGGCTGAGGTTTCAAATAGGGAGTTGAAACAAATTTTGTAGAAAATCATGCAACCAAATAGGAAGGATTGGAGCAAGCGATTGGATGATGCATTGTGGGATTATAGGACATCATACAAGACCCCCATTGGTATGTCCCCATTTCGGAATGTTTTTGGGAAATCCTATCATCTACCTGTGGAAGTTGAGCATCAGGCTTATTGGGATATAAAGAAATGTAACATGGATTTGGCCCAAGCTGGAATCCAAAGGAAGTTGCAAATTCAAGAGCTTGAGGAGATTTGATTATCTTCATATGAGAACTCAAGGCTCTAAAAGGAAATATCAAAAGCAGCTCATGAAAAAACGATCTATAAAAGTGAATTTCAAGTTGGATAGAAATTATTTCTTTATAGATCACGACTAAAGTTGATGCCCGGTAAGTTGCGTTCTAGGTGGTTAGGTCGTTATTTTGTGACTAATGTGTTGTTCAGAGTGGATACTCAAGAGGGGGGGTGAATTGAGTTCCAATTAAAAATTTATGTTAAAAATATTCTTATTAAAATCCCCCAAAATGAATAACAAGATAATCTGTAGTGAATTTGTAAAACTATAAAGGGTCAGTTAGATTCTCAAAAGATTGATTAGTTCTCAGTAAATCTAATCTGAAGATTAATTAACTTTTGAAACTAACCTAATGCTTTATAGTATATACAAACACTTGCTAGATTAACTATCAAAGTAACTTTAAAACAATTTTATATTTTAAAGGAATTAGCAGTGGAATATTCAATATAGTTTACAATCAAAATAAATAAGCACGACAGTTTTAAAACAAGAGGTTCAGTCTCAATATGAGACTTAGTCCTCTTAAACACTTTATATAAATGTTGATCCACACCCTGGATCGGGGTAAATAATAATACAAAGACTATATAGGTCCTAATACCTCTACCACAGTTCTATGTGGGAAAAAAACAATAGCACATAGGCTATCCAGGTCACACTTGACCTCTACCACTATCCACAGTGGGATACACGATAGTTATGGAAGTTTTGTGTGAGGATTTAAAAATCCTCCAGTTTAGCACAAGAGTCGGTGTGTGTATGAAATATACAGATTTCACACACTGCTCAAAAGGTAAGTAAAAGAATCACTAAGAGAGTAGATATGAGTTTAGAATGCTCTAGTGATCTGAAGTGCAGCTCTTGACTCCTTGGATTGATGTAAATGAAGCTCTGAGTCCTTCTCTGGTTTTTGTCAAGAAAACAGAGTGTCGTGGTTCTCTTCCTTCACTTTCAGTGTAGGTGTTCATCTCGAGTATAAGTAATTGTTATAGCACTTGAAATTCTTCTTTGAACTTCTGTTCTTGGTGAGTATGGGGGTTCTTCTGGTTCCTTGTGTATCTCCTTTTTGTGTCGTGTATGCATGGAAGAATTATCTCTACTCTTTTCATCGTCCCTCTGTAGTTTGAGGTTCCCTCTCTTTGTACCTTTAGCTCCGGCAATAGAAATGATTACTTTTTCATTGGTACGAGGTACGGTTCCCTGACATGCCAACAACCCACATTAATTAATGGTAGTTGCATTAAATTGAGCAAATATGACCGTTAGTATAATTTAAATAAGGCATAAAAGTTTAAGCATCAGAGTGCTTGTAACGGTCAACTTGTAACAGTTACTCCTTCTATCAGTAGCTCTGCTTGTATCGGTAGTTTTTTGTATCAGTATCTCTTTGTATCAGTAGTTCTTTTTATCGGTAGGTCTTTGTATTGGTAGCTCTTTGTATCGGTATCTCTTTGTATTGGTAGCTCTTTGTATCGGTAGCTCTTTGTATCGGTAACTCTTTGTATACCGGTAGCTCTTTGTATTGGTGACTGTCTGTACCGGTGTACTTCATATATCAGTAGCTTGTTTGTATCGGTAGACTGAGTATCAGCAGCTCTGTATCGGTGAGCTTTATATCGGTATACTTACACATATCGGTAGCTCTGTTCTGTACCAGTAACTAAGTGTCATTATCAGTAGCTATGTATACCGGTGGACTTTAACACTTATCTGACTTATGCAAAACACATCCTGATTGAGTTAGAGTTATTTCAAAGTAGAATTAATAGTAATTAATATATAAATGAAAATTATTTTGGATTATCAACATATTAAAACATAATTGAGATTATCAAAATAGGTGAGGTCAACAATCTCCCCCTTTTTGATAATCACAACTTATTGAATAATAATCTCAAAATAATTAGTAACATATCAGAGGATTTAGTATAAAATGCAATGGTATTAGAGAAAATAATAAAAACAAAGTACCAGACTTATGTATCAGAAGAATTATAAAGCAAATAATCAGTGGGAATAATGATATTTTTAAATAAAGATTTGAAAATCTAAAAGTATCAGAGGTAATATTATATTTATCATAACCTCATATTTGTCAAGACTTCTCATTTGGCTCATTTTTCTCCCCCTTTGTCCTATCATATGATGCATATCAGTTCTGTTCTCCCCCTTTGTGATTAGAAAAAATAAGGAAACAAACACAGAGAAAAGTAACAAAAGAGTAAAAGAGAATAAGAGAATTTTCATTACATGGGGAAAAAAAGATACATAGGAATACAAAAATGAAACAAAAAGAATACAAGGATTCCTATAAAATGGCTTAACCATCAGTCAATACACCTCCTGGATGTCTAATTGAGATTTTCCTTTGGGATCCAAGGTAGACTCAGACTGTGGAGATGTAGGTGGAGGCTTAGGAACACTAGAAATGATCAGAGGAGGCTGAGCTACTGAAACTATTCCTGGTCTGTACTGAGTATCTCTCTGAGTGATCATAGGAGTAAGGATTCGGATGGCTTGGGATGGAGTCATCTGAGTAGGAGAAGTAGTAGAGTCAAAGGAAGGTAAAGCTGGAGGTACAATAACTAGCCTAGCATCGACATATAAGAAGGGCAACAAAAGATTTCTAAAATCCATAATGATTCCTCCTCCTCTCTTCATAACATAAATGAAGTCATCCTTGTTTTCCATAAATTTGTCCAAGGCTAGATTCAGTTCCATTAGCTTGCTTACTTTCTCTCTGAAGGCTTGAGTTATTGGGGGTAGTTTCAAATTATTTAACAACAGTTTAAAGTGATTGTTGAGCTGATGCTTGGTGTAGACTCTTTAGAAATAAAAATCTACCTTTTCTTTCACTTCCTTCTAAGAGGCAGAAGCTTCTATCATATAGTCTTAGACTATCTTCATTATATCTCTAGTGGTAGACACCACTTGTGTCATGGAATATGAGTCCACATAGATACTGGTTTAAGCTGAACCAAGCTCCTCCTTCATCATAGCTTGAATCTGATCCAGTTCTATTGAAGGTCTGGAGGCAAGAGAACCAATAGAGAAGGTTACTGTTTCCTTGAAGTTTTTTGTCAACCCACTGATAAGATTTTTCAGTTGAGAATCCTGGGTGTTGACATTATGTTCCATGGAGGTTTTAAATCCCTCAAAGACTGATACCATCTAGCTCACAACACTTTTGACATAAGCTAAGTCTTTGTCTGCTTGGGATTTATAACTCATATAAGATTCTAAATAGATAACAGATTTCTTTAGAATTTCAACATTCTCTGTCAGTCTAGATACTTGACTCTGACAAGCCTTGATTTCAGCCATAATTTGTTCTATAGAGGTTGACATATTTCAACCTAGAGAGAGTTCAAAAGACTTATCCATATTGCTTATCTCTTCAACAAAGAAGTGCTTCAACTCGGCAACAGAAGCACTAAAATACTTTTTCAACTCATCCTTTAAGGATTCAAGATTAGCCCTGGTGATCATATTTTCAGGCACAACTTTAGGTGCTCTCTCAGACACAATATTGACCACTGAGTCAATCATAATTTATTGAATTGATGATACCAATGAAATTTTCATTCTTCTGACTTCTTCAACAAAACTATCTTTAAGATCTGACTTCAACTTATTCAGATCACCTCTTCTGACCACATCTTCAGGTAACAACTCATATTGAATATCATAACTGACTTTTGGTCTATTGAGGGATGCCTCATTATCAGAATCGGGATAATCTAATCCACAAACCACAAAACCTGGGTCTTATTCCCAATACTCAATTTAATTATCTACTGATATAGTGCCAAGCCTAGTTGGATGATCCCCCTCAACTGGTGCATTCTCCTATATAACAATAGCATTCTCAGCAGGTCTTTCTTCCTCAGAAGAATCCTCTACAATCAACTCCATGTCTGCAATAGAAAGAGGCTCCTCTAGATTAGGCACATGTCCTTTCATCTCACCCACTACATCCTTAATAGGCACAATTGAGCTTCCAATAAATGGACTCGGACTTGAGAAAACAGAAGCAGAGGCTTCAGATTCATTCTCTCTTTCTTCTTCATTTTTAGGGGATGGTTGGTCTTCCTCATCAACAGGTGTTTCTTCTTCTAATAATGTTTCCTTTAATGATGATATAATTTCAGCAATGGGACTTGGGGGAAAGTTCAGATCCCTTCCATCAGCTATAGAAGTCTCCTCTTCATCAGTATCATCACTATACTTAGGTTCTTCTTTATCAGGTCCTAGACCTGGATGCCTCACATCCTTAGGCCTAGAAGGATGATCCACAGGATTATACTTATCATACAGCTTCTCATCATCACTAACCCATTATCTCTTCCATGGATTCCAATTGATCTTCATGTATTTGCAAACTGTGCTTGTGATACAAAAGTTATTCTTTATCACCACTATCTCATCCTGAGACTCAGCTACTCCTTTCACCTTGATCATAACCGAAATCAACTTGGAAAAGAATAAGGCATTTGTTTTTTATTTTGGTCTAATCATATCCTCTATTTGAGTCATAAACAGCCTGCATAAATTCAACTTCACACCATGCCTCAGCAAATGAAATGAGTAAATATCCTGGTATTTTAGATTTGAAAAATCCCCTCTCCTTGGACTTAGAACATGCTGAATAAACTTGAAGAGCATTCTTTTTTATCCATCCATTTCAGCAGCCACTACCTTTCTAGGTGTGCTATCTCCTGTTAACTATTCTAAGGCAGTTTCATACTTAAAGAAGTTTCTTGTAGGTGGTACTGATTTAGAGAAATAACCAAATTCTTCTTCATGTGGTACCTTCAGAAATTCAGCCCACTCAACAGATGAAAAAGCTATTTCCTTCTTATTCACAAAAGAAATAATTCATCTCTTAGCTTCTGATTTCTCAAAACTTACAAACTCATAGAACTGTTTCACCAGATTCGGATAGTAGGGGCCATTGTTGTTCGATAAGCATTCTATCCATTTCTGATCTTCCAAAACTTTCAGAATGAATGAATCACTAGACATCAGTCATTCTTCGCACAGTTACTTCTCAACTACTATATCTCTCTGAGTGAGATGTGGGTTCGTAGGTTTCCTTACTTCACTTCCACAGCTAGACTCTCCTTTGAGTCTCTTTGCATTTGGCTCATCTTCCTTTGCGCTAACTGAATGTCTCTTCACTCCTTCCATTGTTCGAATCACGAGACTTAGGGTTAGAGAGAAGGTTTGAGAGCTACGTCTTGAAGGTAAAGGGATTGAGGTGGATCTAAAGAGGTAAAAACTTGTGTTTTGTCATTTAGGAATCACAAAATAAATAAATAAAACATAATAAGTAAAACTATAGACGATACAGATTCTGGTGGTTGAGGGTACGAAGTTTAAAACAGCGCAACCTAATGGTAACATATACCAGTGAGAATTCCTAACAGTGTGGTTTATCTATCAGTGAGGTCCACTAATGGTGAGGTCCATACCGATGAGGTATAATAGTGAGGTCCATACCAGTGAGGTATCTAACAATGAGGTTTCTAACGGTGAGGTTTCTAACGGTGAGGTTTCTAACGGTGAGGTTTCTAACGGTGAGGTTTCTAACGGTGAGGTTTCTAACGGTGAGGTTTCTAACGGTGAGGTTTCTAACGGTGAGGTTTCTAACGGTGAGGTTTCTAACGGTGAGGTTTCTAACGGTGATATTTCTAAAGGTGAGCTTTCTAATGGTGAGGTTTCTAACGGTGAGAGTTAAACATCCCTAACTCATGTCTAATGTAACCTAACCTATCCGAACTTAAATGTTTGGTGAAAATGTCAGCTAATTGATGTTCAGTACCTATAAATTCAAGAGTAATATCACCTTTTTGGTAATGATCTCTCAAGAAATGGTACCTTACATCAAGGTGTTTGGTCCTAGAGTGAGACATAGGATTATTAGATATATTAATTTCACTAGTGTTATCATTGTTTATTGAAACATGTCTAAACTGATATCCATGGTCCAATAATGTATGTTTCATCCATAGAATTTGTGCACAGCAACTATCAGCAGCTATGTATTCTGCTTCAACATTTGACAATGCAACAGAGTTTTGTTTCTTACTACACCAATATACCAGAGATTTTCCCAAAAGATGAAATGTTTCATATGTGCTCTTCCTATCTAACTTGCAATTGGAAAATTCAACATCTGAATAACTCATTAAATCGAACGATTTCCTTTTTGGATAAAACAATCCTAAGTTTGCAGTATGTTTAATATATTTGAAAATTATTTTAACAGCAAGAAAATGGTATTATTTTGGATTATCTTGAAATCTTGCACACAGGAACACACTAAACATAATATCTAGTAGACTAGTAGTAAGGTAAAGTAAGCTTCCAATCATACCTCTATAGTTAGTTTGATCCACTGGTTTTCCAGTTTCATCACCATCCAACTTACAAATAGTACTCATAGGTGTATCACTTTCCTTAATACTATCCAAACCAAAACGTTTTAAAATATCCTTTGTATATTTACTTTGATTCAAAATAATACTATTTTCATTTTGAAAAATTTAAAATCTAAGAAAATATTTGAGTTCTCCCATTAAACTCATTTCAAATTCATTTTGCATACTCTTTGAAAAGTCAATACATAAAGAATGTTTAGAAGATCCAAAAATAATATCATCAACATAGATTTGTACTATCAAAACATCTTTATAAATTCTTTTAATAAAAAGAGTTGGGTCAGCAATCCCTTTAGTAAAACCTTTTGAAATAAGAAAATTACTAAGTCTATCATACCAAGCTCGTGGATCTTGTTTCAGACCATATAAATCTTTTGAAAGTTTGAAAACTTGATTTGGAAAATGAGGATTAGTAAATCCAGGCAGTTGTTCAACAAAAACATCTTCAATTATAAAACCATTTAGAAAATCACTTTTAACATCCATTTGATATAACTTGAAATTCAGATGAGCAACATAGGCAAGTAGAATCCTAATAGCCTCTAATCTAGCTACAGGTGAAAAGGTTTCCTCATAGTCTATTCCTTACTCTTGACTATACCCTTGTGAAACTAACCTAGCTTTTTTTCTAACTATATTTACAGACTCGTCAACTTTGTTTCTAAAAACCCATTTAGTGCCTATGGTCAGAGTGTCCTTAGGTCTGTCAACTAATTCCCAGACTTTGTTTCTTTCAAATTGATTTAATTCTTCTTGCATAGCCATTACCCAAAATTCATCATTGATTGCATCATTGACATTTTTAGGTTCTAACTGTGAAATAAAGGCTTGATGTTCAACCTGATTTCTTAGATAAGCTCTAGTCTATGTCCCTCTATCAAGATTACCAACAACAACATCTAAAGGATGATTCCTTAGAATCCTAGTTGATCTAGTAAAGGTGGGACTAGAAATTTCAGGTTCTCTAGGTTTGGATTCATCAGAAGCAAGTTCTAGAATATTTCCAGATCTGGTTGTCTTTACTACAAGGTCACTATTTTTGTCATTAAGGTTCATAATAGAAAAATCTTCTTCAAGACTTTCAAGAGAAGACTTAGGTTCATGTGGATCAGTTTCATCAAACTTGATGTGAACATATTCTTCCACACATTTGGTTATTTTGTTAAAGACTCTATAGGATTTGCTAGTTAATGAATATCCTAAAAAGATTCCTTCATCACTCTTGGATGCAAATTTGTCTAGATTATCCTTAGTATTAAGAATAAATACTTTTCAACCAAAAACTTTGAAGTAATTAACCTTAGGTTTCTTATTATTCCACAATTCATAAGGGGTCTTCTTAAGAACAGGTCTGATCAAGACTCTATTAATAATATAACAAGTTGTATTTATAGGTTTAACCCAAAAATAAATTGGCAGGTCATACTCATTAAGCATAGTTCTTGAAATCTCTTGAAGGGTTCTGTTTCTTCTTTATACTATACCATTCTGCTGAGGTGTTCTAGGGGCAGAAAAGTTGTGATTATAGCCATTGTGTGAGCAATAAGATTCAAACTCGTGATTTTCAAACTCACGACCATGATCACTTCTCAGGGTCTTAATCTTAAGTCCACTAAGGTTTTCTACATACTTGGAATACTTAATAAAGTAAGAACAAGCTTCACTTTTGTGAGATAAAAAGTATAACCAAGTGTATCTAGAATAGTCATCTACTATAACATAGATATAGTGATTCCCATTTAAACTAGAAAATCTAAAAGGTCCAAACAAGTCCACATGAACCAACTCGAGAGGTTGATAAGTTGAAACTTCTTTCTTTGATTTAAAATAAACTTTATGTTGCTTTCCCTTTTGACAGGGATTACAAACTTTTTCAGTTGGGAATTCAAGTTTAGGTAGGTCTCTAACTAAGTTTTTCTTAGTAATTTTTCTAAGTGAATAAACATTTCAGTGTCCTAATCTTCTGTGTCATAGCCAAGACTCTTTATGAAAATCATTTAAATATGTAATGTTTTGTTTAGATAAAGAATTCAAATCAACAACATAAACATTTTCATTTCTCAAAGCAGAAAATACTAGAACATTTTTAGAATTAAAAACATTACAAGAATTATTTTCAAATTTAACATTGAAAGAATCATCACACAACTGAGAGATACTTGACAAATTATATTTAAGTCCATCAACAAATAAGACTTTGGAAATTAAAACTGAATCAGTGTTACCAATCTGGCTTAGGCTGATGATTTTTCCTTTAGAATTATCACCAAAGGTGACATGGCCTCCATCAACTTTGATTAAGATTTTGAAATATGATTAATCCCCAGTCATGTGCCTTGAACATCCACTGTCCAAGTACCATATCTTCTTATGGGAACTCTTCAAGCAGGTCTCCTACAAAATATATTTAGATGGAAAATGATTTTGGTACCCAGATTCTCTTGGGTCCAGATAGGTTAGCAAGTAAAGATTTCGGTACCTAGATTTGTCTTATGGGTCTCATATAATTTACAGAATCAATAGATTTTGAAAGATAAACTTTATTTGATCTATAACTATGTGAGTAACTAGTTGAAGCATATGAATTTCCAGAACTAGAACTAGCAGTATTCTGTCCAGATTTAGAAATAAATCTAGTTTTAGTAAACTGTCTTTGTCTAGGCTGATAGCCTATTCTAGTGGTATATTTTGGTTCCACTTGCTTTCCTAGCATTTGAGTAAGTGTATCTTTTCCATTTGTGAATTTTTCTAAGTCCTTCCTTAATTGCTCATTAGACAATTTCAGTTCAGTGTTTTCCTTAAGTAATTGAGCATTTTTTTCCTTTTCTACATCAAGTGCAGATTTTATAGAGCTGGTTAGAGCGTTCTGTTTCTTCAAGGTCTTATACTTGTCCTTCAATTCATTAAAGGTTTCTTCTATAATATTAAAATATTCAAATAATTCTTCACTAGACATATTCTCATATTCAGAATCAGATTCAACTCCAGAATAATATGAATTTAAAGCAGGAGTATCCAATGTTACCTCAGATGTGTTTGTCATGAAACACATGTTAGCTTTTTAAGATTTTTTATTCTGAGTAGAATCAGAATCAGTTGAATTGTCCTCTGAAGCACTCCAAGTTTCTTTCATAGCTTTCTTATACTTTTTGTCCTTGTAGTCATATTTCTTTTTTAACTTCAATTTTGGACAGTCTTCTTTTACATGTCCTTTCCTTTTGCATTCATAGCAGACAATTTCATCACTTTTATTAGAATTTTTTCGATCCTTCTTCCAATGACATTTGTTGTCATATTTTCCTTTGTAATTTGTTTTTCTAAAGAATTTCTTCTTCCTATAGAACTTCTTGAATCTCCTGGCTATCTGAGACATTTCAGCATCACTGTCAGAGTCTGAACTTTCACTTGTTGAGCTTTCATTTGGTATGTGTACTTTCTCCTTATCCTTGCTCCTCGAGGCAGTAGACTTAAAATCCACTAACTTCCTTTTTGGTTCATCATCTTCTTCCTTATTCACTTTGAGTTCTTCCTCATACATCATAATATTACCAATTAATTCATTAACAGAAAAAGTATTAATATCACATGATTCTCTAATTGAAATTGATGTGCCCCTCCACTTGTCTGGCAAACATCTTAGTATTATCATGATTTTATCCTTTGTAGGAATAACTTTTCCAAGTGAGCTCATAGTGTTGACAATATCATTGAACCTGAGATACATATCAGAAATAGGTTTATCAGACTTCATTTTAAAATTATCATATTTAATAGTATAGGTGTTCGGTCTCATTTCTTTGACATTGGTTGTTCCCTCATGGGAAATAGCCAAAGTGTCTCAAATTTCATAGGCAATTTCACATGCAGATATGTGATTAAATTCTTCATCTCCTAAAGCACAATACAGGGCATTCATTTATTTACAATTATTATTGTAATCTGTCTTAGTAGGTTCATCCCAAGTAGTTCTAATAGTCACTGGAATCTTATATTGAGTCTCTATAGCAGTCCAGGTATCAAATCCCATACTCTCTAAATTAATTTTCATTTTAAGCTTCCACTGGGCATAATTTGTACCATTAAAGAAAGGTGTTCGGTTGGTAGTATCACCTTCTAATCTATTGTCCATAGTTAGATTTTAGCAAATATATTTAAAGAGATAAAAATTAGAACTAACAAAAATTTAAGATCTTTAAGATACAACTAAAATCACAGTTGAAAAATAGAGTGTTTTGAAAAACATTGATAAACAATAAATACTCTGATAAAAAATGTTGGTCGGAGTGGATACTCAAGAGGGGGGGTGAATTGAGTTCCAATTAAAAATTTCTGTTAAAAATATTCTTATTAAAATCCCCCAAAATGAATAACAAGATAATCTATAGTAAATTTGTAAAACTATAAAGGGTCAGTTAGATTCTCAAAAGATTGATTAGTTCTCAGTTAATCTAATATGAAGATTAATTAACTTTTGAAGCTAACCTAATGCTTTACAGTACATAAAAACACTTGCTAGATTAACTATCAAAGTAACTTTAAAATAATTTTATATTTTAAAGGAATTAGTAGTGGAATATTCAATATAGTTTACAATAAAAATAAATAAGCACGACAGTTTTAAAACAAGAGGTTCAGTCTCAAGCCGAGACTTAGTCCTCTCAAACAGTTTAAATAAATGTTGATCCACACGCTGGATCGGGGTAAACAACAATACAAAGACTATCCAGGTCCTAAGGCCTCTACCATAGTTCTACGTGGGAAAATAAAAACAATAGCACACAGGCTATCCAGGTCACACTTGACCTCTACCACTATCCACAGTGGGATACAAGAGAGTTATGGAAGTTTTGTGTGAGGATTTAAAAATCCTCCAGTTTAGTACAGGAGTCAGTGTGTGTATGAAATATACAAAGTTCACACACTTCTCAAAAGGTAAGTAAAAGAATCACTAAGAGAGTAGATATGAGTTTAGAATGCTCTAGTGATTTTAAGTGCAGCTCTTGACTCCTTGGATTGATGAAAATGAAGCTCTGAGTCCTTCTCTAGTTTTTTTCAAGAAAACAGAGTGTCGTGGTTCTCTTCCTTCACTTTCAATGTAGGTTTTTAGGTCGAGTATGAGTAATCGTTATATCACTTGAACTTCTTCTTTGAACTTTTGTTATTGGTGAGTATGGGGGTTCTTCTGGTTCCTTGTGTATCTCCTTGCTGTGTTGTGTATGCATGAAAGAATTCTCTCTAATCGTTTCATCGTCCCTCTGTAGTTTGAGGTTCCCTCTCTTTGTACCTTTAGCTCTAGCAATAGGAATGATTACTTTTTCATAGGTACGAGGTACGGTTCCCTGACATGCAAACAACCCACATTAATTAATGATAGTTGTATTAAATTGAGCAAATGTGATCGTTAGTATAATTTAAATAAGGCATAAAATTTTAAGCAGTAGAGTGATTGTAACGGTTGACTTGTAACGGTTACTCCTTTTATCGGTAGCTCTGCTTGTATCGGTAGTTCTTTGTATCGGTAGCTCTTTGTATCGGTAGTTCTTTGTATCGGTAGTTCTTTGTATCGGTAGCTCTTTGTATCAATAGCTCTTTGTATCGGTATCTGTTTGTATCAGTATCTCTTTGTATCAGTATCTCTTTGTATCGGTAGGTATTTTTATACCGGTAGCTCTTTGTATCGGTGACTATTTGTACCGGTGTACTTCATATATCGGTAGCTTGTTTGTATCGGTAGACTGAGTATCAATAGCTCTGTATTGGTGAGCTTTATATCGGTAGACTTACACATATCGGTAGCTCTGTTCTATACCAGTGACTAAGTGTCTGTATCAGTAGCTATGTATACCGGTGGACTTTAACACTTATTTGACTTATGAAAAACACATCCTGATTGAGTTAGAGTTATTTCAAAGTATAATGAATAGTAATTAATATATAAATGAACATTATTTGGTATTATCAACATATTAGATTATCAAAACAGGTGAGGTCAACATAATGTTTTTCCTTATGGTGCAGTGGAGATCGCACAAGAGGAAACTGGAAGGAGTTTTACAGTCAAAAGACAACGTTTGAAGAAATATATTGAGGGACTTCATACTAATGTAGTGGATTTCATCACACCGCATGACCCCATCGTCACTTGAGCATGTCAGGTTGTTCCTAACCCTTTCACTTTTATATTCTTTGTCCTAATTAAAATTATAAATTTCATGTGCATATATCATATCATAGGTTCACATTGAGGACAATGAAATGTTTTAAGTGTGGGGTAATGGGAAACATTTTGGGGTAGATATTTAGGATTTTCATTTGTGTGTTTTATGTGTATTTTTTATTAAGTTTTTGGTTAAAATTTTCAAAAAAAAACAAAAAAACAAAAAAAACAAAAAAAATCAATAAAAAAGAAACAAATATATCATGTAAAATTCTCATGTGGAACATATAAAAAAATTCATGTTTTCAAAATTCATTGGTAGAGATATAAACATGAGTAATATTTCATCATAAAGGGTTGACTTTTATAAAAATTGAAGTCGTTGATGATATGAATGGTTATGTCATTATAAAACCATTTAGATTTTGACATCATTATTTGTGATATTTTTTCATGGTAAATTGTGTCATTGATTTCTCCACACATTTTTTTCACACAATCATGACTTGTGAGTTTCTCTTACCCAATTGAATGTATATTCAGGGTAAGTAATCCTTTTCATCTTATAACATGGTCTTTCCATACATTTGTTTCTCTTCAGATCATTTTCGTCATTGTACCAGATTGACCTATGCGTGTGCACCTAATATCTGACTATTGTACGCCCTCTAAAAAAATTCAAAAAAACAAAATCAAAAAATTAAAAAAAACAGTCAATAAATAGGGTAGTGAAGAAATGTACAACATGTGGGGATATTTAGGTCGGGAGCTCATAGTTTGACTTCTCAGAATGCTTAAATGAGTGGGTTTTGGAATTTTACTATAAAGGATGTTGAATAAGTTCGGTGGAATAGAATCGGGTAAGAAGAAAAGTTTTTATTGACCTAAATATACTATATAAAGGGTGGAGAGGCAATCTTGGAATGGTTTACACACACACACGTGGAGAATTAATGGCATGGTAGACCCATGACTTGTTTCACTATGATTGGTGTTATGAATCTCACTAGATTTTATTTTAATACAATTTATAAGACAATGAATTTAAAATTTATTGATATTGACTCTTGATTTGATTCTTACTTTTCCTGTATTTGCACTATGGATTGAGAAATTTGAATATGCATATCTTGTCACAATTTTTTCGAATACATGATATGAGGTTTTTCCCAGGAGTGCAAAAGGGTAAGTGTGGGGGAGTTGAAAAAACACATTTTTATTGAATATTTTATTGATAATAAATGATAAAATTTCCTCACATTGTGTTAAATATTTTTATTTATAAAATATTTGGGATTAGATCATTCATTTGAAAATTTGATGGAAATTCCAGTTTTACCCTTTATAGTGCACTATAGTATTTCAAAGATAAATATCTAATATTTATTATTTGAACTTGAAATTTTTGTAACTATGTTCTTGGTTTAATTGGATACAACTTGTTTTCATGAAATTGGAGCTAAATTGGACATTTGGTTGGACTAAATATACCATGAAGTTAAAGGTGGGCTGGGCCCGCCATATTAGACATTGGTTCTGTATTTGGGTCATAAGTTCTTCATATGAGATTGGATTGGGCACAAATTTTGAGAGGATCTCACCAACACAATTTTTCATAAATAATTATTCTGAAATAACAGCTGCTTCATGCATTTTGGAGGTCAAATGGGTCGTATAGTTTGTCTTAAAATATTTGGCCGAGATTCCCCATTCACACTTGAAACCTCTTTAAACCTAGCCTCCACTCCACTCTATAAATTGTTTTTTTTATCATTTGGAGGGGTGGGTACGTGCATTAGGAAGTTGAGGGAATAGTATAAGTGGATCCAATCCAATTCTACAACCATTCCAACAAGGGTATCTCTTGAAGCAAGGATCCCTTCGACGAAGCCTCCTTCTTCTTCTTTGTGTTGTAATGCTTTTGTTTATGTAATAAACTTCTTTGTTCTTATTTTATTTATTCTATTTTATTCAGTTTTGTTCAAATTTATTCTTCTATTAATCTTGATAATTGGTATGGAATCAAGAGTATAAATGATATTGGGTTTTACCCTCTCTAAACCTTTCCAAATGCAAAATTTTTCTACGATGACTACACCGCCCATGGAAAAGTAGTTCTTTTTAGTAATAGATCTACCTCTCACCTCTTTCATTAATTTATTTTAAATCAATGAGATACTATAATTCACATAATATGATCATTAATTGAGTTTTTAATTTAAATTAAACTAAGCAAGCAATTTAACAATTAACACAAAAACACGTGAGGATGAGATTTTGTGTAATTTGTGAGAGCGCAAACTTAATCGATAATACAAAACCACATGGGATCAATTTGTAGTGTTAAAATATAATACCTAAAATCAATTAATTCTAATTTACAGAGATGATATATGACTTAATTTACCACTTACCATAATCTAACTTTAGAACATCAATCAAATCAGGGTGTTGCGATTGCATGTTCCGAAGTTAGCCTAGGGTTAAATTCACTTCATCTTTATGGTAAAGTTAATTCTCATAGGGTTAGGGATTTAAAAAAATATGGGATCATAATTAATTTAATATTAATTTAAATGATAATGATAAATAATTGAGTGAAGAGGTAGAGTTAGATCTATTATTCCTTTTAAAATATTTTCTAAAAAAAACATCTTCTTGTTGCGTCTTTTTAATCGAATTTCATTTCAAAATTAAAAACAAAAAAAATGCAATCTTCTTCCAGCAAACTTCTTATAGTTTTATAAATGATAAAAAACCCCCATCCTTTCAAGTAGTGTTTTTATTATATTTTATTATATTTTATAATATCTTTAAGAAGTTTTTTTAATTTACTTCCTCCTTTGAGAGACGACCTTGGTCAGCCACTCTGCTACACCCAAGTACCCCAAAAATCATTAATCATTTGAGGGCGCCCATGAAAACACCTTTTAGTAAGCATCTATCAACCCTTACTATGACTCCTAGGATCCCATGACAATATTTAATGGGAGGTGAGGAAGCAAGCACAATATAACATCTCAATCATAACTCAATATAAGTCATCACACATGTTAACCCTGCCTCCTAAATCCATCCATGTGAAGACCCTCCCTAAATTAGAGGACTTCTATGGAGATGTTCACTTTTAAGAAAAACATTTTAAAAGTACTAATCAGACCTTTACTTTTGAAATTTATAATAATTTTATAGAAAAATATCTTCCTTTTTTAAAAAAAATTCTAAATCCAAGGTGATCATCAAACCACATTTTTAAGGTTCCAAATAGGCATTTAAATCAGGCTTTTGAAATGCGAATTTAAAACCTTATTTGGGAAACCATTTAAGAAACGTGAATCAATTTGAGAAAGTAAACCAAGGTTTTAAAGATGTAATTCCATGTAATTTCCATTTATATACATGTACACATTTATATGTTCACATCCGTTCACATATAGATATGTACATCTCACTCTTTTATATATATGAACATCCATAGGAATGTCAAAGATCCATATGAAAGAACAAAAATCAAAGACGTCATAGCATATGATTTTTTTTTCAAGTAAAACCACCCAAGACCTTCAAATGGAAAGAACCCAAACAAAACTCTACTCAACCCACAAATCACATTACATGATTTGAATAAAGTCTAGTCATCATCTTAAACATCCCAAAAATCCTTTTTAAGTGTCACTTAAATTTTTTAGCAAACATATAGTATGCATACACTTTGAGCACATAAGTGTAATTGTATAAATCCTTAGAAAACCTCTTTTTAATCAAACCAACAACATAAAGAGCTTTGGTAATTCAGTTTATAAATAAAAGTACATTAATAAAAGGATTAAAAATGGATTTTTAAAGGCTCAAGCATCACATGACATGTTCTGGAAAGTAAATGGGAAGAGATGCCTACCTCAATGGTGTGATAATGAAACAAAATCTCTGGAATTGGGAAGAAAAAAGTCCAAGATACTAACCACACACACTAAAATAAAAATAAACAACTCATATAATCCAACTCTTACCCTATGGCTCAACCAAGAAGGAACCAAGCCAAATATAAAAGAGGTAAACAAGAGAGGAAGGTGATAAGAGGTAAAATAAGGCCAAAACCAAAATAAGCTTACCAAGAATCGATGGAGGAACTTCAAATCATAGAGGAGTGGAAAGGGAAGTGGGGTTTGGGGACCCCTTCATGTGCCAAAATTGAGTGGGGGAGTGGGATACTCAAATGGGGTTTTATTTTTAGGATATTAGAATAATAAATTCAAGTTTTAGGAATTTTAGGCAATTCACACAATTAGGTCACACAGTTTACCAAACTATGACCCTCCTACTGGAAAGTCAAAATTATCTCATATGGGTTGGACATGTGGTTTGAAAAACTATGAGCCAACCGTGCACCAACTCCCAAATACCCCCAATCTCCTGCATAATTTCTCTTGAGACTTGTACGGCTTGGAATCAATTGCATTATACTCATGTGAGATAAACCACAGAAGAATAAAATGAATTAAAAATATCCCCTTTGATTGGGTAGTTGCATGGTTTCCCCCAAACCATGCTCATTAATGGTACATAAATCCAAAAATATACTGAAAAGTCCAAAAATTGAAATTTCATCAGGAATTCAACCTGAAAATCAATAAAAAAATAAAAGACCAAAAATTAAATAAAAAAATAAGAAAAATAAAAGTCTGGTGTGGAAATTATCTCCACTATAAAACTTTCTACCCTCATAAATTCACTGAATTCAAAACAAAAAACAAAATCAAAACCCACAAACCCAAATAAAGAACTATCATAATAGAATCTTTAAACTAAACCCAAAACTAAACAAAACCAATGAATCAGGTGTAAACCCTTAATACCAAAAGTCACATCTAACTAGATCAAGAGAGAATAATGAAGTTATCTATAGTGGATCTCTCCACCATTTAGAAACCAACTAGTATGGTGGTTCAACTAGGTTGGGAATTCAACTAGAACACCACCCAAAATGAAAAGGGTTTCAAATAATGAAATTGAAACAATATGAAAACCCAAACCACAATTCATAACTCCATAAGACACATTCATCTCCAAACTAACATAGAAAAATGAACCACCCAAAGCAACACAAAATCAAAGACAATCATGAAATGAAAAAAGGAATACAAAGAAAGGAAGAGGAACAAAAGGTTACCTCAAAAGATTAGAGGGGAAAACTACTAAGATTCTGGAGTTGAAATGGGTTTTTTTTCTTCTGTAGAGGTCCCAACCAACAGAATTTCTGAAGATGCCCCAGCCGATCGCACAGATGACAAATATTTAGAGCATTGAGGTAAGATGGATTAGGAATCCCAAGATGACTACACTGGAATCATATAAGTGAATAATCCTTATAAAGGTAATTAGATGAAAATAAATTATATTCCTCTATAATAGGTTCCTATATTTTATACCCCTCACTAGATGGGGAACCTTCACTGGTACTAAGGAAGATCAGGGTGTCAGTCGCCATGGGATGCCCTCTGGAAACCAACCCAGCTAAAACTGAATCATTCACCAAATCTTCTAATAACACTTTCCCGAATAGAAGAACTCGATCACTAATATATGTATGGGGACCCTTAACAAAGATATGATCCTTTAACAAATCGCTTGACACCACTTCTGGAGAGAAGGGAACCAACTTCTTGAAGTGGTCAACATAGCCCTTCACTATCTATTGACCATGTTGAATACCCATTTACTCTTCCAATTTCTTCACCTTCACTTCATTAGGGAGGAACCACTGAACAAAGGTGGTATTGAAGAACTCCAATGTCATTACACCTTATAACGAGGGTGGAACAACTAAATCCAACTGATCCAAACCCAATCCCTCAAATAGTCCCAATATAGTTCTCACCCTCAAGCCTTCTAGAGTTCATGGGGACCTAAATATCTTTTCAATTTTCTTTATCCACTCTACATCCTCTAGTAGACCACGATTACCTCAAATGATAGAAAACTTACAAGATCCCATCTCCACCACTCGATTAGGAGTCTGGGTAGAGTCATCCACTAAAAGATACTTCCAAGAAACTTTTGGGACCTTTATGGGAAGCATACACTAAATATCATGAAAACATAAAAACAAATCAATATCAAACAAAATCTCAACTAAATCTCAACCAAGATAACACTTTAACTCAAAATACTAATTTTAAAAACCAATAAATAACACAAAACAGAGCGAAAAGACCTTTTTTAGAATCCACCATTTCCATTTCTAATCCAAATTTACACTTAAAACCTCTTTCAAATACAAAAAACATTTTCAGTTTACCCATTTTAAATTGTAAAACTCGAATTTCACTTTTTATATAAAAACCAAAATGTCATCACAAAAGAAATACCTTTTTATAAATTTTAAAATTCTAAATAATTTTCATATAAAAATCAATCATGGAAATAAAAATCAGACCAATAACATCACTTACACCAAAGAATATTAAATAGGGGACTAGTGGTTATGCATGACTTGGCCACATGGCTTAGCAGACCATGCATCAAGTGTGCATCAATAACTGAGAGCCATATTGAACCATGAACTCAAGATCCTCATGGTTCTATAGGCTATGAAAGTTCACCATGTGATGCTAGATCACTTACATTATCATTCTAAAAAACATGCACTAATTGTATAAACTCAAAATCAAAAATAAAGACTCAAAACCCAACAACCCCTGGTAAATCAAGGATCAAGGTGGGTAAGAGTTCATGATGATGTTCCCAAACCTACCTCTAAATTCCCAATGATCATATCTCTAGTATACCTGATACCCCAAGTAACAAAGATATTCTATAATACCATTTTTTTCACGAACCATCCTAGTTCATCCCTAAACTAGACACCCAAGACTACCTAAGACATACCCTAGGGGAATCCCTGATCCCTACGGGCTGATGACCAGCTTTAAGGGAATCATAAGATAATCGTTGGGGATGAGATCACTCAGAGAATAAATAAATAGTGAAAGTTTCCTCCATGAATCCCAACATAGTCGACCTGTATATTAGAGTTTATACACAAAAATATAATGAAGGATAAAATGAAAAACAAGACAAACAATGCATAACCAAAATGAACAACCAACTGCTCATAAATAAATAACATAAATAAGAACTTGATACCAGGAGGCCGACTAGGCTTATACATCCTAGATACAAACCAAAAACCAAAAACCAAAATAGATATTCATGTGACCTCCTGGTCACCATCCATCCACAATAACCAACCCATTTCTTAAGTGAACCATAAGAAAAACCTGAACCCACAAAACAGATCGGGTCTACTGACGTCAAGTGGAACAGGTAGGGTGTGAGCATACAATAGCTCAGTTGGTAAGCACCAAAGACTTTATGAATTTACTTTCCCCAAAATAGGCCATAAATTCTAGTTTGAAAATATGAATAAAAAATATATTTTAATCATTTTATAAAATAAAAACAGTTATTTTCCAAATATCCTTTTGAACCATTTAAAAAAATCCCACAAATAATTCCAGTTTCAAAATCTAGATTTCTAAACCAATACTAATGGAAATAAGAACAACCCAGGTGAATTCATAATCAAGAGAGGTAAAAAATGAATGGAAGCAGTTAAGATATATCACAAAGAAGAAATATTAAAAGATAAAAGAAGCTACATGAAAATATAAGTGAAATAGGAAATGAAACTAAAGTGACATCAAGTAATAAGAAAATGTAGATTATGCAATCATGGTCAAATCCTAAACATCTAGGTGACCCTAGATATACTTGGTTCAGAACCATCTGTTGGACAATCGATGAAGTTCCTAATTCTATAACCAACTGGATCACCCTCAACTAGTCTTGCCAGTGGCAAAACCCCCTATGGCCTCTAACACCATAGGGTATCTAGAACCTATCATTGAGACTATATAACAATAATTTCTCAACCCCCACCATGATGCTTATGATACCATGGAAATAGTAAAGGGGAGGTGAGGAAGAAAGCACAATATAAAATCTCAATTGTGAATCAATATAAACCATCACACATATTAATCCCATATACCTTATCCATCCATGAAAAGACCCTCCTTAAACTAGAGGACTTCCATGGTGGTGTGCAATTTTAATAAAAACATTTTAAAAGTACCAACTGAGTCTTTAATTTTGAAATTCATTATAATTTTTTAGGAAAACATCATTATTTTAAAAAAATTACAAATACAAAGTGATTATCAAACCAAATTTTCAAGGTTTCAAATAGGACTTTAAAGAAAGGTTTTAGAAACATGAATTTAAATCCTTATTTAGAAAACCATTTAAGAAACATGAACCAATTTGAGAAAGTAAACCAAGGTTTTAAAGTTGGAATTCCATGGAATTTCTATTTATATACATGTAAACATTTATATGTGCACATCCTTTTACATATAAATATGTACAATTCACTTTTATATATATATATATGAACATCCATAGTAATTTCAAAGATCCATATGAGAGAACACAAATAAAATACATGTCATAACATATGATTTTTTTCAAGTAAAACCACCCAAGACCCTAAAAATGGAAATAAACCAAAAAACTCAATTCAACCCACATATCACCTTACATAATTATAATAAAGTCCAATCACCATATTAAACCTCAAAAAAAATCTTTTTAAATAGTTACTTAAACATTTTATCAGTAACTGGTATGCATACACTTTGAACACATAAGCATAATTGTAGAAATGTTTAGAAAACCCACTTTTAATCATACCACTAACATGAAGAACTTTGGTAATTCAATTTATAAATAAAAGGAAATTAAGAAAACAATTTAAAATGGATTTAAAAATGATAAAGTATGACATAACATGTTCCAAAAATTAAATTAACTGAGACACCTACCTCAACAGTGTGCAAACACAACGAAACCTCTAGAATTAGGAAGAAAAAATTCCAAGAGACTAACCACCCACTATAACATCATAAGAAACAACTCATATAATCCAATCCTCACCCTAGGATTCAAAAAATAAGGAAGAAATACAAATAGAGAATATGGAAATAAGATAGGAAGGTGATAAGAGAGAAAAGAATGCCAAAACCAAAAGAAACTTACCAATAATCGATGGAGGAAATTCAAATCACTAAGGGGGAGTAAAGGGAGAGAGGTTTGGGGACCATTTAATATTCAAAAACTGAGTGGGGGAGTGGAAGGCTTGAATGAGGTTTTATTTTTAGGATGTTAGAATAGGAAATTCAACTTTTAGGAATTGTTTTCAAGTATCACGATTAGGTTGCATAGTTTACCAAACTATGTGCTAACCATGTTCCCCTACTAGAAAGAAAAATGTTCCTCATATGGTTTTCCCACATGGTTTGAAAAATTGTGTTCCAATAATTTCCTAGCTCCCAGACACCCCCAAGCTCTCACATAATTTCTCCTGAGACTCTGACAGTTCAGAATCAACCATGCATTTCCCATACAAGCTAAACTGTGCAATAAGAAAATGAACTGAAAACATCCTCTACCATTAGGTAGTCACACAATTTCCCAAAATTCATGCTAATTAACTGTGAACAAATCCAAAAACTATCCAAAAACTCCAAAAATTGAAATTTCATCAGGAATTTAGCAGGAAAATTAACAAAAGGATTAAAGAACAAGAAAGAAATAAAATAATTAGGAAAATAAAATTTGGGGTGTGACACCAACTCCAAAAATATCCACAGGAAATGTGGTGCGTAGTTGTAGGTCCACATGGGAGAACCTACACCCACAATCCAAGTGGCCTATGGTGGTTAATCCATGTGTCCTAAACCCACTATCATAGGCCACTTTTCCCATGGATCTAATTCTATATGGGTGGCACTTACTGACATGACTTAGGTGTCTCATGGATATAGATCTCGTCCACCTAGAATGATGATTATTATAATTATTATAATAATTACAATAATAAATATTTAATAGTTATTGTGCATGTGTGTGTGTGTTTGGAACACAATGCAGGAAAGTTTCATAAGTCCTTATAATAAAATGAAGAGGTTTTGGATCAGAACTCACTGGGGGGATTTTTGAAATTTTACACAAGCTACAATCATAGGAATCACTCGTGGATATAGACTTATGTTCATGGGCACTGGTGACCATGATAATAGGTTTTCTATGGGAACATAATTATAGCCATGGGAAGGTTCCTGTGGAAATATACCCAGAGCCTATTGTCATGCTAGTAACCCCCACAATCCAAGTGATTATGGTTGTAGCCTATGACCAAATTCATCAGAACTATGACCACATTCTTTTCCCGTGGCCATAACCCATTTCTCTAGCAGTGTAAGGGGGGTTGAAAATAATTTATTTAAATTAAATATGTAACAATGTTGGAAATTTACCCTATACTAATGGTTTAAATTGTTTTTATATCCCCTAGAACCATTGGTATAAGCTATACCAACGGTTCCAAGAACTATTGGTATGTGAGTTGTTGGTATAACCCTATACCAACGGTTTGTATAAAACCATTGGTATAGGCTTTCTTGGGTTACCCTATTCCAATGGTTCATTAAAACCATTGTAAAATATTGTAGGCAAAGCTGTATACCCACAGTTTTTAGCAAACTATCAGTATAAATGTATAACAATGATTCAATAACTGTGGGTATACATACTTTCCAATAGAATTGTATACCAATAGTTTAAAAAACCATTGGTATACCCTCCTCTCCTAAGTAAACACATCATGCCACCAATTTTTTACATAACTATTAGTATACCCTCCTCTCCCAACAAACACGGAAGGTATATCATGCACCTCTTCCAGAACCTGTAAACATGAAACAAACCACAGTGTATAATTAAAATAGATTTTGACATTATATATATACAAGTACAATGACTTGGAAATAATTTTTACTTTAATTCCCATAGAGAAAGTTTTACCCTAACTTGAAACATGTTTGTAATTATGTTTAAAATTAAAATAGATTTTGACATTATATATATACAAGAACAATGACTTGGAAATAATTTGTACTTTAATTCCCATAGAGAAAGTTTTACCCTAACTTGAAACATGTTTGTAATTATGTTTAAAAACATAAAATTTAACTAACATGTTGTCATATCCATCAGTTTATATTGGATCTATGTTATACTTATATGTATTTTAAATAGAATGATATTTTAGGGTTTATACTTATCAT
The DNA here is from genome assembly GCA_963277665.1 of Viscum album. Taxonomy (NCBI): domain Eukaryota; kingdom Viridiplantae; phylum Streptophyta; class Magnoliopsida; order Santalales; family Viscaceae; genus Viscum; species Viscum album. The sequence continues at coordinate 339,374,488 of OY728161.1, read as the reverse complement.
GTAAAAATACTAATATTCATGAACCATAAATAGATATATGTTTTCAGTGCCTTGGAAGTCATGAAGTCTTAATTTGTGTATTGTGACTTTTAGAAGTGTTGGAGCAGATCATGGAGGATGTTTAAAGGAATATGGTTGTGTCTTTTCATATGAAGTTTCAAACTACCAATTTGAGTTAGGGATTTCATAGTAATTTATGGCGCATGGCTCACAAAGACAACAAGGGTCCTTGGCGCAAAAGCACATTATGTGGATCACTACACATGGTAATGATAACTTACAATGCACAAAGGGCATATTATCATATTAAAATAATAATAAATGATAAGTTAGATAACAAAATTATCAGTAATAATAATAATAATAAAACTGTTTTTTTTATAAATTTTAGGAAAAAATTATTTTGAACAATAATCTATTTTTAATAAATAACCTTAAGTAATTCAAATAAAAAAACATTAAAATTTGATTGTAGGAAGGATATCAAGAAAGTGGTAAGGTTATTGGTTGTGCTTGGTTGCAACACTTGATCAATGTGTCGCACAAAGTTGAGGGAGGAAGAAGGTAATCTCTTGACTATAAATAGTGTTTTAATAAAGACTTTTAATAGAGTTTGGGTTGGATAGTTAAAAATTTTCAAAAAAAAACAAAAACAAAAACAAATATGATGGTGCAATGCTACGCCACATTTTACTATGGCGCAACATAGTGCACGTCATGGAGTGCCATCACAACTAGGATATTACACAGACATAACATGGTATAATAGTATTTTGTGCTAGCCATGGCATGTGCCATTAATAACTATGAGGGGTTATTCTATGAAGGAGTATGCCTCCATGATTTTTTTGTGGATTTGATTTTATTTTGATACATTAACTGAAATCACATACTGGAAGTAGTTTCCTCATTAACAAAATTATATTGGTAATCATTATTCATTATGTTCCATTTCACTCTATATTTATTCATCTTAATATGTATATCATATGTTTTCAATTGCATCCCCCAACTGCTTCCATGAGGAAACTACTATCTTCCATATTCTTATCATTTTTTAAAGTGATGGCCATTCCATAATAAATTGGTTGGATTTTAGCTTGTGATTGAATTAATTTTTTTCCCCTTTCAATATTTATTCTTGCAAGTAGCACCACTTTATCTTTGAATCTTTTTATACAATTTTGGGTGTTTTGGAAGATTTTGTCAATTCTTGTATCAATCCTTGTGAAAATAAATTGATTTTCCTTAATTTTTTCATTGGTTGTTTTGATGAATCTCTCTAATATTTCCTCAATTATTGATATTTTATCTTGTATACTTTAAATATATTCTAAAATCATCATTATTTCATGGTCATTCTCAATAGAATTGTGAATATGCTCCCAATCCCTCCCTAGTTATTCCATATTTCCTAGGCCCCCCGATGGTTTAGACATAGTAATAGCCTAGTTAGACTCTAATATAGGAATTAATCAGATGGAATAAGTTGTATGGGATATGCCTACGAGTTGGGACAAGTATCCAGGCATCAAGAAATCACCACTTGGGAATGATTTCTCCCATAAAAAATTAATTAAAACAGCAGTAGAAAATAAATAAAATTTCAGCATGACTTATTCGTACATCGAACGTCTATGTCAAAGGAAAAGAAAATAAATATAAGTAACATGGTATAAATTTAGATAAAAATGAAACACACTAATTAATCTTCCACTACTCCGATCTCCCATCCCTTTAAAGAAAACAGCATAGCCACCTCCAGTGCCCTTATGTCCCCCTTCACAAAAGATAACGACCCTTCATCCATATAAAGTGGTAAAATTCCTAAGTGGTCGATGCGATAAAGAAAATAAAATAAAAACTAAACTACAACATACCTATCTCCTGTGACTATACAAGTCACTGCCCAACATATAAAACCCACAACACCCCATGGGTTAAATCTTATTCTTACAAGCAAGGGGGGACATATCCAAGTTTCAAAATGATACTGTCAAATAGTACATTCCTATTAATTAGCAATTACTCTTCCTATTAATGGTATATAATCAGATTGGCTTGAGTTTCAGCTTAGTTCGGGTTTTTTCAATACAAGTTTGTTTGGTACATTTTCATTAGATTTAGATTTTCTTGTTTTTGTTTATATTATCTTGGACAATTTCATTCATTTGGGTTCTAATAGATTTAGTTTGATTACATTTGGTTCATATCAGTTTGGTTTAGTTCAATTTAGTTCATGTCAGTTACAGTCATATTGGTTTTAATTCATTATATTTTCTCCAATTTGATTCATCATTTGTAATGTTAGATTATTTCAAGTTAGATTAGTTTGAATTTTTTCAATTTAGTTTCATTTAATTTTTTTTATTTGAATTCTATTTTCTTGATTTTGGCCATTCTAGATCTATTTTGGTTGATCTGATTTATATTTATAATAGTAATTTTTGGTTAGTTTGTGAATGTTTTTTTAAATGTTTCATTCTATTTTTTATTTGGTTTTATTCTATCTATTATGGGTTTCTATGGTTCCACTTTATTTAGTGAAACCTATTTTGGGTTTTATCTTCTTAATATTATTTGGTTTGGTTTCCTGTGGTTCATCTTGGTTCGTTATGTTTGATGAAATCCTAATTGAGTTAGGATAGTATAGGTCTAACTATAATATACTGATTATGTATGATTCACTTTGGTACAACATTATATGATTTGTTTTAGATTTGGTAAGTTTTAATTTATCTGTTTGGTATAAGATAATTTAATTTATTCTAGACTCATTTAGGAATATTCAGTTTTACTCTTTATAGGTTAATACAATTCAAATTATTTTGGTTTTTCTTACTTATATTATGTTCTATTTCATTCAATTTAGTATAATTCAATGTATCTCAATTTTATATAGGTTATTTTGGTTTTCTTCGAGTCTTTTCAGGACAATCCAATTAATTTGTTTTATTTTTTCATGTTTTATTTTAGTATATTTTCATTTAGTTATGTTCATTTAATTTTTATTGAGTTCATATTAGTATTATTTAATTTGGTTTATTTTTATTTGGATCAGGTTTAGTTGGTTTGATTTGATTCAATTTGGTAAAGTTTGGTTCTACTCGGTTCATGTCGGGTTAGCATGGGTTTATGCATGTCAGTTCTATTTAGAGAAGTTAAAGTTTGATTTGGTTTGGTTCAGTTTAGTTTTTTCATTATATATGGAACAATTTATATCAAATAATTTTGTATTAGACTGCATATATGTCGCCTAGTGGGAATGTTAATAAATTATTAGAAAACAAAAAATAAATAATATATTTGAAGATTGTATCGTAGTTGTTCTGGTCAGAAAAGATATATTTCTGAATTCATATCCTTGATTCTTATAGCTTTAAATTATACTATAGGCATGATCCTAGAAAAAAATAGTTATAAATAAAAAGGTATGAATTCATATTTCTTGATTATTTTTTTAATAAAAAAATGTGATTGAAATGAAAGATACAATTGGAAATCTCTTCATTAAAAATGGTGGAACAGAATGGATAGTACCAGCTCGAGTCAACCCCAAACCACCATTTAGAAACCAAAATGCATACAAAACCAAAACCATCCTTTAGAAACCAAAATTTACTTATAAAGACTAATTAGGCATATTTGCAAACACTCGGTGTGCAAGGTTTTGTAAAAACAATTTCATACAATCTAATACAAGGAGCAAAACACTGCATTTCATATCAAACAATTATTCTAAGAAACCTATATCACTGTTTAGTACAAAAGAATGGTTTAAAATACAATCAATTAATGATTCATTAAATTTTAAGTCCAATGCATAAGGGAACCTACCTCAAACTCAATACACTCTTCTTATGATGATGGTGACTCGAATATTCCCTCTACTGCTTGCACGCATATGCACTTTCGCATGTATATAAGGACACCCATCCCCTATGTACATATTTTTATGGCCAAATATTTATAAGGGGATCCTTATATATGTGATTATATTTTCATATACCCCTTTACCTTACACATGTATGCATTTGTCATATATATACATAAACATGCCTAGCCCCAATATGTATATCCATACCACCATGAGTGAATATGTGTGTGTGTGTGTGTGTTTGGGAACTTATATATGTATATTCCTACCTATGCATACATGTGTAAGTCTCCTTTGATAATGACAACCCAAAACCACCGTAGCAAGGTCCAAAATACTCTAGAAAAACACCAAAAACTCAAAACCCCAAAACCCCTAAATTAAAAAAGGTAAAGAATTTAAATGGAGCAAAACATACCTGAAACACATGGAGAACCCACTACCCTTGATGATGGTGGCTAGAACCAGCCTCAATGGGACCCAAGAGCCCCAAACATCAAGAATCAACCAAAAGAAAAACCCTCAATGTGAGCTAGGGTTCAGTCAAGATACAAGCACCACCCGGAAGAAAAGGAAACCAAAAAAAGGAGGAAGATGAGGGGAGAAGAGGATTACTAGAGAATAATTAACTCAAGATCATGAGGATAAATGACGATCAAAGGGAGTGGGAGGGAGGAGATCGGGCGTGTGAGGGAGCCCCCAGGGGGCTGGGTCGCGTTGAGTAAGGGGGACGGTGGGAGACCCCTTTGGGGTTTATTAAAACCTAAACATAATAATAATAATAATAATAATTTTAATAATAATGGTGATAATTATAATAATATAAGTAAAAGAACAAGGTATTAATAAAGGGTATATACATAAATGTAATCTATAGACAATCGAAATTGTGTCTATTATCACCTAATTCTGATGTTATTTTTAGAAAACTGAAATTGCACCTATGATCACATATTTATGATTACGTACATTCATTGGTATAACAATTGGAAAAATAATTAAAAAAATATGTTAATACAATACATAATATATTTTAATATTTTTGTAAATTATTAATGCAACAAAATCAAAATTACTACCATTGACATAATACAGTGTAATCAAAAATATTTTATCATTTGATAGGATAAAAACATATACAAAACATATATATCTTTTTAATAAAATAGAAAGCTATATTATTTATAGTAGGTCACCTCTAAATTTTCTATTTTTCCAAAAAAAACTGATTCTGGGATAGGGCCACAAATTTTGATAGAAATTTTTGAGCCTGTAAAAAAATAAAAAGGAATGAAGTTTATTTATAATAAACAGATAATCCAAAAAATAATGATTAGGGAAAATCAAATGGATTATTTTAATCCAAGAGGACGATTGAGACTATTTAATGGATGTGAAATTGAATACTTCAATAATTGGTGAGTATATATGTTCAGTTTCAATGATCAAAAATGAAATGAACAATGAAGAGGAAACCAAAAATATCACATAAGGCAATCCATCATAAAGAAAAAATATGCTAAAGAAAACACTACTTCTTCAAGAATTTTATCATCGAGAAACAAAATAGGAGTACCCAATAACACGATGTCCCTAAACTTCAAAAAATTATTAAGAGGATTATATAAAAAATACCACCTACAAAAAAAACCTATTGAAAAAATTGACTTAAAGATACTTAAAATCCAAAAATAATAACATGAAATAGTAGGCTACATGGAATTCGGATGTAGAGTATACTAAGACATCATTTTTTAAACTTGTAATAAATAAAATTTATTTCAAAACTTATAAAGCATAACAAAATTTCATTTTTTAAAAATTATAATGGAAACAAATAATATATTAATAGAAACCAAACAATCATTCATTTTTGTACATTGGGTTTTGAATTTGAAATATGTATTTATAAGAGTAATTACTTGGGTAGATACCCAAATTTGGTTATATTCTTATACATTTCAATGAGATTTAATAGTAGATGGGATAGATAATAGATGAAGTACATACCCATTTATTCTTGCACATTTTAGTAGATGGGATAGATAATAAATCAATGAATTATTAAAAAAATGACACTATGATTTATTAGTTATCACATCTAGAAAAATAAATGGGAAGGTCCTCCATTACCAAGTATTTAAAAAAATTATAGTGTATAATAGTAAACAGAACATTAAATAGGTAGTTTATAACAGTAAAGAGTATTAAATGATGGTGTATAACAATAGACTGAATTAAATGACAGTGTATAACAGTAGGCATTAAAAAAATGATGGTGTATAACAGTAGAGAGTATTCAATGACATTGTTTAACATTAGACATTAAAAAATGATAGTGTATAATAGTATACAATATTAAATGATATTGTATAAAAATATAAATTAAGTATCCATTCATTGAAAAAAATCGAACCTTTAAGAGAGTAGAGTAGTTATGAAAAATCTATTAGCAAATTTTCTTTTTGTTAAAGAGAACCTTGATGATGCTGACAGTGAGTATTTATGAAGTAGGAAGACGTTGATTGTTGTGCAATCTATGATGAAACGTAATATCATAAATTGAATAAAATAAGTAAATGTATATAAATTAATATACAGTAAAAACATTTCAAATTAGAAATATATATAAGAGTTGAAATTACAGTGTTAATAAATAGAAACAGTTAAAACTCAACAACTGCTTGTAGTTAGACACACCAATTAGCTAATCAAAGCTTAAAACCTTGGTTATCTCATCATATGTATAAATACCATGGAAAAATAGGGAAATAATAATCAAGCAATGCATCCAATAGAAGCGGTATCAAGCAGTGAATCCTAAAAAATTCAATTTTAGTCAAAATTAAAAGTCATATATGAAATCAAATGCAACAAAAAAATGAAATAAAATACAGACATGTATAATACCTAGAGACACAGAGATTTAATAGCATCCGAAATTTCCAGGTGGAGGCCAAGATGGAACAAGATAGGCAGATATGGTAAATAGAGATGAATTGGGAGGCAGAAGCAAAGGAGGAGGCGGGGGAGGATGCAACAGAGGACGATTGGTCCTGATGCTAAGGCTTTGAGTGTCAACAGGGAGGACAGAAGCAAAAGCTGGAAAAACAGAATCAGAAGGAAGCAGAGTTTCAAGCTAGGGTTTTAGCTTTGAGTGGGATGAATGTGATGGATGATAAAGGAATCAGGGGAGAAGTAGGTTGGCGGGGTAAAAGAGAGGGTTCACATGGGGGATGAGCACGATGGAAGATTAAGGAATCGAGGGAGAATAAGGTTAGCATGGAGGTATACCCAAGGTTTATTTAAAACTATGGGCATAGATTTAACTAGGATATATATCCCCACACTTCTTCTAAACCGTGGGTATAGGTGTATGGGGATGGCCCCATTTTCCAATAGTATAAACCTATACTTGAATTGTTAACCAATTTTCCTAGCCTGAATGTGTAAACTATATCTACTTAAGGCATTCTAAAAGATATCATTTAATGTAACTAGGATAGGGTAAACTAGTTTCATCACTCATTTCAATTTTTTTAGAAACCTGTTGCAAAATTATAAATTTAACATTTCAAATGTATAAAAAAACAATCATAACAACGTAAAAAAACACAACAATTAGTTATAATGACCCACACCACTCTTCTTTCATTCTTAACCTTTGATGAAAGGTTTTCACATTTTGTGTGTGTGTGTGTGTTTACACTTATCCTGATATCCCACAGGTTAACCAAACCTTAGCATTGTGTTTTTCAGGATGTTAGTATATAACCCCTCACTCTTTATGATGGAGGATAATCTAAACTTTTATGCTCACAATGGTGGAGAGAACACTCAACCCTTGTCACGACCCGTCCTCGGGGCCCGTGCCGTGACTACCCCAAGCCCGCCTTCCATAGGCTAGGGGCTGGCGACTAGCACCAAGGCATAAATCCCAACAAAAAGGGAAGGCATTGCCTTTGAAAAGTAAACAAGCACCACAGAGTAAGCAAGCGGAAAAGTAAACACTAAGTAAAACTGTACAAGCTGTGCTGAAAGTAAAAGGGGCCGGAAATACAAGCCCAACTATAAAGTACAACTGAAAGGAAAAACAGCAACTGAAAAGGGAAAACTGCAGCGTCGAGCCGTCCTCCGGAAGTCCCACCTGAAGGGTGGGTACAGATAGCCTCCACTGCTCCTCGGGTCCACCTAACCGCTCCGAGTACATCCCGCCCAGTGGTCCACCTCCGGGTACTGTCCTGCTCCGCACGCCTCCTCCACGATCAGCGCTGTCCGTCGTCTGCAACCAACACCACGAAGTGCGGGCATAGCCCGTGCAGGGGTGAGTACAAGCTACTCAGTAGGGACCCCGAGACCCCCAAAGGTCTCCCGAAATCCACAAAGGATAATCCACAAAGGAAAGATACAATCACGAAGTAACATATGACACAGCTTAGGTATATGCCCATACATATACCTAAGTCTTCAATTCCCATTCGGCTCCAACGTCCGAGCCCAAGCACAACCCAGTCCACACAGGAAAGCAAAACGCATACCCACGCAGGATAGAACAACACAATCCACAAAGGAGAGTAAACAATAAATCCACACAAGATAGCTCAACACAATCCACAAAGGAGAGTAACACAAGATTCAGCTCACACAGGTATACTTCTTCAGATGATGATAAAGATGATCATTGAACCATCTAAGTCGTCGGACCCACGAAGGATCGATAGGTACTAACCTTGCAGTGACCCACACAGGATCGGGCCCACGCAGGACCTGTAGAAGTTGGCTCACACAGAACCGCTGAGAGATAACCCACACAGGATCGGGCCCACACAGGACCGGGCCCACGCAGGACCTGTAGGCGCTGGCTCACACAGAACCGCTGAGCGCTGACCCACGCAGGATCGGACCCACACAGGATCGGGCCCACACAGGACCGGTAGCACTGATCCACGTAGGATCACTGAGTGCAGTAGTCGTCGCAGTCCGCTGAGGATCTCTGCACAGTCGTCGCCGGAGTCCACTGAGGATCTCTGCACGGTCATCGTCGGAGTCCACAGAGGATCTTTGCACAGTCGTCGCCGCAGTCCACTGAGGATCTCTGCACGGTCGTCGCTGTCGAAGTAGCAGTCGCAGCCAGCACTAGGGTTCCCGCACACAGCAAGCTCGTTCGGGAGGGTCCGCTCCACGAGCCGAGAGGCTGATACATCAACTGACACGAAGTCCGAAGTTGATGTATCCAAAAGTTCCGTATCGTCAACAGGAACTCAACGTCGCAGACGGCGCGTCAATCGGACGCCCGGTCTGAGAGATATTGGCATTTTCGTCCCAGGGGCCCGGTTGGTTTTTAAGGCAAAACCAACCCGACCGCACTCCACCTGCGTCCAAACCTCAGGCGGAGTATGCCAAAAGATCCGTCTCACTTAGAGGAATTCAACAAAGCTGATGGCACGTCAATCGGACGTCTGTAGCTCAAGATAAGAGCGTTTCCGCTCTGAGGGCCCGGTTGGTCTCGTGTACGAACCAACCCGGCCGAACTCAAAGTATTCTGAAACCTTGAGTGCGATATACCGAAACGACCTTCTCGATCCAAGGATCGCGTTTCCGCTGACGGAGAGTCGTTTGGAGGCATGAAGCTCAAGATACGGGCGTTTGAACGAAAACGTCCGAAGATGGGGGGTATGGGCCCGGGCCGGTCCGGCTCGGCCGGTTCGGCTTGGCCGAGCGGCGCGGGTGGAAGCCGCGGGCGCTGACCCGCGGCTTGAGGAAGAACCGCGGCCCGCGTGTGGGCCGTGCTGGCGAACCGCGGACGCACTGAGCCACGTCCGCCTGGACGAACCGGACCCGTGCGCCGCGGGTCCGTTGGCCGCTGCCGCCTCCGGCCGCCGGCGCCACCGGCAACTTTCGCGGGCCGCCGGCGTCGCTCCGGTGGCCCGTTTTCCTTCCCGTCTGCGCCGTTGCTCCTCCCGGGATCCGTTCTTTACTGCGGGATCGTCAAATGTCCGCTGCGGCACGTTCCGTCGTCGACCGTCAAATCCGCACAAAACGAAGAACGGTGGAGGGTCGTCGGGCCGTGTTCGTTTGGCCCGCACCCTCCGCGTTAGAAATAAACAACCGGGAGAATTTGTTCAACACATGAACCAACAATTTTAATTTTGATAAAAATAAAATTGTTTCCTTGAATCCGGTTCTTTAATTTTTTAAAGAAACAAAGACGGGAATTAATTTAAAAAGGGGTAATTCCCATAAAGAAATCCCTACCTTGATGATCGTCGTGCGCGGGCGTTCTTCGCGGAAGAGATCGTCGCGGAAGAGATCGATCGCCGCGTCGTCGCGGGGAGGCGTCGCGTCGTCGCGGAAACCGGCGTTGAGTCGGCGAACTCAACGAACCAAGAACAACAGATTTAAATTATAATTAATTAAATCTGTGTTTAAAACCAAAAAGAAAAGAACCTTGAGCGGAAATCCGAAAGCACTCACCTCGAATGGTCGGTGATCGGAGATCAGAGATCGGAAGAACGTCTCGGGCGAAGGCGTCGTCGATTTCCGGGTTCGGCGTTCTTCGCGTTCTTCGCGTTCTTCGCATTCTTCGCGAGGGAGAAGAAGTTACGAGGGTTCTCTCAAATCTTCTCAAGCGCAAATAACCAGAGGTTAAGCGTTGGCCTTATTTTATTATTACGCCAACGAATTTGAAAACTGGTTAAGAAACGATCCATCAATTCGTTGAATTAATTCAATGAAAGAAACGACCCATTTAATTCACGAAAGAAACATCCCATTTAATTCACGAAATAAACCGCCCAATTAAATGGTCTGTTAAGAATTTAGAAAACGCGTCGGTTGACTTTCATTAAGATGGGTTTTCACGGGTGCGTTTCTTAGCGGAAAGAAACGGTGGGGCTCGTGCGGGCCCCACCTCACAAATATCCTACCAAGGGGGTAGGATATTTCTGGGTAGCATCCTATCCAGTTCAACTCATTTCAAGCTGCCTTTAAGTGGCTTCAAGTGGCTTCCAAGTGGCTTAAGTGAAATAAAATAAAGTTGTCGCAAAATTATTTTATTTCTTAACTTTAAGCCCGAAAATTAAAAACCACACACGAGCAAACGCAACTCCGGAAGAGGCGTTTCTAAGAGAATACCGGCGCTGCGATTTCATCGGTGCCCTCAGAATTCGATTCCGGGCACCGGTTCAAAAGTTACAAAAACCCGCTCGTCCGTTCACTGAACGTACCCGTGCCAAACTTCGGAAAATGATTCCGGGCACACCGGGCCTCGGAATCAGGCGCCGTCAGAAACTGCGTTCTTGTAAAATTCCAAATAAAATTAAGAAAAAAAATTTCCTTGAAATTTATGGGTCTTTACATTACTCCCACCTCAGGACTTTACGTCCCCGTAAAGATACATCAAAAACTAGGGAAACAAATGTGGGTACTGAGCACGCATCTGAGCCTCCCGCTCCCAAGTGCTCTCCTGGAGGTTCTCGTGCTTCCATCTGATGCGCACAAGAGGAATCGATCACCCACGTAGGATCCGCTCCTGTTGATCCTCTATCTCCACTGGGACCTCCGTAAAAGTCGCCCCATCATCCACGTCTAGCTCCCCATAGTCAATGATGTGCATCGGGTCGTGCACGTATCTCCTCAGCTGGGATACGTGGAAGACGTCGTGCACCCGGTGCAACTGAGGTGGCAAAGCCAGGCGATAAGCCACCTCGCCAACCCTGCTGAGGACCTGGAAGGGTCCGATGAAGCGTGGAGACAACTTGCCGCCTCGGCCAAATCTCCTCAAACCACGTCGAGGTGAGACCCGCAAGAAGACGTGGTCGCCATCCTCGAACTCTAGTGGCCTCCGCCTCCTGTCAGCATATGACTTCTGCCGACTTTGTGCTGTCCTCATCCGCTCCTGGATGACCTGGACCTTCTCTGTCGTGGCCCGGACCATCTCTGGTCCCACAAGTGCTGACTCCCCAGGGTCTGTCCAGCACAAAGGAGATCTGCAAGGTCTGCCGTACAACGCCTCGTAGGGTGCCATCCCGATGGTGGAGTGGTAGCTGTTGTTGTACGCGAACTCCACCAAGGGTAGGTGGTCCTCCCAGCTGCGACCAAAGTCGAGGACACATGCGCGGAGCATGTCCTCGAGAGTCTGAATGGTCCTCTCCGTCTAACCATCTGTCTGAGGGTGAAAGGCGGTGCTCAGACGTAGTCGCGTCCCGAACGCCTCCTGCAACCCCTTCCAAAGCCGGGAAGTAAAACGAGCGTCCCGATCGGAGACGATAGTCGATGGCACACCATGAAGTCGTACAATCTCCTGAACGTAGAGACGCCCCAAGCTCTCCACTGAGCCCTGCTCTCGGATGGGTAAGAAGTGTGCCGACTTGGTGAGTCGGTCAACAATCACCCAAATGGAATCGTGACCTCTGGAAGTGCGTGGAAGTCCAGTCACAAAGTCCATAGATAACCCGTCCCACTTCCACTCCGGGACCTCCAAGGGCTGTACCAAACCTGCTGGTACCTGATGCTCTGCCTTCACCTGCTGGAAGGTGAGGCACCGTGAAACGAACTCTGCCACAACCTTCTTCATGCCCGGACACCAGTGCTGTCGTCTGAGATCCAGGTATATCTTCGCCACTCCAGGATGTACCGCCAAAGGAGAAGTGTGAAACTCTCTTAGCACCTCCTCTCATAAGGCGACTGGTACCAAGGTACGTCCTCTGAAAAGGACATCGTGCTCTGCTCCAAGGGAGAAACCATCAGGTGCCTGTCCCGAGGATATCTGTGCACGCCGCGTCTCACAGTCAACGTCCCCATGCTGTGCCTCTCTGACCCACTGAAGAAGTGGAGGAGAGACTGTGAGAGACTGAAGGAAGGCTGCTCCGTCTCTATCCACGAAGGATATCTGCAAAGAGGCTAGCTGCTATGTCGCCTCCTCAAGTAGCTGGATTCCCGTCCTCCTGCTGAGGGCATCAGCCACCACGTTCCCCTTCCCAAGAGTATAGACTATCTCAAAGTCATAGTCCTGGAGGAACTCGAGCCATCGCCGCTGTCTCAGGTTCAGGTCCTTCTGAGAGAAGATGTACCTGAGACTCTGGTGGTCAGAAAAGGCTGTGAAGCGCTCGCCCATCAGATAGTGCCGCCATGTCTTCAGGACGAAGACCACTGCTGCCAACTCCAAGTCATGGGTAGCGTAGTTCTGCTCATGCGGCCTCAGCTGACGTGATCCGTAGGCAATCACGGACCGCTCCTGCATCAGGACACACCCGAGTCCGGTCCTGATGCATCGCAGTAGACTACGTATCCAACTCCCTCCTCAGGCAACCTCAAGATGGGTGCGCTGGTCAACCTCTGCCTCAGCTCCTGGAAGCTCTGCTGATATCCGTCTGACCACACGAAGGGTTTCCCCTTCTTCGTCAACGCTGAGAGTGGGGCCGCAACTCTGGAGAAGTCTGGCACAAATCTCTGATAGTATCCGGCTAGGCCCAAGAAACTCCGCACCTCTGTCACGCTCTTGGGTGGCTCCCAAGCTAGCACTGCCTCGATCTTCACGGGATCCACTGCAACTCCCGCCTCATAAATGACGTGCCCCAAGAAGTGGACCTCACGTAACCAGAACTGACACTTTGAGAGCTTGCCATAAAGCTGGTGCTCTCGGAGTGTGTCTAGCACAACACGCAGGTGGTAGGCGTGCTCCTCCTCCGTCGTCGAGTACACCAAAATGTCGTCGATGAAGACCACGACAAATCGATCGAGGTATGGCTGGAAGATCCTGTTCATGAGGCTCATGAACACTGCTGGAGCGTTGGTTACGCCGAAAGGTATAACCAAGAACTCATAGTGGCCATACCGACACCTGAAAGCCGTCTTCTGCACATCCTCGTCTCGAACTCTGAGCTGATGATAGCCTGACCTGAGGTCTATCTTCGAGAACCACCGTGCTCCCTTGAGCTGGTCGAAGAGATCATAAATCTTGGGTAGCGGATACTTGTTCCTCACTGTCACCTGATTCAGGCGACGATAATCGACACACAGTCGCAAGCTCCCGTCCGCCTTCTTGGCGAACAAAATCGGGGAAGCCCAGGGCGAAACACTGGGTCGGATGAACCCCTTGCCCTGTAAGTCCTCCAACTGTACCCGCAGCTCTCGAAGATCAGCGGGGGCCATCCGATATGCTGGAGTGGATATCGGGGCTGTCCCGGGGTACAAGTCAATATAAAAGTCTACCTCTCTACGAGGAGGTAGTCCTGGAACGTCGTCGGGAAAGACGTCCGCGTACTGATCCACCACTGCAGGAAAACTGGGACTCCGCACGTCAACTGCTCCCAGGATGAGGCTAGCCAACTGATGAGTGATGGGCTGACCTCTCCTCTGCGTGAGTCCATCCTGTGCTGCTAAGGCTCCCTTCTCACCGGTGAAGGTGAACCTGCTCCCGTCGGTGCGCACACATCGCACCTTGCGCCTAATGCAGTCAATCTGAGCATGGACCGTAGATAACCAATCCATGCCCAAGATGACGTCGTAAGGCCTCGACGCCGCCACAAGAAGATCCCAGCCGAAGCTCTCGCCTCCTAGAGTAAGCTCACACTGCCGGCACCAGTGCGTAATCGTCGAGTCTGCTCCCGTAGGAGTCTCTAGCCGTAAGGATCGAGCCAACGGCTCTGTCGGAATCTCTGAGCTCCGAACAAGGGCAGTGGCTATGAAAGAGTGACTCGCTCCTGTGTCTATCAGAACTGCAGCAAGGGTGGAATAGACACAGATCGTACCTCGAATCATCTCTGGCGCGCCGTGGTCGTAGGCCTCCGCTGCCTGGAGCTGAGCCTGTCTCTGCCCGCCAGCTCCCTGTGGTCGGGGCGGGCCTCCTGGTGGTGGTGGTGGCAGAGCCTCAAAGCGTCGCCCACCACCTGCTGCTCGGCCAGCTCCTCTGCCTCGTCCGCCTCCTCCCTGCGGACCGCCATGGTCGACCCTCTGCCTCTGCCTGGGTGGTCCCTCCACCGTCTGCTGCCCCTCGGTACGACGGGTTGGGCAGTCATGAGCCATGTGGCCCTGCCCGCCGCACTCGTAGCACTGTCTGCCTCTCGGAAGGCTGGCTCCGGGCCGGGTTCCCTGCACTGCTGAGCCAGTGTCCCGAGGTCGCATGCTGGAAGGTCTGGTCCGCCTGGAACCCTGAGTCATCCGCCGGCTACCAGCTGCCGAAGACTCCGCTATCTGCCGCCCTACAGTAGGTCTCGCTGTGGACTCAGCCAGGAAGCTCTCGATCAGGAGGGCTCGCTCCAGTACTCCTGCCTGGGTCGGGATGCTGAGGGAGATCAGCGATGCCCTGATCTCATGTCTCAATCCCTGCTCGAAGGTCCGGGCCCGGAAGAAGGGGTCCCGTACCATGTCTGTCGAGTACCGAGAAAGGTCGGTGAACCTCGCCGCGTACTGAGCGACCGTCAAGCTGCCCTGCCGCAGCTGAAGAAGCTCCTGGATGCGCACCGCACGGAGGGTGGCCGGGACGAACTCTGAGCGGAAGAGGCTCTCGAAGTCCGTCCAGATGAGGGTGGCCTCATCGTGTACCTGGAGCATCAGGCTCCACCAGCGTCCGGCTGCTGCGTGCAGTAGGCTCGCCGCGAGGATCACCATGAGGTCTGCTGGTGTCCTCACTAGCCTGAAAACTCGGACGACCGCCTCTAGCCAGTCCTCGGCTGCCTGGGGGTCCAACTCCCCACAGAACCTGGGTGGTCGCTAGCGCTGGAACTCGTGCAGAGCTCCGAGGCGTCGTGCGTCGTCAGCTGTCAGTGCTGGAAGCATCGGGGGCTCAGCGGGTAAAGGTACCGCCGGTGCCTCTGCTGTCAACGGGCCCTGTACCGAGGCCTCGTCGCTCGGTGGGCTGTTGTCGCGCCCTACTCTAGGAACCCTAGCTGGCTGCTGTCGTCGTGCCATCCTAAAAAGGAAACAAGTATGCCACGGTCAGAACAGTATACCTGGTGAGCTGACACAAGTAATCACAGAGAAAACTTGAAACACACATGCAATCAATGTTTTCGTGCATTAAGTCGGGAATCAGAAGTCAGGGTCCTGGTGTATGGATACGTCGGCCGCCGTACCAACACTGGACTCCCTGGACTGATAACCACACTCAATACACTAAACACTTTTGATTCACATAGAAGAAAGATCAGAGTCTGCGGTAGAACCGACCGCCTCTCATACCAATTTGTCACGACCCGTCCTCGGGGCCCGTGCTGTGACTACCCCAAGCCCGCCTTCCATAGGCCAGGGGCTGGCGACTAGCACCAAGGCATAAATCCCAACAAAAAGGGAAGGCATTGCCTTTGAAAAGTAAACAAGCACCACAGAGTAAGCAAGTGGAAAAGTAAGCACTAAGTAAAACTGTACAAGCTGTGCTGAAAGTAAAAGGGGCCGGAAATACAAGCCCAACTGTAAAGTACAACTGAAAGGAAAAACAGCAACTGAAAAGGGAAAACTGCAGCGTCGAGCCGTCCTCCGGAAGTCCCACCTGAAGGGTGGGTACAGATAGCCTCCACTGCTCCTCGGGTCCACCTAACCGCTCCGAGTACGTCCCGCCTAGTGGTCCACCTCCGGGTACTGTCCTGCTCCGCACGCCTCCTCCACGATCAACGTTGTCCGTCGTCTGCAACCAACACCATGAAGTGCGGGCATAGCCCGTGCAGGGGTGAGTACAAGCTACTCAGTAGGGACCCCGAGACCCCCGAAGGTCTCCCGAAATCCACAAAGGATAATCCACAAAGGAAAGATACAATCACGAAGTAACATATGACACGGCTTAGGTATATGCCCATACATATACCTAAGTCTTCAATTCCCGTTCGGCTCCAACGTCCGAGCCCAAGCACAACCCAGTCCACACAGGAAAGCAAAACGCATACCCACGCAGGATAGAACAACACAATCCACAAAGGAGAGTAAACAGTAAATCCACACAGGATAGCTCAACACAATCCACAAAGGAGAGTAACACAAGATTCAGCTCACACAGGTATACTTCTTCGGATGACGATAAAGATGATCATTGAACCATCTAAGTCGTCGGACCCACGAAGGATCGATAGGTACTAACCTTGCAGTGACCCACACAGGATCGGGCCCACGCAGGACCTGTAGAAGTTGGCTCACACAGAACCGCTGAGAGATGACCCACACAGGATCGGGCCCACACAGGACCGGGCCCACGCAGGACCTGTAGGCGCTGGCTCACACAGAACCGCTGAGCGCTGACCCACGCAGGATCAGACCCACACAGGATCGGGCCCACACAGGACCGGTAGCACTGATCCACGTAGGATCGCTGAGTGCAGTAGTCGTCGCAGTCCGCTGAGGATCTCTGCACAGTCGTCGCCGCAGTCCACTGAGGATCTATGCACGGTCGTCGTCGGAGTCCACGGAGGATCTCTGCACAGTCGTCGCCGCAGTCCACTGAGGATCTCTGCACGGTCGTCGCTGTCGAAGTAGCAGTCGCAGCCAGCACTAGGATTCCCGCACACAGCAAGCTCGTTCGGGAGGGTCCGCTCCACGAGCCGAGAGGCTGATACATCAACTGACACGAAGTCCAAAGTTGATGTATCCAAAAGTTCTGTATCATCAACAGGAACTCAACGTCGTAGACGGCGTGTCAATCGGACGCCCGGTCTGAGAGATATTGGCATTTTCGTCCCAGGGGCCCGGTTGGTTTTTAAGGCAAAACCAACCCGACCGCACTCCACCTGCGTCCAAACCTCGGGCGGAGTATGCCAAAAGATCCGTCTCACTTAGAGGAATTCAACAAAGCTGACGGCACGTCAATCGGACATCCGTAGCTCAAGATATGAGTGTTTCCGCTCCGAGGGCCCGGTTGGTCTCGTGTACGAACCAACCCGGCCGAACTCAAAGTATTCCTAAACCTTGAGTGCAGTATACCGAAACGACCGTCTCGATCCAAGGATCGCGTTGCCGCTGACGGCGAGTCGTTTGGAGGCACGAAGATCAAGATACGGGCGTTTGAACGAAAACGTCCGAAGATGGGGGGTACGGGCCCGGGCCGACCCGGCCCGGCCAGGGCCGGTCCGGCTCGGCCGGCTCGGCTTGGCCGAGCGGCGCGGGTGGAAGCCGCGGGCGTTGACCCGCGGCTTGAGGAAGAACCGCGGCCCGCGTGCGGGCCGCGCTGGCGAACCGCGGACGCGCTGAGCCGCGTCCGCCTGGACGAACCGGACCCGTGCGCCGCGGGTCCGTTGGCCACCGCCGCCGCGGCTTCATCCGCGGCGGATTCGTCCGGCGGCGCGCCGGGGCGCCGCTGCCTCCGGCCGCCGGCAACTTCCGCGGGCCGTCGGCGTCGCTCCGGTGGCCCGTTTTCCTTCCCGTCTGCGCCGTTGCTCCTCCCGGGATCCGTTCTTTACTGCGGGATCGTCAAACGTCCGCTGCAGCACGTTCCTTCGTCGACCGTCAAATCCGCACAAAACGAAGAATGGCGGAGGGTCGTCGGGCCGTGTTCATTTGGCCCGCACCCTCCGCGTTAGAAATAAACAACCGGGAGAATTTGTTCAACACATGAACCAACAATTTTAATTTTGATAAAAATAAAATTGTTTCCTTGAATCTGGTTCTTTAATTTTTTAAAGAAACAAAGACGGGAATTAATTTAAAAAGGGTTAATTCCCATAAAGAAATCCCTACCTTGATGATCGTCGTGCGCGGGCGTTCTTCGCGGAAGAGATCGTCGCGGAAGAGATCGATCGTCGCGTCGTCGCGGGGAGGCGTCGCGTCGTCGCGGAAACCGACGTTGAGTCGGCAAACTCAACGAACCAAGAACAACAGATTTAAATTATAATTAATTAAATCTGTGTTTAAAACCAAAAAGAAAAGAACCTTGAGCGGAAATCCGAAAGCACTCACCTCGAATGGTCGGTGATCGGAGATCGGAGATCGGAAGAACGTCTCGGGCGAAGGCGTCGTCGATTTCCGGGTTCGGCGTTCTTCGCGTTCTTCGCTTTCTTCGCGTTCTTCGCGTTCTTCGCGTTCTTCGCGAGGGAGAAGAAGTTACGAGGGTTCTCTCAAATCTTCTCAAGCGCAAATAACCAGAGGTTAAGCGTTGGCCTTATTTTATTATTACGCCAACGAATTTGAAAACTGGTTAAGAAATGATCCATCAATTCGTTGAATTAATTCAACGAAAGAAATGACCCATTTAATTCACGAAAGAAACAGCCCATTTAATTCACGAAATAAACCGCCCAATTAAATGGTCTGTTAAGAATTTAGAAAACGCGTCGGTTGACTTTCATTAAGACGGGTTTTCACGGGTGCGTTTCTTAGCGGAAAGAAACGGCGGGGCTCGTGCGGGCCCCACCTCACAAATATTTTACCAAGGGGGTAGGATATTTCGGGATAGCATCTTATCCAGTTCAACTCAGTTCAAGCCGCCTTTAAGTGGCTTCAAGTGGCTTCCAAGTGGCTTAAGTGAAATAAAATAAAGTTGTCGCAAAATTATTTTATTTCTTAACTTTAAGCCCGAAAATTAAAAACCACACCCGAGCAAACGCAACTCCGGAAGAGGCGTTTCTAAGCGAATACCGGCGCTGCGATTTCATCGGTGCCCTCAGAATTCGATTCCGGGCACCGGTTCAAAAGTTAGAAAAACCCGCTCATCCGTTCACTGAACGTACCTGAGCCAAACTTCGGAAAATGATTCCGGGCACACCGGGCCTCGGAATCAGGCGCCGTCAGAAACTGCGTTCTTGTAAAATTCCAAAGAAAATTAAGAAAAAAAATTTCCTTGAAATTTACGGGTGTTTACAACCCTACCCATATAAATATTATGTGACCCCTATCATGCTCACACTCTCAATGATAAGTATACTTGAACTCCCTCAAACTTATCAATAATGGGTCACCCAATAAATGTTCAACAACACTTACATTTCATATGAAATCAACACTTACTAAGAGAATCTCATGCTTTCATTGTATATGTTCTCGTGTTTTGGTTTTGATGGTTGAAGGTAAACATGGATATTTGATTTTCAATAAATCATTATTTAACTCACTCCAGGGTATGGTCATCACCTCACTACAAAAAAGGGAGGGATTAGTGGTGGTTTTATTGTATATACAAGGCAGTTTAAACCACAACTTCATGGTTTAGCAACAGTTATGAAAATTGTTGCATATTTTATGGTCGACAATAATTTAGTAGCAATTCTTCTTTTTTCGTGGTGGTTTTTATATGTATCGTATTTGGAGTATTTAGCAGTGATTTTAAATTAATTTAGTGGTGGTTTTTTTTTAAAAAAAATCTGAAAATAAAATAGAGGAAATGAACATAATTTCCACTATATTATTTAGTGATGGTTATATTAAGAGGAGATTATCATAAACTGTTGCTAAATAGATTTTAATGTATCTATTTAGTTGTGGTTATCATAAACCATCACTAAATAGATTAAAAAAAATATATTTTTAAAAATATTTAATAAAATATATGTGTGTGTGTGTAATCATACATACAAAAAACTAAAACATAAATAAACAATAAACTCATTATACATACACCATCATACATCCACATTTATATATATACAACCTCAGTCACCATAACCTCAGTTAACCCATACCTCAATCATCAATATATACATATAAAATATGTCCAAAAATAAAAAACCATGGGCAATATACATCCATCCCATGATCCCTGATACATTAATCTATCTCAACAAAATCTCATCAACTAGAAACAACCACATAATCTCATAAACTGGGAAAAAGAAGAAGATTACATAAATTAGAATTGAACATAATAAATCATAATTATAGTAAAATCATTGATAATATTTAAACATACCATATAAACTAAGAATCATCATGATTTCCCTCTAAAGAATTTCATAGATTATAATTTCCAACCACCTGCATACTGTCGACATTTTTCACCTACAATAAAAAACAGAACATTTAAGAAAAGAAATACGAAAGAGAATATAAACATAATATATTTAGAATGTTGCACATAACATTTTTTATTTTGTTAATCAAATAAAAAAAATAACATAAAAAATAATATATCATATAAAACACTTTGAAAATATAAACTTACCTACTTAAGATATGATTCAACACTTGAAACTGAAAAGTGATGAGTATATAATAATCTAATCAATTTTTAAATCGATGTGTGGTGTGCTTGAAATTTACTTAAAAAAATTAAAGACTTGAAAGCATTTCATATATTTAAAAAATAATTTAATTATGGTTTTCTAATGATTTCATGTTAATATGAGGTTGTTTTCTATGGTTTTGACCATTACATGCACATTTTAGTGTTTTAAAACACTAAAAACGCGTTTACGGGCATCCCAAAAAAACGGTAACTTGGAATGATATGTCGCCAGTTCTTACATTTAAAAAAACAATATATGGCCATTTTACTTGTATTTCATGTCTATATAACATTGTTTTATTGGTTTTGACCCCTTGACACGCGTTTTTAAAGACTTTGGTATCTTTAAAAACTATTTATTAAGTCATTCTGAGCACACTACATGTCGGATGGAGATTTTTTCTATGTTTACACATCAAAAATAATTCAATGGTGATTTTCCCATGATTTCACATCAATTTGAGGTCGTTTTTTTATTTTTTTGACCATTACACACATGTTTTAGTGTTTTAAAACACTAAAACACATTTACAATCATCTCAGGAAAATCGTAACTAAGAATGACATTCTATCTAATCCTACATTTCAAAAATCAATATACTTTCAATTTCCTCTAATTTAATGGTCATTAGAAATCATTTTCCAAGTTTTTACCCCCCTGACACACGTTTTTAAAGACATTGATATCATTAAAAATTATTTATTGAGTCATTCATAGTACACCACATGTCGGATTGATGTGTTGTATATGCGTACACATCAAAAATAACTCAAAAGTGGTTATACCATGATTTCACATAAATATGAGGTTTCTTTCTATGGTTTTTACTATTACATGGATGTTTTAGTGTTTTAAAACACTAAAAAAACATTTACAGGAATCTCGGACAAACTATTACTTATAATGATGTGTCATTTGTTCCTACATTTCACAAATCAATCTATAGTCATTTTTCTATGATTTCACAACCATATAGCATTGTTTTCCTTATTTTGATCCCTTTATACATGTTTTTAAATGTTATGTTATCTTTAAAAACTATTTATTAATTCATTATAAGTACATCGCATAATGAATTGACGTTTTTTCTATGCGTACACATCATAAATAATTAAACGGTGTTTGTATCATTATTTCACATCAATCTAAGGTCATTTTCGATGGTTTTGACTGTTACATGCATGTTTTAGTGTTTTAAAACACTAAAAATTTATTTTTTGGTATCCTAGGAAAAATGTAACTCGTAATGATGTTTCTTATGTTCTTACATTTTAAAAATAAATCTATTGTCATTGTACTCTAATTTCACATCCATACAACATTGTTTGTCTAGTTTTTACCCCTTGACACATGTTTTTAAAGACTTTGGTATCTTTAAAAACTATTTATTGAGTCATTATAACAACAACACATGTTGGATGGATGTTTTTCTACATTTAAAAAATCAATTTGTGGTCGTTGTCCTGTGATTTCATGGCTATTTGACATCATTTTTCTAGTTTTAACCCTCCCTGACACATGTTTTTAAAGACTTTGGTATTTTTTAAAACTATTTATTGAGTCATGTCAAGCATGATGCACATTGGATTGACATGTTGTATATATGTAAACATCATAAATTTTTAAAATCTAGTTTTACCATTATTTCATGTCAATATAAGATTTTTTTTCTATGGTTTGGATCATTATACGAATGTTTTAGTGTTTTAAAACACTAAAAACACGTTTACAGGAATCTTGGGAAAATCATAATTTTGAATGATGTATTTTCAATTCCTAAATTTAAAAAATCAATCTACAGTCATTGTGCCCTAATTTCATGGGCATCTAACATCATTTTCCTGGTTTTGACCCACTGACACATGTTTTTAAAGACTTTAGTATCTTTAAAAACTGTCTATTGAGTTATTCTGAGCACACCTCATGTCAGATAGATGTGTTTTCTATGTGTACATATCATAGATAATTTAAAAATTAGTTTTTCATGATTTCACGTCAATATGATGACATTTTCTATGGTTTTTATCATTACACACACGTTTTAGTGTTTTAAAACACTAATATGTGTTTATGACCGTCTTGGGAAAACTGTAACTTGAAATGACATGTAGTTGGTTCTTACATTTCACAAATAAATTTTTGTTTTTTTCCTCTGATTTCATAGCCATCCGGCGTCATTTTTCGGGTTTTGACCCCCTGACACACATTTTTAAAGACTTCAATATCTTTAAAAACAATTTATTAATTCATTACAAGCACACCTCTTATCATATGGATGTGTTTTCTATGAGTAAAAATCAAAAATAATTCAATGGTATTTTTCCCATGATTTCACATCAATATGAGGTCATGTTTTATGGTTTTGACTGTTACACACATGTTTTAGTGTTTTAAAAGACTAAAAACACATTTACGAGCATCAAAAAAAACATAAATTGAAATGATGTGTCTTTAGTTCCTACATTTCACATATCAAACTATGGTCATTTTTCTATGATTTCATGGTCATCTGACACCGTTTTCCTGGTTTTGACCCCCTAAAACACGTTTTTAAAGACTTTGTTATCTTTTAAAATTGTTTATTGAGTCATCCTGAGCACATCACATGTTGTATAGATGTGTTTTATGTTATTACACATAAAAAATAATTCAAAAATGGTTTTCTCATGATTTCACATCAATCTTAGGTCATTTTCTATGGTTTTAACCGTCACACACACATTTTAATGTTTTAAAACACTAAAAACATGTTTATGGTCATCCTGGAAAAACCGTAACTTAGAATGACATATCATCGATTCCTATATTTCAAAAATAATTCTATGGTATTTTCCCTCTAATTCCATAGTCATCTGAGATCATTTCCTAGATTTGATCCCCTAACACATGTTTTTAAATACTTTAATATTTTTTAAAATAGTGTATTGAGTCATTTCAAGCACACCACATGTTATATGGATGTGTTGTCTATGAGTAAATGTCAAAAATAATTCAATGGTGATTTCCCCATGATTTCACATCAATCTTAGGTCTTTTTTTAGGGTTTTTACCATTACACGCACGTTTTAGTGTTTTAAAACACTAAAAATGTGCTTACAGGCATCCCGGGAAAACCATAACTCGGAATGACAAGACGTCGGTTCCTACATTTAAAAAATAAATCTACGGTTGTTTTGATATTATTTCATGGTCATATGACATCAATTTTCAGATTTTTACCCATCAAAATATGTTTTTAAAGACTTTGGTATCTTTTAAAACGTCTATCATATATCCAAAATTGATCAAACAAGCTTGTATTATTTTCAAACTTTAAGAAAACAATCTGTAATTCATTTTTGATGTGTAGGAATCAACCTCACATCAATTTTTTACATGATGTGGTCAATATGACTCGAAGTATGTGTTTTCAATATAAAATTGTCATTTTAGTTTAAAATGTATGTCACATTGTAAAATTCAAGAAAACAAGATCTTATTATTTTCAAAATTTAGGGAAATAATCCATAATTCATTTATGGTGTGTAGGAATAGACTACAACTCAATCAAACACATGAAGTGAGTGATATAACTCGAAGTGAATGTTTTCAATATAAGTGTAATTTTACTTTTAAATGCTTTTCACATAGGGAAAACTAATAAAATGATATCATATTGTTTTCAAACTTTATTACAACGATCCATAATTCATTTTTGATGTGTTAGAATTGACTACACATCAATATGACGCACGATGTGACCAGTATGACTCAAAGTATGTGTTTCTAATATAAAAGTTTCATTCTAGTTTTATTTATTGAAGTTGTATGTGTTATTTGAAAATGTGTGAATTATCTATGGAGTTTAGAATTTACCTTAGTAGGATGAGCTATAAGAATGGAAATTTCCTTGGGGATCATGCCCGTCATCCTCTGAAATGTAGAAACTAAAGTATTTTCCATTATCAACCACCATTAATCTTGTGTTTTCCTATAAGATTCATGTTCTTGCACTTTTTATTTCAAACTTTAAATTTATCTTAATGTCTCCCAATCAACAGTGTCGCCCAAACCCCCACTGGGTGTAGAAGTAAATAATGATTATGCTCTATCAAAGGTAGATGATGGAGTATGCCCATAACCCATCCCCCATACATGACAAAGATGCTCCTTCTGTAAAATGACTGCAATGCATCATTCTACGATATCTATGATGATTGTGAAGGGTTCGCATCCTAGGATTCTTGAATTTTAAATTATTAATACAACAATATTAACAATGATTTTTAAAATTATCTAAACTTCATAATATTATCTAATTAATAATTTTTCTCATTACTATTTAATGTTATTTCATTAATATAAAAACATAATAATTAAAAAAATATAACAATAAACAAGTATTAAACCCGATTAATTGGGGTGACTAGATGGATCAAACAATTCCAAATTGGCATCGTTTGATCCATGTAGTGGGCCCCATTTAATTGGTTTTAAGTCTTGTTTGTTGTTATAATTTATTTTTCATTATTATGTTTTTATAGTGATTAAATAACATAAAATAGTAATGAAAATTACTTACTCAAACATCTTTAGTAGTTTCATTCATGAAACTTCCATTGGGTTTTCTATAAACTTTAATCTATATCTCTACCCAGCCAACAAAGTGACCTAATTCATTAGCCTTTATAAAATATATATATACAAGTTAGAAAAATCCTTGACTTATAATAAAATAATATCAATAATAATTAATAAAATAAAACTCAAGATTGCCTTTTTTATTAAAAAAACTTTTAGACCCGTTGATATGAGGAATGACTTGTTTCTCATGATTTATAGTATTTTTTAGAAAATTCCTATAAAAAATAGAAACAATAATAAAAATTATAATTTTATTGTGTTTATGCTATTAAGATACTATAAAATAGGAAATTACCTTATGATATTCATCTCTGTTAATATCAAAAAACATCTTACACTACTCACAAGAAATGTCTTTAGGAACTTTCCCATAGTTTTTTCCATGAGCTAAGAGATGTGTCATTAAACTGATGTCATGATCTCTATTTAAAATCTCTCCGTTTCTCACCCAAATTTTTTAGATTCCTTGGAAGTGAAATGGATTCAGAGACATAAAAATGATAAAACATCTACAAATAAAAAATAAAACACCTTATAAGTATATTAATAATTTTACTCATGTATTTTAAATTAGTTATCATTGAATATTGAATTAATATTACCTTTACTTGATGAAAGATCCTGACCTTCTCCGGAGATGAATCGGGCTTGTTTTCAGGTACTCTTTTTTCCTTATTTTATTATTTTTTGTTGGGCTATAATTTGGGGTGTGTTTGGGTGGAATTTTGAGAAAAATTGAAGAAAAAGGGGTTGTGTGCAGTTGACGCATGGTTAGAGCAAATCGTACGCCCTAGCCTATCAAACCGTGCAACCCTGGACAATGGGGGTTCACACGGCTAGCATGCAGTTTCTCAAACTGTGCATCCTAAAAGTAGAAACCATGTATCCCTTAAATAATAGGTGCATGGTTAAGGTGTACAACTAGGGAAAATCATGCGCCTCTTCCCAGAAAACAGTGCGCGTTATTTTAATTAACCCGGTTTTCAGTTTTAAAATTACCCAAACCCCCTAATTAATCCAAAATTAACACCCACTCGAATCATTGAGATTTATCATGATTTTGGATACTCCCATACATATTCTTAGGGATCTTGATCTCTGTTCTTGGTGATTCGAATCCCAGATAAAAGATAGTATCCTCTCCCGGTTAGTGAATCCTCTCATGGTTCTTCTCTCATGCTTCCCCCATTCTTTCCTCTTTCTTTCAAAAATGTAATCTATTGTTATGGATGGATCTATATATATTTTGTGAGATTTATATATATAATTCTAGGTCTAGATATATATTTACAAGATCTTGATTTCCTTAATCTTAATTTAGGTTTTGAGATTCGGATCTAGATCTATGTCGTTGTGTTACTCAATTTTGGGGAAATTCTATTGGCGAATGTTCTTCATCAAAATTAAGGTAGGTGGTTTAATCTTAAATTCCCATAGTTATGATTTGAATTAAGTGTATGTAATTTTATAATTTCCAACGTTCTTTAGTAATTGGAATTTTGGAATTGAGTTAATTAATATGTCCAGTTTATTAATTAAAGTATTGTGAAAAATAGATAATTAATTATGAGTTATTGGGGTTATTGTTTTGAGATAATTAATTATGAAATTAATTGTGTGATATTGAGACGTTTGACTTGAAATAATTAATTATAGAATTAATTATGAGTTATTGGGGTTATTTATTTGAGATAATTAATTATAGAACTAATTATGTGATATTGAGATGGTTGGCTTGAAATAATTAATTGTAGAATTAATTATGAGTTATTTGGGTTGTTTATTTGAGATAATTAATTGTATAATTAATTATGTGACATTGAGATAGTTGACTTAAGATAATTAATTTATGAATTAATTAATGAATTTGATGTACTTAATTAATTGGGTGATTAATTAAGGGTATTTAAGTGATAAAATAATTTTTGAATTATTGATGAAATTGATGTTGAATAATTAATTGATTAATTAATTATGTGTAAAATAATGGGAACATGGTCATTCTAAATTGAAAAGTATGAATGGTAACATGGTCATTGTACTTATGAGTAAAGGAATGGGAACATGGTCATTCAATTGAGAAGTATAAATGGAAACATGGTTATTGTACTTGTGATTAAGGAATGGGAACATGGTCATTCTATTGAGAATTAAGAATGGTAACATGGTCATCTTACTTGTGAATTTAATATTGGTAACGTGGGCAATTAAGTGTGAATTAAGGAATGGTAACAAAGGTACTCTGAGATATTACCTCACTTGAGAATACTCTAGCTCTGGCATGAGCCCAAGAAGGTATTGAGATATGATATCACCTTTGAATATTTTGGGTTCCAGCATGATCCAAAGTAGGTATTAAGATATGATATTACCTAGAAACACTTCAGTATCCAGCATGCGCTAAAGCAAGTATTGAGATATGATATCACCTTTGAATACTTTGGGCTCCAGTATGAGCCAAAGAAGGTATTAAGATATGATATTACCTAGAAACACTTTGGGATCCAGTACAAGCTGAAGCTGACATTGAGGTACGGGTGTCCTTGAGGACCCTGGAGTTTATGTGGTTAAGTAAAGAATAAATGATAATGTGATAATTATTTATTTATGCATTGTACTTATTTATTTATACTAATTTATACATTTTTTATCAATTGAATTTGTTTTAGACATCATTGGTAGTGACCTAATGATTTTTAATCACACCCTACTTGGGTTTCATGATCGGTACCTAAATATACTTTATTGTTTTAGGACAGTTCGAGGGAAAAGGCCTTGTTTTATATAGCTGATTTGGGGATGGATCTTGGATGAGGGAACCAGATGTTGTTTGGGACCTACTTGGGAATCATTGGTGTCTTCATTTTCAGTTTTCATTTTAGACACTTGACACATACATTAGCATGACATGTTTTCTACTTTAGTTGGATATTGTATTTTCTTCATTGTTTATCTTGAGATATTGGTATTGTTTATGGTTATATATGCTTCCTCTATTATTTATTATTTTTGTTGGTGTTTAAGCTAATAAAAGAGGTTATAGTCTCCCCATGATTGACTTATCAGACCTTCGTTGCTAGTCGGCAGCCTCTAGAATATAGGGAGGTGTGCTTGAGGTCGCGTAGCAAACCAGCTCAGGGCACCGGTGTGTGGAACCTAGGTCGAGACATTACAAAGTGGTGTCATATATCCAATTTTATTTTATTTTTCTTTTTCTTACTATTTGGGAAAGGTAGACAGGATACTAGGAAAAGTCTAGTCTTGGTTAGGAGCTCATGCATGGGAGTTACAAACCCATGTATGGGTGAAAACCCAAGTACTCATGGTGGGATTGTTGTTATTGTTGTTTTTTGTTACATTTGAATATTATTTCACCTTGGGTGACTCACTTATTATGTGATGTGATTATTGTATCTATATATTGTTGAGAATTGACTTGTGGCCTGATATATCGTGAGAGTTGAGTCTGCATGCATCATTCTAGGTACTCATGATTATTTTGTGACATGCATCATTTTAGCCATGTATGAGAAAATGAATTTTGGGTAAGTTTCTAAACTTAGATTGTTTTTCTTTTCTTGTAAAATTGAATTGAAAATGGTGCTAGATATAAAATTAAATGTGGTAAAATGATGCAAGATGAGAATAAATGGGTTTCAAATGTGAAAACTTGAACAATGAGAATGAAAAATACCCTTTGATAACCAATACCTAGGTTTAGTATGGTTAAGGGTAGTGTTAGAGCCTCAGTTTTGACAGTGTGGAAAGATTTGGGTGAAATGATTGTTGTGAATTGTTATGATTTTCCTATTTTGTAAATGTTTTAAAGATGTGTTATGAGTTCTAAGATGTGTGTTTGGAATTGTAGAGATCATTCCTCCATGACGACGCTTGTTGGGAGGACAAACGAGGGACATGTCTATGAATGATCCTCCAGTGATGGAACCTGAGGCACCAATCGTGCTGAGTGAGGAAGAAGGAGAGTTATTCTGAGATAAATTTTCTCACTTCATGTAATTCATGGGAAGAGACCCAAGGAAGGTTGATAATAGCATGTCTAACCTGACAAGGGAGTTTCAGTGTAGCACCCCCCATCTTTTACTAGAGAGTTTAGACTTGAGGGAGTTGAGTTTTGGGTTGATTCCATTGAGATGATACTTGATAATTTGGATACTCCTACTAAGAGGTGGGTTAAGTTGGTTGCTTATATGCTATGAGGATCAGCGAAACACTGGTGGGATGTTCAGGTGAGAACTGGACAGACTGACAGTATGTTATGGAAGGACTTCTTGGAGAGGTTCTTAGAGAACTTATATCCAGAGAAGTTGAGGCAGGAGAAAGCAGTGGAGTTTAGGAGGCTGACTTAGGGGAGCATGTCTATGATGGATTATGATGGATGTTATACAAACCTATAACACTTTTCTCTAGCTTTGGAAGAAGATGATACATCTGCGGTGAGATGCTTTCAGGATGAACTTAAGTGTGAGATTAAGTATCAAGTTAACCTCTTTCGATTAAAGAAGTTTATTGAGGTGGTGGATCAGTCTCTCATAGTTGAGGGGAACCTCAAGGAGGCTTCTAGTTTTGGACAGATAGTTGCGATTGGATGATCAGGAGGTGTAACTTTCGAGAGCAGGAAGCGCTGTTATGAGAAATTTTTTCAGGGTAGTGGAAAGCTGGGTGGCCAGAAAGGAGGGTAGGTTGCACAAGACCTTAATGGAGTAATTTTTCACCACTACAGCAGGCCAGGACATTATCATCAACACTTTACCTGACTACCAGTGGAGTGAAAATCTTTTGAAAATATGATACATCTACAGAAGTTATGTAGGACACAGTAACAGATGATTAGTGAGGGTGCAGCTAGACAGAGTCAGAGTGTGGGAAGGGGATATTTTCCACCTTATCATACTAGCAGCTGTAGTTTTATTGGATGAGGTGGTAGAGGAAGTGGATGTGGTGCTTCTGGGAAAGAGCATCCATATCAGTAGAGTGGTGCAACTCATGGGAGTTAGATGACATCACAAGGGAGAGGGTAAGGATACTTGCATGAGGTTCAGCCTACACTTGTGGATAGTGAATTTGGACTATCAATGGTAATAAGTATTATTCTTATAGATTCTACATTATCTAGTGACTTATTTGATACTGGTGTCTCTTATTCCTTTGTATCTGCAAAAAAAATTAATGGTTTGAGTCTAGTGGTGGATTTTATGAGTGAGGTAATGAATATAGATACACCATTGGGAGTGCGGTCTAGAGACATCTATTTGTGCAAAGGATGTTCTCTCAAAATTGTGGAGTATCATTTTATGTGAGATATCTATATCCTTGACATGTCAGGATTCGAACTAATAATGGGTATGTACTGACTAGTCTCATACCAATCTCACATTGATTGTTACCACGGAAGGGTGATGTTTACATCTCCTAAGGGTGACCATTACATTCACCATGGGGAGTGGGATATCTAGGTAGACCGAGTAGGTCCAATCACTCAGCAACTGGGAGAGATCACATTTGAGGTTGCTATTCTTTTTCTAGATGACGAAGGTGTGGCACCTGATGTTTTTACACTAGTAGTGGAACTATTTCATGATGTGTTTCCTAAAGATTTATCAGGGCTTCCACCTAAGAGAGATGTGGAATTCACCATTGAGCTCATATCGATGGTTGAGCATGTATTTATTCCACTATACAGAATGGAACTGATAGAGTTTCAAGATATCAATACTTAGTTGGAGTAGTTGTAGGATAATGGATTTATCCGTCTGAGTACATCACCTTGGAGATCACCTATTTTGTTTACAAATAAGGCTGACGAGATTTTTCACTTATGTGTTGATTACCCAAAGTTGAACTGGATGACTGTGAAGAACTGGTATCCTCTTCCACATATCGATGATATTTTTGACCAGTTTAGAGGAGCTTGTGTGTTCTCAAAGATTGACTTGATATTGGGGTATCATCAGTTGAGAGTTCAAACTTTTGATATACCGATGACTGCTTTCAGAAGCAGGTGTGGCCTATATGAGTTTTTTGTAATGCCTTTTGGGTTGATGAATGCACTGAAAGTGTTTATGGACTTTATGAACTGAATATTTCATCTGTATTTGGATTAGTTTTTGGTAGTGTTCTTAGATGACATCTTATTGTACTTTAAGACTCATGGAGATCATTCCCAACATCTTAACATCATCCTGAGTAAATTGAGAGATCATCAGATATATTCCAAGATATTGAAGTTTCATTTTTGGATTGATAAGGTACACTTATTGGGACACATCATCTCAGAGGAAGGTGTGTTAGTAGATCCGAATAAGGTTCAGTCAGTGGTTTCTTGGGAGAAGCCTAAGAACATATTCGAAATCTATAGCTTTTTTGGGGTTAGATATATATTATCAGAGATTCATCCAAGACATTTCCCATTTGGAAACACTGCTTTTGGTCTTAACCAAAAAGGGGATAAATTTTTATTGGTCGGAAGCTTATGAGGATGAATTCTAAGAGTTGAATAAGCATTTGACATCAGCACTGGTCTTGATCCTACATGAGCCAGGTGAGGAGTATAAAGTGTTTTGTGACTCTTCTAGAATTGGATTAGGAGTTGTGTTGATGCAAGGAGATTGAGTTGTGTCATATGAGTATCGTCAGCTAAGTCCACATGAACGGAACTACCATATGCACAAACTCGAGTTATCATATGTGGTTTATGCTTTAAAGTGTTGGTGACATTATTTATTGGGTGATAACTTTACAGTTTATATAGATCACAAGAGCTTAAAATATATCTTTTTGCAAAGAGACTTGAATATTTTCCAACGAATATGGGTACACTACTAGAAATTCAGGTTATAGCCATGGTTTAAAACTATGGCTATAGGTCCTCAAACTGTGTCTAAGTTTGGAATGGCTATAGGTTTATAGCCACGGTTCGAACCATGGCTATAGGTATACAGTCACAGTTCAAACTGTGGTAATATCACTATAGGCACGGTTTAGAACTGTGGCTATACCAGAGGACAGACACGCTTTATTGCCATAGTTTTTAATCATGGCATTAGACCTATATCCATGGTTAGAAACCGTGTCTATAGGTTCTGAAAATCCATAAAAAATATCCCCCTATCCCCACCCCCGCTCCCCTTGCAGCAACCCACCCCCTACAGCCCCCCTCCCCCTGCAAAGACCCCCTGGACAGTCCCTCCCCACTCCCCTTGCAGTAGAAAACTATCACATACATGAATTATTTTAAAGGTACATTTCATTTAATTTCTATTATTGCTTTTTTGGGTTCCCATGCATATTTTGAGGAAAGGATGAGTTTTCATGATTTGGGCCAAACCGTGAACTCATTTCCAGATTTAAAAAGCAATTTTTTTTCTTTTATAACTCTTTCTTTTTTCAAAATTTTGCACCTATTCCACTTCCTAAATGGCCTCCCCTAAGATATTAACACCACCATATCAATTTGGACCCTTTAGTAATACATAATCATGGTGGATTTGGGTTTTTATTTAAGGAATTGGGCCAACCCGTAAGTCCATTTCCAGTTTTAAAAAAAAAATATTTAATATCTTATTCAATTTTTATGATTTTTCAATGATTCCAACTCTCACCTAAGTCCACTGACCCTAGACGTGCCCCCATTCTCTTTTACCCCTATTTGAAGCTCATATTCATTGTGAATTAGGGCAGAACTTCTTAGGCTTTCTCAAATCGTCTAGATTTGAAGAGGTAACTTGTTTCCTTTATAACTCCTTCAGATTTTAATATTTTCCCCCCATTTCAGTTCTCACTTTACCTTATCAGATTTTTTCGAACCTAAATTTTATTTTTGGATATTTGAAAAATCATCTACTAGTGTATTTGGGGTGATTTCTTCAAGATCCCTCAAGTAAGTGAGTCTTTTTCCTTCTTCCCCCCATTTTATTAGGGTTTCTTCCATTTTCTTAGGGTTTCTTCCATTTTTTCTTGAAGTTCCTAATGTCCATAAAGTTGGTATTTGAACCTAGGGTTTTATCTTGGGTTTCTTGGTCTAATATTGTGGTTTTAGGCTTGATCTAAGTCCCTTGTGGTGTGGCGGTGGTGCGGTTGAACTTTCGCACAAAGATTCAAGGGTTTTGACACTTGTGGTAGGTGATTCCATGTGTAAGAACTGCTGGATGAGTTAGATTTTCTTACTTTCTATTTTTATCACACTTCCCATTCATTATACTTGCTGCAAAATTTGGTTTTGGTGAAGTTTGTTAAGAAAATGATTTTTAGGTGCTAATTTTGTGTTAAATTGGGTGTTTTACATGTCTATTCTATGTTATTACAATTGAGGTTGTTTTATAACTCTTCTAATGGATTTATAAAAAAAATTAGTGGTTAAAATTCTATTTTGGTGAATATGGGTATGCACATAGTGTTCAAAGTGGGGTTTTAATGGATTTTGTGTGCAAAACATTGTTAAATTTTGTGAAGTTATTCTATTGAAATTCTAAAGGTTTTATTGAGTGATATAAGTAGTGAAAAACATGAGTAGATACTATTTTGAGTTGATTATGAAAAGAAATGGTGTGTTTATGTGCTAATGGATTTTGGTAATATGTGAAAATGTTTTGAGCACAAAGGGGGAAACCTGGGTATCTAAGAGGGTGGATATGTACTAGTACGCTAGTGATCCAGAGCGGTTTTATCCCTATTTCACTGAGAAAAATAGATAACAACAACACTAAAAAAACTAAATTGATGATGGTTGGGGAACACTAGGTTATGGGTATGTTACCTACTAGTTTATTGTGCATGAGAACATATTTTTCTATGTTTAATTTACACTGAGATACAATGTACATGGGGCCTGATACTAACTAGTGTCTAGGGGTGTTTCTGAGATTAGTGATCATTGAATATTTTGTATTTATCATTGAAATATGGTGGTTTTGGATGTAAAATACAGTATCTTAAATTTTTTATGGAAATATTATCACTCATGGAAAATTCCCTTTGAAAACTATTTACATTTAAAAGTTTCATTCTTTAGAAATTATTTCCACCACTTCTTGCTTATCAAAACTGGCATGATTTTTATCTTGTATTGATTACTCTATGGAATATATTAGTGGTATCCTTTTGGGGTTAGGATCACACCCTACTTACACTCCTTGGGTGTAAGTATACTTGATCATGTTTGACACAGGTAAAGGCAAGGCCTTGGGTAATAGCGGTTCGGGTTGTTAGTTCCCTTCCATGGTGCGGTGTTGTGGAGACGGCTTGTGGGTGATGACCCCTTGTCATGTGGAGTCCTTGGGGATATTTTTCTACTAATTTTATGTGTCTTTGAACCTCTTTTTTTAGGTTTAAACCTATTTATTCAGTTCTGTATTTTTTTAAGCTTGTTTTGCATGAATTTTCATATTCGGTTTATCGATTGTTTTTTTATGTTTTATGTATCCATACTCAGGTAAATCATTCCCAACCCAAAATATATGATACTCAGGAACTTTTTCTATCCTGTGGGGATAGGGAATTACCTTCGGTCCTTGTCACGGGCCGGGTTTGGTACCGGGTTTGATGGTGACCAGATTCGGTTTGTGACAAAATGGTATCAAAGGAGGTTAATGTTTTTGGGTTATATTATTATTTTGGGATGAGTCGGGAGAGACAGGAGATAAGACTGTCGGGACTCAAAGTTTTGGTCATGAGTATGGTTCTTGGGTCGCACCCCTCTTAGCAGACCTCGAGTCACCATGGGACATTGGAATTGTTTGTTTGACTTCACTTCTAGGTGAGACGTGTGGGCTGCAGACTACACGTGGACATCAGGTGGGGGTGGGGTAGTTGTTTATTTTATCATTGTAATGTGTTTGGATTATTTATATTTGATGTTATTGATGAAATTTTCAGAATTGTTTTACTGATTTTTTTTCTTGTGATTGTTTTCTTTTGTAGCAACATGCCTCCCTGGAAAGCTCTCATGCACCCATGGGAGGAAGCTGGAGAGAGTTCTCCCTCACCGCTTGAACAGAGGCTAGTAGAGGTTGTGGTTTGGGCTTTCTAGGCTCTAGTACATAGAAAAGATTCTGTTTCAGCTTCTTGTTAGAGAATATGAGACTAGTCCTAAGAAGTACAAGGCTTAGGAGTTCCTAAAAAATAAGCCTTCTACTTTCCGAGGTAGCATAGAACCCCAGGAAGCAAAGGAATGGATCAAAAAGATCAAGCACATGTTCGAGTTCTTGGATACATATGAGGAGGTTAGGGTGAAGTGTTCATGTTTTCTATTAGAGGGTCTCATCCTCAAGTGGTGGGAATTAGTTCTTCAAACTGGAAAGAATGGTCAGATGCACTGGGGAGATTTTAAGGTTGTATTTAATGAATAGTACTACCATGAAGTCTTGGAATATTCTAGATCCTGAGAGTTCATGGATATTATTCAGGGGGATCTTTCTGTGATGGAGTACGCCAACCGTTTCACTAAGATGGTTCGGTATGCTCCTGAAATCATCTCTAATGAGCAAGTGAAGGCCCATAGGTTTGAGAAAGTCTTACAGCTAGAGATATATTCCCAAGTTTTCTTGTTTAAGATGAGGACCTATGCTGAGGTGGTTGATCGGGCGTGTATGGTGGATATTGACTACAAAGGGACGGTTGGTTTCTCTGGGATAGTATCAGTAGAGGGCAGTGGTAGCTCTTCAAAGAAGAAAAGAAAATGAGAGGAGTAGGGGAAGAAGGGAGGTGGTAGTTCAGGCCACTCCTCTAGGCAGTTTTCATCTGTGGATTCTAATATGAGATCTATCATGTGCCACCAGTGTGGGAGGTCGGGGCGCATCCGAACAGCATGCCCATTTCCTCTGAAACCCTATTATCAATGTGTTGGTATGGGTCACTTGCAAAACCTTTTCGGGGTGGCACATTCACTTTAGAGTGGGGAAGGATAAGTGGCTTCAAGAGGAGTTCCAGCTCAGTTAGAGCCATTGAGGATGGGGGGATCTAGATTTAGTGGCCATGGTGGTAGGGATGGGTTATCTTCTGGGTAGATACAGTTTAGGGCACAACCACAGACTATCGATCTTCCTCATGCAGAGACCAGACATCTCCATGCGGTGGATCAGGCACCAACAGGATCAAAGGTGGGACCGTCAACAGTTCGAGGTACCGTTTTGATTGTATCTTCTATAGTTGCTACTCTTTTTGATACTGGTGCCTCTATTTCATTGATTTCTTCCCATTTTTGTGAACATTCTGAATTTTCCAACTAAGCTTTTTTCCTTTGCGATGGAGTTGGTGACGTCGCTAGGAAAGAAGAAGGAGTCGTGTCTCAGGTGCCCATCATGTGCACTTTCTGTGTCAGGGGTTAGATGGAGTGGGACCTCCTAGTCTTAGATATAGATCTATTTGATGTGATACTTGTCATTTATTTTTTTGGTACACTTTTAGGTTCACATCGATTGCTATAGGTGTTGGGTCAGTTTCACGACACCTGATGGGAGTCGCCAGGTTTTTCGTGGGGAAGGGGATCCTCGGTCGAGTCATATGGGACCTCCCCTCCCAGAGTTAGGAGATCTTATTTTTCAGTTATCGTCACTCATGATAGACTAAAATGGTCATGCTCCTGGTTTTGGACTACCTTATGTAATGGACAAGTTTTTTGAGGTATTTTCGGATGATTTTTCAAGTTTTTTCCCAGAGTGGGATGTGGAGTTCTCAATCAATCTAGCACCGAGAACATAGCTAATATCTCTTCCCTCATATTGCATGGCCCCCACTAAGTTGAGGGAATTAAAGATACAACTAGATGATTTAGAATCCAAAGGATTCATTCGCCCGAGTGTCTCTCCTTGGGTCGCTCCTATGTTGTTCGCGAAAAAGGTTGATGGATCCCTCTGGTTGTTTATTGACTACCAGAAGTTGAATATGATAACAATCAAGAACAAATATCATTTTCCCCAAATAGATGACTTGTTCGATCAATTGAAGGGTCCAAGGTGATTTTCTAAAATAGAATTGTGTTTGGGATATCATCAACTCAGGGTGGAAGAGGCAGATATCCCAAAGACAACCTTCTGAAGCAGGTACAAGAACTTAGAGTACTTGGTCATTCCCTTCAGATTGACCAATGCTCCAGCGGTCTTTATGACACTCATGGGTGTTCAGTAAGTATCTTGATTCTTTTGTCGTGGTATTTTTGGATTACATCTTAGTTTATTCGGGATCTGAGGAGGAACATGAGAATCACCTGCGGATTGTTCTGGGCACTTTGTGAGAGAATCACCTTTATGAAAAGTTGGCTAAGTGCACTTTATTAATTAGGGAGGTGAAATTTATAGGGCATGTGATCTCAGATCAGGGGGTTTTGGTGGAACCCGAGAAAATCAGTGCAGTTATTTCATAGGATAAGCTGAAGAATGTGTTCAATATCAGGTGTTTCCTTGTCCTGGTTGGTTATTATATGTGGTTTGTTCAGGATTTCTCTCAACTTGCTTCACTAATGACCACACTCACCCAAAAAGGGGTGAAGTTTGTATGGGGACCATAATTTCAGGTATCCTTTGAGGAGCTGAAGAGGTGGTTGACTATTGCCCTCATCTTGATTTTTTCAGAGTTTGTAAAGGGTTATGTGGTGTATTATGACACTTTAGGTATAGGTATCGGGTGCGTGATTATAAAGGATGATCATGTGGTGGCTTATGGATCTCACCAACTCTAACCACATGAAAAGACTTACCTGACCCATAACTTGGAGTTAGCAGTTGTGATGCATGTTTTAAATACTTGGCATCGCTATCTCTTTGGGGAGAAGTTTTTGTTCTACTCTGATCACAAAAGCTTGGCTTATATCTTCTCACAGAAAGACCTCAACTTGAGGTAGTTTCATTGGATCGAGTACTTGTAGGGGTTTTACTTTGACATTATCTATACCCCAGGAAAGGGTAACATGGTGGTCAACGCCTTAAGTAGAAGAGTCCCAGTGTAGGCTTTGAGAAAGTCCAATGATCAGTGGACTCTGATGGAACTCTTTGCTCAGATGCATGTGGAGACCAAGGAGAAAAATGGGGGTGAATTCTTGGAGAGCTTTCAGTTGACTCCTCTGGTGGAGCTAATTCAGCAGGAATATCCTAGTGATGAGATTTGTCAGCGGTTGAAGCAGTTTCTTCATGGTGGGGAGACGTATTCTGATTGGCCATCATCTACTGAGGGCATCATGTGCTTTAAGGGTCGTTCATTAGTGTCGTTATCTCTGTGAAATGTGGTGATGCATGATAGCCACTAGTCTTAGTGGGTTGTATATCTGTGTGCCACCAAGATGTATTATGATGTCTGTCGGCAATTTTTGTGTCCTGGTATGAGATGAGACATCGTGGACTTCATGTTGAGATGCTACACATTCCAGCTGGTGAAAGAAGAGTATCAAAGGCCCTCCGGTTTGCTCTAGTCATTACCCATTCCTACCTGGAAGTGGGATGAGGTCGCCATGGACTTCATTGTTGGCTTTCCTCGTATACCTTGGGGTAAGAATTCCATTTGGGTAGTGATTGATCGTCTGACCAAATCAGACCACTTCATTCTGATCAGAGATACAACTAAAGTGGATGAGTTGGGTCGTTTGTATCTTCAAGAGGTGGTAAGGCTCTATGGTGTGTTGTCAGTAGTTATCTCGGATAGAGACCCCCCATTTCACTTCTCAATTTTGGGAAGGCCTTCAAAAGGCCTTGGGGTCTCAGATTAAGATGATCACGGCATACCATCCTCAAACAGATAGCTAGACAGAGCAGGTGAATTAGATTTTGGAGGACATGCTTCGTGCATGTGTTCTGGACTTTGGAGGTTCCTTTTGGGATTGTTTGAGTTTGCTTATAATAACAGTTACTAATCCTCTATTCGAATGGTTCCTTTTGAGGTGCTCTATGGTTGGCCTTATCAGTGCTCCCTATGTTGGGATGAGGTAGGTGAGACCTCACTGATGGGGCTGAGTTTGGTGTAGGAGATGTTTGAGAAGTTCAAGTTGATCAGGCAGCTCTTATTGAAAAATCAGAGTCTCCATGAATTATAGGCTGACCAGAGGTGTCGATACCTAGAGTTTTATGTGGGTGACAGGGTATTCTTGAAAGTGGCCCCTCGTCTGGGCCATCGTCAATTGGGAAAGAAAGGTAAGCTGATGTCATGGTATATCGGAACTTTTGAGATCACTGAGCATATTGGAAAGGTGGCATACAGGTTATCCTTACCTTCTCATTTGAAATCCATCCATGGCGCCTTCCATGTCTCCCAGTTGAAGAAATATAACTTGGATCCATCCCATGTACTGAATTGGGAGGAGTTGGATACATAGCCTGATTTATCTGTTTTTGAGTAGCCAGTGCAAATAGTGGACTTCCAAGAAAGGGTGGTTTAGGGAAAGTCTATTCCACTATTCCAGGTTCTTTTGCAGCATGGGAATGATACACATGAGACTTGGGAGCGGAAGTTGTGGGTTGAGAAGGAGTACCCATTCTTGTTTTCCGATCAAGATTCAGGTTGACTTTCCAAGGAAGAAAGTCTTTCGTGGTGGGGAGAATTATCACATACATGACTTATTTTAAAGGTAAATTTAATTTAATTTCCATTATTTCTTTTTTTGGGGGGGTTTCCCATGTATTTTTGGAGGAAAGGGTGAGTTTTCATGATTTGGGCCAAACTGTGAGCTCATTTCCAGATTTAAAAACCAATTTTGTTTCTTTTATAAATCTTTATTTTTTCAACATTTTGTACCCATTCCACTTCCAAAATGGCCTCCCATTACCTATTAACACCACCATATCAAGTTTAACTCTTTATTAATCCATAATAATGGTGGATTTTGGTTTTTATTTAAGGAATTGGGCCAGCCCGTAATCCCATTCCTAGTTTTAAAAAGTGTTTGTTTAATAT
This sequence comes from Viscum album, assembly GCA_963277665.1. Lineage (NCBI taxonomy): Eukaryota > Viridiplantae > Streptophyta > Magnoliopsida > Santalales > Viscaceae > Viscum > Viscum album. Next base: position 339,333,958 of record OY728161.1, on the reverse strand, counting down.
CTTATTCAATTTTTATGATTTTTTGGTGATTATAACTCTCACCTAATCCCACTAACCCTAGGTGTTCCCCCATTATCTTCCCCCCTCTTTAGGTCTTATATGCATTGCGAATTAGGGTAAAACTTCTTAGGCTTTCTCAAATCATCTAGATTTGAATAGGTAACTTGTTTCCTTCGTAAATCCTTCAATTTTTACTCTTTTCCCCCCATTTAAGTTATTACTTGACATTATCATCATTATTCAAACTTCAATTTCATTTTTGACTGTTTTTAAATTCAGCTACTGGTTTATTTGGGACGATTTCTTCAAGATCCCTCAAGTAAGTGGGTATTCTTCCTTCTTCCTCCCATTTGCTTAGGGTTTCTTCCATTTTCTTAGGGTTTATTCCATTTTCTTAGGGTTTCTTCCATTTATTATTGAATTTCATAATTTCCAGAAAGTGGGGATTCAAACCTATGGTTTGATCTTGGGTTTTTTGGTTTAATCTTGTGGTTTTTGGCTTGATCTAAGTCCCTTGTGGTGCGACAGTGGTGCAGTTGAACTTTCACACAAAGATTCAAGGGTTTTGACACTTGTGGTAGGTGATTCCATGTTTAAGTACTACTGGCACACTTCTCCTTCATTATCCTTTCTATGAAATTTGGTTTTGGTGATGTTTTTTAAGAAAATGATTTTTAGGTACCAATTTTGTGTGAAATTGGGTGTTTTACATGTCTATTCTATGTTATGCCCATTGGGGTTGTTTTATAAATCTTGTAATAGATTTATAAAAAATGTTTTAGTGCTTAAAATTCTGTTTTTTTTTGAATATGGGTATACACATAGTGTTCAAAGTGTGGTTTTTAATGGATTTTGTGTGCAAAACATTGTTAAATTTTGTGAAGTTATTCTATTAAAATTCTAAAGATTTTATTGAGTGATGTAAGTGGTACAAAGCATGTGTAGCTATTGTTTTGAGTTTATTATGACCATAATTGTGGTTTTTATGTTCTAATAGCTTTTTGTAACATGTGAAAAGTTTTTTAGCACAAAGGGGGAAACCCTGGTATCTAGGAGGGCGGATATATACTAGTACGCTAGTGATCCGGAGCGGTTTTATCCCTATTTCACTGAGAAAAATGGATAACGACAACACTAAAAAAACTATATTGATGATTTTTGGGGACCAATAAGTTATGTTTATGTTCCTTACTAGTGTCTCGTGCACAAGAATGTATTTTCTATGGTACTTTACACCAAGATACGATGTACATGGGGCCTGAGACTAGCTAGTGCCTAGGGGTGTTCCCGAGATTAGTTCTCATTAAATATTTTGTATTTATCATTGGAATATGATGGTTTGGATTGAAAATACATTATCTTACATGTTTTATGGAAATTTTCTCACTCATGGAAAATTCCCTTTGAAAACTATTTACATTTAAAAGTTTCATTCTTTAGAAATTATTTCCGCCACTTCTTGCTTATCAAAACTAGGATAATTTTTATCTTGTATTGCTTACTCTATGTAATATCTTGGTGGTATCATATTGGTATTAGGATCACACCCTACTTACACCCCTTGGGTACAAGTATACTTGTTCATGTTTGACATAGGTAAAGTCAAGGCATTGAGTGATGGCAGTTCGGGTTGTTAGTTCCCTTCCATGGTGCGGTGTTGTAGAGACGGCTTGTGGGTGATGACCCCTTGTCATGTGGAGTCCTTGGGGATGTTTTTATTCTACTTTTATGTGTCTTTAGACCAATTGTTTTATGTTTAAACCTATTTATTTTCTACTTTATTTTGTTTAAATCTTGTTTGGAGTGAATTTTCATATTCAGTTTATCGATTGTTTTTTATGTTTTATGTATCCATAATCGGGTAAATCATTCCCAAACCAAAATATATGATACCTAGGAAATTGTTCCATCCCATGGGGATAGGGAACGCCCTTTGGGCCTTGTCACGGGCTGAGTTTGGTGCCAGTTTTGATGGTGAACAGATTTGGTTCATGACACCAACCCCCCTACCCCCTACAAAGCCCCCCCTAGACAGCCCTCGCTCCCCTACAAAGCCCCCTTGGACAGACCCCCCCCCCAGACAGCCCCCTCTCCCCCCCAAATAGTCCCCAACCTCTCCCATGGACATCCCCCCTTCCTGGATAGCCCCCCCCCCCCCCCAAGAAAAATATCCCCCACCCTCTCCCCTACACACCCCCCTGCAGTAGCCCACCCCCTACAAAGCCTCCCCTGGATAGCCCCCTCCCCCCTGAAAAGCCCCCCTGGACACCCCCCCCTGCACCCCCTCATTTAATGATAGTTTAATCATCTTATTCCAACATGGGAGATTGATGAGTGGTTGTACAAAGTTAATGTCATAATGATATTAAAGTTACAGTGGATATCAGTATAACTATGGTTCCCAAAAAATTGTGGTGTACTGATTAATGTTGAATGAAGAGATATATGATGCCATTCAAACATAATTGTACAATAATCAATATGTGTAGTTAAGAATTTATTCTAAATGGAATGAAGAAATCATCTAATGTGGTTGTAGGTGACGAAAGGAAATATGAAGTATGGCTCCAAAAACATGATGATTTATTGAATATAATTCATTATTCGGATGAATTTTTTCTTGTACATGAAGCTTAAGACATACTTATATAAAGAATAGTTTTTGAATAAGTTGTGGTGAATGAATAATCAAAGTGTAGCTAATAATTTATTGTGAATTATTAGACATATGTAACCTAACAATAGATAGAGAAAAGATATAGAGATCATTGTTCAAAGGTGGAATAGGATTATAATCGGTTTGACTGGATAACAGATTCTTTATGAATTCATTAAATAGATGTTTTTGAGTGATGTTCATTAAACTATTTTTTGTATGAAGTAACTAGACTCTTGTTTTCTAGTGATATTTATAAGACTAAAGTTCCAAAGTAGTGGAATCAAATAGATTATTTTGAATAATGAAAAAAATTTGTGTATCCACTCACTAAATGATTATAGGATCATCAGAAAATTAGTTTCGAATGTGGTTCATCGGTCAATGTTTTCTAATCTAAGGAAATAGATGATTATTTTCAATGTATTTCATCAGTAATAGAAAGAGTTATATGAAATATTTTGTGATGTTCCTATAAAGTGATGATAAAACACTAAACATTATTTCATTGGTTAGAAAATGTGTTATGATTTTGTACTGAACTAAAGGTTATATGGCCTTTATGATGTCTTTATAGATTCATTAACTAGTGTGATTCTGAGTTGGATGATAAATGTTTAAATAATAATGAAAGGATAAATATGATTCTATATGATATTTCCTAAGGATAAAAGAATAATGTTGACGCTAATATCTAAGGAATATTCCAATGAATATTGTTTGACTCGTATTATTTTGGAATTTTAAAGGCGGTCAAATGTTAAAATCCTTAAGAGGGGTTCACAAAGATTAGGTGGAAGATTGAATTTGAAGTATGAAAATCTCCCTAAAAATTTGGAGAACCACTTCCTAAATAAAGGGGTGTTGATTCATTGATAAATATGTAAAAATATAAATAGTTATGTGGGTAAATATTATGTAAAATAAGTGAAGATTCAACTGTGAAGCTTGAGATAAATTCTCATTTGGGTCGAAGCATCATACGAATAGACCTTCCCATTTCATTAAAAAAAACCCACTCCCATTGCAATATCCCACCTCCCTACAGCCCCCTTCCCCCTGGACAGCCCCCCCTCCTGGATGGCACCCCCCCTGGACACCCCTCCCCATGGACACTAGACACCCCCCCTCCTAGACCCCCCCCCCCACTCCCCTTGTAGTAGCCCACCCCCCGCAGCCCCCCTTCCCCCTGGGCACCCCCCCCCCCCTCTTGGATACCCTTCCCCCTAGACATTGGACACCCCCCTTCTTGGATAGCACCCCCCCCCCCCCCCTTCTGGACACTAGACACCCCCACCATCCCTCCTAGACACCTCCTTCCCCCTGGACACCCCACCTTCCTGGACAGCACCCCCCCCCCTCCTAGACACCCCTCCCCCCTAGACACTGGACCCCCCCCCCCTTTCTAGACAACACCTTCCCCCACCCTCCCTCCTGTACACCCCCACCCTCCCTCTTGGACACCCCCCACCCCCTTACAGTACCCCCTGCAAATCCCCCCTCTACTCCCCCCTGGACAGCACCCCCCCCCCCCCGCAAACCCCTCCCCCTCCCTCCTGGACACCCCCTCCCTCTTAGACATTGGACATCCCCCACCCTCCCTCCTGGACACCCCACCCCCCTTCTGGACACCCCCCTGCAGTAGCTCCCCCTATAGTAGTCCCCCCCACACCCCCCTCCCGCAACCCCCCTTCCCCCTACAAATCCCCCCTCCTGGACAACCCCCCCCCCCACAGACCCCTCCCTCCTAGACACCCCCACCCTACATATACCCCCTCCCTCCTAAACACCCCTCCCCCTCCCCCTAGACACTGGACACCCCTACCCTCCCTCCTGGACACCCCCTCCCCACTTGCACCCTCCCACCCCCCCCCCCCCCCTGCACTCCCCCTTCCCTCCCCCCTCGCCCTGTCCCCTCCCTCCAGGATACCCCCCTACAATAGCCTATGCATTCTAAAAAAAATAGGTCGTCTGCATATTCAAATACTATCCATCCATAAAAAAACAAAGTTCCTATAGAAATGAGATGAAGTCTCAGGGTGGAACACCCAACTCATCACCTTCCCAAGTTGGGTCCTAGTGGTTTGGGTCATGTTAGAATTGTATCAATGTAGTCTGACTCCTAAGTATGTAGTTTAGAGTTTATTTTTATATTAGGATTGGTTTGGGAAACTGAAGGCAACGGTGTTAAGGGGTTAATTGTTGGTTTATCATCCTAGAGGACCCAATAATGGTTTGATGGCCAATGTATCCATTCACACCCCCCTACCCTCTTCCCCCAGCACACCCCCCACCTGCACACCCCCTCCCCCTTCCCCCAGTACCCCCTCCCCCACCTTCACACCCCCTCCCCCTACCCCTAGCACACCCCCTACCCCTACCCCCACCTACACACACCCCTCCCTTACCCCAGCACACCCCCCCCCCCGCCTACCCCAACACACACACCCTGCCTCCCACCCCCCCACCCCCCACCTACCCACCTGCACACCCACCCCCTTCCCACCCCACACACCCCCTGAAGGAGTTCAACATGAAGAAAAAATTATTGAGACAACTATTATTATTTCTGAAGAAAGGCCAATTGTGACTATGTCTAGTGTTTAAACTGCAGAAGGAAGAGCTAAACCGGAGGTGGAGCATCAGTCAATGGATCCAATTATCCTTGGATCACTTACTGATGGAGATCGAACTGATGATGTGGTTATGAAAACTATTGAAAATTCTCATACACCACCTATACCATCACCACCTCTTATTGTGCATGAGGAATTTCCCTCTATTAGTAAGATCTAATAAAGTTATAAAATGTAATATTTTACCTCTGATATTCTAAATGAGTTTGATATTATTTGAGGAGATTATAATGAGATGAAACAGGAGTTAAAGTGTACTAATGATGATATTATAGAACTTAATAAGTCCTCTATTTCCAAGGTTGGTTTTGACAAGTTGGTTGGGTTAATGACTACCCAAACAAAGTTGATTAGGAATCTCCAATCAGCCCCTCCTATTAAAAAAGTTGTTTTTGAAGTAAGTTTCCAAGAGCTTAAGGATGTGAATGGTCTAGTTAGATATTTGAAGAATGTTTATACTACCATGTCTGAGTTCAATGATCTTGGTGCTGTGGTTGAATCTCAAAGGTACATGTTCTAAAATCTTTCAATGGTGCAATTAGACATGTCTCAAGATGTTCTTGATGAAGTTAAGTATTTTAGGACTGAAATGAAGGGAATAATACACGCTTTATAAATTGTTGTATTAAGCTAGTTTGAGGTCATCAAAATTTTTCAACCCTATATAACTTCCACCTCAAAACCTTCAGTTGTTCTAGTTTTTTAGAGTGGAGTTGATCAATTTCTATCAAAATTGAATTGTGTATCCTTACAAATTTAGTACCTATAGTGTGATATGTTAACACAACTCCTTATATAACATTTCAAGAGTAATATTATGGGTGAGTTCCATGATACCAAAGAATATGTCAGGAAGCTTGGTATTGGAACTAATAGATCTATAAAATTAATTAGTGGTCTTTTATGATGAATTTTATGGGAAGTTGAATGAGATCATAAATGTATATAAGGATGATCAATGTATGGTTTTTAGATCTCTTGTTCTAGTATCTAGAAACTACTAGCATTTGTTAACCTCTTTGAACAAGGTCTATAAATAAGTTCAAGGTCTATATTCATATTCCTCCTTGACAAATCTAGTGGTTATTAGAAAACCATTTTTTAAAAACAATAAAGAAATTATGGAAACAAAATTTTAAAACAATCAGAAAATTATAGAATTAAAATTAAAGGTCTAGGCAGAGGGAACCTACCTCAACCTCAAGGCGCGTTGCTTTTGACGATGACAACTTGAATCTTCCTTTTTTTCGCTTGCACGCATGTGCAACTTCACATATACATAAGGATACATAGCCCCTATGTACATATTTTCATGGACAAATATGCATAAGGGGGTCCTTATATATATGTTTATACTTGCATATACCCCTTTACACTTACACGTGTATGCATTTTTCATATCTATATATAAGCACACCTAGCCCCAATATATATATTCATACTGCTATGAGTGAATATATATAAAGGGGGAACTTATATATATATATATATATATATATATATATATATATACCTACCTATGCATAAACATGTAAGCCTTCGTTAACGGCAACTCGAATCCACCTCAACGAAATCCAAAATACGCTGCAAAAATATAAGGAACCCAAAAAACACAAATTCCCTAATTAAAATTGGGCCAAAGAATAAAAATGGAATAAACCTTACCCAAATCCGATGTTGAACTCACTGTCATCAATGTTGGTGGATAGAACCGGCCTCATCATAAGAAACCACCTATAAGAAAATAATGGGAAAATGAGATATAACATCTTCATATATATATATGTGATCAGTGTGTCAACTGTACATGATAAATGATACATGAATCCATAACCAGCAATAAACAAATAATATTCAGATTGATATGTACATCCCAATACTAAATAACATGATCATTAATAAACCTCTTTATTTTTCAAACATCGCCTTTAATTTTCTATTCAAAAATCAAAAATCACCAAAATATGGGAATAAAGTAAACTTTCATCAGTACTTAAATGTGATAAATAGGTATTAGACATTATTCTTAACCTATAAAATTCATTCCTTGAATTTATAAAATACCTAAAACTCTTCATGCATATATCCTTCTTGATTTTCTAGATTTAAAACCCATTTTTTATCATGTTCTTCTTCTATAATTCACCTTTATTCTTAGTTTATATAGGTTTATCAATTTTATAAAGTAGATAATTTTTCTTCTTTTATTCTTACTCAATACGCTTGGATTTTTTAAACTAGTTTTCTAATATGATTAGACAATCTTTTGGTGCATGATCTTCCTTCTTCATGATTGTGTATTCCTTATTTGTAGAAACTATTTCCGAACATGTGATAATTGGTTCTTTCCTTTTATCTTTCAACTATTATTATTGTTATAGAATCTATGTCATAAATAATTTTAAATAATAGCTTTGCAAATGACTCTTATTAAATCACAGTGGACCTTATAGAACATATGTAGCATTCATTCCATTTCTAATATTAAGTTCAATGAAAATCCTTATATAACCTGGATGACTCTTATGAATTGAACAATGACTCCTATAAAGAGTCCAATGACTCTTATAGTTTTCAACATGACTCTCATGGAAATTTGAAATGACACTACCATAATATCAATGAATCTTATGACATTTTTAAGCCTTTGATGATTCTATATTTTAAAGCTAAAATGAATCTTATGATACTTATGGGTCTTAATGAATATTACAAATATCACCAATCATTAGTATGAAAATTAATATTAGGTAATTGGACTTAGGTAATTTCCACTGATACGTAGTTTCTAGAATTGAACCAAAAATCTTAAATAATTAAATTGGGTAATTTAAAAGCACGTTATACTTATTGAATATCATTTTTATACACATGAGTTTCAAGTCTAAAAATTTCTCATTATAATATATTTATAAGGGATCATGTAGTAATGGAAAATATAATTCTATGCAATGGACGTAGCTATTCATTTTGAGTAGTGAACATTACACATCATTGTGTTCTTATTTTTTGTATGGGTATGGAAAAGGATTCACCATTGATGAATAATAAAAAATATTTTTTCACCTATTCACCACTCTTTAGATGAATACTTATAACGGGGACTCAATATTATTGGTGTTATTTTTATCTATACTAGTTCAAGGAGAATTAGTAAATGATTTATTCACCAATGTCAATGATATTGGGATATCTATCATAGATTTTTTAGAAGCTCTATAGGATTCAATAATTATAGAGAAGTTGTTTCATATCTTTCTAAACAAGTTTGATGCTAAAGTTTCAACTTTAGAAGATCATGATTTTAATGGGAAGACTTATAATGTGGTTAAGGATGAAAGTAAATATTCAGATTTAGATAAAGATGTTGAGGTGTAGTCTGATAAGACAATGTCACTTATCATAAGAAGTTTCCAAAAGGGAAAGGGTAGATATACTGGTAAATTTACTTTGAAGTGTTTTAGTTATTGATTAATTAGACAATTTTCTATATATTTTACAATGTTATAGGAAGAGTATAGGGAATATGAAGATATGTCATCAAATAAGTTCTATTGGATGAAGAATTCAGAATTCAGTAATAAGATGTAACCTTCTTAGGGAAATGAAAATAAATTTTTAAAGATTAAGAAGATGTGTTATCTTTCAATGATGTTTGAATAAGATTATGATGACAATAAAAGTGAAGATAATTGATTACCATAGTATCATAGTGAGAATTTTGAGATTTCTGAGGTGAATAAAGAAAATTTCTCTATCAAAGGAGAAAAATAAGTAACAGAAATGGAGTTGATTTTGAAATTTAGATGGAGTGACTTATTAAAATCTCAACCAGAGAAGGATAATAATAAACTAGTTAATATGTTCTTAGTGCTATGGCGTCTTCGAGATGATATTTATTTCTCACATAATATTTCAATGTAAACATAATTCTTTCTATAGGATACATCCACTGACTCAAAACAGGACCACTAAAAAGAACTTATGTGGGAAGATGCACAGTCAGATGTAGCATACATGTGAAAAATTATAGTGGGAAAATTTTCTCCAAGTCGTAAAGAATAATCAGTGCATCTCTCTGCAATTTTTGAACAACACTTCTGCTCAGTCTTTTAGCACAAAGGTCTCGATAAAAATGATATAGCTTAATCACCGCAAATCTAACATTATGTGAAAGTAAATGTTGAATAGCAATGAGAATCAACTCATGTAACAAGACATGGTAATCGTGGATTTTAATATATTTTAGTTTCACATATTATGTATTTACCCTTTTTAAAATATTACTTGAATAACCATCTGGAGCTTTCAAACTTTCCAAGACCTGAAGAAATTGTTTCTTCTCCACATTTTTCATCAAATAACAGGCAAAAGGTACTTTCCACTTATTTTGACCAATTAACTCAGGATGAAGTCTTTCTCTTATACCCCAATCCATCAAATCATAATGAGACTAAAAATCGTCTTTTGTTTTGCCTTTAACATTTAAAATAGTAACAAGTAACATCTCACAAATGTTTTTCTCGATATTCATTACATCCAAACAATGACGCAATAAATTTGATGACCAATACGAAAACTCAAATAATATGATTTTCTTTCTCCAATTACTATTGGAATTCAAATTAACATGCTTTCTCTTTCTGATATTTGATTTAATTTTGCCAAGAACATAATTAAAATCATCAAGTTATTTAACAATATCAGTCCCTGACATTTTTTGAGGTGTCTCATCTATCTCGATGGCATTATTGAACTATCTCCGATTTTTCCTATATGGATGATCCATTGGTAGAAATCATTGATACCCTATGGAGCTGAAAGTTCGTTGAAACTTTAATCTTAAGGAATGTGTGTTTTTCATACAAATAGGGTAGGATAATTTCCCTTTAGTACTCCAACCATACATCATTATGTAGGCTGGTAAATCATTTATCATCTATAATAAAGTTGCACAAAACATAAAGTACTCCTTCCTGAATGCATCATATGCTTGTGCACCAACAATCCAAAGCTCCTTTAACTCCTATATTAATGGATGAAAGTATATATCAATATCATTTCCAAAATCACTGGGTCTAGATATCAATATAATCATGATGGTAAATGAATTCTTTGTACGCATCTATGAAGTAAAGTTATAAATGTGAATGAAAACAGGTCAAGTATTGTGTGCAGTATGCATTTGGAGAAATGGATTGAAACCATCATAGGATAATCCCAATCTAACATTTCATGGTTCGGCTACAAAATCAAGATGTAACCTATAAAATTTCTTCCAATACAACCCATCTACGGGATACACTATTTCATCATTATCCTTATTTCTTTCATCTTCATGTCATCTCATATTCCTTGCCATTTGTTCTGACATAAAAAATTTATGAAGCCTGGGAATTAAGGGAAGTTCCACATAACTTTCTCTAGTATGCGAGATTGAGATCCATATTTATTAGTCTTCCACCTTGATGTGCCACACTATTTGTACTGACTCAAGTCTGCATTTTCCTTCTAGAACAGACAATAGTATTTAGGGAAAGAATGAATCTTAATAGATGAAAATTCAAATTTTTCAACCAACTTTGATGCCATGTAATCATTTTATATAATACATGCATCATCAGGAAGTAAATCCTTAATAAATGTAAGGAGATAGTCAACCTCAATATTACTAAATCCATACATTGTTTTTCCATGATATTATCACATTAAAAACTCAAGTTTGCTCATTTTTTTCACATACCTGATATACTGGGGTATTTGCATCTTTCATAAGCTTTCTAACACTCTCAACATCATCATCCTGATTAATAGACAAAAATTTTGTTCCGGTATTCATTTCCTTTTGTACTGGTCTACATGAGGAGCTTGCTTCAAAAAAAGAAAAGGAAACCGATCAGAAATCAGATTTTTCATACCAATCCTTTCCCCTAAATCGATGTCATTTACCACTTGATCTTTTTCTCCATTGTGATACCACACATGATAATTTTTTTTTGGAAACAATGTTTTGTAATATGGTAACTCACTTCCTCGTGAGTTAACCATGGTCTTCCAACACAATCAAAACATGGGCATCGAATCAATCCACCATATGAATCATTAGTGAATGCAAAGTCCAAAAAATATCACAACTCCTTCTGAAATTCATCAGTGATCAGATCAACATTGTACATCCAGTATCTATCCATTATGAGGCATATAAACATACATTAAATAAATAATATAGAAAATGACTTAACATTATATGTATTATTTCATAAGATAATAAGTAATCATTAATAACATGTTAATAAAAAAATCATAACAAATATATTAAAATTGTGGTTTAGGGAATTCATAAATGTTTTAAATTATAAAAAACATGAATAGTCACACATAAGTTACAAGAATGAGGATTAATCATAGTAAAAAGAGTTTATATAAAATCTAAGAGATAATAATAATCAATTCTCAAAAGTTTTTGGATTAATTCATAATGAGTTGTGATGTTTTTTATTAATTCTACAAAGATTTATTGAAATTTAGAGACATTTTGAAAATATAAACCATATCATATACCATAGTGTGTATAAGGATGCCAATATACCATAGTGTGTTGAAGGACATCATTCCATTGTTTAATTTTAATCATGGAGTATAACACTGCATCATGGTGAAAATGGGAATGATATTGGATACCATTTGATCAATTTTTTTAATCTGATTATCTTGTGTTCTTTAATTTTCAACACATAAATTTATAATGTGTTAAATAAAATCAAAATATAAAAAAGTTTTGGAGTTTGGTTTAATCAAAGAAGTGTGATCCAACATATGAATTTTATGTATGCATTTTATAAATGGTTTGGTCCATGATCTCAATAATCATTAACATCTTTCATAAACATTTTCCACATGATTTAGTTATTGAATAGTGTATTTGTATTGGTTAATAGAAAATGTCATGAACCGAATCTGGTCGCCATCAAAATCGACACCTGACCTAGCCTGTGGCAAGGCCCGAAGGGAATTCCCAATCTTCATGGGCTGGAAAAAGTCCCGGGTATCACAAAATGAAATTTGGGAATGATTTACCCGAGTTTATAAACATAAAACAACAAACAAATCCAACATAACAAATCTGGATTTTTCAAAATAAACCATCTTTTACAAAAATTCAGAATTGAATTAAATAATTTAAAATAATTATCAAAGACTATAACAAATTAAGAAACCTAAAATGGATATCCCAAGAACCTCCTAATGGAAAGAGGCACTACCCTCAAGCCATCTCCACGACACTGCACCAAGAAGGATCGATAAAAACTCGAACCATTGGCACTAAAAGCTTTACCCAAACCTGCGACAAAATAAACAAGTATACTTACACCCAAAGGTGTAAGTAGGGTGTGATCCAAATCCCAGTAGGATGCCACCACTAAAAGATTCCATGTGATAAAAATTCAAAGATGAAAATCTTGCAAGTTTTCATAAACATGAAATGCTAATAAGAATTTTAAAGAGATGCAACTTTAAATTAAAAAAAAATCAAGTGGGCTACTTTAAAGAATCAACACTTTTAAATAGAATGTCAAAGCTACTAAATTTTCCATCCAAACATACCATATTATGACGGTAAGTATAAAGTATCTAATGAGCATAAGCAATGGGAAAATAACCCCTAGGCACTAGCTCACTGTGGGTCCCAGGTACCTTGTATCTCGGTGAAAATAACCATATAAACATTCGTTATCATGCACACGAGCCACTAGTAGGGAGCATACCCATAACCTAGTGGTTCCCTATCATCATCATCATCATAGTTTGGTTAGTGTTATCATCGTCAAACTTGCTACGTGAAACAGGGGCAAACCCCACAGGATCACTAGCATACTAGTACACGTCCACCCACCTAGATACACGGGTTTTCCCTCTTGTGCTCAAAAAGGTTCCACAAGACATAAAATACAATTTTCACATGAAAATGACACTTCCAAGTCACACACACGTGCCAACAGCCCACACATGTGTCACATAATACTCCTTTCACAAAACAAAATCATTTTCACATCATACTCCCACAAAACAGCCCACAAACATGTTTTGCGCCTTTCTTGCAGTTTGATAAAACATTTAAGCAATTTATAAAACATTCTAATTTTTTTTGACATATTAAATCACCTATTTAACTTTTAAAAACCCATATTAAGTGAACACACTCACAAAAATAGTACATGTACATCCTTTTCCCACTTTGTTTAACTCAATAAATCATTTGCAATTTTCATAAAACAATCCCAAGGGGTATAACCATGTTTTACACACAAAACCCATTTTAAAACCCTCTTTCAAGTCCAAAATCACACCAATACCAATAAAAAACAGATTTTTCATCCCTAGAAACATTTATTAAACCACTCTCAAATGTTATAAAATTACCTCAAATAATACCACAAAAGATACACATGAAAACACACATTTTCAAACAAATATGCAACTTTGAAACTAAATGATTAATAAATATTACCAAAAATGATTTCCAAACCAAACATAATTTAAGAAGAACATTCTAAAAATACAAATGAATCAAATTAAATTCATGTTAGGATGCTTACACATGGAACCACTTACCATTTGTGCCAAAAACTCCAAACCGTTGTGCGAAACTTCAATCGCACCATAGCTGCACCACAAGAAAGTGAAATCAAGCCCTAATCCACAATATTTTAACAAAATGACACAAAATCAAACCCTAAGTATTAACCCTAGATACTTTACATTTTAAAACCTCAAGAAAAGTGGAAGAACCCTTAAGCAAATGGGAGGAACATGAGAGGAAACCCACTTAATTGAGAGATCTTGAATAAAACGCCCCAAATACACCATTACACGAATTTCAAAACAGAAAAAAATTAAAGTGAGGTTCTAATAAGGATTATTAGGTCATGTGAGAACTGAAATGGAGGGAAAATATTAAAATTTGAAGGAATTATGAAAGAAACAATTTACCTCTTCAATTCTGGACGATTTGAGAAATCCAGAGAAGTTTCACCCTAACTCGCAAGGAATATGAGATCCAAAGAGGTGGAGGAGAGAATGGGGTCTTTCCTTGGGTAATTGGTCTTAGGTGAGAGTTGTAATCACCAAAAAACCTTCAAATTTTAATGAAATATTAAATAATTAAAAAAAATAAAGCAGGAAATGGGATTTCAGGCTGACCCAACACCTTAATAAAAAACTCAAATCCATCATTATTGTGGATTCCTATGAGGTCCAAATTGATATAGTGGTTTTAATATATCAGGGTATGCCAATTGGGAAGTGGAATGGGTGTAAAATGTTGAAAAATTAATGAGTTATAAAAGAAACAAAATTTATTTTTAAATCTAGAAATGAGATCACGGTTTGGCCCAAATTTTGAAAACTCATCATTTCCACAAAATGCATGGGAAACTCCCAAAACAAATAAATAATGGAAATTAAATGAAGAATACATTTAAAAGAAGTCATGGATGTGACAGAAAATCCCTATGAGTCACTCTTAATTAGATATTTTATGATTTGGACTGAGGTCCGATTATTTTTTTCAGTGATAGGTCAAACATAGGATAAGGGTTTAAGGGACCCACATATGTTTTTTTGTTGTAGGTCAATAAAAAATCAAAGCCTTGGTCATAATGGTGTATCATATCATGTCCTTTCATTCTCAATTTTAAGGTAGGGAAGATATGTCATATTCTAAAAGGTTTAAAAAATGGGTTTATTATTGGTAGACAACCAAATCTACTCTAGGGTTGGTACAGTGGATGTCTCCTAGGAGGCTGCATAATAAGGTTCCCCTCGGAGGGGTGATGTGTCATGTGTCTTGGGTTTTACATCAGGGTGGTGATCGAATTAAGAATCTCATCTCCCTAGGGTAGGGGATACATGGTGGAGGGCCTTGGGATGTAGAACATTTTGTTTTCTCCTATGGTTAATTGTATAATGGATCCTTACTCCACCCCATAGCTTGATACTATTATGAGAAATTACATCATGAACCTTGTGGTAATGCTACAAAGTGTCCCCTCTTTGTTGTTTATGTGGTGAAAACTCATCATCATTTCATGGTTGGTATCCATTTTATTTTAGTGTGAGAGGGTAATGGAGAGAGGGATATTTGGTCATCTATCCTTTTATATACATCCCCATTCAATACCCCCATGTGTAGTGAAATCATTATGCATTTCTATGATGATTTATGTTGTGTTCTTCTATTTTCCTATTTATTCTTTCTTTATATTGGTGCCTTATGATGTTGATGTGATCTTAGGATATTTATTTTTGATAATTTCATTATATCATGGTGGAATTATGATAGGAGGATGAGTATTTAATGTTTATTGGCTAGAGAAGGTCCTAAAATGTAGAACACACATTGTTGGTTGTAGTTTGTATGATACGACAACACCATGAATTTTTCTTGAAAATATAAATCTTTGTACTAAATTAAAAAACATATTATAATTAATTATTTTGGTTTTATAGACTCATATAGAATCTCATGGGGTGTTATGTTCTAGGATGAGGCAAGAATAGATTTTTCAGAGTTAGAGAAGTGCCTGATGTGGTGAAAACTCTGTGAATTGAGGTAGGCATACATGAGTGTATTGAGATGGGTTTACCTTCTGATTGAATGAAATGGGTTTCCCATCAACCATTCATTGAGTGAGAAGGAAATTATTTGGATTGTGATGTTATTAGGAGAGATACATTGACTGAGAAGGTTATGGTTAGACCTCCATGAGGTGGATGGGGTCTAGGTTTTAATGTAACATGGGGAAGAAATATGGGAATGTATTGAGTGATATAGTGGGTTCTAGATACTTTTAGGTATTAGATTTTTGGATAATCCCCCTTGAGTGATGTGGTATATCCTAAAGTGATGAGATGAGACCAGATCCTAGACATAAGGTTCTACCCTGAAACATTGGATATTGTTCGGGTCTTCAAAAATATAATAACCTTAAAGAATTATGATCTAGTGATAATGTTTATTTACATTAATTGTTTTCCTCATGCATACACATTAATATTTTAGTGTATATTAGAGGTGAATAGTGATATCCTACAAATTAATACATTCACACCTTACACAAGAACCTCAGTGTGAATGTAGACATTCTGTTACATTTGAGGTTTATCAGAGGATGTGCAATGGATAGGGATTATTTCATTCGATGTGGTTTTGGAGAACGGGATGGGATGAGCCAAGACCATGGATTTAGATATAATTCTTTATTTTTATTCCTTTTTAAATTTGAAATATGTGATTATTCCTTCATGTGATTAGTTTCGTTGTTTGGTTTTATGTTTTAACCCATTTTATATGGAATTTTTATAGATTTATTATGAATACGATGATATTAATGATTTTGTTGGATGTTTATTTATTTTTTATGTGGTTTTACTTAGATAATATTGAATATTCTCCCTAATTAATGTTTTAAGACCTCACTTCTAGTCGAAAGTTGTTGACATAAGGGGAGGTGTGCCTAAGGTCAAGAATCTCTGAATCAAAATATAAAATCATGACATTTGGGAATTGCAGCTAAGCTATTACCTTCTAAACTTTAAGGATTTATATAAAAAAATCTACAATAAAACTTATTGAGAAATCATCAACAAATATTATAATCATTGAATATTAGATCACTAGAAATTTCAGAGGTAGAACCAAATCCCCAAAATGAAAACTCCCACCATTTATTGTATCGACACTTAGGAATAAATCTTCACATTTATTCATCAAACTAGGTTAAAACAGATGGATATATTCACTCAATCGCAGTAAGAATTTAACATGAAATGAATGAATATAATATAATCACAAGTAAATTTGTTTTCCAAACATTGAATCCCATGTACATGGGAGAACAATGCTTTATTTGTATTTTTCTATATGATACATAAAGATTACAATAATTATAAATAATCACCTATGTATATCACTAATCTTAAGTAATTATGAGACACTTATGAAATTGTTTGTGTGCCTATATTGTTTTTTAGTTAATCCTATCACCTAATTTCACTAATCTTATGTATTATTACATGGATTGAACCAACCTCAAGTGGATTTAACCCTTAGAAAATGTTTTCCATCATCTCCCAAACCCATAAAACCCAAAACAATCGTTATTAACCATACTCATACTACATGAGACCCCGAGACGGTCAATATCTATGAAATTTATTTATAAAATAGTTATAATGAAGGAGGATCATCACCGGGAGGGGGTTGTCGCATCGGAGGCGCACCAGAGAGGAGGTGGGGAGGCCACCTAGGAGCAATGTCAGCCGGGGGAGGTGGGGTGTCCCGCGTTCGGTGGCAGTGTCACATTGTCGGGGAAGAAGGGTAGTCAAGGAAGAAGGGTCACGCGGGTATTTTCGGGGGAGGAAGAAGGTTCACGCGGGTATTGTCAGGGGAGGAAGAAGGGTCACGCGGGTATTGTCAGGGAAGAAGAGTCACGCTGGCACCGTTGGGGGAGGAGGATTAGGGAGAGAAGAGAGGGCACCATCGGGGAAAAAGGGTCGCGTGGGGAGAGGGGGCCACAGATATTTGAGGAAACCAGATTAATAAAACCATAATGTTACGAGTTTTATTTGAAGTGTGGCTATAAATTAACTTATAGCCACAAACCTCTATAATTGTGGCTATAGGTCTGTGGATATAAGTAATTTTTCTAGTATTGGTAGAGTATATGGAATCGTTTGATTTTAAGATAGCATATACGCTCGGGAAGGGAAACAATGTGGCTAATGCTTTGATAAGGAAAACTCAAACTCAGGTAGTTCAGGAGTCTAGTGCTGAGTGGAAAATGATGATTTTTCTAGCTGAAATGCATGTGATGGTTCAAGAGAGTCAAGAGCAGATGAATCTTGTATCATTCTCAATGGAGTCGACACTTTTGAGACGAATTAGAGATAGGCAGTATGAGGATCCAAAATGTTTGACCTTGAGGCAAAGCCTTGAAGGTAGGGACTCACCTTCTGATTGAAGCATTGATGAGGATGAGATCATCTATGTCAAGAATCAGGTTTTTGTGCCTACAAGTATGTGAGAGGAGCTGATGCGATAATTTCATGCCTCGAAGTGGGTGGTACATCCAGGTGTGACCAAAATGTATCATGACCTTCGATAACAGTTTTGGTGGACAAACATGAAAAAAGAGATAGCAGGGTTCGTGACATGATGCTTCACCTGTCAGCGGGTGAAGACGAAGCATCAACGACCTGGTGGTTTGCTACAGCTGTTGTCCACTCCAGAATGGAAGTGGGATGGTGTGACCATAGACTTTGTGGTAGGTATTCTAAATATGTTGAGGAAGAATGATGTTATCTAGGTTATTGTGGATCGACTGAAAAAAGTAGCACATTTCTTACCTATATGGGAAACCTTATCAGTGGAGCAGTTGTGAGACTTGAATGTTCGAGAGATAGTTTGTCTGCACGGAGTGCCACAAACTATAGTTTTAGATCA
This sequence comes from Viscum album, assembly GCA_963277665.1. Classification (NCBI taxonomy): domain Eukaryota; kingdom Viridiplantae; phylum Streptophyta; class Magnoliopsida; order Santalales; family Viscaceae; genus Viscum; species Viscum album. The sequence continues at coordinate 339,315,162 of OY728161.1, read as the reverse complement.
TGATTCACGCTTTACTTCACACTTTTGGTAGGGATTGCAAAATGTGCTCGATACATAGGTATTATTGAGTATGGACTTCCACTCACAAAAAAATGGGCAGCCGGAGCATACTATACAGGTGTCTGAGGATATGTTGTGGACGTGTGTTCTTGATTTCGGTGGATCTTGGGAGAAGCATTTAACTTTAGTGGAGTTTTCCTATAATAATAGTTTTCAAACAATGATGCAGATGGCACCATACGAGGCTCTCTGTAGTAGGTCATGCAGATCACCTCTATGCTAGATGGAGGTAGGTGATTTAGAGTTATTGGGACTAAGTCTCATGCAGGAGACATTAGAATAGGTACAATTGATTTGGAAATATATGGCTATAGCTTAGAGTAGACAGAAGTCATATGTTGATAGATGCTGACAACCCCTAGAGTTTACAGAGGGTGATCGTGTATTTCTTCAGGTGTCTCCTGGGTTAGGTCACCACGGGATACGGAGACAGAGCAAGTTAGCACTGAGGTTTGTTGGACCTTTCAAGATTGTGGAGAGAATCGGGTGGGTGGAATAATGATTGGCTCTAACATATAAATACAGTGTTATACATGACATTTTGTGTGTGTCATAGCTATGGTGGTATCACCCTGACCCTTCTTATGTGATCAATGTGGATTATGTTGAGCTTGAGATAGATGCGTTCTTTGAGGAGCATCTGATGCGTGTGTTGGATCACAGTGAGAAAGTGTTATAGGGAAAAATCGTGTTGATAGTTCGTGTATTGTGGTAACATGGGCATGTGTAGGAGGAAACATAGGAAAGAGAAGCAGATATGCCGGCTTAATGGCCCGATCTTTTTGACTCAAAATCTTAGAGAAACTTAGGAGTGCAGCTCGAGGATGGATTGTTATAAGGTGGGGAGATTGTAAGATCCTGACCTTTTCTGAAGATGAATCAGGCTTATTTTTAGCTAATATTTTGTCTATATTTGAGAACTTTTTATTGGGTTATAATTTGGGGTGTGTTTGGGTATATTTTGATAAAAATGGAAGAAAATGGGGTTGTGCATAGTTGACGCATGGTTAGATCAAACTGTGTACCTCAGCCCAACAAACTGTGCAACCTTGGACAGTGAGGGTTCGCACAGTTGGTGCACGGTTTGTCAAATCATGCACCCTAAAAGGAGAAACTATTCACTCCTTAAATAATGGGTGCATGGTTAAGACACACAATTAGGGGAAACTATGTTCCTTGATAGGACCAGTTTGGGATATACCAAACACTGAGAGGGGGGTGAATCAGTGTTGGGGACTTTTTTTTAAACCAACTCCAACTTTTATCTCTATACCTCTTGACCTATTAGGATCTTGATTCTCTTATTCTCTTTTCCCTATTTCATACAATAATAGAAAGAAGTAAAAATATGCACGCGATATTTTTACAAGGTTCACCACTCAATAAGAGTAGCTACGTCCTTTCCATGCATGGGTATGACCAGTTCATGGATTCTCCACTATGATATGATATGCAATTATAGTGGAGTGGCTAGGAAAATAATCCTCTAGCCAGTGTGAGTCCCTACACTTTAGAGGGGGGTGGGAAACAATCCCCTTCCCTGGACTGGTGATGACCTAGCCCAACTTGCAGCATCTAGCTAGTTCTCTATACTGCCTATTGAGACAATCCTCTTCCTTCTTCAAAAGGCAGGTTCTGCTCTTGGTCTTCTTTAATGCTCTTCACTTGATTACTTTCAAAGTAGTAGGCAAGCAATTCTTCCTTTTTTTCTCTTCTTTTCTAGTGTAACACCAATTGCACTAGGATTCTTCTTTCTTCTTCTTAGTGTAACAACCAACTGCACTAAAACTTCTTCTCTCTTCTTGGCTAGAATCACATATACCAATGTGATTATTCAGGCAATGAAGATCGGTTCACTTGGCATCATCTGAATTAAACTGCCCTAAATAATTGTAGGATTCAATTGGGCATACTCTGTTCTTATTCTTCTTCTCTTCTTTCTATGCAGAAAACCTGTAAGTTGCACACTCTTCCTCTTCTTCAATGTAAAACCAGCTGCACTGAAACCTACTCTTCTTCACACGTTCTCTTTCAATGAAAAACCATCTGCACCGAGCTCTTCTTCTTCATCTTCTTGCTAGAATCACAAGTTCTCTTTGTGATTTTAAAAACAGTGAAGTATAGATCAACTTAGCATCATCGTAGTTGAACAGAAGCTGGTGAGAACTTCTAGAACAACTCACAGCTTGTGTGCCAATCCTTACTTGTGTGCCACCCTGCTTGTGAACCTCCCTGCTTGCGCGCCATCAAATACTTGCGTGCCACAATTGTTCACAACTCACAACTTGCGCGTCACTTCTACTCGCACGCCATGCTGCTTATGTGCCACTCTGCTTGCATTCCACCTGCTTGCGCGCCACAACTTGCGCGCCTCTATTGTGCACAACTCACAACTTGCGCGCCGCTTTTGGCTTATACACAACACACTTCTCGAAGTCACCTCCCTGCTTGCGCACCTCTGAAAACTTACACGCCACTTCTACTTGCGCTCCACTCTACTTGTGTTCCACCCTACTTGCACGCCACTCTGCTTGCGTGTCACTTCCTACTTGCGTGCCTTATAAATAACCCTCAGCTTGCGCACCACTTCAGCTTGCGCGCCACTTCTACCACTTGTGCGATCAGAACTCAAATTTTCTCTTAAGTGTTGAGCCTTAAAAAATGAAGAGATTTGTCGTCTATTTATGGTCATTTTGGTGACTTGCGCGCCACCTACACTTGCGCGCCACTCCATCACTTGTGCGCCGCTCCAGAACTTGCGCGCCATTCCAGCACCTGCGCGTCATTCCATCACTAGCGCGACACTTTCTTTCCTTTGTCATATTTTGATATGATGATGTTGAAATATGACTTGCGTGCAACATACACTTGCGCGCCACATATACTTGCGCGTCACACTTGCACGTTTCTTATACTTTCACGCCACTTTTTGATTTGCGCGTCAATCTTTAACTTGCACGCCACTTTATTTCCTTTGTCATATTTTGATGTGATGATCTTGAAATATGACTTGCGCACAACATACACTTGCGCGCCACATATACTTGTGTGCCACACTTGCACGTCACTTTCTTTCTTTTTCCAAAAACACTTCTTTACTCTCCCTATCCTTCATAAGGCTTACATCACAAGTTCTCCAAACTTATGATATTTGTGAAATACAAATCAACAAAGCATCGTCATAGTTACAGTGGAAAGTATTGAAACTTTCCTATCTTCCAGCAGCATCATTCTTTCCAATCAAAATTATATATGATTGACATCATCATTTCTCCCCCTTTTCATCATAAGGCTTGCATCACAAGTTCTCATGACTTATGATATTTGTGAAATACATATCAGCAAAGCATCATCTGGTTTTGTCCATTCTTTTTGGAATATGAATTCCAAAGTACTTCTTCATCCTCACTTCAAATCCTCAATTCCTTTTGGAGTGTTAATTCCAAATAACTCCAATCATCTCTCTTCATCCAAAAGTGGAGGCTTGAAGCTTCTTCAAATACCTTCAATGTTGCAGATGATGTATCACCTTTGATACATGTATTTGGAACTTTAAGAACAATGCAACAATCATATGATTTCAAGGTAATGCGTAACTCATGACCTTATTAGAATGTTGAGCCCTTCCACACTCTCTCTTCTTCTTCAACCATCATTCTCTACTTCATTCAAATTATATGATTCTTTTCTTCAAGTAAGCTCTTGCATGGTTCTCATGCAATCGTGAAGCATTACATAGTCTTATTTAAATCCTCATTCTTCTTCAATCATCCTTAGATGGATGATACTTCACCATTCTTCATTGTTGTAAACAATGTTTCAACTTTGACACAAGTTCTTTGAACTTAGTATCAGTTCAACAATCGTCTGAATTGATCTTCTTAGAGAATTTCTCAAGTATGACATCCAATGTTATGATTCCATAACAATTCTCCAGGAAACCTCACTTCAGCCAATCTCCACTAACTTTTTAGTTCTTATTCATCTTCTTCTTCATTTTGACCAGTATTAACAACTGTTGACAACAAATACAATCTTCATACACAAAGTGGTCCCAACATTCCTCTGCCCAGAAAAATGTGCGCACAGTTTTAATTAACCCCATTTTTAGTTTTAAAATTACCCTAACCCCCTAATTAACCCAAAATCAACCCCCACTCGAACCATTATGATTTCTCACGATTTTGGATCCTCCCAAACAGATTCCTATGGCTCCCGATATCTGTTCTTGGTGATTCGAAGCCCATATCGAAGATCTTCTCCTCTCCGAGATAGTGAATCCTCTCTTAGTTCTTCTCTCATGCTTCCCCCTTTCTTTATGCTTTCTTTCAGTGATGCAATCCACTATTATGGACAAATCTATATCTATTTGGTGAGATCTAGATCTATGATTCTAGATCTAGATATAGATTTACAAGATCTTGATTTCCCTAATCTTGATTTCCCTGATCTTGATTTAGGTTTTGAGATTCGGATCTAGATCTATGTTGTTGTGCTGCTCAATTTTGGGTAAATTCCGTTGGCGAACATTCTTCATCAAACTTAAGGTAGGTGGTCTAATATTCAATTCTCATATTCATGATTTAGATTAAGTGTATGTAATTATAAAATTGCTAGCATTATTTGGAAATTGGAATTTTGAGATTGAGTTAATTAATGTGATCGATTGATTAATTGAAGTATTATTAAAAATAGATAATTAATTGTATAATTAATTATGAGTTATTGGGGTTGTTGCTTTGAGATAATTAATTGTAGAATTAATTATTTGACATTGATATGGTTGACATGAGATAGTTAATTGATGAATTAATTAATGGATTTGATGTACTTAATTGGTTGGGGAATTAATTAAGGGTATTTATGTGATAAACTAATTGTTGAATTAGTAATGAAATTGATGTTGAATAATTAATTGATGAATTAATTATGTGTAAAATAATGAGAACATGGTCATTTTAAAAGTAACGGGAACATGATCATTCAATTGAGAAGTATAAATAGTAACATGGTCATTGTACTTGTGGTTAAAGGAATGAGAACATGGTAATTATATTGAGAAGTGGGAATGGTAACATAGTCATCTTACTTATGAATTTAATATTGGTAATGTGGGAAATTAAGTGTGAATTAAATAACAATAACAAAGGTACTCTGAGATATGACCTCACTTGAGAATACTTCGGGCTCCTGCATGAGCCAAAGCAAGTATTGAGATATAATATCAACTTTGAATACTTCGGGCTCTGGAATAAGTCGAAGTAGGTATTAAGATATGATATTACCTAGAAATACTTCGAGCTTTGGCATGAGCTGAAGCTAATATTGAGGTACAAGTGTCCTTGGAAACCCTGGAGTTTATATGGTTAAGTAAAGAATAGATGATAATGTGATAATTTTTTATTTATGCATTGTACTTATTTCTTTATACAATTGATTACACTATTTATTGACTGGATTTGTTTTAGACACCGTTGGTGGTGGTCTACTGAGTCGTACTCACACCCTACTCGGGCTGCCAGGTCAGTATCCGAATAGACTTTATTATTGCAGAATATGTAAAGGGTAAAGGCCTTATTTTAGATGGTTGGTTTGGGGATGGAGCTTGTATGAGGGAACCAGATATGGTTCGGAACCCGCTTAGGAGTCGTCGATGTCTTTATTTTTAGTTTTCATTTTAGACACTTGACACGTACATTAGTATGACATGTTTTCTACTTTAGTTGGATATTGTATTTCCTGCAATGTTTATCTTGAGATATTGGTATTGTTTATGATTATATATGTTTCCTCTGTTGTTTGTTATTTCCACTGGTGTTTACTCTTATAGAAGAGGTCATAGTCTCTTCATGATTGATTTATCAGACCATCGCTGCTAGTCGAAAGCCTCTAGCATATGAGGAGACACACTTGAGGTCATGTATTGAACCGGCTCGGGGCACTGGTGTGTGTACCCAAGTTGGGACATTACACTTGATTATCAAAGACCACGTTTTTCCAAGCCGTGAAAATATGCCTCTAATCTTTATAATTAATGGGAAAGTTCACCATCTCACAAGCAAGTTGTCCAAGAATCTGCCCATAGATTTTAGCACCATCACTAGCAAGCACTTTGAACACATCAAATGAAATTATAATCTTAGAAGTCTTTCAGGTCTCATACATTTATCGTGATCATATTTATATCCCTTATATTGTTATCTTTATCTATTTAAAAAATCTAGTAAATAATTAATAAAATATATAATTTTTTGTACAATGACATACATACCAGTAATGGTAACTTTTCAATATCCCCTAGATTGAGGGGTGACCAACTGCTCCTCATTAGAGGTGCATCAGATGGTGGGCTATCAACAACATCTATGGAAACTGTTAGCTTGATATAAGTCTCTCGTATAGTGGAGTCACTTAAATCCGCTGAAGTTGAGAGTAGTGGTGGTGTGCTTTGAGATGTTGATTGGTTAGGATCTCCATTTTTTTTTTCTCGGCATTCCTACAATTCAAATGGTTTAGATATATTAAATTTATAAAAAAATAAAAAGTAAAATATTTTTACAAAAAAAGAAAAAATAGAAAAATGTATATATGTACGAAACACTTATAAATGATAAATTGTAATATAGTTTCATTAACACTTTATATATTCAGTTGTCTTCATCTTCATTATCTTCATTATCATCAACCTTCACTCTGATGAGTGCTTCATTTTCACCCTCTCTTGCAAGTTCTATTATTTCAATATTGTTGGGAAAAAACTGTTCAATGGTTTGTGGTTGATATGGTTCGCTGTCACAAAGTACCAATTGATCTTCACCACCCATATCATACAAGTCTCTCTGTTTTAAGTGTACAAAAACACTCCAACCTTTATGTATTTCATCGTCCATATAATAAACCATCTTCACTTGTGAAGTCAAGATAAATGGATCATGCTTTGCACACTCACCGGTATGGATCAAGCGAGAGTAATTGACATAAGTAAAATGTAATGAATCTTTCATTATACCCCTATCAATGTTGACCCACTTGAATTTGAATAATACAACTAAAAATTGACCATGATAATTTAATTCGATTGTATCAATCAGTTTTCCATAATATCCCACCTTTGCAAGTGTAAATACACCGCTATTTTGAGTTTTCAAATATTTTTCATGAAAAATTTTATGAAACTTAAAGTCGTGAATATTGTAGGCATCAAATATCTCAGTATTCCTTAGAGGACCTCGAGCCAAAAACTTCAAATCATTTGACATTTCAGCTCAATTCTCAGCATTCATTATCTAGACAAAAAGATATGAGGTGTTACTTTTAACATTGACAAAATAATTACACACCAATAATATGAATATGAGCATATACTTACACAGTGGGCAAACCATTCGTCAATCTTTTTTATTAACAACTTTTGTTAATTCCAACTAATTTTAAGCTTGACACCTTAGTCGCTTCTTTGTTTACGATATAAATTCATTAATAAATGGATCCACGATATGACTATTGAGTATCACATATCTATGTGCTTGTAGTAACTTCAATTCTGTCAGTGTAAAATTTGACCCATTTCCAATTAATCATCCAGTAGTTGGAAATACCAATGACTAGTTTTCAAAATGAAAATTAGTGGAGATGTCGCCAACACATCCAACGCAATTAAATCTAGTCACAATCCCATCCAAATGCCTATAAAATAAGGTCATGTGCTCTTCAGCTATGTAACCTTCAACAATAGAGCCTTCTGGTTGAGCTTTGTTCCTCACATATGATTTCAAATGACATAAGTACCTAATGAAAAAAATAAGAAACACATTAAAAAAATTTATGCAATGATTTGATAAAATTGAATTTATCGATGAAAATAAAAATAATATTAACATACCTCTCGATTGGATAAATCCATCGACAGTGTAACGGTCCACCATGTTTAACTTCTTGTTGTCTGTCTTCAACAAATTCATAAAAATCATTTTTTTGTCACTGAAGTTCTGAGCAAGATTAACCTACTCAGGATCAACTGAAGGTTATATTGATATATAAAATATTGGACATTGTATCCTGCAAAGCCAAATGCGTCATTTATCAAGTTTCAAAATGAATTATACTCTAGCAAATCACTTTTGTGTTTCATTGACAGGATAGTCATTGTTTTGATTTTTCATAACATTCGATTCACCATGTCAAATCCAACATACATACCGAGCAAAAAACTATTTCAATATCAAATGCTCATATACTTCGTTTATATTCAACCATAACTTGAATTTACAATTAGGACACAAACATTTTATTCTATCATCCACTGATCGGTTTGCAGTTGCATAATCTATAAATTCTTCCAAACCCTTGGCATACCAAGTTGTGTTTTGAAGTAAATTAATCCAACTTTTATTCATAGTTATTGGATTGTCACTCTTCTCCCTGTACATTCAGGTATAAAGATATAAATGTTTAATCAAACAAGTACAATCAAAATTAAACATCACCTAGCTTTGTCATTGACCAAGGTAGGGTCTTGATTCGACAAAACACAAATTCAACATAAAAATGATTCAATCCAACATGAAAAAACACAAAACAACATAAATGAATAAATATTACCCCTCATAATAATATGGTCAGATGTCGTGAAATAAGTTCACTGAGTCAAGAAGAGAGGATAATAGACAGGGGTAGAGGGGATCAAGTCGAGATAGAGGTAGGAGGAGGATGGGGTCATGGGTGGAAGGGGGCTAGGGTTCTTGTCGCCGTTGGGGATTGTAGTCGTCGGGACAAGAGGAAGAGGGTCCGCTGTTGGGGGTCGTCATCATGGAGCAGGGGTGATCGTTGCTGGGTCATCAGTGGCGGTTATATTAAACCGCCTCTATGTTATAAATTATATTTAATACAATTTGTTTAACGGTGGTTATTAAAACCGTCGCTAATAAACCACCGCTAAGTCATCTTTTTTTTGTAGCGTCTCTTATACACTTGAAAACTTGTTCACTTGAAGTCCCGAAGATGACTTATTCGAAAATTCGAATTTCAATTGGTTTTATAGAGGTCAATAACGATTACTATAAATACGTGTCTTCCATTGCCTATATAATTCATAGATTATTTGGATGTTTCGTTTGAACTTTCACTGACTAGTTCATGATCCCGACGTAACGACGACATCATCTTGTCTAATTTATGAAAGTGTTAGATTACATACACCACCTTAATAACCGCATAGGTGAAGACTTTGCCTTTAAAAACCCACACAATTATGGTTCTTGTCCCATTACGATACTTTGAGAACACGTGCATAATATACATAAAATTGTATAAATAGTGAAACAAATCATTTGATCCCAATCGTTGGATCACTATGACCTTGGCTATGCAAAACAGAAGCATGCACATGATTGAAACACTTATCTATCCAATAAAAAATCGATAATAAGTTTGAAATAACTAAAATAAAAAGATTATTGCATTTTATGGTACACCATATATGATTTTTAATAAATCTATCTCTAAAAGTGACAATCCAGACCAACGAATGTTTAAATAAAAAATAATTTATATCATTAAACTTTAATATATTTTAACATACTCTACCTAAAATACCACCGGATCGCAATATTTTTAAAAACAATAAAACAGATAAAACAAATCGGATGAGAAATCCTCTCACGTCTCAGTCACGGCGATCTGATTTTTCCAGTAATCCCAAAATCAGTCCCAGTACACTGAGCCGGAAACCCCCAGAACGGCGCCGTTTTTCACATTTCTATTCTATGTTTCGCACCTTTACCGGCGGCAATCGATATCGTTCGCTGGCTCATGAACCCGTGTCGCACGAATCCCTTCCCAGCTTCCCGGTCTTCTCTTACGACTAGGGTTCACAGTCGAAACCGCATCCCTTTCGTCTTCGGCGGATTTTCGTCTCAATCAGGGTCTACATGAAACTTCTTTGGATTTAGAAGTGGATGTTGTGGTGGTCTCCCTGGTTCGGTTCTCAGTTGGCGTTCTGCGCCATCTCTCTTCAAGTCGGCCGTTCTCTGTCTCGGGGTTGTGTTTACATTCGACGCCCGCCTCCATCATCATATCGCCCCCCGATTAAGGAAGCTTTATCATCACTCGGTTTCAGTTCCACCTCCCTCTCGTTGCTGTATTCTGCCCTGCGCACGACAGTTGCAAGAGCATCATCGCAACTCTTGCCCTGCTAGTCTTTCAGCGCCAGTTGGGGTATATTTGCTTGCTCTGTTTTTTGTTGTTCTCTATTCATTACTCGGTGGCTTCCTACACTATTTGGTTGAAATCTCAATTTGTTTTTTTTTTCGGTTTTTGTTTTCGCGTTTGACGTCGCCGCAATTTATATTATTCTTATATATCCTTTTTCTTTTCCTTTTTTTTTTAAATCATAGAATTCACTAGAGCTTATACGAGTATTGATGCTTGAGGTGATGGTAGCGGGTGATAGTGTTACTGGGGGGGGGAGCATCTTCTTCGCTTTTATAGTTAATATTTTGTACTGAACTTATTTACGAGGACAGTTTCCTCCAGGTGTTTTTCAATTTTCTTGAATCATGAATGTAAATGAATGCCTAGGAAAATAAACACATCTATTCCCTAATTTCGATCGATTCGTCGAGAAAACTTAGATGAAAAAAATCAGCTGATTTTTTTTAATGCCAGTTCCTATGAATTAATTTTATGGCTTGGTGCCCATGTGTTTCTCTTAAGCTTATCCAAGCTCACCCTAGCATCCGAAAATTATCTTTCTCGTATTCACATCCCATCCAGAGGACCACCCTTTCCTTTTCTGCAACTTATCTCAAGCACGCTTTTTGTACAGTCGCATTTCTCACATGTTTTTTGATATTTCAACATCTATTTATTCTTGTCAGATAGTCATCAACAAGGTTTGAGTAGATTAAGTATATAAATGCCTCTGCATAACTTGGTGTTTAAAGCATAGTGATTGTTTGCGCCCAACAACCAACTAATCCTTCTTGGTCGATAAGTGATTTCCCTTATATGTCTTCTTACACGATGGACTCTTTAGGTGAGTTATGTAGGACCATCTCAATCACCATCAAACAACCCATGTATCTGCTATAGTGTTCCTTCACCAGTGACCACAGGGTTGTCAACCTCTTATAGACGGGAGCATGGCATGTGCTGGTAAGTGTTGTGACACCTGAGTAAAAATATTTAAATAACCCGGTCTCCAATCTTTTATTATATCAACACTTGAACATGTCCAAGGGAAATTATGTTAAATAAACTAGCATTATGAATAAGAAATAAAAATCCCATCTATAGAAATAAAAAATGGTTAAAATTATGTTCACCAAATCATATGTTATTAGCCTTTTTCCATACCTTACTATTATACTTAATTTATTTTTTAACCATTGGTCGAAAAAACTAGCATTGAGTGCGGGGTGTTGTCAAATACATCCATTCTTAAAGAGTAAAGAAGTCCACCAGGGATGTGCAATTCTCTTTCACCCAATTCTTCCTCCCGTAATATTAAGGTTTATGTTTTCTCTATTAGAATATTATTTATGACATTTCTACTTTTTTACCAAATGTTTATGTCTATTATATTACACTTCTTCATCCAAGTGTTTATGATGCGTTCCATGTCAATACAAAAATAATTTTATATAAATCTTTTGTGTAAACCATCTTTGCAATTTTCCCAAGCAATGTTGATAGAGAAGCAACATTGGTTCAACTACTGTGTGTTTGTGATCACTGCAACTGCAATGGCAACATGATATGTTTAACAATCATAAGGGGTGGTACGCCAAATTTCTAGTGCCACCACAAGGTGATGTTGAGTTTATAAAGATCGAATAACACTTATTTGATGCGGTATAAGATATTAGAAACCTCAACTCCCAAGATCACTATGCTATGAAACCGAAACCGTGCATAAATATAAATGAAGAACATTCATTTACCTTGCAGCGAAGAGCCTTTGTTGCTGTCTTCAACCATACGCTTGAAGATCGCTAAGAGGCACCCATCAGACTCCTTCCTTCACAGTGTATCTACGAGTTGATATGAATCACCTGATTGTCGGGCGAGATTCTTCTTCTCTTAACGATATGCTAGTATCTCTCATGGTAAAAGAAGAAACTCTTAGGCAGGGGGAATCACCTGTGGCATGCTAAAGGATCACATAGAAAAGTACCACCATCTCAATGGTGTTTGTGTCCTTATATAGGTCTCGAGGACGCTCCCTTAGCCTCCCAAGCATTTACTTGTACGTTATGGAATGTACAAGGGGCAATGGTTACAACGCTTTTAACCACTCGACCGATCCAAATTGCCCAAATGTTTCATCATTTGAAATGTTACAATCGATGATAGTCGTTGGTGAAAGATTCTTGAACGTTAACTCTTAACGTTCCAATGTCCATATCAATCACAGAGTGTTTGTGTAAATTGCACAATGCGATTATATCAATAACACTGCCTTATGATAAGGCCATGTCGTACACTACAACTGGCTTAGGCAAAGGCGATACAATATTCCTACATCATGCCTTACAATATGCAATGTTTTCTACTATGTCATACCATACGACACATAGATATCGGACATTATGATATCAACCTCAACTCATCAAATGTTTATAGGCTCTAGGCCATATATCCACCAGTCTCTCACTTGCACTAAAGCCTCATAGACCGTACCACTTCACCTTATATTGCATCACAATATAATTTGTGAAACCATATCCAAAACTTATTTTGGACATCTTCCAAAACACTTTTGGAAAGTTATCATAAAATTCACCGCATATCACATCATATGCAACACCTTGTGAATATCCATCCAAAACCCTTTTTGTATAAACTCTAAAACTGTTTTAGAGCAATCTATATTTAGTCAACTACAAAGTGTTACTCCACGACTCTTTGTAGCGTTGATAAAAAATATGAATTCCCTACAAAGGGATCTGGCGTGATCTCCATCAAATACATGTATCTCTATACCTGTGTCCACCAACTGTATCATATACAGGCATGCATTTTCATATGATCCATTTGTCCAAGACATCGAGTAATTACAAGACACAAAGTATGTCAATCCCATATAGCAACTCATATGTTCTCGATTTTCCGTGTAGACTGACCAAGTCGATTAATACATCTAATGTCATTCACCCTTATGGATTAATACATCACATGCCCCTCATCTGATGGATAAGCACATCGCATGTCTTATTTGGGTACTGCCATACACTTCCTCGATCTATCTCAATCGAGAGCCCATATGTCGTAGTCGTCATACGGGAGGGAAAATCCCATCTTGGCTGTAGCGTCCCCGATCTGGTTCACCTCCACTGTGACCGAACCGGGAGTCACATACCTCAAGCACGTGTCCTCGCATGCCAGAGGTTGATGACTGGCGGCGAGGGCCCATGAAGAAAGTGGGGAGACTATATCCTCATAGGTACAAATAACCATAAATCACAACGAAAACATTTTTTTCACAGCTAAAACAATATAAATAACTATCATCACATAAATAAGGCAGAGAGGACATCACACCTACATGCCATATATAGTAATAACAACACCAATGATATAATAAAATGTGCAGCAGTAAAGTTAGGCAGTCATACAAGATATAAGCATGATCTTCCGTAAGCAAACCATGTATAGATAGTCCCAAAGTAAACAAAAGTTGGAACAACAACAAACCGGTCCAGGGTGCATGCCTGATTCCAACTCTCAGTTCCTATCAAGCTTCAGATCAACCATTGACTACAGAGCCCTTGCCCCTACCTGGATCACGAATCATAAAGTCTGTTCGGGTACCAAGGTGCTTAAGCAGGCTGTGATTGCAATTCAGTAGACCACCATCAACGACGCTCCTAAATATATCCAGTAACGCAAGTGCATATATATTATGATATGCTCGTAAATAAAATAAACACACGAGTAATAATAATAAAATACGTTACACTCTTGGGTGCTCCTCAACCACTTCGTGTGATGCATACCTACTTCGGCCAGTACCATAGTGTCTCTGAACACATTATCATTAACTGGGCATCCCGCCCCAAGTCATAGTCTAGTGGGCATTATATCCCATCATAATATATTGACCAATATGTGGGCGATACGTCCCAATGACATATCCATAGCCGAGGGCATATCGTCCTTGTGATAACATGATCACCAATACATGGGCAGTATGCCCAATATCATTTCCAAAACCAGGGGCATAATGGCCCTATAATAACATAAACCATCAATACGTGGGCAACACATCTCCAAACATAGTCACATTCATGGGCATAGCGCCCCCCAATCAATATATATAAACGGGCATCACGACTTGACTATATGATCAAAAGAGGGCATAACGTCTCTCACAACGACTCGCAAGTGGGAAAGACATCCCTAGTTGTTAGGAATGGTTCGGTTGAACCTGCTGTACCCCAACCACCTGTTATACATACTTATAGTAAGAGGGTAAATAAGTAAGGGAAGAGTACCAACTCTTTACTTGCCAGGGGCAGTGTTGTAATCTTCTTGTAGCAGGTGAGAGGGATATAAATAGGGTATGGGCAGAATGTTTGAGGGTAGGAAAAAGATTGGAGAATTGCTATTGCAGGCGCAGCGGACTGGACAGGTGGTTCCCTTCCAGGAACTCCTTTAATCAAGAACGACCAGAAGGAGTTGGCTGCTCCCTGATCAAGGCTTTTGTTTTCCAAACTTCTGAATCGTTCAAGAAATTGGTTGAAATTCTTTTTTCTTAAAATAATTTCTGGGTATATTTCCCCCTCCCGATTCAATTGTATGCACTAGTCTAACATTTTTGGTGCCTTCATTGAGTTTCGGACGCCACAACAGGAGTGCGAGTTTTTTCCCCTCCCCTATAGAGCATCGCGTCTGCTGCTATTCGCCGCTCCTCTTGGGCTTCTTGCGGCAACCGAATCTTGATCAAAATCAAGATTCTTGATTGAGCAGTTCTTTTTCAACCTCGGGTGTCCTCCACACTTTTGTACGAGTTTTTTTTCCTCTTACTATTCCCGCGCTCTTCTCGTTCTTGCATGCATACCAGAATGGACAACTGCCTAGTTTCCCTAGAAACTGCTTTCGCGTCTCAGCGGCATCGTTTTGAAGATGCAGAAAGTGAGATAGCGCACGATCATACTGTGGCTGATCTTCGTTCCAATCTTGATATGCTCCTCCGTGGATAGGCAGATAGTTAACGATTTTCGAGGAACCAGTTACAATCCGAGGAACACATTTTTCTCAAGATTCGCGACTTAAAGGAGCACACATTTGCCAGGAACAAGGACCCCACTTTGCGCGATGATCAACATGTTGAATCTGGGACTCAAGAGTCAGACAGCTGCAGCCGGGCCTTTTGTTAACGGTAATAAACATGGCTCGCAAACAGTTGTTCATACTTAGGTAGTTTTGAAATGCTATCACTAAATGTGTTGAGTTACCATCTTTTGCTGGAGACCGACCCTTTTGGCTGGCTCTTTAAGGAAGAAACCTATTTCTTGACCAACAAAACTCCTGAAGATATGAAATTACCTTATTCTCCGATTTGTATGGAATATACCGCTCTCTACTGGTTTCTCTCATGGTGCAGTTCAAATCCTGTTCTGCATTGGAGCAGTTTAAGCCGGTCTTGATGGATAGATTTGGTAAGGCAACTGTGGACGAATATATTGAGGAATTCGAACAAGTGGCGTTATGAATTCCTGTGTAACGTGCCGGCCCAACTTACCACTAAGCCGGTAGCCGGACCAGTCGCCACATAACCTCAGGCGCGTCTCCCCGTACGCTAGAGGCTGCGGACTAGTAGTGAGGGTGTAAAGGTAGTTCAGTGGGGAAACTATACCCTCATTCACAGAGTGCACAACTGTAAACAGATAGTAAAACTCAGAAATCAGCGGAAGCAGATATGAAGAAATAATCAAGCAGGGGTAGACAACAACAATATCAACTGAATATAGAAAATGGCTAACGCCAATTTATTCAATGCATGCATGCCAATGGTGATACATAATTCGAAAGCAGTGAACAGTTCAACATGCTTTAAATCTCAGTGCAGAAATAAAGAAAAGACCCAAGCCCCAATGGCGATCATCACGAGCATCCCGAGCTCCTGCTCGATCCTTTGCTCGTAACTCCCAGGTACAAGGAAACAACACAGTCAAATGTCCATAGTCCTGCAAACAAGTAGAGTTTACTCGGGTACCAACGGTATCGAGCAGGGTGTGAGATAACATTTCAGTAGGACCCAAGGCGTCACACCCAAACCAATATGTGCAATATGTAAACAGACATTGTGCAGGTAAAATACATAAGCAGTAAATACAAGTAAGAAATGCCCATGGTAAAATGCTAGGACAATTATACCAACATAGCCCCCCCACAAGGCTCCCTGCACAAAAGGTCAAGCTCCTATAACAAGGCAACTACAAGTAATGCACAAATAAAATAACACGACCTTGCCGTTCATCCAAACATGTCATACCATCACGACCTTGCCGTATAACCACATATCGCAATTTCCCGCGACCAAGCCGTATGTTCACGACCGCACCGTACAATGAAATGTAGACCACGAAGGGCCGTATCCAAGGAACTCCTCCAAGGCATCCACATCGAGTCCCATGGGCGTCCCAGTGGAAACTTGGTCTAGGCACTGGTTGGAGTCCTAAGAGCATGTATATCAACATGTCCTACGCGAGTCCAAGCAAGCCGGATCCACGGGGTAGCAAGGCCCGAGGCATCCCACGGAATCAAGACCCAAGGAGCATAATCAACCCAAGGCGTCCACTACCGCGTTCCAGATCCATGAAAAGCAGTCCATGGGTTTACCCACCCATTCATCACAATTCCAAACAAGGCTTTAAATACAAGCCCACGCTTTCACCATAGCATTTCCCCTAGCGAGTATACCCACTCACATATAACACACACAACATGAGTATACCACTCATGGGTTCCATTTCCATTAAACAAGCTATATGGTTATACTCACCCATATTTCACCATTTACCTTTTATTATCACAAATCAACTAACGAGCATACCCTCTCATGTTGACATTTCATATTTGAAAACGTTCTGCGAGTTTACCTACTCGTTTATCCATTTTCCATTGTTTATTTAACCCTTTAAACAACTCAAGCCAACCCATTGAGTATTCCCACTCAATTAACCAATTACCCTCAAGCATACCACATGGATTCACCCATCCATATCTCCCTTTCTAGCTCACTAGAACCGTTTAACTCAAATGCGTTAACACGCAAAGGAGGTAACATATCTCCTAGCTAAGCAAACCACATCCCTTTAATTTCAACAACATACTCTAACTACGCAAGCATAGGAAAAACACACATCAACAAGATGGGCAACATAAACAGTCTACTCACTACGTTTTTAGCTTGAAGGCAGCGCACCTCGATTGAGGGGTTTTATTACAAAAACATGATTTTGTACTCTAACAAATCATTTAACACAAAAGGCAATTCATTCCCGAATTGCGGTCCAAATTATCCAAAGCAGTAAATAAATGACTACTGCACTTTTAAATTTAAGCATGGTTGAAGACCCTACCTCAAATAGAGGGTGCGAAACAAACTAGTGGTTTAAAACCTTACCTCAAAACGATGCCGGCGGACCGAAATCACCCGAACCGCCTCGCCTTTGGCGGCGGTTGCTAGAACACGGACCAACGGGTCTCGAGACATCCTTTGCACAACCTAGAACCAGAAGAACGAAAATCAGATTCAACCCCAACCCTAGGGTTTTGGCCGCACATCGTAGGGCGACAGATAGGCCGAGAAACGGCCGGAAATGGAGAGGAGAGGAGAAACCCATACCTAGGAGAATCGAACCAAGATCCGGCGGAATCGGTGGAGAAAATGGAGCCGGAGGGGGGAGCCGGTGAGGAGGTGCGTCGCGCCTCAAAGGGGTAGCCCCTTGTCCGCACGGTTTGGCCAGGAAAATTGAGCACGGGTTGATAGGGGAAGGAGTCATTAAAGGTGTTCCAAATAGACAATTTTTCCCTATTATTCCCCGTGGAATATTGCCCGTTCCTCCTGTTTCTAGCAAACCATCCTGTGACAAATTCCAGCCTGAACTCAAATCACGTTCCTCTGGTGGGGATCGTAAATGGCCTGGTCTGAAGGCCATCAGTAGGCAGGAGCGTGACGAATAGAAGCAAAAAGGTCTTTGTTTCTGCCTCAGCCTTACCGTCTCTACATCGGTGTCCCGATAAAAATTTATGGCTTTTAGTGTGGGAAGTCGACGAACCACTAGCTGATACCACTAAAACAGACAACAAACAACATGACTCTCCATCTTTAGCCCTTGACACTTGTAGAATGAGGAAAATAGGAGACCACCCCCAAGGTATACTCTCTAAAGGAGCCCTTGGGGTGTATTTATAATGAATATTAAAAACCACACCGGACCTCAAGTCCGATGTGGGATGCAGACTCCAACACTCCCCCTCAAGCTAGGTGTACCTAGCTTGGACATATAATGAAAAGAAAGCAACAAAACAGACGCTAACACTCCCCCTCAAGCTGGACATGCCCAGCTTGATGACAAAACAAGAAGAAATAAAATATAAAGCTGCTGCTGCTCCCCCTCACGATCGAAGCTCCACCTCAGAATGATGGATGGATGATGTTGTAAAGGATGCGCCAACGATGCGTCAGGAAATCCGTAGAGGTGGGGCCAAACGACAGAGCGCCGGGAAGTCCGCACTGGCAGGGCCGGTCATCGGAGCGCTGGGAAACCGCACGGGCGGGCTGGTCGTCGGAGCGCCGGGAAACCGCACGGGCGGGCCGGTCATCGGAGCGCCAGGAAACCGCACTGGCGGGCCGGTCGTCGGAGCGCCGGGAAACCGCACTGGCGGGCCGGTCGTCGGAGCGTCGGGAAACCGTACTGGCGGGCCGGTCGTTGGAGCGCCGGGAAACCGCAAGAGGAGGCCGGCGATGGGATGCGGTGATTCCGCAGGAGACGCCGGGCAGGGAGGCGGCTGCCGGGAGACGGGGGGAGTCCGCCGGAGCAGCGTGACTAGCGGGTCGTCGCCGGGACTATGCAGGCGAGGCGGAAGCGCCGTTGGCGTCGCGCACAGGCGGGAGGAAAACGAGGCGGGCGCCGACGTCGGGATGCCGTAGCAGGAGGTGGGGATTCGCGCAGGGAGCCGCGCAAGGAGAGGGGCGCCGCTCGAGGGAGAGAGGGCCGCCGCGCGCAGGAGGAAGATCCGCCGGGAGGGAGGGCCGCCGGGGCAGGGAGGTCCGCCGGGGCAGGGAGGGCCGCCGGGGCAGGGAGGGCCGCCGGAAGGGACGGCGCACCGAGGGGGAAGCTGTCGGACAGAGCCGGAGCGGGAGGCTGCCGCTCGGGAGGGATGACCGGCAGGATCAACGGAGGGAGGGGGGGCGGCGACTATTTTGATTGGAGCCGCCGCCCCCCGGTCGGGGAAAACCCTAAAGGAAGGGAGAAGAAAAAAAAAATAATTAGGGAGGGAGGGTCGGGAGTCAATCCATCTGATACCATGTAGAATGATAAAATAAGAGACCCGAACCCCCAAGGTGTACTCTCTAAAGGAGCCCTTGGGGTGTATTTATAATGAATATTAAAAACCACACCGGACCTCAAGTCCGATGTGGGATGCAGACTCCAACAGCACTGAACAATTAGAAGAACTGGTGGAGTTTCGTAGTATGGGGGAAAATCTGTCCGATTCATTACTTTTTCGCGGGCTCGTTTCTGGCGTGCCCATTGTTGTTCTAGTGGACAGTGACACCAATCATAGTTTTGTCTCCAAATCTCTTATCAAAGTGGCAAATTTGGTAGTTTCTCGCACTACGCCCTTCGGTGTCAGGTTGGGCGATGGACGTCGCACGGTATCAGAGGGAATCTGCCTGCAATTTGGGCTGTGCTTGGACACTATCTTTATCAGTGGATGCTTCTGTTTTTAATATTGGGGGTCTTGATTTAGTGCTGGGAATGCAATGGCTCAAAACCTTGGGTTATGTCATTACAAATTGGAGTAAAAAAACCATGGAATTCTCCTGAGATGGGAAGGAGGTCAAACTGCAGGGCATCACCAAATTACTTGACAAACCAGGCGATCTGTCTCAGTTGTTACATCATTCTGCCTTTTGTATGGAAGGTTGGGTATGGAAAGCAGAATTAGTGGTTTTCGACAACGACCCAACTCTTAGACTGCAGCTTGATTTATATATTGAACAGGTACCATTCCCTTTTTGATGAACCAAAAGGGCTACCTCCGAGCAGGCTTACAGACCACACAATTAACATGATTAATGGGGCGATTCCGGTCTATATCAGGCCTTATAAAATATCGCATCACCTCAAAAATGAGGTTGAGCAGCAGATTGCTGAGCCTACTCAGTGCTTGCCTCATTCGTCATAGTTATATAGTCCTTACGCTAGTCCCATAATTCTGGTCAAGAAAAAGGATGGCGGCTGGAGATTATGTGTGGACTATCGTGCGCTCAATAAGCTTACGGTCCACAATAGATTTTCAATCCCAGTCATCGAAGAACTATTGGATGAGTTCCATGGTGCTAGATATTTCTTTAAGTTGGATTTGAAATCTGGTTTCCACCAAATTCGGATGCAACCTGAAGATGTTTGTAAAACGGCCTCCAACCACTTTCCAGTCCACTATGAACAACTTGTTCAGGAGCTTACTTAGAAAATTTGTGTTGGTATTCTTTGATGATATTTTGGTTTACAACACGCTTTGGACCGAGCACTTACAACATGTTGAGATTGTTTTCAGCTTGCTACGTGCAGAACAGTTGTCAGCCAACCGGAAAAAAAATGCTCTTTTGGTCAATTTTCAATGGAATATTTAGGCCATATTATCTCAAGAGACGAAGTGTCTTATGGACCCCAAAAAGTTAGAATGTGTTGCCAATTGGCCTCGTCCACAAAACGTAAAAGGGGTGCGGGGTTTTTTGGGTCTTACCGGCTACTACATAAAATTTATTAGAAATTAAGGGAAGATTGCAAAACCACTTTGTGATTTGACTAAGGACGGGTTTCTTTGGGATGCCTGGGTAGAATTGGCATTCGCGGAATTGAAACATCACATGCTCTCCGCACCACTTCTATCCCTTCCTAATTTTCACAGCACCTTTGTGATTGAGTGTGATGCATCCGAGAGGGGACCAGGAGCCGTCTTAATGCAGGCTGGCCGCTCGGTAGCTTATTTTAGCAAGGCCCTTGCTGACTCCAATTTAAACAAATCAGTTTGCGAAAAAGAGTTGATGGCTTTAGTGTTGTCCGTCACCCATTGGAAGCAGTATTTGATGGGAAGACATTTTGAAGTTTACACTGACCACAAGGCCCTTAAACATTTGCTGAACCAGTGCATCCCTACCATTAACCAACAATGCTGGCAAGCTATGCTGCTCGGACTTGATTTTGACGTGATCTATAAACCTAAAGTTGCCAATTGGGTGGAAGCCATCATGTCCCATAAGCATTGATAGTTGTTAGGAATTTGTGGGGGTGGGCTATAAAGATTTGGGGTGTCATTTGTATGGGATATTGTAACACTTCGCTAATTGTACAATGAATTCCATGGTGTCCTCCGACTTCTCTAGCATGACACAAATTCAAAACACTATCAACTTCTTTTGGGATGCATCTTCTAATCATTTTCTAATCATTTTGCCTGCATAGTTCTTGAAAAGTAATGGATCATCCCAGTAGTAATGATGCGGTTCATTCAAAAATCTTTTTCTCCGCTCCTTTGATAAATCTGGGTGTGCCACACCTGAAGCTAAGTAATTGACAATATTGTCAGACCAAGGTGTGATTGTCTTAGTGGCATAGAGTTCATCAGGAAATGTTTCATGGTCTAGGCGTGATAAATGATCAGCGACGACATTCTCAGTGTCCTCAACCTTGACATGTCAAATTCCTGAAGTAACAATATTTGTTGGAGTCTGCATCCCACATCGGACTTGAGGTTCGGTGTAGTCTTAATTATTCATTATAAAAGAACCCCAAGGGCTCCTTTAGAAAGTACCCCTTGGGGGTTCGGGTCTCTAATTTTATCATTCTACATGGTATCAGAGGGAAATTAATCCCGAACCCTCCTCCCGTTTTATTTCTTTTTTTTCCCGTTGGTCTCTAGGGTTTCTCCTGGTTGGGGGGCGGCGGCCTCCATGGCCAGAAATCCTTAGGTATCTCCCGCCGCCCCCCTGCCGGCTATCCCTCCCATCCGGCGGAATCACCCCCTCTGGGCTCGTTTCCAGGTGGCACTCCTGTCTGGCGACATCCAACCCCGCCTCCTACGCCAATCCCGCCTTACCCGGCGGTCTTTCCGGCTCCCCGACGGTCTTTCCGGCTCTTCGACGGTCTTTCCGACTCCCCGAAACTGCTTGCACCTGCTCCCGCATCTCCCGCGCGGCTCCCGCATCTCCCCACGTCCAGGCGCGCTCGGCCGGCGCTCCGACTTCTCCCTCGGTGGCTCCCGCTGGCGGTTCTGCCATGCAGCCTGCCCTTCCCCGCGCGACTCACGACGCTTCTCCCATGCAGCCTGCCCCACCTTCTCCGCTCTAGGCGAACTCCTCTGCCTCCCATCCCAGTCCCGACGCCTCTGCTTCTCCCGGCTCCGCCTCCTGTTCGAGTCTCCCGCCGGCTCTGTTGCTGCCTAGCTGCTCCACCTTGCATGACGCCCTCCAGTGTGCTGCTCTGCAAGGAAGCCCTCCCTCCCGGTGGATCTCTCCCCCTGCAGACACCTCCAGCAGCCGATCTCGACCCCTGCTGGCTCCTCCAGCAGCCGACCTCCACCCCTGCCGGCCCCTCCAGCAGCCCGGTTTTCATCTGTTCACGCCCATGCGCTGGCGCAACAGCTCGACCACCTAGGATTTGGGCCCGTTGGCGCCGCCATTTCCCGCAACACTTTTGCGGAATCCCCGCCTCTCATTGCTGGCCCCGCAAGTGCGGTTTTCTCGGTGCTAGTGTGGATTTCCCGGCGTTTCATCGACCGACTCCACTAGTGCGGCATTCCTGGCGCTCTGTCAACTGGCCGGTCTGAGTGGTTTCTTCTGCTGCGCCCGCGACATCATCCATCCATCATCCTGCTTTGTCTTGTTTTGTCATTAAGCTGGGTATGTCCAGCTTGAGGGGGAGTGTTTGCAGTCTGTTGATTGCTTTGTCTTCATTGGTTTGACTTGTTTTTTCTTTATGTGTCCAAGCTAGGTTCACCTAGCTTGAGGGGGAGTGTTGGAGTCTGCATCCCACATCGGACTTGAGGTCCGGTGTGGTCTTAATTATTCATTATAAAAGAACCCCAAGGGCTCCTTTAGAGAGAACACCTTGGGGGTTTGGGTTTCACCTATTTTCTCATTTTACAATATTCATCGGATGAGTCTAGGCTTCACATCTTTCTTGGTCATCAGATACCGCATGGTAGAGTGATTCGTATACAGCAGGTAAGATCAGCATTTATCGAATGCGAAGACAACTGCTAGTAGCTCTTTTTTAATTGTTGTGTAATTATGTTGAGCCTCATTCATTGTGCAGCTAATATAATAGATTGGTCTAAATATCATTTCTTTCCTTTGGCCCAATGCAGTACCAACTGCCCAATCACTGATATCACACATTAACTCAAATGGCTGCTCTTAGTCTGGTGAAATCATTATCGGGGCCTCGACCAAGCGTTGCCTTAACAATTGAAATGCGTCCTGACATTCAGGCCCAACGTGGAATGTGACATCTTTTCCTAACAGAGTGGTAAGGGGACAAACAATAACAGAGAAATCCTTAATGAAACATCGGTAGAATCTAACATGCCCAAGAAAATCTCAAATTGAACGAATCGAAGTAGGCATGGGTAGCTCAAAGACTGTACTAATCTTGGCAGCATCAACTTCAATTCCTTTCTTTGAAATTTGATGACCTAAAACCATCCCACTTTGTACCATGAAATGAGATTTTTTCCAATTGGGTGCCATATTCTTTTTTTCACATCTCGCCAAAATCTTATTGAAGTGCTCCACACATTCATCAGAAGAATTCCCATGAATAGGGAAGTCAACCATGAATATTTCTAAAAACTCTTCAATTATGTCATGGAATATTACCTTCATACATTGTTGAAATGTGCCTGGTGCATTGCACATTCCAAAAGGCATTTGATGATAAGCGAATGTATCATATGGACAAGTGAATGTGTTTTTCTCTTGATCCTTTCTGGTGGCATCATTCAATTTTTGATAATCGACGCAAACTCTCCATCCAGTCACTGTTCTTGTGGGTTATGATTCTCCTTTATTGTTCTCAATCACTGTAGTCCCACCCTTTTTAGGTACCACTTGCAATGGGCTATCAGAGATAGGAAATATTAAACCATCATCGTGAAGTTTAATGACTTTCTTTCTTGACCACTTCTTTCATTGGAGGTGTTAAGCTTCTTTGTGGTTGCCTATAAGGTTTTGAATTATCTTCCATATGTATTCTGTGAGGGCAGATGGTGGGACTTATACCTTTTAAATCAGCTATCGTCTTCCTTTGCGACAAAACATTGAGCAATTTACTTTCTTGTTCACTCGAAAGATTAACATTTATGATGACTTACAAGGTGTAAGTAGCTATATCTTAGGTTTGGTGGAAGAGGTTTAAGCTCAAGTGTTAGTGACTTTTCAAGTGATGGAGTCAATGAGGTAAACTCTTGTCTATCCAAAGGTTCAACTATGTTTCCGATGAATTCTACTTCCTCTATTGATTCAGTTAACTCCTCCCTTTCCTTGTATAATTCCGTGAGATTCAACACGACCGTTGCTCATTCGTCCCATTCTTCAATCATATCTTAGAAATGACAGTCAGCTGCAGAGTGTTTTTTCATGGCTTTCAGGACATTCAATGTTATGTTTTCGTCCCAAACTCTAAAAATTAATTTCCCCTCTTGGACATTAACCACTGCTCTCCATGTTGCTAAGAAAGGTCTCCCAAGAATGAGTGAGACGTCCTTATCTTCTTTCATTTCAAGGAAAATGAAATCAACAGGGAAATACAATTTGTCAACCTTGACGAGTACGTCATCTAGAATTCCTCTGGGATGCTTCACTGATCAGTCCGCTATTTGATAGGCTACCCTAGTTGGTTTAATTCTTTGATTCCCAGTTCTTTAAGAACTCTAGATGGCATGAGGTTTACACTAGCTCCGTGGTCGCATAAAGCTCTCCCAAATTGGCGGCCTCTAATATTGCAAGGGATGGTGAAACTACCAGGGTCTTGTAGTTTAGGAGGTATGGATCTGGGTATGACTGCCGAACATTCTCGTGCATTACGACTGTTCCCACATTATCTAGTTTTCTTCTTTTTGACAGAAGCTCTTTGAGAAATTTAGCACAGTGGGACATTTGTGTGATGGCTTCCGCAAAAGGAATATTTATGTGAAGCTTCTTGAACATCTCCATGAATTTTAAAAATTAACCGTCCAACTTCCTTTCCTGGTCTCAGAGACTATAAGGGAAGGACAAGGCCCTAGCCCTCGTGTCTGAAACCGGGAGGTCCTTGACACTGCCCCCAAGTTTGGGGTCCTCGTTACTGAAGGGATGCACAACTGTACACACCCCGAGGACCCTAACCATCAGGTAGGACAAGTGCGGGACACCTCTTACCGAAGCAATGCACAACCGAATGGGCGACACGTTGGTGTGAGTTTCACCGTGATTGTGCAAATTTGGAGGCCTTTGTGGAGGTTTTGATTTGGTCTCCCTCAGACGGGAGTCCTAAGGAAGGAGGTGTCTTGCCATTGGTGGCATGAAAAGGGGGCCCAAAGGATGGCTCACGTACGTGAAGGCTGGGCGAGTAGAAGGTGGCTTGCGCAGGTAAGGGCTGGGCGAGCTGAAGAGGTCTCGCACAGGGTAGATCTAGGCGATTGGAGAGGTCTCGTGTGGGGTAGGCTTGAGCGAACTGGAGAGGTCTCGCGCCGGGCAGGCTTGGGGCAAATTGGAAGTGCTTTGCGCAGGGTGGACCTGCACGAGCTAAAGATGGCTTCTTGACGATGGACAACCTGGGCAACAACACTTGGGCGAGGCCTTGCTCTAGTCTCCAAGGGTTTTTTCATGTGTCTCTGGAAGGGTCTTTCGCAGGTCTTGAGTTTGGGTGGAGACCTTCGCGCTAGTACTTGTCAGTTGGGGGGGGGGGAAGTGGCTCCTTGTGTAGGTGTTTCACACCCTAGAGAAACCTTAATCCCACTATCTCCCTTAATTCCCTCTTCTCTCGGATTTTGAGAGCTACCTGAGTGGTTTCGAGGGTCTTGGCGAAGGACTAGGGTGAGCCGAGCTTCAGGGCTTCTTCTGAATTTCCTGTCGTCTGATAAAATGAGGAGCTTGAGGGTCTCATTTATCGAAGTGATGCACAACTGTACACACCTCGAGGACCCTAATCATCAAGTAGGACAAGTGCGGGACACCTCTTTCTGAAGGAATGCACAACCGAATGGGCGACACACTGGTGTGTCTTTCACCATGATTGTGAAAATTGGAGGTCTCGATGGAGGTTTTGATTTGGTCTCTCTCTGATGGGAGTCCCAAGGAAGGAGGTGCCCTGCCATTGGTAGCATGAAAAGGGAGCCCAAAGGATGGCTTGCATAGATGAAGGTTGGGCGTGCAGAAGGTGGCCCGCGCAGGTATGGGCTGGGCGAGCTGAAGCCGTCTCGCGCAGGGTAGATTTGGGCGAATTGGAGAGGTCTCGTGCGGGGTAGGTCTGGGCGAACTGAAGAGGTCTCACGCGGGGTAGGTCTGGGCGAACTGGAGAGGTCTTGCGTTGGGCAGGTCTGGGCAGACTGGAAGTGCTTCGCGCTGGGTGGACTTGTGCGAGCTAGAGATGGCTTCTTGACGACGGATAGCCTGAGCAACAACACTTGGGCGAAGCCTTGCTCTAGGTCAAAGGGTTTCCTCGGGTGTCTCTGGAAGAGTCTCGCGCAAGTCCTGAGTTTGGGAGGAGACCTTCGCGCTAGTATTTGTCAATTAGGGGGGAAGTGGATCTTCATGTAGGTGTCTTATCTCCCTTAATTCCCTCTTCTCTCGGGTTTTTAAGAGCCACCTGAGTGGTTTCGAGGGCCTGAGCGAAGGACTAGGGCGAGCAGAGCTTCAGAGCTTCTTTTGAACTTCCGGTCCTCTTTTAAAATGAGGAGCCCCATGGTCCTGTTTATAGGCAATCTTGGAACCCTGGGCGAAGGAGGCGCCTCGCGTAGGTGCACTCCTTGTGAATCTTCTGGGCGCGTCTTTCTGAAGCCTGCGTGGTACTTCTGGCGCGCAGGCAGGACCTGTGCGGTGATGCTGTTTGAGCCTTGCGTGGATCTCCTGGGCGAAGTGCGCGACCCTTGATTTTCCTTCTCTTTTTCTTGAGGAATTTTCTCGTGAAAATTCTCATTCTCACGTGACAAAAAAGAGTGTCAACGGTCCCTGCAAGAGTTGTATGCTTTTTCAATACGTACTTGTCTTGGGGCATTTCTTTCACACGAGCCTTTTCAGTTTTAGCAACATGTGAACTCCTTTCTCTTTTCTAAATCTTCTTCTTGTCTTTCCAGGACATTTTTGATTCTGCTGTAGATTTAGAAATCCTTTTCACATCACTTTCATCAGAGGTCTTCTTCATGTAGCCTTTGAAATCTGTTTCTCAAAGGAACATATTTGTCAGTGAATGTTTTGCTCAGTTCTTCCATTAATCCCTGCTGAATATCTTCTGAAAATTTCACTCGAGGCATGGTTAGTAGTGTGATAAGAATTTCTGAAGTTAGTCTCATACCTTTTCTGCTGTGTTTGATGGTTTAGTCTCTCAAATTTCCTACCAGATTCACAGCAAGTAATGTACTTTAAAGCTTCAGTACAAAAACTTGAAATGTGCCCATGCATCCCACAAAAATAGCGCATATTTTCATACCTTCTTATGGGGCTCATCCAGTTACTACTACCTCTTGTAGGAACACTTTTAGATCTGTTTCCAACACCTTCCAGATTTTCCCTCCTGGGAATTTCCACAGGCTCTCTTCCTCTCATGCATGTGAGAGGGTTCATCATAGCCAATACTAGATCTTCCCATATGGCATGGCCTTTGAGACATCATAATACACAGAACAAGGATTACCTCTACGCTGGTGCATTACCCTTCTGCGAACTTGCCTGTTCACCTTCACGGCGTAGCTCTTTGTGTTCCGGCGTAGCAAGTTACCCTTAAGCTGCTTCTGGTTTACCTTGACATAGCCTTCCTTTAAGGTGTAGCTCCACTTTCTGCGGTGTGGACTGTTCCTCTACTCTGACGCAAATCCATCTTTACCTTTACGTGAAGCTGGGTTTTCCCAGGTTACCCTTACGTGAGGTGGGATTTACCTTGATGCAAAGACCCTTACAGCACAGCCCACTGCACTGCGGCGTCAGAGACTCAACTCACCTTTACACACACCTTCAGTATTTGTAGAGTTACCTTTACGCAGGACATTCATGCTGCCTAGTTACCCTTATGCAACCTCCATTGCAGCGGAAACAAC
Organism: Viscum album; assembly: GCA_963277665.1. Taxonomy (NCBI): domain Eukaryota; kingdom Viridiplantae; phylum Streptophyta; class Magnoliopsida; order Santalales; family Viscaceae; genus Viscum; species Viscum album. The sequence goes on along the minus strand of OY728161.1, from coordinate 339,286,572 downwards.
ATCACTGCGGCGTGATGTCTTGCTACGATGTAGACAACTCCCATCTACCACAGAGACAATTCTAAACCAACCCGCTTCTACGGCGCAAACCTTGGTTACTGCAGCATGGACAGTTCTATCATTCAAATACCACGGTGTAGCCTGTGGTTCTGCGGTGCAGTTTCTGCCCTTCAGGCATATTCTCTTCAGCTGCTTCTGGCCTCCTTCAAACCTTATGGATTTAATGAATTCATAACAATCCTCCAAGCATCATTTCGGCCATCTTAAACATGTGTTGTCAACAAAGCTTTTCGGCCATCTTCCACTCATATTGTCAGCAAATCCAACACCACATATTGTCAGCAAACCCCATCCAAACTCTTAGGGGGTTCAACATGATGTAATGCAGTTTGCATGTATCACTTCTGTAATAAGATATTAGTTCAAATTACACTTTTTGCACTATACTACATAAGAAATGCCTTTTTTTAGCTCCTATGTGTGCTTTTCGTCTTAGACAAGTATGATTAGGTTTTATATGGTGAATTTTCGCTTTCTGATGACTGTTTTTCTTTCCTGTTAAAAGAGAGGGCTTATATCAATCGTCCAACATAGTTGAATATTTGGAAAATGTTGAAATATTTTGTCTCCTATATTTGGTTGCTTTTTATCTTGCATGAGCTTAATTTTGATGACTTAATCTTTAGGTATTTTCCTGGTGCTGTATTTATGTTACAAGCCATTATTAAGGACATGTCTAGTGATACTGCCAAAGAAAATGCATCTGTTGTCGATTCATCTGTTACCGAATGGAAACATGAAGCTGGAAATTTGGATAATCCAGGTTTGGTCCTATGCTGCTTCATTCCATTTTCATTTCTTCTCATCTGATTTAAGGCCTCGTTGTTTTTGAAGTTCAGATATTTGATATTCTGTCATGTGTTGTTAAGAGATTTCTAGTTTGGGTGCACAGTATTGCCCTGCATGGATCATGCTCCACTTTTTCATGTCTTTTCTATCTCCATTGACTGTTTGCTGTCACTAGCTCACCTCATTTTCTTCTTCTGTCAACTGTCTCATAAAAATAGCTGATTTTAGTGGACAAGGTCCCCTGACTTTGGGTGGTCTGAGGTCTCTCTTTATCTATCTGTGAATACGACTACGTTGTATGTTTTGAGAATATATGCGTTTCTCAGATTGTTGGATGGCAGGGTCCAGTTGGGGTGGGGTTGAAAGAAGATTAAATGAATGAATGCTGATACCAGATCTCTGATGGCTGTGAGTAATTTTGATGATTAAAACTACTTTGGGTGTTGATAGGAACCTGAGAAGGGGTCCCTTGAAGCTACTCCTGCGTATGGGTAAGGGTACCTGGGCTGCTACTACTGCGAAGGAGGTGCCTGGAGCTGGGCTGTTGGTGCTGGGTGCCGTGCTGGGTGCTGGCTTTTCTGTTGTTGCATATAGGTAGTGAGCTGAATACATAAGGGTTGTTCTGGGGTTCAGTCCTGCGCATGGGTTGTGTTGTGCGTAAGGGTACCAGGTTGCTGAATACCCTGCGTAAGGATTAGGGGTGATTGCAGTCTAGGGGTGCAGTCTTGGGAGCAGGTTGGGTGAGTAATAACTGCCGGGGGCAGTTAGTAAAATGTTGTATAGAGGAGGTTGAGGCAGTTGGGGCTGGCTGGGGTATTAAATAGAGGAAGGCTATAGGGCAGGGGGGCTACAGATTTATTTTTGATAGCTTCCAGTGGAAGTTCTGGTGGGTTAGGCCACGGCCTCAGGGTGCTGCGATGCCCAGGGGAGATGTCTTCTTGCTGTAATTCCCTATTTTTTGTTCTTGCTGGAATTAATAGAATCGACTGTTATTTCTGTTATTTTCTCTCTCTCACCAAGGTTCCTATCAATGGGTGCTTTCATTGAGAGAATTCTGGAGAGAGATATATTCTTGAAAGAGTGGTTCTAGAGAGAGGATCTTGGGGTCGGAGGTTCTTGGTGCGATATCAGACTCAGCAGCTTGGACCTTGCAACAGGGGGAAACTAAATCATAGAGGAGAAAAATATCCGTTCTTGAGAAAAGATCTTGATCGGCAGTTTTAAAGCTGATGCAATGGAGGAAAACGGACACAGCAGTGGAAGGCACTTGCAGCAGAGGAGTTCATCACACATCAGGTACTTGAACGCCTGGTTTGAACGGTGTTGGTTGACACTGCAATTGGTTGTACTTGCAGCAGTGAAAAAAACGCCTCGCAAGACTGATGCAACGGATTGATACTCGCTCACTTGGAGAAACAAATGCGAGACATTTGGGTGTTGCTGGCCAGGCTGGAACAGAGCCAAGAAGAGTGCTTAGGGCAAGAAAAGATGCCAAAGTTTTCTGGAGACAACCCCGATGCCTGGATCATGGAAGTGGAAGCGTACTTTTCAGGACTGGGGACATGTGTTGAGGAAGATCAGGGCTAGTTTGAGTTGGAACCGGCACAAGGGCACCTGTTGAGGAAAGCAGACTTGAGCCCGAATTTGAAGGGGGGAATCGGTGGGGTGAAGCAGCCATGGATGACAATCAATTGCAGTTTGCTGGGCGAGAGGCGCTGCGCGCATTGTTCAAGCAAGTGGTGATGTCGCCCTCTCCCAAAGGTGTGCCCTCAGCTTTGATTACCAAGGTTGAGACTCATTTTCTAAAATAGACTTAGGAAGAGGAGCTTATGAGAAATAAGAAGGTGCAGCCACATCACTCAGGTTACATCAGTGTACAAACTCATTTGGAGTTTCTGGTTGGACTGCCATGGCAGAGGGACAAGCAGTGGACTAATAAGTTCCTGGGTGATAGGGGAGTTAGGCCTGTTGGTCCTCCTGCCAGGCCGCCGGTAATCCATACTTACCAAAGGAAGGGGAATAGGACATGGAAGGGGAATCGTACAGCTGGTGTGGGTTGTGATTCCTCTTAATTGAATTAACACTTGGGGGGGGGGGGGGCTTGTAATTAGTTCTTTAGTTTGTTAGATGGAGGGAATAAAAGGAAGGCGTGGGCAGTCCTGGGGGGATATCTGTATATTTTCGGGTATTGTGGTTGGTTAGAGAGAGAGGCTCTAGGAGGGAACGACTCCCTTGAGAAACAGTTTGTATTGCTTGGAATTCAACTTATATACCAAAGTTTCCTATCACTGGGTGTACGAAAATTGAAAACAGACGCAGGAGGATCGGTTGGGAAAACCTCTTGGGCGACCTCCACAACTGTTGTTTGGGTACGAAGGGAGGATATAGAGGGTAAGGAACCACCTCACCGAAAGGAGTTTCATCATGTTTCAAATACCGATGAAAAGGAGGATGTGAAGGAGCTTGCGGATGGGTTGTGGCAAGTTGCTGTTGTGGCTGCTGTGGTGGCTAGTATGGGAGGAGGAACTGGTTCAAGGGCAGCTCTAGTTGTTGCTCGGATATCAAAGGAGGCTCGAAATCGTGATCCTTTTGTGCAGTGGGCAAAAATGTGTGGAGCTAGGTAGCGGGCAGAAATGTGTGTAGAGGGGTGGAATAATAGTTGGAATTTTCGGAATCCAGTATTACAAACTGGTGTTGCCTTTCAATCTTCCTCATGTTAGCAGGTTATACAAGCTGGTGTAGCCTTTCAATCTTCCTCATGTTAGCAGGTTATACAAGCTGGTGTAGTCGAGTCGACGCTGGTGATATTTCTGCTGCTTGTTTTTGGCTAGCTTGGTTGTGGCGCAGGAGCTGTTTTGATTGCTAATTTCTCCTGGAAGTTTGATGCTCCTCTAAAAAATACTTCCCAGAGATGTTTCCACAGGATGCTGAGCTTTTCCACCTTGTGGACAAGGTGGATTTACAAGAGGGTGGATGATGGAACCACAGATTTAAACAGGTAGCTAAGCAAATTCATATGTACAAACTATTTGCATTTACGGCTTCAAAGAACCATCAGATATGTGCCTAAGAAAGAATTACTAGAAGAAAGGAATAGTGAAGACAAACTCTCCTGGATGTCTCTCCAAGAGTCCGGCCGTAGCCGTTTGCAACTGCTGCAGCCCGAAGGAAATAACAATAACCATTGTGCCTCCTCCAAGCCAACTCAAAACATTATAAACTGTAGGCTCAAGGGAAAGACCAATTTACCCTTCCTTTAAAACAGCTGGACGCCTCCTTCTAAAATAAGTTTATAACGGTGTTGGTGTCTCCCACTGTCCCACCAGAGCAGGTGTCTCCAACTGACCTGCCAGCTGAGCACCCTCACCATCAATTTCGTTCGCCTGAATTTCCACCTTGTCCTCAAGGTGGAAGAAAGGAAACTGAGCCTGAAATAATCGGGCATTCTCCCAAGTGTCTTCACCAAAATTTCCACCTTGTCGCCAAGGTGGAAGAAAGAAAACCGAGCCTGAAATAATCAGGCATTCTCCCAAGTGTCTTCACCAGCTGGACCCACACCACTTAACTAGCCACTGCAGGTCACAACCACGTCCCCTAGCAGCCAAAATGGACTCAGGCAAAACCTGTTCGGGATGATCCTCACAAAAATGCTTGGGAAGGTGTTTCGGAATGAGATCTCCAACAACTAACTTAAGCTGAGAGACATGAAAGACAGGGTGAAACTTGCTGTGTTTTTGCAAATCTAAATGGTAGGCCACGACTCCCACCTTAGAAAGAATAGTGAAAGGGCCCTAAATTCATGGGGCAAGCTTAGGACAAATTTTAGCAGCGGTCATAGTAGGATTAGGGGACTGAAGTTTGACAAAAACAGGATCACCAGGCTGAAAAGAAACATCCTACCGTTTTCTGTTAGCTGACTGTTGCATAGAAGGCTGGGTTCTCAAAAAAATATTTTTTAAGTGATAAAGAGCTTCATCCCGGTCAATCAACGTGGCGCGGCCACAGAGTCCAAGGCAGTGTCGCCAGCAGTAGAATGGGGAAGAGTAGGGGGTGTCCGCCCACAAACAATTTCAAAGGGAGCGTGGCCAGTGGAAACATGAAAGGAAGTATTATAACAGAATTCAACCCAAGGTAACAAACGGACCCACTGCTTTGGTTAGTCAGAAGAAAAGCATCGCAAATAAATTCCATGACTTCGGTTGACAACCTCAGTTTGACCATTCGTTTGAGGATGGTAAGAAGCGCTCAGTTTAAACCTAGTACCATGTAAATGAAACAATTCTTTCCAAAATAAACTAGTGAACAGTGGATCTCGATCACTAATAATTGCACTAGGCATGCCATGTAAACGAACAATTTCCTTCATGAAAAGATCAACGACATCCTTTGTTGAAATAGGATGTTTGAGTGGTAGAAAATAAGCATACTTGGAAAGACGGTCCACCACAACAAAGATCACCACATGCCCCTAGGATTTAGGAAGCCCGGAAATGAAATCCATAGCGATTTCATCCCAAATCAAGTCCGGAACCAGAATCAGTTGTATTAAACCCATTGGACTTAAAGTTTGGTATTTTTGTTGCTGACAAATAGCACATTCCCCAACAAATTTGAGCATTTTATGAGTCATTCCTTGCCAAAATAAATTGCTGCCAGACATTTATAGGTCTTTAAATAGCCCTTGTGACCACCAAGTGGGGAAGCATGGAAATAATGCAGCAATGTGGGAATCAGCCGGGAGGATTTGGAGAGGACTAAGCGGCCTTTAAAATAAAGCATGTCATTATGCAGTGAAAAACCTGCACGTACTGGAGCTTGATTTTGGAGAGTTAAAATATGGTCCTAGACAAAACTATCTTGTCTCTTTTATGCTCGGACCAGTGGTGTATCGATCCAGCAGGGTTCAGAGCGGGCCATTTGCAAAATCTGTGGTTCATGCATCCTGAAAAGAGCATCCACAGCAGAATTTATTTTTCCATATTTATAAACGGCATCAAAATTATATCCCAATAACTTGGATTGCCAGCATTGTTGGTCCATCGACACAATTCTTTGACTCAACAAATGTTTAAGACTTTTATGGTCTGTAAAAACAACGAATTGCCTGTCCAAAAGGTACCGCCGCCAATGAGTAACGTCGTGCACGAGCGCCATCAATTCTTTCTCATATATGAACTTGTGTAAGGTAGCAACATACAATGCTTTGCTGTAATAAGCTATTGGTCTCCCTTCCCGCTTAAGTGCTGCACCAAGACCTCCTCCCGAAGCATCACACTCAACGGTAAATTGTTGAGAAAAATCAGGTAACCTTAGCACAGGAGCCGTAACCAAACGCTGCTTTAATGAAGTATACCATCAAAGAAGACAAACAAACTCTCACAATAATGGTTTAAAGAGGATATTCATAGTAGCTTGAAACGTGGCAGGGACATTCATAAGGCCTAATGGTATTACTAAAAATTCGTAGTGTTCTTCATGCGTGCGGAAAATAGTCTTTTCAATATCCCCTTCCTGGACACGTACTTGGTGGAAACTTGATTTGAGGTCTAATTTGGAATAGTATTGGACCCAAAACAATTCATTTAACAATTCGTTGATAATGGGTGTAGGAGGCGAATTCCCCTTATCTCAATGTGAGGCGGAGATATTCTTTTATAGATGGGTAATATAAATTACAAGGCGGGATATTCTGATGTGGGACTCGGAAATACCCATTATAATAAAATGGGGTTCAACACTCTCCTTCAAGCTAGACGTGCCCAGCTTGGACCATGAGTCCCACAAAAGGAAAGACGACATTGAACAAGACCATATACACTCCTCCTCAAGTTGGGCTGCGGAGGCTGTGAATACCCAACTTGGTAGTGTGAGAGTTCAGACGAGCTCTTGGGAGGCCTTTTGTGAAGATGTCGGCAAGATGATCCGCCGTCAGAATATGACCGAAACTGATATGGTTATGCCCGAGATGATGACGAAGAAAATGCCAGTCCACCTCGATATGCTTCGTCCGTTCATGGAAGACGGGATTCGATGCAATCTTCGTGGCCGCCTGATTGTCACACCAGATACGAGCAGGTGTCTGTGGTGGGAAACCAAGTTCATGGAGGAGATAACGAAGCCAGAGGATCTCAATGGTGACCGTGGTCATGGCACGATATTCAGCCTCCACACTAGATCTGGAGACGACAATTTGCTTGCTGCGCCATGAGATGAGGTTACCGGCCAAAAAGACGACAAATCCAGAAGTAGACTTGCGGGTAGCAAGACAACCGGCATAGTCCGCATCACAGAAGGCCTTAACATCCAACTGAGCGTGATGTGAGTACCGAAGACCCTGAGTAAGGTCTTTCTTTATGTATTTGGCAATGCGGAGCACAACATCCCGCTGAGATCTGGTGGGATGCTCCATGAACTTGCTCATTTTGCCAACAACGCAGACAATGTCTGGTCGTGTCATGGTGAGGTAATTGAGTTTGCCCACCAGACGACGATAGCTCTCTGGGTGAGGAAAGAGTGTCGTGTCGGCATAGAGAGAGCGTTCCCCAGGCTCAAGAGGATTGTCCACAGCAGTCGCCTGACTCAACCCCGCATCCTGCAAGATATCTAGGGCATATTTCCGTTGGAGGCGAATTCTTCTTACCTCAATGTGAGGCAGATATATTTTTTTATAGATGGGTAATATAAATTACAAGGTGAGATATTCCGATGTGGGACTTGGAAATACACATTATAATAAAATGAGGTTCAACGATGGGAATAGGAAATCTATCCCGAATAGCTTGCTTGTTCAATACCATGTAGTCAACACATGCGCTAGTCGCCCTCTTTCTTTCCGATCAAGATGATTGGACTAGAATAAGGACTTGCACTGCTGCGAATGACCCCTTTTTGTAACAAATCTGCCACCCGCCTCTGTACTTCATTCTTCATTAGATAAGCAATCTTATAAGGTCGAATATTAACTGGAGACACCGATTCATGCAGCCTTATGGCGTGATCAGTCGAACGACAAGGCGATAGGCCCTTGGGCTCCTCGAAAAGTCGAGTATACTCTTCCAACAACTTGTGCAATGTTGCAACAAATTCTTGTACATAGGAATGATCGTGCTTGGTCTCTTGGATTCCCGACTGTCACTAGATTCCCTGTGCGAAAAAAACACGTTCAGTAAGAATTGTGTGCAAGGCTAGAGGGGTGTCATGACTGGTCTAAATTACCTGCAAAGTTACCGACTAACCATGAAAAACGAAGTGTCGGCCGCAACCTAAGTAAGGAAATAATCCAATGTTGGACTTGTCCTTCCATACACAATTCCGCAATAGGTACTCGCAAATGGCGGTGAGTTTTGTGGATCATAAAATATGTCTCTGCCCGTGCTATCCATACTATTGGATCTTCTCTAGAAAAAGTAGGTAATTCTACTCGCTTAGCTAAAGTACTCAATTCCGAACGCGTGGCCTCTCCAACGTCACTCTTCACGCATGCTGTCCATTCTACTGTTTTCAATTCCCCACGTTCGACTGCACTATCTTCAAAACATGTATGTGGACAAAAACTTCCCTGCACCTGTCGATCTGTGTCAGACTTATTCTGCTCCCCTCTTATCGCTTCCAAAATTTCCAGGCGCACCGTCGACGATTCCGGTTCTTCCTCAATGTACTGAATTCGGAATTACGTGACGAACAGACATCTCAGCAATTGCCTTCGTTTGCTCCTTTAGAGTCCGCGTAAGCTCAGCCATTGATGCCTGTAACTGGTCTTGCAGTTTCTGCGAGAGGCCCTCGACTGTATGCTGAAGCTCTCTGTACCTGCTGCAACCAATCTGCCTGTGTCTCCATTGATGTTACTCTTGCTCCCATTCCCATCGGCACCCACCAACCACATTTGTCCTAACCTGTGTCGTTTCTACTCTGCACGGTAGATCTCAATGAAAGTGCCAAAGTGATAGAACCACAGATTAAAACAGTTAACTAAGTAAATTCATATGGAAAAACTATTTGCATTTACAGCTTCAAAGAACCATCGGGTATGCGCCTAAGAAAGAATTACAAGAAGAAAGGAATAGTGAAGACGAACTCCCCTGGATGTCTCTTCAGGAGCCCGGCCGTAGCCCTCTGCAATTGCTGCAGCCCGAAGGAAATGACTACCGTGCCTCCTCCAAGCCAACTCGAAACATTATAAACTGTAGGCTCAAGCCAAAGACCAATTTACCCTTCTGTTAAAACAGCTGGACGCCTTCGTCTAAAATAAGTTTTTAACGGTGCCGGTGTTTCCTACTGTCCCGGCAGAGCAGGTGTCTCTAACTGACCCGCCAACTGAGCACCCTTCCCAGCAGCGGAAATGATAGGAACCTGCGAAGGGGTCCCTTTAAGCTACTCCTGCGTATGGGGTCCCTTTAAGCTGCTGCGGAGGTGCCTGGGGCTGGGCTGTTGTGCTGGGTGCCGTGTTGGGTGCTGGCTTTGCTGTTGTTGAGGGTTGTGTTGTACGTAAGGGTTCCAGGCTGCTGAATACCCTGTGTAAGGGTCAGGGGTGGTTGCAGTCTAGGGTGCAGTCTTGGGAGCAGGTTGGGTGAGTAATAACTGCCAGGGGTAGTTAGGTAAATGCTGTATAGAGTAGGTTGGGGCAGTTTGGGCTGGCTGGGGTATTAAATAGTGGAAGGCTATATGGCAGGGGGACTATGGATGTATTTTTTATAGCATCCAGAGGATGTTCTGGTGGGTTAGGCCATGGCCTCAGGGTGCTGCGATTCCCAGGGGAGACATCTTCTTCCCCTTCTCTACCTCTTCCTTCTTCCTCTTCTCGAATCTCTCTATCTTCAAATTCTGCTGTTACTGTAATTCCCTTTTTTCTGTTCTTGCTGGAATTAATAGAATCAGCTGTTATTTTCTCTCTCTCTCTCTCTCTTCAAGGTTCCTACCAGATGTTGTGCCACTTGTTCGTTTTAGTGAGGAACTGAAGTACTATGGAGATATGGCAACTGTTAAGAAATCTTATTGTTGATAGCCTGTTGACACTGCCTGTGCAGGCAGTGCACCAAGGATCTCATTAAGGTAAGAGTTGAATAGTACATCATTGCTTTTTGTAAATTCTTTCCAGATCTCTGTAGTGTTTGGCACATTTCATGTAGCATTGGTCTAGGCTGAAGCTGGTTTTTATTTTAATGGGCACCATTTTGTTTTTGGATTCCTAAAAAAGGTTTTCCTCTGTATACTTTGTGGCAGGTGGGAGTGAGAGTGTTGTAACCAGAGGATGTGTTGTAACCCTCAACTTTTAAGGATGGACACATTCCATTAAAGGTTTGCATATTAAAAGGAAAGGAGAAGCATGCATATTAAAAGGGGTGAGAATGTGCAATCACTTTGACAACAATGTTAAGGAGATGGATGGAAGGTTGTACTAGTCTTGGATTTCTTTCTGTGTCTCGCTGATCTTGAACTCATTTTTTGAGTTGCAGCATGGTTATAGATGAAGCCAGTTAAGTTTGGTTTATTTGCGATGAAAAGAAAGGAGCCAAAGGGGAATGTAGGGGCTATTATGACAATTTAATTGGGTTTCCAACTATATCGAACTCAGATCACCTCCCTTGCTTGACTAAGTTTGAGTTATATTTTGGAGTTCTGTGATTGAAGTGCTTAGAATTTGGTGATTAGAAAAGTTTTTTAGGTGGATGCCTCCGCATTTGGCCGTTCAGCAAGGCTGATTTAGTTTGTTAGTGCTTGCTTTTAACAACGTTTTTTGCATGGATCAGGTGAGAGGCTTCTTAAATTGAAGCTCTGTCATATTTCTGCTAATTTAACGCTGGTGAAAAGGGTTATATCTGGTAAAGCAGGGTTATTTAAGTCATGTGTCTGGCTATATTTTTTGAAGCTTCACTTGTTTCAGAGTGAAAATTGCTTATATGTTTTGATGAGAGAATCAAATTGTCAGTGGATAGTTGGTCTAAAGGTCATTAGCTGGCAATGCTTGTCTCCGAAGCCTCTCACCTAGTTTTTATTTAAATGATGTCTCATGAACATTTTATCATGTTCTTGGTATGTGTGTGTTAAATTCAAGCATAATGATAGGAACATAGGGGTGTCGTGGGTTGTCAGTGTTGGGTAGGAGTTATTAAATAAGGGTAGTGATGTCTTTTTACTTTAATATGTTTGCTGGGGCGGGTAGCAATAGTTTGGGGATAATAAATGTGGGGTTGTGGGAGTAGTTGGGGGGGGGGATTTGGTTTTTCAGCTTTCAGCAGTGGCTGAACAGGAGGCTCAGGCCTTGGCCTCAAAGAGTTTTCTTCTTCCTTCTCCATTTTCTTCCTCTGCTGCTGCTGCTGTAGATGCTGGAAATAATAGAAATGCTTGTTACGTTCCCTCTCTCGCACCTGAGTTCTATCACATATGATCGACTGTTTTGTCTGTTTATCTGCCACCTTATAGAAAATAACATGGGCAGTTTGCTTTTAGACTGACGGGTTTTGTGATGCCATTGGTGATGAGTAAACAAAAATGGCAGTGGTGTCTGCAGAGAGCATGAGGTGAGCTAATCAGCACATGCGGTGTGTGTTTAATGTAATTGTACCCCCAAACACCTAATATAATACTATGATTTGGAGGCATGCAACCTGACTCCAGACATGTTAATTTTTTAATTCACCCTTTTCATCTATGTTTATGATGTTCGACTTTTGCTTTATTAAAATTCCTATGCTTATTGGTTTTTGGACCCTCTTGATGCACGAAATATTTTTGAAATGTATGTTGGGTGAATTCTCCCTGATGGACTGTTTGAGAAGGAAAAGGATGTTTTACTGTGAGTAATGTTTTAATTACAATAACAGTTACTGTAATGTAACTGTTGCAAGACTAATGACAATAGGTGTATTGGAGATTATGTTCGGGGAAAAACATGACAGTTGTTTTTTTAATGGCCGCACAACTTAGCTTTTTTAACCAATCGAGTTCATTATGTTTTTTTCTGGTTTTTTGTTATATATAGGTTTTTTCCTTTATGTATTATATTTTTTCTTAAATTAACCTGAATTTCTTTCATCTTACTATTAATCAATTAATTATTCATTACATTTCTCATATCAAATTATATCACCCACTTGAAATGGTAGTCATTGGGTTTTGTTTTTTTTCCATGGAATTGAAGGTTGAGCTTTTCATTTTCATCTCTGCCATCACTCCAACTCTGAGATTGAGGATCACTGTTCCAACATCATGGTTTAAGACAAGTGTCGATTGAGACTTTTCTGATTGATGGAGTCTGTTATGATAGACGTGATGTATAGATCTAGGCTGTGACTGAGTGGTATGCAAGAAACTTTGGTTGTTAGAGTAGTCATTGGGTTTTGTTTTTTTTTTCCATGGAATTGAAGGTTGAGCTTTTCATTTTCATCTCTGCCATCACTTAACTTTGAGATTGAGTATCACTGTTTCAACATCGTGGTTTAAGACAAGTGTCGATTGAGACTTTTCTGATTGATGGAGTCTGTTATGATGGATGTGATGTATAGATCTAGGCTGTGTGACCAAGTGGAATGCAAGAAACTTTGGTTGTTAGAACGGTATCATGAATGTGATGTATCATTGATTTGATGTGTGGTGAGGTTACTTGAGGATGTTTGTGGTTCGAGGTGGGTGCATTGGGTTCTAACTTGTGCGTAGAGGGAAACCGTGGTGGGTTGCTAGTAGGGGTGTGAACTATACAAATGATATTCATAAGCTATTTGTGCTTAGCTCAAACAATACTTGAATTTAACTTGATTTTTGTCGAGTCTTTGATGAGTTGAGCATGAGCTCAAGTGAACGATACTTGAATTTAACTTGATTTTTGTTGAGTCTTTGTTGAGTTGAGCACGAGCTCAAGTTACTCGAGCTATACATCGAGTTGGGTTCGTGTGTTAAAACAATTTAATCTTGATATTTTAATATACAATTTAATAATATTATATATTTATTATTTTAAAATATTTTCTATCTGCCTTTATAGATATTTTTTATTATGTATTTCTAATTTTTTATATTTTTCTTTTATTAATTCTGGAATCAAGCTTAATCAAATGAGTTTGAGCAGTTTGATTTACTAGTAGAGTCAAATACGATTTTGAAAATCACTACTCAATCGAGTTCGATTTGAGTATCGAGTTCAAATTTTTGTGTCAAACTCAAATAATAAACTGTATCAATTTGAGTTAACTCATTTATACCGCTACCAGGGCGCACTAGATTTTTTTGCTTGCATTTCCATTGAGATCTTGGTGTGGTGCGGTACTTTGGATGATCTACTTGGTATTTATGTATTAACTCCTATACGGGCGCTTGCGTGACAACGTGGTTGTGACCTATGAAGATATTTTTGATGTAGTTGCTAAGCGTGTATACATCCAACTCTTGTATGGACACTCGTGTGACAACCTATGCATGACCATGAGGATATTTGCTTTGATGTGGTGGTTACTTGAGGTTTGGTTGTTCATGCATTTGTTTGGTGGCTTACATTATGTTGATTTTGCTGCAGGTGTTAGAATCGAGGCCTCCAATTTTGAGCGAGTCCTTTTGGCCTGTTAGAGAGGGCTACTGGGATCAGGTTGTGTCAAAGTAGAAAGTTTTCTTTCATTTTTATATTGTTGATATTTGTAGAATGATAAGAGAGGTGGATCCAATATCCAAGATACCTCTCTAAGGGAGGCTTTGAAGTTTATTTATAATGAATAATAAGGATGACATGACATCTCAAGTCTGATGTGGGACTCGACATAATTTAACCTCAAGCACTCCCCCCGAAGCTAGGTGTACCTAGCATGGATACATAAGAAAAGAAAACAAATCAAAGCAAAACAAAGAAGACACTTCAGCACTCCTCAAGCTGGACATGCTTGATGACATAACAAGACAAAACATAACAAAATATAAACTGCCATGGATGCTTCTCTCCCTCAAGAAGATGATGGATGATGGTGCTGAAAAAGATGTGTCGGCCAAGAAACAACGCCCGTCATGCACTGGTCACCGGTTTTGCTCCACTTGTTGTGCTTCCGCTCATGGCTGCTAAAGGAAAAAGAGGATCATCATAGAACTCTCATGCCCCCATGCTGAGGACGGCCCTTGCTTCCAGATGCCGAATGAAACAGCGACTGACAAACGACCTCAAAACGGCTGGGTGAAACGACGCCCATCTTTGTGGACCCAAAAGGCTGGGTGATATGGCACCCGATTTACAGACCCTAAAATGTGGTTGGCAACAAAGGTCTAATGAACAGTAGGGAGCAAAGAACCTGATAGAGGCAAAGAAATCATTTTGCAGCAGAAGGCAGACGACTTCGATTGTAGCCGGGGGATGCACAGGGAGTTGGCGCAGCCGGAGAGGGGCTGAGGTGACAGAGGCTGCTTTGGTGGTGCGCAACGAGGAGACGCCGTTGGCGTGATTGTGGTGAAGAGGAGTGCAGTAGATGAGATGTGTGCCGCACATGGTTTGTTGCAGCGCACAAGAAGGGAAATGTCGGAGACTGCTTGGTTGTTGCAGCGTATAGGAAGGGAGGCCCACTAGTTAGGGTTGCAGGCAAGGGGGTTGGCGGCTGTAGCAGGAGGGAGTGGCTGTTGCTGATGATGGAGGAGGCTCAATCGGTGCAGGCAAGAAGATCTTCAACCCCAAATCGGTGTTGTCGGAGGCAACATCCCACCAGATTCGAAACCAGGGTGTCGAAACGTTTGAAGAAGACAAATCCACCGAAAGAACACGAATGCGTCGACGGCGAACACGAGCAGGCACGCCTCGGACTTGCCTGTGCGAGAAGCCGATCGTTGTTACGGCTGACAGACTAGTTCGTGCCAGTAACGGAGGCCGCACCGCTGGAGATGCTGACGCGCGTTTGAGAGGTGGCCCTGTAAAACGAACCTGGAAATCGAGAAAAAAAATCGTAGGTTGACGAAGCGTGAGGCAGCGCAGGGTAGGGGCGACGCGCATCGTGCGTCGCAGGGAGAGACGCGTGTGGGCCGGCGGTAGTCTTCACAGACGAAATCGTGACAGTGGCCGGCGTTGCTTGACGGCGACAGAGGCGACGCGACAGGATCTGTCGCGCAGGGAGGAGTCGTCATGGTTGGACGGGGCTGGGTTGTGCGGAAGGGGTCCGTCGGGGGGTTGCGCACCTCGGAAGGCGGTGGGGGGGCGTCGCACGAAGTGCCAACGAGGGAGGAAGGACGACCGACATGGGGCGACGGCGGATTAGGGCTCGGTGGCCATGGGGTCGATGCCCCTCGTCGGGGGAAAAAATGCACAGGAGGGGAGAGATCAGGAGGGAGGGCTAGGGTTAGAGAACCCCCTCTGATACCATGTAGAATGATATGAGTGGTGGACCCAATACCCAAGATACCTTTCTAAGGGAAGTCTGATAGTTTATTTATAATGAATAATAAGGATGACACGACATCCCAAGTCCGATGTGCGACTCGACACAACTTAACCTCTAACAATATTTATAATATCGCGAGGGAAAAAATATATTAGGCCTGGAAACCCAACCCTGGCTAGTTAAGTGGAGAGAAACTTCCCTTATATTTTTGGATTACAGGGTTTTGCTATCCGAATTTTTTGGAATTATAACGCAAATCTTGGAAAACTGGCTTTGTTGTAGTATTTCCCACTCTTAAGGTGTCAGTACGCTCTCTTTTGTTTCTGATTTGAACATAAATGGGATGTGTTTCACACTTGTTGAAGTTATTGATTTTCGTTCTGTGATTTTCACATGTTTTAAATTTTTGGCGTATATATAAGTTGCATTTCTTTTATCAGAGAGTTCCAGTTTCAAAGCAAGACAGAAGGATGCCTCAGACGAACGTCGACATTCATGTAATGGAGTTGAAAATTCAAATTCAAATGGTGATGATAAATTTTACGAGACCAGATACTTCATCATTAAAAGCTTGAACCATCAAAACATCCAGCAGTCGGTCAGGAAAGGGATTTGGGCTACTCAGGTCATGAATGAACCAGTTCTGGACGAAGCCTTTCATGTAAGATTCGTGTAGTGGAACACAGATAGTATAAAACCTAGCCTGGATGTTTACCTGGCCACCAATTCAACTCGGTGGTTGGATTTGTTGGTCAATGCTTTTTGGTGTTATAATAAGATTGATTATTGTGTTATTATATTAATAAAATGGGAATATGACGTGTATTATCTAAGTTATTAATGCTGTCACCTTAATGGAAAATTACTTGCAATGGTTGTCACTTGTGATAAACAATTTGAAAAAATAAGTGGTGTTTGTTTTGCTTTAAAGAAAAAAATACCTAGTTTAATCTATTTAAAATAATATATATTGAAATTGATAAATTTTACAAATTATTCATGATTATCAATTTGCCATCACTTTATCCATAAAAATTAAAAAATTTCAAAATATATGAATTTATTCTCGTTTTTACTCATACCAAACTGGTCCTGGCACCTGTTTGCTGGTTTCCTGGTTGAGCCAGCCTGTTCGGACAGATTTTTAATCCACTGTTATTTTTGTATAATTCTGATGAGGTTAGAATGGACAAGAAGAGTTTCTCAACCAAATGAACCCAGCCAGTTTGAAAGTTGCTCAAATTGTATGCATGCAATATTGCATTGGGTTCAGATCCAATGTCCTGTTTTGCTTTACCATGTGATATATATCAGATAGGGGTGTAAACCTGGCCTGGTTTTCTTATTATTATTTTAAAAAAATTAATTGCTTTTTTTTATTTATTTAAAAAGTTGTTTTAGAAAACTGTGCTGGGTCAGGCCTTTCCTGACTCGCAGGCCAGAATTACACACCCAATATCAGGTTTGTTAAAACAGAAATATAGGTGACTGGGGTTTAAAAGGGTTTCCTTTTGGATGTCTGGATCTATGCCTTAACCTTTATATGGGTGATTGTTTTGCAGAGTTCTGGTAAAGTTATTCTCATATTTAGTGTCAACATGAGCGGGTTTTTCCAAGGGTACGCTCAAATGATGTCTTCGGTTGGGTGGAGGCGCGATAATGTTTGGAGTCAGGGAAGCGGTGGCAACAATCCATGGGGTCGCAGTTTCAGGGTGGAGTGGCTACAGTTATGCGATCTGCCTTTCCAAAAGACTCTCCATCTGAAGAATCCGTTGAATGATTTCAAACCCGTCAAGATTAGTCGGGACTGCCAGGTACCTGATTCGCTTGTTGATCCTTGTTGTTGCCGTGTCTGTGTGATGAGTGTTGATCTCTTCAGGAATTACCAGAAGATATTGGAGAAGCCCTGTGTGATCTTCTGGATGAGCAAGTGAATCTGGATGGTGGAGATATGTGGAGGTAGAGCTTGTCCAGATCACTTGAGTGATTTTGATTTTGAGGAACTAGTGTTTTTTGCAGGGATGGTTTTGTGGCAAAAAGGGCTCGTTCGGATCCCTCGGGTTCTTTGACAGTGCCTCCGGTGCATGTGCCATGGACCATGGCGCCCTTGCTTTACCCTTCAATGCTTCACCCTGACCAAAAGGAATCACAGCTCTGGGGTTTGTCTGCTGATTCTAGCAGCTTAACTGAAGACGATTTTCTTGAAATGGTATTGGTTTTTTAATCAATGTTTTTTTGTCTGTGTTCTTGCGTGCCTAATGAGTGGGGGTTGCATTGATTTTAGTCGTACGAAGAGTACCTGGAAATCCATAGCAGAAGCCACCAGCAACAAATTTGCCCCACCGTAAGTTGCTAGTCTATGTTCCGTTCCTATATCCAGGTTGTATAATAGTGTGTTGTTGAATAACAGGGTTCATTGCCGCCCATGGGGTCGGATAAAGAGCGCGATGATGCTTTGTAAGTGGATGATTAAAGGCCCCACTGATTTAAGAAATATTCCGAGTTTTTTGGCCTTGATTTGCAGGTGTATGCGCAGCTCACGGAAGAGGATTCGTTCATCACACAGTTGATCGGATTGAGAAATTACTTTTGTATATATGCAATTGGCACCATTTTATCCTTTTGCCTCGGTTTGGATGAACTGTTATTACGTTTTCCGAGGTGTTTAATTATTCATTCACCATTTATTTTTCAACCGTCTCATTTCAATAAATAATGGGAGGGAGTAACTCAATGAAATAGAGGTGTAAATGGGTTGGACCTGTGGATTTTATTGGGTGGTTCGCCTCAGTGCCCAGAGAGAATGGGGTTTAAAAAATAAGTCCGGTCCTGTTCATACGGGACCAACGGGCTAACGTGTCAGTCATGAGCTTAAAGAAAATAATATATAAAAAATATTTTGTTTTGGTGAATATATAAGTAGTGTGGAAAAATTGAAATGTTTAAGATTGAGTGAAAATATTTTGTTTTTAATTAACAATAACGATAACAACTGTTAAAAAATTATTTATTCGATGATTTGTGAAATTAATATGATTTTAGAGAGTTATTTAATATGACCACCAAAATCAGTCTATAAAAATACCATCAAAATTAGTTTATGGACAAAAATACTCGATACGAAAAGTGTAACTAGTATATTTAATATTTATTACATATACACATAAAATATATTTATATATAAATCAAAAATGCAAATTTTCTTCAAAAAGTTGCATTGCAAGTTGGCATAGAAAAATTAATTTGTATCTCTACTTAATTTTCTAATAAAAAATTCTATTTGATTTTTATTATAATCATATTGAAAAATTGATGAACAAAATTCTAAAATAAATGCATGCTTAAATTTTCATTTTAAATATATTAACACAAATAAATAATTTAATTTTGCATTGTTTGAAATTTTCTATGGAAGTTTTTAGTGCAAATTTCTGCTGGAAAAAATGTAAATTTTACCAGAAATTTTTATTGAAAATCTACACGAAAAACTTTTAGTACAGATTTTCACTAGAAAAGTCTGGTTTAAAATTTCCAGTGCAAATTTCCATATGATTTTTATTATAATTATACTGAAAATTTGATTAACAAAATTCTAAAATAGATGCATGCTCAAATTTTAAATTCAAATATATTAACACCTAAATAATGCAACTTTGCACTGAAAATTTGAACCGTAAATTTCCTATGGAATTTTCTAGCGCAAACTGCAACTGGAAATTCTTAGTGCACATTTCCACTGGAAATATGTAGTTCAATTTCACTTAAAAAATTGCACTGTAAATACATTAAAACGTAATTGAAAAATGTAAATTTTCACCAAAAATTTACATTTAAAATTTGCATTATAAACTTTTATTGTGAACTTTCACTACAAACGTCCACTTAAAACCACACTAAAAATATATTGATACATAAATGTAAGGACCCGACCCCAGTTACCCAGAGCCGGTGCCTTATTTGATTACATTGACATACAAACAAAGAATAATCATCTTGAAGGACCAAGTAGTTTAGTATTATTGGAAACAAGATACATAAATAAGTTCAACTTTACATCAAGAAAAGAAATAAAACACTAATTTATTTCATTAGAAACATTCATGCCTCCTAGATTATGCTTGCAAGTCATTCATAATTTAGTTCTTCATATCCTGGGAAAAATGAAACATAAGAAAGGGGTGAGCTCAAATGCTCAGTAAGAGTAAGCAATACAGCGGAAGATAGAATAAACATAAGACATGGTGCATAATTGAAAACACATGCCCTTAACAGTAAACTTGAACATATTATGGCAGGAATATGAGCTGGGGAAATAATGCCATAATAAAACATAAACACGAGTATTCTACCAGTCGAATAACCACATGAACTTTCAATTACTTGCTTCATAATGAGGGAAGTGCATATACCGGACATTCTGAAACATTTTGTCAAGGCCTCGGCCAAGACGTCTAATAATTAAGGTCTCGGCCAAAATCCATACAACACATTGGGAAAGGCCTCGGTCAATTTCACGTCTATTTGTCTCATGAGACCTACCGATACACCGAGGAGCTATAGCGGGCCCCACCCGTCACATAATAAGTCCAATGCATTCCTCATATGAGCGGGGATAAACATAAACAACATATACATTCATATTGAAACTATCATATGAAATTTAACTATCTTTCCCAAATCATTAAACATAAAACACTAACTATTCCGAGTAATATGGTGAACTGTTTTAGGATAGATAATCCACAATAGAGTTAGTCATAAACCATTAAATCAAATATGGTAGATGACTTCATAAATGATTAAACCCAATAACACCGTGGAATCAACAAGAGTGTTGAATTAGATGAAAACACTCTTATAAAATCATTAAGCAATTCTGGAGATAAATACTCTTTAATTTTGAAAAGAAGAGTTCTTTTGGAAAAATCTTTGTATAAAACCAGAAGTGAAGTAAGATAGTATTTTCATAATAAAATGAGTGATTTTATAAAGATAATGTTTTCCAAAAACAAATTATAGAGTGCCCTTGAAAATAGGTAAGAATTTGAGAAATTCCCTTGAATCGGGCTTGTATTTTTTAAACAATTTTGAAAGTTCCTTTTTAAAACGTGTAACTATCCCTAAAATAAGGAAGGATTCTGGTTTGTAAACATATATATGATACTCACACAGAACATATGAGGAGTACATAACAATACATAAGAATTTCATTGAGGCAATTAGACAATGAAAGTATCCTGAATGAAAATGGAAGTTCGGGTGGAAAAAACCCTTACCTTAACTCCAAACGTGTTCCGCTCTTGAACTTAAGCTCCTGGAATATGAAATTATACTTATTAATAACTTATTTAAGAACCTATTAGACATGTATTTAGTTTATCATAATTCTGTTTAGTACATTTATACCCTTATTGCTAAGTTATTATATTGAATTTCGTTGTTATGAGATGTTCGTTTTCTGTATTTTCATAATCAGTTCACTTTTTTTTAAGTAATGGAGTTTATGTGGAATGGTTATAAATCTCCAGGATTGGAGTTATATATTATTTATGAACATAAATAATTGATAATGATCATTTCTATCATTTGGTTACAAGGAATGAGGATGAATCATTAAATGACAACCATTTCGATTATTCGGTGGTATTTGGATTATTATGAACTAGTTTTGTCATATAACTTAATTATATGTACATATTCTAGTTCCTGAATATTACTTATGTTATAATAAATATATTATAGTCAGGTTCAACCATAAATATGGTTTCATGACCAGTAATGAAGAAGAAATTGAAGAACGAAACTTCGTCGTCCATGAAGGCTATAAATTGGAACCTCATGGACGTTGATTTCGTTTATAAAAATAAAAGAAAGGGAGTAAGAATATTTATGATGGTTCTTCCATTCACAACATATAATTCCAGTATATAGATGATACTGGAGTTAACATGATCATTTGGACAGATGAGGTGAGGTGAGGATAGAAAAAGAAGATAAATTGAAATGAAACCAAATGAAAAAAGGGTGCTTTACCTCTTGAAATATCCTCCTTGAGAATCTCCTTAAGGAAAAGGGTTTTGGTCTTTTGGAAAGACCAGAAACTTATTGGACGTGGAGAGAGACTAGGTAAGGTTAAATGGGCAGAACTTTGAAGAGATTCAAGGCTTAGAGGAGTGAAGAGAAGAGGGAGTGGTGAGGGGTTTTTATAGTGGAGGAGAGGAGTAAATTTTGAATATTTAATTCATTATTTTATTATATCCCTCAAGACAACCAATAGTGTTGTTTCATGTGACCCCTAATAGTAATAAGTGCATGTGAGTTCGAAACTAGTGGCCTTACATCAGTTATGATGTCATAAATAGTGTATTTAACTGATAATTTGTATATACGGTATTTTATCGTATTTCACTGTTTATCAAAAATTCAAGAATTTCAGACAAATCCCAAAAATTCACCCATACCATTTTTTGACTTGCAGAATTCAAAAGTGAACTCCATTTTTCGAAAATAATTTTCTAAATATTATTAATTTAATTTTTAAATAAAGTCATAGTTAATTCGAAAAATAACAATCTTAGAGGTATAATTAGTTTTATGTGACATTGAAAAATTAATTAAGATCTCATTATCATATTACCTTATGAAAATAAAATAATATCATTATTTACTATTCATAAGGATCATATTACTATTCATATTAATATTCATAAAGGTATGTTACTATTCAATAAAAATCAAGTTTGTTCTATTAGACTCCAAATGACTTACTGAACACAACTCTAGATAACCATTTTTCGGAATTCAAAACATAGAAGAGGCAAAGTTGTGTTTAATGACTAGATTATAAAATTGTATTCTATATTTATTTTCAAAACCTTGGGGTGTTACATTCTCCCCTCCTTACAAAAATTTCATCCTCGAAATTCAGAAAATATTAGCTAAAAAGATTCGGGTATGTCTTTATCATAAGCTCCTCAGGTTCCCAAGTTGATTCCTCCATCTTATGGTTCCTCCAAAGAACCTTTACCAGATGAGTCGTCTGATTTTTCAATACTTGTTCTCTAGTATCAAGAATCTTGATAGGCTCTTCACAATAAGACTGATCGGGCTCAAGTTCTACTTCTTCACAAGTGAGTACATGTGTTGGGTCTGACAACTTCATTAATATATATTCTTTCTAAACGTTCAAGTGGTAAATCTTCCCTTATAGCAAGAAAATGTGCAGATTTTGTAAGACTGTCAACAATAACCCATATCGTATCATTCTTTTTTGGAGTCTTTGGTAGCCCCATGAAAAAGTTCATCATAATATCATCCCATTTCCACATAGGTATAGGAAGTGGTTGCATGACTCCACCAGGATGTTGTCTTCCTGCCTTCACCTTTTGACAAACTAAACATCTCGACACGTAATCAGCAATCTCCCTCTTCCTGTTTTCCCACCAAAAATGTTCCTTTAGATCTCTGAACATCTTTGTGCTACCAGGGTGTATAGAGAAATTAGAGCTATGAGCATCATCCAATAGTTCCCTCTTTATCTCGGGAATAGCGGCAACACAAAGCCTTTTTCCAAATTTCAAAATGCCATCTTCATATGAAAATTCAGTCAATCTCCCATCATTTATAGCTTTAATTTTCTTTTGAAACTCTACATCATCAGCCTGAGAACATTTTATCTTTTCCAGTAAAGAAGGTTTGACAACCATTTGAAAAATTAGTGACGTGTTACCTTCCTTGATAATTCCCATATCCATATTTACTAGATCCATGAACAGAGGATCCCTTTCAACTCTCATATTGTTCAGAATTCTATGGTCCTTTCTACTCAAAGCGTCTGCCACCTTATTTGCCTTCCCGGGTTGGTAGTGTTTTGTGAAATCGTAGTCTTTGAGTACCTCGATCCATCTTCTTTGTCTTGTGTTGAGTTCTTTCTGTGAGAATATATATTTCAAACTCTTATGATCTGTATATATATCACATTTCTCTCCATAAAGGTAATGTCTCCAGATATTCAGAGAAAAGATTACGGCTGCTAACTCAATATCATGAGTTGGATAGTTTTGTTCATGAATTTTTAGCTGCCTAGATGCATGGGCAATCACTCGATCATTCTGCATAAGGACACAACCAAGTCCTTTCTTTGATGCGTCACTATAGATAACAAACCCATCATTCCCCGATGGTAGGGTTAGGATCAGAGCATTCACTAACCTCCTCTTCAATTCTTCAAAACACTCTTCACATTCCTTGGTCCATCCGAACTTAACCCCTTCTCGTGTGAGCTTGGTCATTGGGTTGGCTAAACAGGCGAAGTTCTGAACGAAACACCGATAATAACCTGCTAAACCAATAAAACTATGTACCTCAGTTAGGTTCGTTGGAGTAGGTCATTCTTGCACAACCTTTGTCTTCATAGGATCTACAGATATACCATCCTTAGAGACAATGTGGCCTATAAAGGAAACTGATTGGAGCCAGAACTTACACTTGTTTAACTTCCCATATAATTCATTTCTTCTCAGAGTCTTCAGAATGGTGTGCAAGTGATTTTTATGATCTTATTAGCTCTTAGAGTAAACCAGGATATCATCGATAAACACCACTACAAAGTCATCAAGATATTCCTTAAAGACTCTGTTCATGAGATCCATGAAAACATATGGTGCATTGGTTAGTCCAAAAGGAATTATTGTAAACTCATAATGCTCGTACCTGGTTCGAAATGCTGTTTTTGGAATGTCTTCCTTTCTCACAAGCAAATGATGATATCCAGATCGAAGATCAATCTTTGAAAAATATTGGGCTCCATGAAGTTGATCGAATAAATCGTCAATTTTTGGTAGAGGATAGTTATTCTTTATTGTAATAGCATTGATTTCCCTATCATCAATGCACAACCACATAGACCCATCTTTCTTCTTAACGAAAAGAACAAGAGCTCCCCATAGAGATACACTAGGGAGAATAAATCCTTTATCGCTCAATTCCTCTAGTTGTTTCTTTAACTCCACTAACTCCACAGTGGCCATTCTATAAGGGGTCTTTGATATGGGTCTTGAACCAGGAATTAAGCCAATGGAAAACTCAATTTACCGCTCTAGAGGATGTCCAGGTAAATCCTCTAGAAAGACATCAGTATATTCTTGCACAACAGGTACATCTTCCATTTGAACATTCTTTTCCTCACTCATAGTTATTTCATTCTCTTCATCCTCAATAATTGAATTTAGTTGAGCTACTGGGGGTGGGTCTAGATATGAATCAGGTGGCAACGTTTCTGCTCTAAAGATAAGGTACTCCTTATTATCATCGAAAATTGTAACCTCCTTCTTCTTACAATAAATTTTCGCATCATGGTCCAAAATCAAATCCATACAGAGGATTATATCAAATTCAATCATGGGTATGATAATGAGATCAGTAGATAAAGAACATTTATATGCCCTAATGGGAACTGATTCACAAAACTTTGTTGCAATGATACTTCCCTTAGGAGTTTTGACTGACAACTCCCTTGTTAAATCAAATTGGAAATATCTAATTTTCTTAGAAAACTAGAAAGATATGAAACAATCCGATGATCCAGAATCAAATAAAACATTGGCTAAGTTTGATGAAACGATCAAAGTACCTACAACCACGTCATTCGGAACTTCAACCTCTGTAGTTGTGATTGCATAAGTTTGTCCCTGATCCCTTGTTCTTTTCTATTGAATATTTCCTTGACGCTTTGTACAATCATTAGCATAGATTCCCATCTACCGACAATTATAACATTGAACATCATTGGATTCCTTCTTCCCTTTGCAATCACCAGCAAGATAGCCATTCTGACCACATTTCTAGTATACTCATTTTCCTTTTAAGCATGCACCAGGGTGTTTCCTTCCACAATTGTCACATGGTGGAAATTCAACTCTTCCCTTATTCCCCATTTCCTTATTTCCTTTCCCAGGGTTTTCAATGACCCTCTTCTTTTCTTACTTTCCCTTAAAGTCATAAGACTTAGAGAATTCTTTTTCTGTCTTGATAGCACATGAAACTATATCCTCATATGATGAAAAACTTTGGGAGACCAGTGCCCGCTGGAGGCCATCAAAGAATTGATCATTTTTTCTTCTTGGATTTCGTATGTAGTCCACAACATGTCTTGCTAACCTTGTGAAGTTAGCTTTGTACTTTGCAACATTTTTATCTTCCTTCAGCCTCAGATTCAAGAATTTTCTCTCCATATCAGCTCTTTGTTCACGAGGAAAGTATTTCTCCAGGAAGATTTCCTTAAAGTCCCTCCATTCCATCTCCTCTATTTCCTCCCCCTCCTTTGTGTTTTGGATTAATGACAACCACTGATCCGCATCTCCCGATAGACGATAGACTGCCATGATGACCTTCTATCTTTCATTACATCCCAAGGCAAGAAATATCTTCTTAAGGGAACATATCCACTGCTCTGCTACAAAAGGGTTTGTAGTCCCGTTGAATGATGGAGGTTGTTGTCGCATAAAGCGATCTAACATAGCTCCTCTACGTGGTGGATCTAGATGCTCCATATGGGTAAAGTTATTATTCATAACCTGAGCAAGTTGTCCCAGTATAGTTATAAGTTGCTCAGCACCCGTCACAGCACCAGAGCCAACATCATTATCTTGCATCGGAGGGAAATCCTTACGCGCGTTCGTGCGGTTTCCATTCCTTCCACTAGACGCCATTTCTAAATAATGGCATGCACTAGATTAGGGTATGTATCATAATTTATAATCTCAATGTAGAAAAATACTAAGCATAAATTGAAATTCTACGCATAGCTAATCTCTTAATCATAAACATGGTATCTTTGAGGAAACTTTTACATTTAAATCCTTCATAATGGCTTGTA
This sequence comes from Viscum album, assembly GCA_963277665.1. Classification (NCBI taxonomy): domain Eukaryota; kingdom Viridiplantae; phylum Streptophyta; class Magnoliopsida; order Santalales; family Viscaceae; genus Viscum; species Viscum album. Next base: position 339,260,511 of record OY728161.1, on the reverse strand, counting down.
AAGAAAACATGAATTATCCTAAGCATATCCCCCGGGAGTGTTGTAACCAAGAGTGCAACAAGTCCTGTTTTCGTATACCAGGATACCCCGGGTCAAGCCCAAAACTCCTTATCGGAGCTTTCACTCCTATATATATCTGTGTCAGAGCCACCTCTACCTGCTCATATCCAAACAGAGATGTATTGCTTGAAAGATCCACATTTACTTACCAAAATACCAGGAAGTTCTTGTATGTTTATACTAAAATACCATCTTAGGTAATCTTCCCAAATCTAAGTTTGCTAAATCTAGTTTCCAAGTTTTCTACAAAACTTCCTCTAATACCAACTGTAAGGACCCGACCCCAGTTACCTGGAGCCCGTGCCTTATTTGATTACATTGGCATACAAACAAGGAATAATCATCCCGAAGGACCAAGTAGTTTAGTATTATTAGAAATAAGATACATAAATAAGTTCAACTTTACATCAAGAAAGGAAATACAACGCTAATTTATTCCATTAGAAACATTCATGCTTCCTAGATTATGCTTGCAAGTCATTCATAATTTACTTCTTTATATCCCGGGAAAAATGAAACATAAGAAAGGGGTGAGATCAAATGCTCAGTAAGAGTAAGCAATACAACAGAAGATAGAATAAACATAAGACATGGAGCATAATTGAAAACACGTTCCCTTAACAGTAAACTTGAACACATTATGACAAGAATATGAGCTGAGAAAATAATGTCATAATAAAACATAAACATGGGTATTCTACTAGTCGAATAACCACATGAACTTTCATTTACTAGCTTCATAATGAGGGAAGTGCATATGTCGGACATTCTGAAACATTTTTTCAAGGTCTCTGCCAAGGCGTCTAATGATTAAGGCCTCGCCAAAAATCCATATAACACATTGGGAAAAGCCTCGGCCAATTCCATGTCTATTTGTCTCATGAGACCTACCGATGCATCAAGGGGCTATAGCGGGTCTCACCTATCACATAATAAGTCCAATTCATTCCTCATATGAGCGGGGATAAACATAAACAACATATACATTCATATTGAAACTATCATATGAAATGTAACTATCTTTCCCCAATCATTAAACATAAAACACAAACCATTCTGAGTAATATGGTGAATGGTTTTAGGATAGATCATCCACAATAGAGTTAGTCATAAACCATTAAATCAAATATGGTAGATGACTTCATAACTGATTAAACCCAATAACACCATGGAATCAACAAGTGTGTTGAATTAGATGAAAACACTCTTATAAAATCATTAAGCAATTCTGGAGATAAATACTCTTTTATTTTGAAAAGAAGAGTTCTTTTGGAAAAATCTTTGTATAAAACCAGAAGTGAAGTAAGATAGTATTTTCATAATAAAATGAGTGATTTTATAAAGATAATGGTTTCCAAAACAAATTATAGAGTGCCCTTGAAAATAGGTAAGAATTTGAGAAATTCCCTTGAATCAGGCTTGTATTTTTTAAACAATTTTGAAAGTTCCTTTTTAAAACATGTAACTATCCATAAAATAAGGAAGGATTCTGGTTTGTAAACATATATATGATACTCACACAGAACATATGAGGAGTACATAACAATACATAAGAATTTCATTGAGGTAATTAGACAATGAAAGTATCCTGAATGAAAATGGAAGTTCGGGTGGAAAAAACTCTTACCTTAACTCCAAACGTGTTCCGCTCTTGAACTTAAGCTTCTGAAATATGAAATTATACTTATTAATAAATTATTTAAGAACTTATTATACATGTATTTATTTTATCATAATTATATTTAGTTCATTTATACCCTTATTGCTAAGTTATTATATTGAATTTCGTTGTTCTGGGGTGTTCGTTTTCTTTATTTTCATAACCGGTTCACTTGTTTTTAAGTAATGGAGTTCATGTGGAATGGTTATCAATCTCCAGGATTGGAATTATATTTTATTTATGAACATAAAGAATTGATAATGATAATTTCGATCATTTGGTTACATGGAATGGGGATGAATCATTAGATGACAACCATTTCGATTATTCGGCGGTATTTGGATTATTACGAACTAGTTTTGTCATATAACTTAATTATATGTACATATTCTAGTTCCTGAATATTAATTATGTTATAATACATATATTATAGTCTAGTTCAACCATAAATATGGTTTCATGACCAGTAATGAAGAAGAAATTGAAGAACGAAACTCCGTCGTCCACGAAGGCTATAAATTGGAACCTCATAGACGTTGATTTCATTTATAAAAATAAAAGGGAAGGATTAAGAATATTTATGATGGTTCTTCCATTCACATGATATAATTCCAGTATATAGATGATAATGGATTTAACATGATCATTTGGACAGATGAGGTGAGGTGAGGATAGAAAAAGAATATAAATTGAAATGAAACCAAATAAAAAAGAAGGGTGCTTTACCTCTTGAAATAACCTCCTTGAGAATCTCCTTAAGGAAAGGGGTTTTGGTATTTTGGAAAGACGAGGAGATTCTTAGACATTGGGAGAGAGTAGGTAAGGGTAAATGGGCAGAACTTTGAAGAGCTTCAAGGCTTAGAGGAGTGAAGAGAAGAGGGAGAGGTGAGGGGTTTTTATAGTGGAGGAGAGGAGTAAATTTTGAATATTTAATTTATTATTTTATAATATCCCTCAAGACAACCAATAGTGTTGTTTCATGTGACCCCTAATAGTAATAAGTTCATGTGAGTTCGAACTGAGTGGCCTTACATCACTTATGATTTCATAAATAGTGTATTTAACTAATAATTTGTATATACGGTATTTTATTGTATTTCACTATTTATCAAAAATTCAAGAATTTCAGAAAAATCCCAAAAATTCCCCCCTACCATTTTTCGACGTGCAAAATTCATAAGTGACCTCCATTTTTCGAAAATAATTTTCTAAATATTATTAATTTAATTTTTAAATGAAGTCATAGTTAATTCGGAAAAATAACAATCTTAAAGGTATAATTAGTTTTATGTGACATTGAAAAATTAATTAAGATCTCATTATCATATTACCTTATAAAAATAAAATAATATCATTATTTACTATTCATAAGGGTCATATTACTATTCATAAGGGTATGTTACTATTCACTAAAAATCAAGTTTGTTCTATCAGACTCCAAATGACTTACTGAACCCAATTCTAGATGACCATTTTTCGAAATTCAAAACATGGAAGAGACAAAGTTGTGTTTAATGGATAGATTATAAAATTGTATTATATATTTATTTTCAAAACCTTGGGGTGTTACATTCTCCCCTCCATACAAAAATTTCATCCTCAAAATTCACAAAATATTTTTCTAAAAAGATTCGAGTATGTCTTTATCATAAACTCCTCAGGCTCCCATGTTACTTCCTCCATCTTATGGTTCCTCCAAAGAACATTTACCAGACGAGTCGTCTTATTTTTCAATACTTGTTCTCTAGTATCAAGAATCTTGATAGGCTCTTTACAATAAGATAGATCGAGCTCAAGTTCTACTTCTTCACAAGTGAGTACATGTGTTGGGTCTGGCATGTACTTTCTTAACATTGACACGTGGAACACATTGTGAACCTTAGAAAGACTTGGCGGTATTTCAAAATGGTAAACTACGGCTCCAATTCGGTCCAGAATTTCAAAAGGTCCGATGTACCTTGGACTTAATTTTCCCTTCTTACCGAATCATATAACACCCTTCTATGGAGATACCTTTAAGAAAACGTGATCACCTTCTTGAAATTCCAAATCCTTCCTTCGGTTATCAGCATAGCTCTTTTGCCTACTTTGAGCTGTTTTGATACGGTTCTGGATAATCTTCACCTTTTCTGTTGTTTATTCAACAAGTTCTAGGCCCATGAGCTTTCTTTCACCAATATCATCCCAGCAAGTTGGTGTACGACATATCCTCCCATATAATGCTTCATAGGGTGCCATCTGAATACTTGAATGGAAGCTATTGTTGTAGGAAAATTCCATGAGAGGTAAATACTGATTCCACATGCCTTGAAAATCAAGTGAACAAGACCTCAACATGTCTTCCAATGTTTGAATAGTCTCTTCTGATTGTCCATCAGTTTATGGGTTGTAGGCAATGCTCAAACGAAGATCAGTATCTAGGGCCTTATGAAGACTCTTCCAGAATCATGATGTAAAATGAGGATCATGATCGAAAACAATTGATGAGGGTACACCGTGAAGTCTTACAACTTCATTAATATATATTCTTGTTAAACGTTCAAGTGGTAAATCTTCCCTTATAGTAAGAAAATGTGCAGATTTTGTAAGACGGTCAACAATGACCCATATTGTATCATTCTTTCTTGGAGTCTTTGGTAGACCCATGACAAAGTCCATCATAATATCATCCCATTTCCACATAGGTATAGGAAGGGGTTTCATGACTCCACTAGGGTATTGTCTTCATGCCTTCACCTGTTGACAAACTAAACATCTCGACACGTAATTAGCAATCTCCCTCTTAATGTTTTCCCACCAAAGATGTTCCTTTAGATCTCTGAACATCTTTGTGTTACCAAGATGTATAGAGAAATTAGAGCTATGAGCATCATCCAATAGTTCCCTCTTTAGCTCAGGAATAGAGGGAACACAAAGCCTTTTTCTGAATTTCAAAATTTCATCTTCAAATGAAAATTCAGTCAATCTACCATCATTTATAGCTTTAATTTTCTTTTGAAACTCATCCTCATCAGCCTGAGAACATTTTATCTTTTCCAGTAAAGAAGGTTTGGCAACCATTTGAAAAAGTAGTGACGTGTTACCTTCTTTGATAATTCTCATATCCATATTTACTAGATCCATGAACAAAGGATCCATTTCAACTCTCATCTTGTTCAAAATTTTGTGATCCTTTCTACTCAAAACGTCTTCCACCTTATTTGCTTTCCCGGGGTGGTAGTGTATTCTGAAATCATAGTCTTTGAGTACCTTGTTCCATCTTCTTTGTCTCATATTGAGTTCTTTCTATGAGAATATATATTTCAAACTCTTATGAACTGTATATATCTCACATTTCTCGCCATAAAGGTAATGTCTCCAAATATTCAGAGCAAAGATTACCGCTACTAACTCAAGATCATGAGTTGGATAGTTTTGTTCATGAATTTTTAGCTGCCTAGACGCATAGGAAATCACTCGATCATTCTTCATGAGGACACAACCAAGTCCTTTCTTTGATGTGTCACTATAGATTACAAACCCATCATTCCCTGATGGTAGGGTTAGGATCATAGCATTCACTAACATCCTCTTCAATTATTCAAAACACTCTTCACATTCTTTGGTCCATACGAACTTAAACCCTTATCGTGTGAGCTTGGTCATTAGGTTGGCTAAACGGGTGAAGTTCTGAATGAAACGCCGATAATAACCTGCTAAATCAATAAAACTACATACCTCAGTTACGTTTGTTGGAGTAGGCCATTCTTGCACAGCCTTTGTCTTCGCAGGATCTACAGATATACCATCCTTAGAGACAATGTGGCCTAGAAAGGAAACTGATTGGAGCCAGAACTTACACTTGTTGAACTTCCCATATAATTCATTTCTTCTCAGAGTCTTCAGAATGGTGTGCAAGTGATTTTCATGATCTTCGTAGCTCTTAGAGTAAACCAGGATATCATCGATAAACACCACTACAAAGTCATCAAGATATTCCTTGAAGACTCTGTTCATGAGATCCATGAAAATAGATTGTGCATTAGTTAGTCCAAAAGGCATTATTGTAAACTCATAATGCCCGTACCTGGTTCGAAATGCTGTTTTTGGAATGTCTTCCTTTCTCACAAAAAACTGATGATATCCATATCAAAGATCAATCTTCGAAAAATATTGGGCTCCATGAAGTTGATCGAATAAATCATCAATTTGTGGTAGAGGATACTTATTCTTTATTGTAATAGCATTGATTTCCCTATAATCAATGCACAACCTCATAGACCCATCTTTCTTCTTAACAAAAAGAACAGGGGATCCCCATGGAGATACACTAGGGCGAATAAATCCTTTATCACTCAATTCCTCTAGTTGTTTCTTTAGCTCCACTAACTCTAGAGTGGTCATTCTATAAGGGGTCTTTGATATGGGTCTTAAACCAGGAATTAAGCCAATGGAAAACTCAATTTACCGCTCTGGAGGATGTCCAGGTAAATCCTCTGGAAAGACATCAATATATTCTTACACAACAAGTACATCTTCTATTTGATCATTGTTTTCCTCACCCATAGTTATTTCATTCTCTTCCTCCCCGATAATTTAATTTAGTTGAGCTACTGGGGGTGGGGTCTAGATATGAATCGGGTGGTAACGTTTCTGCTCTAAAGATAAGGTACTCCTTATTATCATCGAAAATTGTAACCTCCTTCTTCTTACAATAAATTTTTGCATCATGGTCCAAAAGCCAATCCATACCGAGGATTATATCAAATTCAATCATGGGTATGACAATGAGATCAATAGATAAAGAACATTTATATGCCCTAATAGGAATTGATTCACAAAACTTTGTTGCAATGATACTTCCCTTACGAGTTTTGACTGACAACTACCTTATTAAATCAAATTGGAAATATATAATTTTGTTAGCAAAATGGAAAGATATGAAACAATGCGATGATCCAGAATCAAATAAAGCATTGGTTAAGTTTGATGAAAAGATCAAAGTACCTGCCACCACATCATTCGGAACTTCAACCTCTGCAGTTGTGATTGCATAAGCTTGTCCCTGATCCCTTGGCCTTTTCTATTGAATATTTCCTTGATGCTTTGGACAATCATTAGAATAGTGTCCCATCTCCTGACAATTATAGAATTGAACATCATTGGATTCCTTCTTCCCTTTGCAATCACCAGCAAGATGGCCTTTCTGACCACATTTGTAGCATACTCCTTTTCCTTTTAAGCATGCACCAGGGTGTTTCCTTCCACAATTGTCACATGGTAGAAATTCAACTCTTCCCTTCTTCCCCCATTTCCTTATTTCCTTTCCCAGGGTTTTCAACAACCCTCTTCTTTTCTTGATTTCCGTTAAAGTTATAAGACTTAGAGAATTATTTTTCTGTCTTGATAACACATGAAACTATATCCTCATATTATGAAAAACTTTGGGAGACCAGTGCCTGCTGGAGGAATGGCTATAGTCCATCAAAGAATCGATCAATTTTTCTCCTTGGATTTCGTATGTAGTCCATAACATGTCTTGCTAACCTTGTGAAGTTAGCTTCGTACTTTGCAACATTCTCATCTTCCTTCTGCCTCAGATTCAAGAATTTTCTCTCCATATCAGCTCTTTGTTCACGAGGAAATTATTTCTCCAGGAAGATTTCATTAAAGTCCCTTCATTCCATCTCCTCTATTTCCTCCTCCCCCTTTGTGTTTTGGATTAATGACAACCACTGATCCGCATCTCCCGATAGACGATAGACTGCCATGATGACCTTCTCTCTTTCATTACATCCCAAGGCAAGAAATATCTTCTCAAGGGAACATATCCACTGCTCTGCTACAAAAGGGTTTGTAGTCTCGTTGAATGATGGAGGGTGTTGTCGCATAAAGCGATATAACATAGCTCCTCCACGTGGTGGATCCGAATGCTCCATACGGGTAAGGTTATTATTCATAACCTGAGTAAGTTGTCCCAGTATAGTTATAATTTGCTCAGCACTCATCACAGCACCAGAGCCAACATCATTATCTTGCATTGGAGGGAAATCCCTACACGTGTTTGTGCGGTTTTCGTTCCTTCCACTAGGCGTCATTTCTAAATAATGGCATGCACTAGATTAGGGTATGTATCATAATTTATAATCTCAATGTAGAAAAATACTAAGCATAAATTGAAATTCTACGCATAGCTAATCTCTTAATCATAAACATGGTATCTTTGAGGAAAATTTTACATTTAAATCCTTCATAATGGTTTGTAAAGAAAACATGAATTATCCTAAGCATATCCCCCAGGAGTGTTGTAACCAAGAGTGCAACAAGGCCTGTCGTCGTATACCAGGATACCCCGGGTCAAGCCTGAAACTCCTTGTCGGAGCTTTCACTCCTATGTATATTTGTGTCAGAGCCACCTCTACCTGCTCGTATCCAGACAAGGATGTATTGCTTGAAAGATCCACATTTACTTACCAAAATACCAGGAAGTTCTTGTATGTTTATACTCAAAAACTATCTTAGGGACTCTTCCCTAATCTAAGTTTCACTATTGAAAAAATGGCCTATACCCACGGTTATAGGGGTGTCACATGTGGCACACAACAGACCCCACGGTCTGAACCGTGGGGTATTTAAATTCAAAAAATTTGCCCAGTAGGTTTCGAACCCGCGACTCCCTTTATCCCTCATAGGCTCGCCACCAACCGAGCTGGACACTTCATCTGTTATTTATATATATAACTGCTTATATATATTGATATTCGGTATATATTCGGTATTTAAATTTAAAAATTGTACGCTGAGGGATTCGAACCCGGGCCTCGCGCAAACAACCTGAACTGCCACACCAACCGAGCTGGAATTCACATTTATTCAAACCGGGGACACGCGCTAATAATCACAGTCGCACCACTAACCGAGATGTTTTTCTACATGTGTAATATGAATATTTCTGCTTATATATATTAATGTTCTGTATTTAAATTCAAAAAAAGAGGTCGCGCGGAATCGAACCTGCAACTCACGCAGAACATGACAACCGCAACCCAACGACAGACCAATCGAGCTAAGTAACATTTGTAATATTATATTTATATGTTTATAAATATATTAATCTAAACTGTGAAAAATATCCTACCAGCCAAATTTTTCTCGTCTCCCGCCAAAATTTCTTTCTGCACCATAACGCGGGAAAGCTATACCCACGGTTCTGGAGAACCGTGGGTATAGGTCTTCAAAAAAACCCGCAATACCTAAGGTTTTCAAGAACCATCGGTATAGGTCTTCGGAAAATACCCTATACCCACGGTTCTCTCCAAAACTGCGGGTATAGGTCTTAAAAGAAAACTATACCCACGGTTTTTGGCACAACTGTGGGTATAGGTTCACCTACTATCCCTATACCGATGGTTTTTTGCAAAACCGTGGGTATATACATGTTTTCTAGTAGTGTTTTCTAAATCTAGTTTCTAAGTTTTCTACTAAACTTTCTCTAATACCAACTGTAAGGACCTGACCCCAGTTGCCCGGAGCCGATGCCTTATTTGATTACATTGGCATACAAACAAGGAATAATCATCCCGAAGGACCAAGTAGTTTAGTATTATTGGAAACAAGATGCATAAATAAGTTCAAATTTACATTAAGAAAAGAAATACAACACTAATTTATTCCATTAGAAACATTCATGCCTCCTAGATTATGCTTGCAAGTCATTCATAATTTACTTTTCATATCCTGGGAAAAATGAAACATAAGAAAGGGGTGAGCTCAAATGCTCAGTAAGAGTAAGCAATACAACAAAAGATAGAATAAACATAAGACATGATGCATAATTGAAAACACGTGCCCTTAACAGTAAACTTGAACACATTATGATAGGAATATGAGCTGAGAAAATAATGCCATAATAAAACATAAACATGGGTATTCTACTAGTCGAATAACCACATAAACTTTCAATTAATAGCTTCATAATGAGGGAAGTGCATATGCCGGACATTCTGAAACATTTTTTCAAGGTCTCGGCCAAGCCGTCTAATGATTAAGGCCTCGAAAAAAATCCATACAACACATTGGGAAAGGCCTCGGCCAATTCCACGTCTATTTGTCTCATGAGACCTACCGATGCATCAAAGAGCTATAGCGGATCTCACCCGTCACATAATAAGTCTAATGCATTCCTCATATGAGCGGGGATAAACATAAACAACATATACATTCATATTGAAACTATCATATGAAATGTAACTATCTTTCCTCAATCATTAAACATAAAACACTAACCATTCCGAGTAATATGGTGAATGATTTTAGGATAGATCATCCACAATAGAGTTAGTCATAAACCATTAAATCAAATATGGTAGATGACTTCATAACTGATTAAACCCAATAACATCATGGAATCAACAAGAGTGTTGAATTAGATGAAAACACTCTTATAAAATCATTAAGCAAATCTAGAGATAAATTCTCTTTTATTTTGAAAAGAAGAGTTCTTTTGGAAAAATCTTTGTATAAAACCAGAAGTGAAGTAATATAGTATTTTCATAATAAAATGAGTGATTTTATAAAGATAATGGTTTCCAAAAACAAATTATAGAGTGCCCTTGAAAATAGGTAAGAATTTGAGAAATTCCCTTGAATCGGGCTTGTATTTTTTAAACAATTTTGAAAGTTCCTTTTTAAAACATGTAACTATTCATAAAATAAGGAAGGATTATGGTTTGTAAACATATATATGATACTCACACAGAACATATGAGGAGTACATAACAATACATAAGAATTTCATTGAGGTAATTAGACAATGAAAGTATCCTGAATGAAAATGGAAGTTCGGGTGGAAAAAACTCTTACCTTAACTCCAAACGTGTTCCGCTCTTGAACTTAAGCTTCTGGAATATGAAATTATACGTATTAATAACTTATTTAAAAACCTATTAAACATGTATCTATTTTATCATAATTCTGTTTAGTTCATTTATACCCTTATTGCTAAGTTATTATATTGAATTTCGTTGTTCCAGGGTGTTCGTTTTCTTTATTTTCATAATCAGTTCACTTGTTTTTAAGTAATAGAGTTCATGTGGAATGGTTATAAATCTCTAGGATTGGAATTATATATTATTTATGAACATAAAGAATTGATAATGGTCATTTCTATCATTTGGTTACATGGAATGAGGATGAATCATTAGATGACAACCACTTCGATTATTCGGCGATATTTGGATTATTATGAACTAGTTTTGTCTTAATTATATGTACATATTCTGGTTCCTGAATATTACTTATGTTATAATACATATATTATAGTCTGGTTCAACCATAAATATGGTTTCATGACACTACTGGAAAACTAACCTTTACCAACGGTTTGGAACCGTTGGTATAGGCCTCCAAACCGTTGGTATAGCCTATACCAACGGTTTGAAGAACCATAGCCAAGTAAGCCGTTGGGATAGGTCTATACCAACAGTTTTCCAAAAACCGTTGGTATAGGTAATATGAAATCTATACCAACGGTAATGGAACCGTTGGTATATAAATTCCAAAAATAAAACATCCGTTGGGATTTGATCCCAGGACCCCTCGTTTATCATTGAACGACTGAACCACTAACCTAACATGACTTTTGTGATCATAATTACATAAATATATATATGTATTCTCATAAATATTTTAAATTTTGATTTATATAATGTTCTCGGTACGAAGGTCCGATAAAAAATGAAAGTACCTATACCAACGGTTGTTAAAACCGTTGGTATAGACCTATACCAACAGTTTTAACAACCGTTGGTATAGGTCTTTGGTTGTGATTTTGATTCTGTGGAGGATGTTGAATTTTGGCCCACTTTTCCCAACGGTTTGGCCAAACCGTTGGGAAAAGTGGTATATTTGGGGACCTTGCCCAACGGTTTGGCCAAACCGTTGGGATAGGTCCACCTTTCCCAACGGTTTGTCCAAACCGTTGAGAAAAGCGTCCAATTTGGGGGCCTTTCCCAACGGTTTGGCCAAACCGTTGGGAAAAGTGGCCAATTTGGGGGCCTTTCCCAAGGGTTTGGCCAAACCGTTGGGAAAGGGGACCTATACCAACGGTTTTTGCAAACCGTTGGTATAGAAGCGTTGGGAAAGATCTAATTTCCAGTAGTGTGACCAGTAATGAAGAAGAAATTGAAGAACGAAACTTCGTCGTCCACGAAGGCTATAAATTGGAACATCATGGACGTTGATTTCGTTTATAAAAATAAAAGGGAGTGAGTAAGAATATTTATGATGGTTCTTCCATTCACATGATATAATTTCAGTATATAGATGATACTGGAGTTAACATGATCATTTGGACAGATGAGGTGAGGTGAGGATAGAAAAAGAAGATAAATTGAAATGAAACCAAATGAAAAAGAAGGGTGTTTTACCTCTTGAAATAACCTCCTTGAGAATCTCCTTAAGGAAAGGGGTTTTTGTCTTTTGGTAAGACCAGAAGCTTTTTGGATGTGGGGAGAGACTAGGTAAGGGTAAATGGGCAGAACTTTGAAGAGCTTCAAGGCTTAGAGGAGTGAAGAGAAGAGGGAGTGGTGAGAGGTTTTTATAGTGGAGGAGATGAGTAAACTTTGAATATTTAATTCATTATTTTATTATATCCCTCAAGACAACCAATAATGTTGTTTCATGTGACCTCTAATAGTAATAAGTGCATGTGAGTTCGAACCAAGTGGCCTTACATCACTTATGATGTCATAAATAGTGTATTTAACTGATAATTTGTATATACGGTATTTTATCGTATTTCACTATTCATCAAAAATTCAAAAATTTCAGAAAAAACTCAAAAATTCACCCCTACCATTTTTCGACGTGCAGAATTCAAAAATGAACTCCATTTTTCAAAAATAATTTTCTAACTATTATTAATTTAATTTTTAAATAAAGTCGTAGTTAATTCAAAAAATAACAATCTTAGAGATATAATTAGTTTTATGTGACATTGAAAAATTAATTAAGATCTCATTATCATATTACCTTATGAAAATAAAATAATATCATTATTTACTATTTATAAGGGTCATATTACTATTTCTAAGGGTATGTTACTATTCACCAAAAATCAAGTTTGTTCTATCAGACTCCAAATGACTTATTGAACACAACTCTAGATGACCATTTTTCGAAATTCAAAACATAGAAGAGGCAAAGTTGTGTTTAATGGCTAGATTATAAAATTGCATTCTATATTTATTTTCAAAACCTTAGGGTGTTACAATAAATATAAAATATAAAATTTCATAAGAAATTTAAATTGAAAATTTACACCATAAACTCTTAGTGGAAATTTCAGTGGAAAATTACAATTAAAATTTCCATTTAAATGTCTAATGTAAATCACTAAATTATATTTTCCATACACCGAAATTTTAATGTTATCAATGTAAATCTATACTCAAAATTCGCACTGAAATTTTACACTGAAAATTTGTATTGGAAACTTGATTATCAAAATTTTAAAATAAATATACGCTTGGATTTTCAATGCAAATATATTAATACTTAATATTATTATATATTTATTATTATTGTTTCTTATTTTTATTTATCCTATTTATTATTATTTTTCAAGTTACTTTTAAAAACTCGTAGTAATATGTTTATATTTTGTTAAAATGAGACAATGGACGTATTTTTTTTCTGTATGATGTAATAAAAAATTATGCAAATAAAAAACATATGTTAACAAAGCATTGTATTAGAAACAGAAGATTAGTTTTGTACATCCGTTTTTAGAATTATTTCATCAATTTTTTAATATATCAATCCTATTTATTAATCTGGTGCTACGCTCCAAATAAACACATGCATCATTCGTCTCGCGGTTAATCAGACCGTCAAGTTTAAAACCTAATATGATACGATATTTTTATTGATTTATGTATGGTTGTATTAAAATTGAACTATTTTTTTTCCTACACTCAAGTTAATTTATTGTATTACAATATTTTTCAAACACAATTTTTTTGAATACTAATAATTAAAGGTCAAATGGAACCTACAGACACCCAACGGGCTACTCCAGGGCTGAGGGTTTTGCAGGTTGGATCAAATTCGGTCTGAATTTTTACAGGTTTAAATATTCAAAGCCCTAACTCACATAAATTTACGGGTTAGCGGATCAGCCTCCGGTCTTGCTGCTTTTTTAACAAAGTATATCTAACCTGCATGCATCAAAGAGTCGAACATGAGACCTCTTGACGAGGTATTGGTGGGTGCCGCATCCTGTGAGTCCAACCCATCGTCCCAATCTAAATGTGAATGTGGCAGGACTTGGTCAAAATAATAATTTATTACTTCTCAACTCAATTATATTGTATTTATAAATGAACATGCATCCAACAATGATGAGATTGATCTAATCAAGTGTGGTAAGACAAATCCAAGGACAAAAGGGTTACGGTAAAGACACATGTATAAATATAAAATGAAAGTTAAATAAATATATAAATAATATATATAAACTAGAAAACTTTTAGGTATATGTTCTAAAAACTATAAATAATTTACAATAATAAAAACAAAAGATATAATGAAAATGATTTTATCCAAAATAAAAAAATGATATTATGTTCTTACTGTATGAATCCAATCAGAGTCACCGCCGATTTTGGTCCAGATCCGGTCAAAATATTAATTAATCCTTTAAAAACGACCAGATTGTTATTCAATATATATATAAAAAAATAAGTTCAATAGTGCAATATTTACGACTTTTATCATATTGAGCCAGCCCTCTGACCCATTAATAAATGATCTATGTGATTGAACATACATATATACAGAATGAGCCCTTCACTCTTAATTACAAATAAAAAAACAAAGATTTCTACTGCACTTATAAATACTAGACTCGATCTTAAAACCGGTCACGAAACCCCTCAAATGACGTAACCATTAGGCAACACCTTGAAACCACACAGAAATATATATATATATATATATATATATACAATTATAAATACATACATATAAAAATGGAACCGTGATCTCTTATATTTCTTCAAATCACATGATTGAGTTTTCGACCAACATTTTGTCAAAGCACCAACCCTTACATTTATACCTGGTCCAAACTTCCAGTCGGCGGCGGAAATCTAAGCTTCAATTGGACAACACTTACTAATCACTTAGCATGTAGGATATATTTTCACTGTTTATCCCCTCCACGCACCAAAGTAATATATAATAAAAAGTTTTCCAGTGATTTTTTTCTGAAATTCGAGCGCACCTCATTTTTTCCCACTGCCTATCATATGTGTAAGTGTTGTGAACAGTTTTTTAGTTATTATATATTTATATTATTTAACATAATTCATCATGCTTTTTACATGCATATAAAACAAGCAATTGATTCACCAATCCTTCTCATTCCCTCTCCATTTCTATCAGAAAAGTTCCCTCATACCAAATGAGGCCTTAGTCCATGTCTAGTACCTGTGGATCTGAGTAGATTCCGGCCAGGCTTGAACCGCAGAGAAGAAATGTTAAAGCCGAACTCAAGCGCCAAACTTCAATGCACATCTTGACAAGTTGTGAACCAGATTGAATTGCTTAATAACTCCTCAAACAAAGCCTGGAGGCAAATCAGGATCATCGTCACTGGCACTACAGGGTTGCTTTTCCTCCATGGCAGCAGAATTCCCAGGGACACTAGCATCATCGCCGTTGTCTTGTTTCAATCCAGTCTCTGAGCAGAAAGGCCTTGCTTCTGGCAACAAGGTCAGCTCTGTATCATTGGGAATAGAATTCCCATTATCTTGCTCCGTATGGTTGTTGTTAGGACGATGATCATTCAAGGAGAACCCAGGTGGCTCATTTGGCTCATTTTCAGGCAATAGGTCGTCAGCTACATTGAGCACAACTGTGTTTGGCTTATCGTTGTCGTTTTCTTTCTTAACAGTCATTTCCTGCTGATGAGAAGGTGATCCGTGCTCTTTTCCAGCTGGGTTCACTAACTTACGGTATACAGATTCTACCATTCCTGTAATTTCACTCTTCATGCCATCACGGGACCGAATAATTTCCCACAAACCATCAGATATCTTGCTCCTTATTCCATCCCTGACAAATAAGAATTGCAAGACGGATAAAAATGACCTCCTAAGTCTCTAATATTGATCCAGGATGCAAAAATGACAATGTTATATTTTCAATGGCATGGGATGGTTTATGGCACAAGACAGTTCGGGAAAATAAATTAGAAAGCCATTCCATACCCTTATTGTCCTGCCCCTCCAAGTTAGGGGTCAGCAATGGAATGGCCTGAAAAAAATATGTGTATGGTTCCAAAAATATTCAAAAAAAAATGAGGGCAGAAAATAAATAAATATACGAAGGGTAATTTTTGTAATTTGAGGGAAAAAATTGACAATTTCATCTATTTTACAGTAACTTCCAAACAAGAGTCATGTTTCTAGCATAAAACCATGAAACAATTTATTTCTCTTCTACTCTATTCTGCTTCATTCCACTGTTGACCATTCCATCGTTGTATCAAAACTCTCAAACATAGACACAGACAGTGAAAAGAAAAGAAACACAAAGGACCCATAATAACGAAAAATGAAAACGACAGTCGATGCTACTTTGAAAATCAAGCTGATCGAGCAAGTATTTTGCTGGAAATAACCGCACCATTGCACCAGCTTAAGTTAAATGAAGCAGCTAGCTTAGTCATACAAGTAGTTAATGAGATTCCACTACATGGAAGTGTAGTTCTTTAGCGCTTTGGCCCTCCATTATAAAAACCAAACACGATGGTTGGTCAATTCAACCCAAGGTCGAGAATTGTAGCCTATGAAGAGCAAGAATATCATGCTCATGGATGTTTGGGAACTTCAAATTAAACTGTCAAGCCAATGCATGGAAGTTGGATGCTGCTCAGCCACTATTGCACTATGTTTGTTCTGTTGCTTGTGGGTTTTGTTTCGAACAGGAGTTGCATAAACGAGTCAAAAATTTCTATTTCAAGTAAACATGTGGACTTTCTATTTACAAAACGAAGTATTTACATTCTTTTTTCTGGCTTTGTGAAAGAGGATTATTATTTACTCATTTTTATATATTTGCATTGTGCCATTGTAAGTCCTATGAAGAAGACCCTTCAACCTCCATCGAGTCTCTTGTCAACCAATATCCTATCATTTAACCATTGTATTTGAGCACAACTTGTCTGGTGAAGAACTCACAGATGACTTCCTTTCAAGGTAACTAATAGACAAATTTCCTCCTCCCAAAGGCTCAGCCCTGAATCACAATTCCAAACAAACATTCAATGAAAATCCAGCACCTCCTTAGAATGCTGCTCTCTAAACAAGACTATAAATTGCTACTTAGCAGCAGATAATGAAAGATGCAATTGCACAACAAGTACCAAGGCATCCATCTTTTACATCCCTCGGTTTATGAGAGGGAGGTCATTCTTGGCTATTCTTTCAAGCAAATAACGCCACCAATGTCAAACAACAAGTACCAAGCCATGAACTCTCCCATAAACCAATTTTGATAAATTTCTATATAGTTCCTTGTTGAGATAAGCTATTGGTTGGCATGCTTGCATTAAAACTGCCCCAAACCCATTCCAGGAAGCAACAGGCCCAACTTCAAAGGGTTTTCAGAAATCCGACAAAGCCAAAACATCGGCTGTGGTCGTAAGTCATTTATGAGTTTCAGCTGCCCATTTGGCTGCCTCGCCACAAACAAAATTATGCTTCTCAGTTAAATCAGTTGAGGACCCTGAAATGAATTTACGATAATATTCACTTAATCAAAGTAAAACCTCATACACCTCTCACGTTCAAGGAGTTTAAAAAAGTAATGGAGGAAATCACAGTAGGATCCACCAACACTCCCAAGCTAGATGTCAAATGCCCCAAAAGACCTATTGTCTGCTGGAGAATGGGACTTTTCTTGTCAAGCACAAATTAATGTTCCCACAACATGTGCAGCACAAGCCCAGGTGGCAAAGATGTCATTCCAAAATAGGAATATAAACAAGACAGCCATATAGGAATACAAGGAAAAATTCATGGGGCAAGGAGCGGATTGCCTCATTCATGTTGGCTTGTGTTAGGAATAAGTGTGAGATGGTTTGTGCGGGCTGCTGTCTGTGTAAGGGGGTAGTAGCAGTTGGGGGTTGTAAGGGCAATATTGTACTTTGTATGATGGAATAGAATTAGCCAGCTGTAGCAGTGGGCAGGTGGGGTATTAAAGAGGGCAGGTAAGGATACGAAAGGATTGGAAATTCAGCAAGGCTGCTGGGGCTGAGACGTAGGGATGTTCCGGCTGTTTTCTCGGAGAAGTGGTCTTCTCCCGGGTTTCTTCTTCTTCCTCTTCTCCTTTTCTTCTCTTCCTCCCCTACTGTAATTCCTTTTATTTTGTTGGATCTATACAGTAATTAAATCAATATATACTGTTGTTCTCTTTTTTCCCTCTCTCGCAATTTTACATAACAATTGGCGACTCTGCTAGGGAATCGCGTTTGCTGGAGAGAGACGCCAGCATGGGGGAAGCACGCTGGGGAATCACGTTCACTGGAGAGAGACGCCAACGCCGGGGAAGCTCGCTGGAGAGACGAACGCAGAGGAGATGACGGGAGGGGACGATCGCAGTGGAGAATTTTTCTTGCACAAACCAGAGCTATCAAACGGAGCTGGAAAAACCGGGGAACATGTGACCGGAACGCGCGGCTGCGGTGGAGGAGAAGTGCGAACGCTAGGAAGTCGCGTTCGCTGCTGAAGACACGTCGCAGTGGCTAGTGGTTAGCACCTACGAGGGAACGATCACAACTGAGGAGCAGTCGCTGGAGAAACGCAGTCATTCTTTACAGGCTGGACGTGGGGAAGTAAAACACACACTGTCGAGCAGGTTCTCTCTCTCCTATACCAATTTTTCTTCTGTGCGATCAACTGTGGACGAGTTAGCTGTTGGGAGACGCACAAGTTGAGCGGACAAACACCGTTAGTACGTTCGAACTTAGTAAGAACTGGACATCGAGTTTCGATTGTTGAGAGGTCGTTTAGTGCTGACGACTGGACAGAGGTGGTCGAAAGCACCTTTCTGTTTGGTTGGCTGATCAGAATGGCAAGAGTCATGCTGCTTGATTTTTAAGGTGAAGATCCACTTAGTTGGATCACGACAGCAGAGGCGTATTTTAAGGAGAATCGGACGACGGAAGAGATGAAGCTACACTATGCCCAGTTTTACATGGAAGGTATCTATTCTGTTTTTTTTCTTGGCACAAAGCCACACCGGGATCATCATAGGAATTGTTTAAGCCGACTCTTGTGGAGAGGTTCTAGAAGTCAAATGACGGGGCTCTATTACGGAATTTGAAAGCGCTGCAACAACAGATTGATACTGTGAAGGAGCGGATTAATTCTAGTTTGTGCTTGAAACTTCTTGCTGGAGAAGCAGCGAACTCGAACATAACACCAGCTGCACAGGATCGACAAGCTTGTGAAGATTGTGTTCTGGGAGAAGGAAAAGAATTGGAAGCATTATGACTGGAATTGTGCCGGATTGGTCAGAGAAAGATCGGTCTAGTGCAGAATGACTCCAGATTTGTTCGACTGGAAGAACAGATGCAACAATCTGTGAAAAACGCTTCACTCGGGTTTTGTGATTTGGAAGACCTCAAGACAGAAGAAATTAAAGTACTAGAGCTGCAGGTGGAACACAGTTCAGAAACTGGAGGACAGAGAGAGGTGACCACAAATTTTCTAAGTAAATGCGGGAGTAGAAAAGCAGAGGAAGACCGAGGTCAAGGTGGAAGCAAAAAGCTAGTGGAGAAAATTGTCTCCAGTTCGGCTCGGCTGGAAGGGGGGAAATTAGAAATTCTTGAAGAAATTGTATTTGGATCGAGTGCTCACAAGTTGTCAAAAGGTGGGAAACCTATAGCGAAAGGAGCTGCGCTGAGGCTACGTCCATTGCTGCTATGGGTTAATCCTTGGCGGGGTCCTCTTGCACTGCACACTAACATTGACAAGGTTTCCAAGTCAACGTTTCAGACAAAAGTCCAGGCAGCGGCTCTTATGTGGAGTGCAAAGGTGAGGAGTGACGATGTGGAGGTAGACAGAGGGATATGAATCGCGGCACCGGAAGGAGCTACGACATGTTCCACATACTCCTGAATTGGAGGGCAAGAAGGTTGCCACAGTTAAAGACACAGTTCCTAGTGGTGCTTATAATGTTCTATCTAGGAGTAATAAACCAGCCAAAGACAGATGGAGCTGGTGACAAGGATATTTCTCATTTGATTCATCTAGTTGCGACTTGGAGATGCTCGTGTGGCTGGATGAAGAGTATCCTTTTACAGTGGGCAGTTGGCATACACTGGGCAATTGGAAAGATGGGGTTGCTGCAGCAGTTGTAAATTCCATGTTTTTTGTCTTTGGAGGGCTAATGACTCGATCTCTTCATCGTTGCATATCCTGGACGCATGCTCCCTACAGTGGGATGGAGTAGGCTCCCGAGGGGAATGGTCTTCTGTTTGCATACAAATAAAAGGTTTAAAGCAGGGAAATAATAGAAAATTATTGTCAGCTGCATTTCAGCCCCTTGTCTCTTTGGTCCACCAATATGGTGTTGATTTTCTGAAGGTGAGTGATGACTTAAATGAGAGTGTAAATCTCACTAATCTTGGACAGCTATTGTCAATCCTTCAAGTGGAACCTGAACTGGGGAAAATTCTAATAATGGGTGCCATTTTCCGCTGCTGCAATCCTGTGCTTATCATTTTGGCTGGACTTAGTGCGAGGGATCCTTTTGTTTTTCCGGATAAAAAGGGGCATAGCTGTAATGATAAAATTCAGATTTTCTGCGGAGAATAATAGTGATCAAGTGGCTATTATCCGAGCTTATGAGTGACGAAAAACAGCTGAAATGGAAGGAACAGCATATGAGTATTGCCGGGCTTTCATGGCTGCAAATCTTGGCTGTATTTTAGAAGATTTTGGGAGATGGCATCCCCCCACCCCCGTTAGGACAGAAGCTGGGACAGGTACAGGGGAGTTAAGTACCTTTCGCGACATTGGTTTATTGTCTGCAATAAGCCAATTTAGCAGATGGATGCAGAGCGAAGGGAGTTTGTGGAACGCACTATGGAATACTGCAACACCTATTCCAGCTGTTAAACAGACACCTCTTTATTTTAAGGATCTGGCAGTGGGGGTGTCTTGGATGACCTGGAGCACGTCCTCCCGTGTGTGCTTTTTAAAGACATACAATTTGCTTAGAGAATTTTGAAAGAAGAGTCACTTGGATCTGAAATTATGAGAATGCTTAAGGTTGAAGATGCATTTAGGCTGAGGCCACCGCCAAACCCGCCTCCAGGTGCTTCCATTCCGGTATTCAGAAGCCGAACCTTGCTTTGGAGTTCCACCTTGAGGACAAGGTGATTTTTCAAGAGGGTGCGAATGTTAGGAATAAGTGTGAGATGGTTTGTGTGGGCTGCCGTCTGTGTAAGGGGGTAGTAGCAGTTGGGGGTTGTAAGGGCAATATTGTACTTTGTATAAGGGAATAGAGTTAGCCAGCTGTAGCAGTGGGCAGGTGGGGTATTAAAGAGGGCAGCTGGGAGGTTGGGAAGGATGCGAAAGGATTGGAAATTCAGCAAGGCTGCTGGGGGCTGAGACGTAGGGATGTTCCGGCTGTTTTCTCAGAGAAGTGGTTTTCTCCCGGGTTTTTTCTTCTTCCTCTTCTCCCATTCTTCTCTCCTTATTGTAATTCCTTTTATTTTGCTGGATCTATACAGTGATTAAATCAATATATACTGTTGTTCTCTTTTTTCCCTCTCTCGCAATTTTACATAACAGCTTGGAATGTCAATGTGTCGAGCCCCCAAGCTTGAGAAAATTTTGTTTTGGTGACTGGATCTGCTGTCAAGTGAAGCTTGGTGTGGGTTAATGTTTCTGAGAAGTTTTGGGGGTTGGAATTGATGCCAGCCCATGATTGAAGATTTATGAAGCATATAGTTGGAAGGGTGGTTGGAGTCAGAGCTTGCTTCAAAAAATAAGAGTGAAGGAGAATGATTGGGTTTGCTGGATATTGCTGTTTGAGATCAATTTTTGCTGCCAAAGTACGGAACTAGGCGAATGATTGGGTTTGCTGGATTTTGCTGTTTGAGATCAATTTTTGCTGCCAAAGTACGGAACTAGGTGTTTAGCTGGAAGTTATAATAACTTCATTTTTGTGAGCTGACACCTCAAAATCAATGAGATGATTATGTGTCCCCTTCCAGAATATTCATTGAACGCCTGAACGGATCCCATGAGGCAATTACAGGTTGGTTTGCTTATGGCTGTTGATCAATAAGTATAGTGAAATCTATGGGATAAACTGATTGAGAACCCAGTTGGCCGGGCAAGAAGAAGAATAAAAAGATAGTTCGAGAGAACTTCAGAGAAGATTTTCAGAGAAAAATGAAGAGCAGATTAGAAAATCAGAACAAGGAAATTCAGTGTGACTGAAAATCAATTTCAAGAGACCATCTTCACTTCCAGATTGAAGAATTGCAGTGAAGGCACATTTACAGGGCTACAGTGATGCACTAATCCGATGGGCGCTCGCTTCATCTTATCATCTTATTAAGTTGACTAATGTAATTGAGATTAATTGGCAGTGGGCCACTTTGACTAATGTAAGAGTGAGCCACAGATCACTCATTGGTAGTGAGCCACTTTAGTAATAGGCAGTGAGCCTCTGAGTAAAGCGAATCTTCCTAAATTTGTAATCTAAATCATTGAGATTTTGTGATTTATGTATGAGAGTAGCAAACTCACCATACACCTTGGATTAGCTTCCATGTTATTGGAGGTAAAACAAGTAAATCTTAGTGCTCTTACAATAACATGTTCCGGCTGAATCCAGAAAAAAGATCCATTTAAATGATGAGAGATTCTGATAAAGTAAAATTGTTTTAAACTGTTCACTGTCTTGATTCACCCCGCTTCTTAGAACACTCTTCATGATGTGGAACCAACTCAAACCACTAACAAAATGTAGCATGGAATGGTCCAAAAGATATAACCAAAATGTGGTTTTCTCAACACCCTCCTAACACATAATGATATAACAAAATCAAGAATAGAGGTCTATTTTATTTTTGTACAACCAAGACCCTTCCAGTTCTTTGTAGTCCACGCACACATTAGCTGAAATCTTTTTTCCACATTAATAGGTACCAGTACTAGGTTGAATCATAGTTATTTGCGGCGCATGACACGCAACGGTGACAAGGGCTTCCGACGCAAAAGTCCCCCACACGTGTCAATATTAACTTGCGGCGCACAAAAGAGGTGTATTCATATGCCAACAAACAAAAAATTATACAATATATACATAAATACAAAAAAATTAAGTCAATAATTCATATTCCATACATCAAAAAACAAATGAAGTCAACAATGACACCTACAATTAAATATTAAAAACCATATATCTCAAAAAACTAAGTTAGGTCTTGGCCTGGCTTGCCTTAAGACATTTTGGAATAAATCACAATTCCTGAAATATATAAAACTGTAGGTTGAGAAACCCCCTTGCCTCCTTACCTCAAAGTGAGGCGGAGACATTCTTTTATAATGAATGAAAAGGACCACATCGGACCACAAGTCCGATGTGGGATACAGACTCCAACACTCCCCCTCAAACTAGGTGTACCTAGCTTGGACACATAATGAAAAGAAAGCAACAAAACAGACGCTAACACTCCCCCTCAAGCTGGACATGCCCAGCTTGATGACAAATACAAAAAACAGAAGAAACGGAAATAATAAAATTGTTGTTGATGTTGCTCCCCCTCAAGATGGTAATGTGATGCCGCTGAAAAAAAAAAGGATGGGTCATCGCCGAAAAAGTGCGGGGCCGGACAACAGAGCGCCGGGAAATCCACACTGGCGGGCGGTCGTCAGAGCGTCGGGAAATCCACACTACGGGCCGGTCAGTCAGAGCGTCGGGAAATCCGCAATGTCGGGCCGATCGTCAAAACGCCGAGAAATTCATACTAGCACCGGGAAAAACCGCACTTGCGGGGCCGGTGACGAGAGGTGGGGATTCCGCAGAATTGTTGCGGGATCTGGCGGCGCCAAAGGGCCCAATCCTAGGTGGTCGAGCTGTTGTGCTAGCGCATGGGCGTGCCGGCGGACAAAGACGCGGCTGCCAGGAGTCGTCGGGAGATGTCGGCAAGGCGGGGATGTCGCAGGAGGTGCCGGAGAGCCGAAACTAGAAGCAGGGCAGCCGATGGGAGAATCTAGAGTCGGCTGGCAGACGGAAGAGGAGGGGTCGGGCGACGGGACGCGTCGCAGCGGAGAGGAGGAGGGCGGCCGGGAAACCGCACAAGGTGGCGTCGGCGATGAGCCGTCAACGGAAGCCGGGAAAGCCGCGTGAGGGCGGGGCCGGGACGCGTCGCGAAAGGCGGGGCCGGCGGGAGCCGGGAAGCCGCAACGTAAGCAAAGAGCCGGCTGGAAGAGAGAGCCGCCGTCGGGGAAGGGAGGTCGCCGGGGCAGGGAGCCGTCCGGGATGGAGCCGCCGAAGAAGGGAGGTCGCTGGTGAAGGGAGGGTCGGCGCTGGGAGTCGTCCGGAACGGAGCCGCCGGGGAAGGGAGGCCGCAGAGGGAGCCGCGGGTGAGGTGCTACGCGCACAGGAAAACCGCCTGGGGAGGGCGGTCGTGCGTAGCGGGAGAGGCGGAGCCGACCGTTTCGGTCGCCTGGAGAAGCGGGAGCTCGTGCGGGCAGTTGCGGGATCCAGAAAGACCACCGGGGAATGCGGGAGCCGTTGAGGAGGTGGGCGCAGGTGGAGCCGGGAGGTTGCGCGCGATCGGGGATCGCGACGGGACGCGCGGCCGGGAGGTGCGCTGTAGGGGAGAAGCTCTGCAGGACCAAGGGCGGGCGGCACGACGGGATGCGCCGCGACGGGATGCGAGGCCAAGAGGGAGGTCGTCGGGTAGGAGCGGCGCTGGTGGGGAGAATCGCCAGAAGGGCGGGGATCCGCGGCTGAAGGAGTCGCCGGCAGGGGGGAGGTCCGCCGGGAGGGAGGGCCTGTGCGACCGAGGGTAGGTCTGTCGGGCAGGGTGTGCGAGGGAAGGAGGGTGCAGGCCGCGACGGAGGGGCGCGCTTGGGAGGAGCCGTGCTCGGAGAAGGGCGCCGTGGTTCACGAACGCACCGGGGAGGCAGGGCCGGACTGTGCCGGGAAGCCGCTGGAGAGGGCGGGCCGGTCTGTGCCGGGAAGCCGCGAGAGAGAGAGGCGGGGCCGGTCAGTGTCGGGACGCCGCCGGGAGGAAGGGTCGGGATTAAGTTCCCTCTGATACCATGTAGGTTGAGAAACCCCCTTGCCTCCTTACCTCAAAGTGAGGCGGAGACATTCTTTTATAATGAATGAAAAGGACCACATCGGACCACAAGTCCGATGTGGGATACAGATTCCAACAAAAACAAACAATTAGATATTAAAAACCATATACCACAAAAAAACAATAAACAAAAAAAATAAAAACAAAACATTAAAAAAATGCATGAAGAAAACATAGCAGTAAAAATAACAATAGGAGTAACTCAAAAAAAAAATAAGAGGCAAGCAACATAAATAAAATGGAATTAAAAACAAAAAAAAAAGTTATTGGTTCGCACAGAAGGTGCGCCTGCCCCGAACGACACCGCGTATCTAAGTCGCAGCGGTCAAGGGAGCTTGGCTAGGTCATGGCGGTCGAGAGAGCTCGGCTGGGTCACGGTGGTTGATGTGGTCCAACACCGTCTGGGTCACTGCGCTCGTGGGAAGAGTAGAGTATTTCGCAGTGTCGGAAGGGAAAGTTGTTGTTTGACCTCAAAAGACGTATTTTCAACCGGAGAGTATGAGTTGGAAGGTTAAAAAAAATAGAAAAAAAATCAAAAAGGCGCAATGGCGTGTGTTGTGCCGCTGCACGCCATAGCGGAACATGTCGCGCGCCACAGCGAGCCATCTTAGATGCACCATGACGTGGCGCACCACACCTGGGGCTAGCTGATAGAAAGGCTAGTATATAGATGGGAGGGAATCAAAGGCCTCTGGTTCTGCACACATATCAGAGGAGGAAAAGGGCTGGAAAAGGGAGTATACCTTAATATTTTTAAGAGGGGCACAAATGTAATTTTTAGTCTTTCTTTTGCTAGTCTAATAAAGGGGGAAACCCGAGGGGGAGTGGGGATTATCGGGCATTCTGGAATTTCTGCTGGCCTGCGCGCGAGAGAGGGGTGTCTCCCAGGAATAGTCCTTCATCTTTTCATTCGGTTAGAAATTCTAGTCAAATTTCTACAGAATTACCACTGTTAAATAAGAAGGAATTCACACTCTATAATCTTGTTCGATCCCAATCATTTTGGTGCTTTCATTGAGAGAGACACCTTTCTTTTGATCAAGCTGGAAGGGATAGAAAGTTGAGGAACAATTTGTTGTCTCATGTCCACACGAATGGAGACCAGAGTGGGTAGAGTAGAATCGGTGATTACAGAACTGCAAACCAGAATGCAGCGCCACGAAGCAGGACAGTTGCGGCATGAGAGTTTGCTCCAACGATTGGAGATACAGGTACGAGAACTTACTACTTCTCTTTCTAGGTTAGTTTCGATCTTAGGAACAAACGCGATGGACTGAAGACAAAGGGAAGAGTGTTGATGATGGAGGTAGTGTTAGAACGGAAGTGGTAGTCGAGGAACAGCATTGTGTCACGTCTGAGACTGAGCCAGGAAGGAGGCCTTTACCGCTGGATGAGTTGCAACGTGAACTTACAAAACCTATCGAGATGTCGTTACTTTCTAGAGACGATCATGTTACATGAATAGTTGGAGCGAAAATGTACTCCTCAATTTATGGAATTCGCGAGGAAATGAAGGTACCGATAGCGCAACTATGCATGGAAGGCCTTGCGCGGTACTGGATTATTTCTTTGAAATCTGTCAAGACAGATTTATCTTGAGCGTAGCTAAAGGAAGAACTCCTTGGAAGGTATGGCAGTGCAGAAGAGGAGGATTCGATAATATTCTTGAAAGGTTTACGCCAAACTGGCACAGTGGACGACTACATCAACGAGTTTAAACAAGTGGCTCTCTGCATACCTGACTTAACGAAAAAATGGTACGTAAGCTTGTTCATAGGCGATTTGCGTTGGAGATTGGAAGCATTGTTCTTACACATGAACCGCGAACTAAAGCCCGATTAACACTTTCAAGACGAGTTGAGCAAGAATTAATTGTGAAAAGGAATATTAAACCTATGGAAGTTCGGGGAAAGGGAGTAGCAACTGGAGGAATGGTGTGGCAAGGAAGTTCCAGCACTATGAAAATTGTTTCTCCTGTTGTCGGTAGAGAGAGGGAGAGAACAGGAGAGGTCGTACCATGGTGGAGAGGAGTTAAAAATTTATCTAAGAGGAATTTGAGGAAAGGAGAGCCGAGGGATTATGTCTTAAATGTGGCCAATGATTTCAGCCTGGACATAAGTGTCCGGAAAAAGGCTTCAAGTTTATGGTCAGGGAATGTGTGGAACCTAGTAACGAAGAAGTAAGAGACACGAGTTTGGTAAAAGAAAATGCCAGGGGGATTTCTGAGCTGAGTGACGAGCAGTGGGAGATGGTTATGTAAGGAACTACGGCAAGTGTGGAAAGTAAAATACAGGAAGGGGGAACAAAATCTATGATGATGGAAGGGAGCATTGAAGGAATACCGATTCTGATTTTGGTAGACAGCGGAGCTAGTCACAACTTCCTTTCCAAGCATTTGTTGAAGCAATTAATGACACGGGTTGAAGATACTAAGCCCTTCAGTATACCATTAGGGGATGGGCATCGAGTGGTATCTCAGAGCATGTGCAGATCTCTTAAAGTGTATTTGGGGAATGAGGAATTTGAAGTGGATAATTATCATTTTGACACTTCTAGCCCTGATTTAGTGCTTGGGATCTCGTGGTTAGAGACACTTGGGTATGTTACTTCACACTCGAAGGAGATGACCATGAGTTCCACATGGCAGGGGAGGGCGGTCATTTTGCATGGAATCAGCAATAAGCAGAATTTTCCAGGAGCTTTACAGGATTATTTGGTGAACAGGAGATTAAGGGTAAGTGGGTTGCAGTGTACCACAGGTGAGGAAGAGGAAAGGGGCAGAACAAAATTAATTCCAGAACAGACTGAACTGCAGAAAAATCTGGAACAGTTTGGAACAATATTTCAATTTCCTAAAGTTTTGCCGCCGCAAAGGGATACCGATCATTCTATAAGACTGAAAAATGGGGCAGAACCAGTGAATATCCTTCCTTACAAGCATGCTTATCATCTTAAGAATCTTAAGAATGAAATAGAAAAGCAAAGTTCAGGAGCTTTTGGAGCAGGGGTTTATCAGAGCTAGTACCAGTCCCAATACGAGCCCTATTATTCTGGTAAAGAATAAAGATGGAGGATGGAGAATGTGTGTGGATTATCGTGCTTTGAACCAAAAAACAATTCCCGACCGGTTCCCTATTCCTGTAATCGAAGAACTGATGGATGAGTTGTACGGAGCTGCATACTTTACTAAAATAGATTTGAAATCGGGGTTTCATAAAGTACGAATGAAAGAGGAAGACGTTGAGAAAACAGCCTTCAAAACCCATGAAGGGCATTACGAATACCTCGTAATGCCATTCGAACCAATGAACGCTCCAACAACTTCTCAGACGACCATGAATTCTGTGTTTCGAGGAATGTTACGGAAACTCATGGTGGTATTTTTTTATGACATTTTGGTGTTCGGCAGTAACTGGGAGAACCATTTAAAAGCCTTGTGTTTGATGTAACAAACAATAAAGGAGAATGCCCTGTTTGCTAACCAAAAGAAATGTTCTTTTCATAGTAAATCAGTGGAGTATGTAGGGCATATTATATCAAATGAGGGTGTTTCCATGGACTCAAAGAAAATTGATACGGTCAGAAATTGGCAGCGGCGGCGAAATGTCAGGGAAGTCTGGGGATTTCTGGGTTTAACTGGATATTACAGAAAATTTATTAACTATAGAAAGATAGTTCAGCCCTTAACACAAATGACCAAGAAAAAAGGTTTCTTATGGACTTCAAAGTCTACAGAAGCATTTCAAACTTTAAAGCAATGTATGACTGATCATCGAAGCCTTAAACATTTGTTAAATCAGCGGGTAATCTCAATGAACCAACAGTGTTGGCATGCTAAACTTCTTGGATATGATTTCGAAGTTCAGTATAAACCAGGAAAACACAATAATGCAGTCGATGCTTTGTCCAGGATGAATGAGGGAGCAGAATTTTCGCAGATGGCCGTGTCTGAACCCTCCTGGGTTGGATTTTCAGAATGTGCAGAAAGAAGTTCAGCAAGATGTCCGGTTGCACGAAATAATTAAGGCTTTACAAAGTGGCAACTTGGTCCGACCAGGCTATGCTTTACGGGGGGAATGCTTTTCTACAGGAATCGGTTGGTTTTGTCCAAAAATTCTGTTATGATCCCAAAGTTGTTGCATCATTTCCATTCTTTAGCAGAAGGGGGACATTCAGGTATTTGAAAACTTACAAAGGGCTCACCCAGATTGCATCATTCTTCCAAGGCGTTCTCGGAAGACCCATCACAAAATCCATCGTCACATCGTCTCACTTCCATTCCGGAATGGGCAATGGATCTAACAAACCACCTGAGCGTTGATGCTTGGCCTTCACCTACTGATAGGTAAGGCACCGCGCCACAAAGCCCGCAACTTCCTTTTTCATTCTCAGCCACCAAAACTGCCTACGGAGATCACGGTACATCTTGGTCAAACCAGGATGCACTGTCCATTTTGATGCATGGAACTCACGCATTAACTCTTCCCGCATGCATACCGGCACAACCACACGACCATGAACACAAACAACCCCGTCCACACCGACGGCCCAACCAGAAGGTGACTCCCCACCTTTAAGTCTTTCCTTCATGGCCAAACATTCAGGATTGTCGAGCTGACTTTCCGTAACTCGACTCAAAAGCGTCGACTCAACCGCCACGAAAGCAAGAGTCACCTGACCATTCTCATCCCGCACCTCCAGGTGCATCTCCGCGTACAAGGCCATCACCTTCCACTCGGTGCCGGATTCCTGAACCACCTGGTTCTGAGCCTACCTGCTCAAAGCATTAGCAACAACGTTCCCTTTCCCCGATGTATATACCATTTCAAAGTCGAAAGACGGGAGATACTCAACCCATCTTCGCTGTTGAAGATTCAAATCCCGCTGCGAAAAGATATACTTTAGACTCTTGTGATTGGTATACACCGTGAACCGTTCCCCCAACAAGTAGTGCCTCCAACACTTAAGGCATACACTACTGCACCCAACTCAAGGTCATGAGTGGGATAATTCCGCTCATGGGGTCTCAATTGCCTCGACCCATAAGCCACAACCCGCTCATTTTGCATCAACACAGCCTCAAGCCTGATACCAAACGCATCTCAAAATAGGACATACTTCCTACCTGGCTCAGGTAAGATCAAGATTAGTGCGGTCGTCAATCGCTTTTTCAACTCTTGAAAGGCATTCTCACAAGCCTCAGACCACTCAAACCTAATTCCCTTTTTGGTCAAGCCCAACAGAGGTGCTACCAAGCGAGAGAAATCCTGGATGAACCTCCGGTAATACCCGGCCAAACCTAGAAAACTCCAAACATCTGAAACACTCTTGGGCTGCTCCCAAGACACGACAGCCTGCACTTTCTCTAGATCCACCGACACACCCGCCTCAGAGATGATGTGACCCAGAAAATGCACTTCTCCAATCCAGAACTGACACTTTGACAGCTTGGCGTATAACCGATGCTCTCTTAGTGTACTCAGAACGATGTTGAGATGTTGGGCATGATTGTCATGAGTTTTCAAGTACACCAAGATGTCGTCGACAAAGACAACCACAAACTAATCCAGATAAGGATGAAAGATTCGATTCAGAGCCATGAATACCGCCGATGCATTGGTCAAACCGAAAGGCATCACCACAAACTCAAATAACCCATACCGACTCCTGAAAGCTGTCAGCAGTACGTCAGAAAGCCTCACCCTCAACTGGTGATAACCCGATCTCAGATCAATCTTATAAAACACTGATGCACCCCTCAGCTGGTGAAATGGGTCATCAATTCTAAGAAGAGGGTACCGATTTTTCACCGTCATCTGATTTAACTTTCGATAATCAACACACATCCTTAACGACCCGTCAGCCTTCTTTGCAAAAAGCACAGGAGATCCCCAAGGAGATGTACTAAGACGTATGAACCTCTTACGCTCCAACTCCTCAAGTTGAACCTTTAACTCCTGGAGTTCTGCCGGTGTCATTCGGTATGGTGGAATAAAAACTGGCTCTGCTCCCGACAGCAACTCAATCGTGAACTCAACATCCCTCTCGGGTGGCAACCCGAGAAATCCTCAGGAAACACATCCTGAAATTGATCCACTACTGGAGGGAAGATAGAATGTTCCCCTCTTTCATCATCAAGCACAAGACAAGCTACTTCAGCCGTGAGCCTACCCAACTGCCCACAAAACGGTCCTGCGCGACCTACTTGAACATCCTACTCTCCACGATGGACATAAGTGTCACCCTCAAGTAACTTGAACGATACCCTGCGACGGTAACAGTCTATGTGCGCCCGATACAACACCAACCAGTCCATACCCAAGATCAGGTCAAATCCTGACATCTCGAGAACGAACAAGTCCCACGGGAAACGATACCCACCGACTTCTAGAGCACATCCCTTACACTGCCTGATATCTTCATTTTGCACCC
Source organism: Viscum album (assembly GCA_963277665.1). Classification (NCBI taxonomy): domain Eukaryota; kingdom Viridiplantae; phylum Streptophyta; class Magnoliopsida; order Santalales; family Viscaceae; genus Viscum; species Viscum album. The sequence goes on along the minus strand of OY728161.1, from coordinate 339,228,979 downwards.
CCAACGGAGTGTCAATCGACATAACCCCATACACACTCTCCACAGGCAAACCCAACGCTACCACAAGCTGAGCAGAAATAAAAGAGTGTGGCACCAGTGTCAAACAACGCACTAGCAAACGTAGAAGCTACAAGGATCGTACCTTGAACAGTCGATGGCCCAGCCTCGCAATCACCGAGTGCAGACTGAACTGCATGAAGCTGACATGCCCCTCTACCCTGGGTTCCAACCTGATATCTTCATTTTGCACCCCCAACGGAGTGTCAATCGACATAACCTCATACACACTCTCCACAGGCAAACCCAACGCTACCACAAGCTGAGCAGAAATAAAAGAGTGTGGCACCAGTGTCAAACAGCGCACTAGCAAACGTAGAAGCTACAAGGATCGTACCTTGAACAGTCGATGGCCCAGCCTCGCCATCACCGAGTGCACACTGAACTGCATGAAGCTGACATGCCCCTCTACCCTGGGTTCTAACCTGTGTGGCCCTCGCTTCCCAACAAGAGTCTCCTGATGATCAAGTATTGTCTGAACTGCATGAAGCTGACATGCCCCTCTACCCTGGGTTCCATCCCAACGAACCTTAACATTCTGAAAACATCACCCCGACCATCCCTACCGCGGGCCATGGTCCACAAGGGGTAGACAACCATACACCACCACAAGGCTCACACAACATGTTACAGCAACATTTTCAATTAATTACAAACCCTTAATTACACATATTCCTTAATCATCACTTATCATTCTTTTATCTTCACCCACTTGCATTGTTTCGTTTACGATATTTTCCCTTTTCAATTATCAAGATGCAAGGTGCATTCTATCTTTCATGCCTCACACACCCAACCCGTGTGTGCCTACCATGATGCATGTCACCTATCTCTCTAGGTGCCTACAATGATGCATGAATGCACAACCTCGAACCATTGAGGCCACAGGCCAAATATCATAAAACCACCACATCACACAACTTGTGCATCACCCAATGGTGAAATATCATCAACTGTAACACCGCACAATCAAGAACAACAATTCCCACCCTGGGTGACTTGGGGTTTCCCTCGTACATGGGTTAGCTACTCCTAAGCACGAGCTCATTACCAAGACCCAACACATCCTAACTCCCGTCTACCATCCCAAATAACAAGATTCCAGAGAAGAAGAACAAAGGCCTCCTTTGATACCACTTTGTAACATCCCCGACCTGAAAGCCACTAAACCGGTGCTCCGAGCCGGGTGGTTACATGACCTTAAGCGCGTCTCCCCGTACGCCAAAGGTTACCGACTAGCAGCGGGGGTCTGAATAGTCAATTGGAGAGACTATACCCCCTTTTTATCAGAGTAAGCCACAACAGAAGATAAACAAAATAGCGGAATAATAATCAATAATACAAGAGTATGCATAAACCATTCCCCAAAATGGGGTACAACCATGTCCAACAGTAAATATGTCATGTCATGCTACAAGTGCAACAGTAAACAAAACCCAAAATGAAGACAACTGCAAAATCCCCCAAAATGGTCCTGACACCAAGTTCGGATCCTCCGCCACGTACACCCAGGCTAACCCAACTCCCTAGCAAGAGCTTTTGTCCTTCCCCTGACCTGCAAACATGAAGTCTGCTCGGGTACCCAACGCGGCCCAAGCAGGGTGTGAGTACAACTCAATAGGTCACCACCAACGATGTCTACAAAATATCTGGTATAAACAATTGTGCATGCAAAGGGAAATGAATAATAAATAACAAAGAAAAGAGTAAGTGCCCTTAACCAGTTTAGATTTATTACCAACATTTATTACCATTTCCTTATCTTGCCATTTCACCCCATTTACCATTACTTACAATTTCCAATGCACTTATCATGGGTTCAAACACAACAAGTTACGCGGCTTAAAGTACACAATCACGTGCATGAGGAAAAACACACTGTTATCCTATCTCACTAGGACCAACTTCCTCATGTCAACCATATCCTCACCTCGAAGCCTCAGTACGGGTGGATGCAACTGTTAAGGGAACAGAGCCTCAGTCCTCTTCCCTAACCCGTGCATTAGGGGTAGAGTTTAGAGCCTCAGTCCAACTCGACCTGTGGGCGTAGAACCTCAAGTCAATACCCCACTCTACCAAGCCATGTGCAAATGCTACATATATATATGTATTTCTATCAAACATTCACACAACATCACAACTATTGCTCAAGGCAAACATAAATCATAACAATAACATGAGAGTTAATACCATGCCTTAACCCATTAACACATTTACCACATTTCACATCATTTAGGCATTTAACCCTGTTATTTCAGAGATCCCTCTTACCCTCAAGGTGAGGAGAGGGCCTATATTTATAAAAAACTGAAAGAGGAAGTTACAAGGGAAGTTACAAAAGAAGTGGGGCAGGAAGTTACAAAGGAAGTGGGGCAGGAAGTTACCCATACTCCAACACTCCCCCTCAAGCTAGGTGTACCTAGCTTGGACACATAAAAAAAAAAGACCGCAACACTCCCCCTCAAGCTGGGCGTCAGATGCTGTGGATCCCCAGCTTGGAACTAAGAGAGGCGAGGCGAGCACCGGGGAGGCCTTTGGTGAAGATGTCAGCAAGCTGGTCTGCCGTGGAAATGTGGCTAAAGCTGACATGTTTGTGCTCCAGGTGGTGGCGAAGAAAGTGACAGTCCACCTCTATATGCTTCGTGCGTTCATGGTAAACGGGATTCGAAGCAATTTTAGTGGTTGCCTGATTGTCACACCATATGTGAGCAGAAGTCTGCTGAGGAAAACCAAGCTCCTGGAGGAGGTGTTGAAGCCATAGGATCTCGGTAGTGACGGTGGTGATGGCACGGTACTCAGACTCGGCACTGGAGCGAGAGACGACAGTCTGTTTCTTGCTTCGCCAAGAAATGAGATTGCCTGCCAAGAATATGGCAAACTCAGATGTAGATTTCCGAGTGGCAAGGCAGCCAGCATAATCCGCATCGCAGAAGGCCTCAATATGCTGATGAGGATGCTGGGAGTAATGAAGACCACGGGCAGGATCGCGCTTGATGTATTTGGCGATGCGGATGACAGCATCCCATTGAGAGGTGGTTGGATGCTCCATAAATTGACTGACTTTGGCAACCGCACAGGAGATGTCGGGTCGAGTCATGGTGAGATAATTGAGTTGGCCCACCAACCGACGGTACCACTCGGGATGTGGGTACAGTGCTGAGGAGGCATAAAGAGACCGCTCCCCAGGCTCGAGAGGAGTATCGACCGCAGTGGCCTGAGTCAGCCCAGCAGCCTGTAATATATCCAATGCATACTTTCGTTGGCAGAGGGAGATGGTGTCCGAGGAATAGGAAACCACGATGCCGAGAAAGTAGGTGAGAGGACCAAGATCCTTCGTGTTGAAGTGGTGGTGTAGATGGGCCTTGAGGTGGGTGATACCCACAGAGTCGTTGCCGGTGATGACGATGTCATCCACATATACGACCAATAAGATGCAGCCACGTGCACTCGTCCGGTAGAAGACAGTGTGATCCTTCATACTGCGAGAAAGCCCAAAGTCGCTAATGACCGTGCTAAAGCGGCCGAACCAAGCACGGGGAGACTGCTTTAGGCCGTAAAAAGAGCGGCGGAGACGGCAGACTCGAGATTCAGCGCCGAAGGCACAAAATCCGGGGGGCTGCTGCAGATAAATTTCTTCCTCAAGGAAGCCATTCTTGACATCCAACTGATGAAGAGACCACTGATGATGGGCGGCAATAGAGATGAATAACCGGACAGAGGCCATCTTGGCAACCGGTGAGAAGGTATCAAAGTAGTCAACACCGTACGTCTGTGCAAAGCCTTTGGCAACAAGGCGGGCTTTGAGGCGGCGAAGAGTGCCATCGGGATTCAGCCTGACGGTGTAAATCCACTTGCTGCCCACTGCCTGTTTGCCTGCTGGAAGAGGTACAAGATCCCAAGTATGGTTATCCTCTAAAGCCTGCAATTCATCCCGCATTGCAGCTAGCCACCCGGGGTGAGATTTGGCTTCACCAACCGTGCGAGGTACAGAGACTGTCTCCAGAGCGGACAAACCCCTGTATGAAGATACAAATAGAGTACTCTGGCAGGAGCGAGTACCTTTCCGAAGGGCAATTGGCAAGTCCTCGGGTGGCGGAGCAGGAGCAGCGGACGAAGCGGGAGCGTCAGTGTCATTGGCCAAGACGGGGAATACAGTCAAAGGACGCCGGGAGTAGACCTGACCAAAATGGGTGTCAACAGGGGTTGACGACGGTGGAGGATGGATGATGAGAGGAAGACAATCATCGATGGCAGGGTCGGGATGAGGAGAAGGAAGGATGAATGGAGAACTCTCAACAAAGGCAACGTCGGCCGAGATGACATACCGCCGTAGGTCGAGGGAAAAACAGCGATATCCGCGTTGAGTGCGGGAATAGCCTAAAAAGATGCAGCGGAGGGATTTGGGAGCGAGTTTGGAGAGACCTGGACGTGTGTCACGAACGTAACAGAGGCACCCAAACACGCGAATGGGAAGGGAGTGAAGAGGGGGAGAGGAGAACAAAGTCCGAAAAGGAGTCTCCCCTCGAAGGATAGTGGAAGGAAGACGGTTTATCAGGTAGGTGGCGGTGAGAATGGCATCGCCCCAAAACTGCAGAGGCACCTGTCGGTGAAAGAGGAGGGCACGAGCAGTCTCCAGAATATGTCTGTGTTTCCGCTCGGCCACGTCATTCTGCTGGGGTGTATCAGGACAGGAGGTCTGATGAAGGATGCATTTCGTCTGGAGAAACTGCCGAAAGGAATTGGAGAGATACCCACGCCCATTGTCGGAGCGGAGACATTTGACCGAGAGGGAAAATTGATTCTGAATCTCAGCATAAAAGGTTTGGAAGGTGGAAAACACGTCGGAGCGTTCTCGAAGGAGGTAAAGTCAAGTCATTCGCGAATAATCATCGATGAAAGAGATATAGTACTTATATCCCAAATGACTCGAAATGGTACAAGGACCCCAAACATCTGAATGAACGAGATCAAAAGGGTTTGAGGCCCGTGTATCCACCCGAGGAAGGTATGTAGATCGATGATGTTTTGCAAAAGTACAGGACTCACAATGAAAAGAAATATTCCGACGAAACTCTGGAAAAAGCTGATGAATGGTGGATGCTGGCGGATGTCCCAACCGGGAATGAAGATCCAAAGCTGGAGAAGAGGTAGATGAGCAAGCGATGGGTGCCGGTGCATCGAACAGGTAGACCCCGTCTTGAAGTCGGCCTCTACCAAGTTCCCGGTTCGTTGTCTGCTCCTGAAAAACAACACCAGAGGAGGAAAATATGGCAGCGCAGTTATAATCTTTTGTCAGCTTACTAATGGAAAGAAGATTAAATGGACTGCGGGGTACATGTGCCACAAAGGGTAGGTGAATCGTCGGAGTCAGAGAGCAGGTGCCGAAGCCCACAATCGGGATAGTGGAGCCATCAGCGACCGTGATGGCTGAGGGACCGGTGTAAGGGCAGTAAGAGGTCAACATACCAGCATCACCGGTGAGGTGGTCGAAGGCACCTGAGTCCAACATCCAAGCAGAAGAGCGACGGCCGACAAAGGCAGTGGAGTGAGCAGAATGGGCTACAGAAGCTGCTGATGGGCCGGGTTCAGCAGAGTCCCGAGGATCATGAGTCAGCCGGATGTCGGTCATCGAAAGGTCCAGAGAGTGGGGAAGAGTGGCGACTGCCGATGGCGCTTCCTGGACCGCTGTCTGTCCCTGCCGCGGGCGCTGAGATGGACGTCCATGTAGGACCCAACATCGGTCGATCGTGTGGCCAACCTTGCCACAGTGTTGACAGAGGGGACGTGGACGACTTTCCACACGACCACGTCCACGAGGACCAGATGAGCGGCCACCACCGTGACCGACGAGAGCTGAGTGGTCGATAACGGGGGCGGGAGGAGGAAGAGCCCGCTGGGCCTTGCTGAGCCGGTGATACACCTGTGGGATCTCCAACGTCGATGAGCTAGGGAGCAATTTGGTTGCCGTGGTGGCAAATTTTGGAGCGAGGCCGTTGAGAAGAGTAAAGAGGCAGAGCTGGTCCCGCTGGGTCTGAGCTTCGGTCGGTGTTCGTGGAATGGGCCACAATTCCTGCAATTCATCACACAGCCCTATCCATTCCAGGAAGTAGGTTGTAAAGGATTGGGTCTGTTGTCGAACATGGGACAGTCGCTGAAGGATATCGGACACCCGAGCGAGGTTATTGGTTTCGGAGTACATTATATTCAAGGAGTCCCAGAGCTCCTTGACGGTATTGGCGGTGCGGGTGACATCTTTGACCGATCGTTCCATGGAATTGACCAGCAGAGCGAAGATCTTGCTGTCAGCAAGTTTCCAGGAACGATATTTGGGATCAGCCGTGGCTGGGGTAGGATCCTCAAGATGATGATCGAGGTCCATGCAGGTGAGGGACATCACAACAGTCTTCCGCCAGATGGAGAAATTTGTGGAGTCCAATCGGTCATCCACAAGGCGGGTAGAAGCGGTGATCATCGGCAGCAGAGGGCAGGAGTATGCCATGGAAGCAGCGCGTGGATAGCGAAGATGCAGCGGAGGGAAGAGCCAGAATCAGGGAGGCGTGCCGGGAAGCGGAGCACCCCGGGCGCTGGAAAAAAAATTGAAGGAGCCCGGGTCGGTTGGAGGGAGATTGTCGGGGCGAGGGCGTCGCTGGGCGAAGGAGAGAACTGCCGTCGGGGAGCCGCGCCAGGCAAAAGGGCGAAGCGGGGAGCCGCGCCAGGCAGGAGTGGGCCGCCGGGAGAGAGGGCGGGAGAGGAGGGCCGCCGAGAGGAGGGAGCGCGACGGGAGGAGCGGCGACTGGGTGGAGGTGCGCCGAGGAGATCGCGCACCAGGGAGGAGGCGCGACGGGGAGGGCCTGTCCGGAGAGGAAGGCCGCCGTCAGGAGCCGCGCGCCGGAGGAGCCTCGTCGGGGAGGGAGGCGCGTCTGGAGGAGGCGCTACAGGCCGTCGGGTTCGGGAGGCCGCCGCCGAAGAGGAGGGCCGTGTCGGGGAGAGCGCGCGCCGGGAGGGAACGCAGCGGGGCGACGGTTTGTCGCGCGCAGGACGGAGCGCGCGCTGGGAGGGTCGTCGAGACGACGCTGCTGCTCGGGAAGGAGATCGGCAGGAGCTACACGCTGCTGCTCGGGAGGGAGATCGGCAGGAGCTACACGGGACGTCGCACAGGATGTCGGGAAGAGAGCTGTTGCGCGGGGGGGCAAAATTGGAGGGGGGGTCGTAGCCCCTCTGATACCATGTTATTTCAGAGATCCCTCTTACCCTCAAGGTGAGGAGAGGGCCTATATTTATAAAAAACTGAAAGAGGAAGTTACAAGGGAAGTTACAAAAGAAGTGGGGCAGGAAGTTACAAAGGAAGTGGGGCAGGAAGTTACCCATACTCCAACAAACCCAATTCCCTTTTATTACGTTTATCTCACTAAGCATTCATTCATTGTGCCTATCTCACTAGGCTCCGTTCATTAACTCATTAGGTTTCATTACCAGGCCCATAATCCATTCCATTATGGTCTTTAATCATTTTCACATATTAACCCATTTAGCCATTCATCGTTCTCATGTGTCAACCCATTTACACATTCCAACACTATTCACAATTCATCTAGCATAACCATGTCCAACCCATATAAACCACTTCCATGTTAACTCAATATCCCTTAGGTTGCCTATGTGCATCACCTAGCTTCTACTCCAACACAATCAATCACATCAACATGTTTATCAAGGGCTCTACATAGATACACAACAATCTCACTTGTTCTTTGCAGACGAGGGAATCCCCCTTGCCTCCTTGCCTCAAAGTGAGGCGGAGGCATTCTTTTATAATGAATGAAAAGGACCACATCGGACCACAAGTCCGATGTGGGATACAGACTCCAACACTCCCCCTCAAGCTAGGTACCTAGCTTGGACACATAAAGAAAAAAACACGCCAAACAAATGAAGACAAAGCAATCAACAGACTGCAAACAAGAAGCGCGAGGAGGCGGACCCGGGAGACGCCGCTGGGAAGGGCGGGCCGGGATTTTCCGGACGAAGCAGGCGCGCCGCATCTGAGGGAGGGCGGTTGCCTGGAGAAACGAGAGCCGCTAGGTGCGGGAGCCGTTTTGCGGAGCCGACAGGTGCGGAAGCTGGAAATGGGGGCGGGTAGGGGGGAGCCGTTGGAGACGAGCCGGAAAGTTGCAGGAGAGGCGACGGCGGGAGCGGTGCAGGAAGGGCGCTGAGATGCCGAAGGAGGACGGGGCTGTCGGCGAGAGGGCGTCGAGCCGGGTTTTTTCGTGCGAGAAGGAGTCGGGAGCCGGAACGGCCGCCGGGGAAAGGAAGCCCGCCGGACAGGACAGCCGGAGGATGGTCCGTCGCGCGGGAGGGGAGAACGATGCCGGAGGAGGCGGCGCGCAGAGGCCAAACCGGCGGGGAAGGAGCTGAGATCCGCCGCGAGGGAGGTCCTGCGCGACCGGGAGGAGCAGCGGAGGGGGGGGGGCGGCCGACTATTTGGATGGGAGCCGCTGCCCCCCCGGACGGGGAAAACCCTAAAGGCTGATGGGAGAAAAAAAAAGGGAGGGATCGGGTTTCGAAAACCCTCTGATACCATGTAGACGAGGGAATCCCCCTTGCCTCCTTACCTCAAAGTGAGGCGGAGGCATTCTTTTATAATGAATGAAAAGGACCACATCGGACCACAAGTCCGATGTGGGATACAGACTCCAACATTCTTCACAAATCCCTAGGTCCGGGGAAGTCGACACACCCCAAAGGTGGCCCTATATTAGCCCAATCACCCTCGACGCATCCCATGGGGATCGTGAGGGTTTCCATTTACCTTCTTGATAACCATTTTACCTAAACATGCCAAGGGTGATCAAAACATACCAAGTGACACCCAAGAACAAAGCCACACATGCACAGATCCACAGTAAACCATGGGATATAACTTGTAGACCACCTACCTCAATTCCGCGGGTGAACGCACTCTTAATCGAGCCCTTAGATTCCGCTTCAACCGACCTTTGAAGCTTCAACCTAGATCTCACCCAAAGAGTAGGGTTTTAGAGCTTCGAAAAGAGAGGGGGAGAAGATACAAACCCTAAACTCAAAAGAGAAGCAAGGATGAGATTGGCCTTACCCGAAGCTTCGATCCGCAGACGGTGCGGCCTACCCAGAAAATCCCCCTTTTTCTCCTTTTTCGTGTCCCGAACCCTCAGAACACCCCTGAGCCTCTTTAAGGACTTGGGTAAGCACTTAATTAACCAAAACAAGGGATTCAAACCAAAACTTAAACGAGAACATACCTTTCCAAGATTCGGGATCTTACAGTTGTTGAAATATTCATGAAAGAAATTGTACGATTGCATGGGATATCGGCAACCATTGTCAGTGACTGGGACCCTCTTTCCACTAGCCACTTGGCAAAAATTATTCAAATTACAAGGGATTGTTCTAAAAATGGGCTCTTCGTACCACCCTGAGAGTGATGGGCAAACTTAGGTGGTAAACCGATTTTTAGAAGCTTAAAAGTGTTTTTCTTCTGACCATCCTAAACAGTGGGCATATTGACTTCCTTGGGCAGAATTTCATTATAATACAACGTTCCACAATTCCATTGGACGGACTCCTTTTGAAGTAGTTTATGGTGGGGCACCACCAAATGTTCTACATCATGTAAAAGGAGAGGCGGTTGTTGAAACTGTTGCAGCAACTCTAATAGATCGAGATGAAGCATTAAAGCAACTTCGTGTGAATTTATGGACGCAAGGTTAATCGTTGAAGTAAAATCCACTTGATATTAACAAGACATGTAAAATGCTAAAATAAGAAAAATTACACATAACAAATAAAACCCCTCAAACATTTATTAATTCAACTAAGCCTTCCAATTAAAAATGCAACCATAGAACTAAGTGTTTACATGGCCATAGTCTAGACACTTTTATCGAGGAGTTATCATGAGGATTTTGGATCGAATTGATCAAACTTGTATTGAATTTAACGGTCATTGTTCTTTCAATACAAATTTGGAGACAAGTGTTGAGAAAATCTGAGTCGGGATTTCAGGATTGTAGAGTTCCCTTAACTGAACAAGGAAATGCAAGCTCGCTGTTGGCAAGACCGCCTACCTAAACACCTTATGGTTTTCATGGCCTTAATATGGATCATAAGGAGGGAAATATGAATTCTTGGTACTAGAATGTCCAAGTGATGGGACATTCCGAGTTCAATGGTGAGGGTGGTTGAAACTTGATAAAATAGTATAAGACATGATAAAATAACAAAATTATTTCACCACATTCATTTTTGGTAATAAAGTAAAGTGCTATTATATTTGTTTTAATCATTGTAGTAAAAATAGCAAGCGAAACCATGCAAAACACTGCGACCATTCTTTAAACTCATGGCATGTCCTCACAGGCACAAATTTCTCGGTAGTGGGGGGTGAGGAAGGAGACACGAAAAATATTGCATGTTCGGGAATCGGCCATTGTGGCTTGGGCTGGAGTGCAACAAGCCTCCTTTCATTCCCCCTCATCCTTCTTCCTTATTCATAATACAATCGTTTGCTCTTGTTTCACTGTCGGTATTTATCAGGCTTCCATTTGGATAAGAAATTATCAATTAATCTCATGTTATCATCCTCGCTACCAAAGTTATCTTTATTCATCCAAGAACGGATGAACAGTATGGATAAATTGATCATGAATCTTTTGACACTGCTTTATGGTTGAATTCGAGGAGGGGTATACCGGATTTGATGTTACATAAATCCAAACCTGAAAGTTTTAAAATGTCATTTTCATGTTTCCGCAAAACCCTGGGTTCCTTCACAATAGGTCCCCACAACATACGCCACCCCATCAATATTATGTTTCTCCCCTTCACCAAACCAAAACACATGCAACCCCCCCTCTAGACATTTGTGATGAGGCTAAAGGATTTGCCGCATCAAAAACACAACTTTTTCACGCATTATTCTTGCCAATTTCACAAAGTGAAGTGCCACATATCCTACAAAATGCATATCAACTGGTTTAGACATTTCCCAACTTGGGTTGCTTCTTGGCGATTGTGCACGACCCACCCACCAATCAGAAGACGCAATGAAACCCAATCCAACAATCCAACGATCATGACCCACAATGAAAACAACCCGCTAAAGGTGATAATTCAAAGGAAAGACCATGAAATTTAAACACCAAGGAAGAAAGGAGGTAGTGTCTCCAAAGTACCAATTCAATGTTTTGTGCAATTCACATCACCTTCAACTTGGAATTAGCATTCTCTAGGAAAAACCACCCTCAAATATGGAAGGATCCAACATATTGTGTCTTCAACTAGCAAAAAATCAATAATGTGGGAAATGTCAAGATACACCAGTTAGATTCTATTCACCCTAAAATATGTTTCAACATCGATGAGTCACCTATGACAATTGCTCAGGCAACAACTCAACTTTCTTCACGATGTGTGGTGACTAATTAGGTTGGTTGCTTTGGTGACATACATTGGGTTCACATCTCAACCAACTCTTCAAGGATGTGACCATCATGTGAGATTTGAAGACTGGCGCAGAAGCAGAGGGCAGCTCCACTTCTTGGTGGGGAGCTTGTTTCTCTTGGCATTTTATCCATTAGGTGATTATTTTGTGGAATTCCCCATGATAGCTTTTTTGCATTCGTAAGGTGTATTGTGTATTAAAAACATCTTAGTGATCTCTTGTATGTGAATATTTGCACCATTCATTTGATTATTGACACCGTTGCATCTAATAAGTGTTAATAGAGCCCTAGTTTCTATTGATTTTGATGATGTGGGAGGTATTCAAGAAGTCTAATTAGTGATGAAAAACTCACTAATGACTCCCCCTTCAAGGTAACAAAGAGGAAAACTCCCACAACCCAAGAGTGTAAACTCATATTACAGCTCTGGCTTCAAATTCAATGAAAACCCAATTACATGTCCATATAATAACATCCCCTCCAAGAGGCCCATGAATTCATAATTAGCCACCCCCTCTCTCAAGACACTACATGGGCCATAAAATGAATATATAACTTCCAACTTCAGAAATTTTAGCTGAAGAGGATCTTGGGTGCAAATTCCATCATAGTCACAGCAACTTTGTTGAGACCGGTCCAATGAGTGGAAATCGATTGTTGCTTGGGTTTTGAATCACATTCTGACCGAATTGATGTCGACATGAAGATGGCAAAGGTTGGATTTAGCAAGTTTTTCTGCATGGTAACCCAAGACTCACCAAAGACTCAAGCCGTAATGTATTAAGAAATAAACAAGCTAGCCTAACTCCTTTATCAATCTTCCTCGTTACTTTACTCAAAACCTTAATAAACTGCTCTTGCTTTGAAGCATAACCCATTAGAAAATGAGGTAGAGGAATCTCAGTAGCATTGAATGATGATTTGTAAATTGGGATGATTTTAAAGATGGCCAGCAAGAGAGGCGGATACAATTTGCACAATAAAACACTGGAGTATGAGTAACTTTAGATATTGTCACCAGGATACAATTTTGCACAATAAAACACTGGAGTATAAAGAATTTTAGATGTTGCCACCAGGTGGAAAAACAAGTGGTTTAGCAGCATCGTAAAAGAGATCATCCAAATAAACAGTGAATATGGCCGAGAAACTGCAAAGTTGGATTTTTCCAGGAGGAAATTGACGACCCGAATGATTCTTCTGAGAGGCGACGACATGCACTTATTTAGCACGGACAGGGATTATTTTTTCTATATCATTGAAATTTTAGATAAATAAGAATCATACCCAACCTCTTCGTATATGGCATCACTAAGCTGTCTAGGTTTCATATTTTCAGCACCCGGCTGATTGAGTATCGAGGATTGCTTCACCGTCGAAACAATGCTACTACGCAAATCTTCCTGCGAAAGAGGAAATTTTTTAAAGGGATTCTGAAATTAAAAAAAAAACGAAGCTACGAGATATTTTGGCAGAATAGGTCTGAATAGGCAACGTCGTCCTATTAGAAAAATTACAAAGATCGAAAGCGATAAACGTGCAATCCAAAACGGAAGCCCTAGACTCGCAAGGGAATAACTCTTGCAACTATTGAAGAAGCATACATTGTCCTTGAGCATGCGGGTAATTTTAAGACGAAGCCTGTCAAAATCGCCGTCGTCCTTGAGCTTCGCAACGACCTCCTTCGAGCCGATCACGCGATTGCTGCTCATGGTAGAGATCGCGGAAGCTCCCCCGCCAATGTTCGAGAATCCGTGCACCCTGAGAAAACCCTGGTTCACCGCATCAAGTATACGCATATACCCTGGTTCAACGCATCATGTATACGCATATACTGGTTTGCGCTTCGCTTAACCGGAAATGAAATTAAAGTGTGAGATGGAGGTTGGACTCAAACCACTTTTATAATACTATCTTCGTGTTAATATCCAGAGCACTGAATTCACATCCAATCAAATATCAGATGAGATAAATTTTAAAAATGGAATGAAAATTTATTGTTTATTATACATAATAGTTCGAATTTCAAAGGATGTTGTTTTTAATAGGAATTTCAAAGGAATGTTTGTAAATAAACGTTTATGATTATATTAAGTGACGTCGCTCCATGTGTCTCAACATTTCTCTGCCTTTTGTACACTTGTTGTCTTTTCAGTGTTTCCACCTCCACTCTCGCATTTTATCACCTCTTGTTCCTTTTATTACAAAATGGTCTAACGACGTGTTGCAATCTTAACATATGTTCATTTTTACACGTGGTAATACCGCGTTGCGGTGATTTGCTGGAGGGCATTTTTGTCTCACGAGAAATGAGGGATCGCATGGCAGGGATTTGGCATTTTCGTTGGGTTTCGTCGGGCGAGCTTTGAAGGATTGTGGGATTACGCCGCAAGATTTGGCATTTTCACTGGGTTTCACCGGGCGATATTTGAGGGATTGTGGGATTGTGCGGCAGAAGACGAGAAAACGCAACCCCAGATCGGATTGCGACGCACAGTTTGGCATTTTCAGTGGGTTTCGTTGGACAAAGTTTGAGGGATTGCGGGATTGCGCGGCATAATTTGACATTTTCACTCGCTTTCGTCGGGTTTGGATTTCATCACTGTGTAGATCGATGGAGTCCCTGGAGTGCAGTGTGGAATGCATGTCATTTTTGATGCAATGCGAATCATCAGAGTCGTGGGAATGTAGTATCAACAACATGTGATTCTTTTTTCCAAGTTTTACGGTTGTGGGGGCAGTAGGCGCCTTCAGTCTATTGCGTTTTGGAGTTTGCATTTTTGTTTTTGCTTATAATGGCTATTGATGAAGGTATTGCAGATTATATTTGAAGCATTTTTACTGTTAGTTTTGTGGTAAATCTGGAATTAGTTTTTATCCATGACCGTATGCTGAATTTTTAAGTGGATGTGAAGGTATTAGATATTATATTTGAAGTTTGTTTACTGCTACTTTTGTGATAAATCTGGAATTAGTTTCTGTCCAATACCGTATGCTGAATTTTGCAGCGGATGTTTTACTGAAATAAATATACAGTTTTGTTGTATTGCGGAAGTTCCACTGAAACGTCTACTGTAAAATAAATTCAATTTCAAATTGTTTATACAATTTCAAATACTAAATTAAATCATTTTTATAAAAATTACGTAACAATTGCAATTAATATTTTTTATAATTGTATTTAATAAAAATGTAATAATAAAAAGTTCAACTGGAAGTTCCACTCGTATTATTTTTCCAATTAGATAATTTTTATTTTCGTTTTTTTTCAAATAGTTTATACATTTGTTAATGTCAAATTAAATCATCTTTATAAAAATTAAGTATTTCATAAGAATATATTTATTAAAGTTTAATTTTTATTAATATATTCCTTAGTTTTAGACATACACAGTCTTGTTATAGTGTGTAACTTCCAGTGGAAAATATATTTAATATATTTTATAATTTTTTTATTTATACTTTCGGAAATATAATTATAATTTATATATTTGTAAATAATTATTTTCCTAATTGTATAATTGCTAGTTACATTTTTATTCATATATTTTATACATTTTCAAACGAATTAAATCTTGTTATAAAATTAATGTACTTTGCTTGAGTTTAAGTTTTTTTGTTGCAGGTTGTTCCAATACCGGTGATGTTGATGTTGCAGCGGCTTCTATTAAACCAGTTGTAGGAATGACGTTAAAATCACTTGATAACGCACAATGTTTTTATGTCATGTATGAGTGGGTAAATGAGTCCAGTGTACGCTGACAATACTCGAATAAAAGGAGAAATGATAAATCAATTGTCGCGTCAAAGCTTTATGCATGTAGCAAAGAAGGTCACATGAAGGTTGATAAACATGATACCATGGTGAAATTTCACCGGGCTGAGACACGTACAGGTTGACTTGCTATAATGTTGGTTAGTTTGTTGTCTTCTAGGTGATATGCATGTACTGAATTTGTTGAAGGGCATAATCATCCATTGCACAACCCTGAATTGATTCATGTGATGGGGTCCCAAAGAAAAATAACATAAGCACAAACATCTGAGTTAGATGTGAATGTTTCACCATGTATTGGACCAAATGATTCTTTCTCCTTAGTGACAACTATTGTAGGGGGTCGAGATGTTATTGGGTGCACACATGTTAATTGGTTGAAAAATTTAAGGTCTAAACGGGAAAAAGAATTGGTTCATGGTGATGCATGTTGCATGTTAGGGTACCTAGAAAGACAAAGTCAGGACAATCCATAATTTGTGTATACTATGCAGTTTGACATGAATGAGCAAATTAGTAATATTTTCTAGGCTAATCCAAAAAATGAAGACATATTATGAGTTGTTTGGAGATGTTATTATTTTTTACACCACTTTCAGCACTAACAAATAGTACAGACCCTTAGGCGTCTTTGTGGGGTTCAATCATCATCGAGAGATTGTCGTTTTTTGGGGCAGCTTTACTATACGATGAAACCGCGACTTCGTTGGTTGTTTCAAAAAAAATACAGGTGCGTCACATGAAGCGACCTCAAACTATACTTACTAATCAAGATACGATAATGGGAAAAGTCATTTTTGAAGTTTTAGTGGGAACTCGACATTGCCTTTGTTCGTGACATTTGATGTAAAATGACATTAAACATTCAGGTAACTAAATGAAAGATGAATCTAGTTTTTTAACTAGATCTAAGAGGTGTATTTTCCAATACCATGATGCACATCAATTTGATCAGGAGTAGGCTTCCCTTAGAGCAGAATATGGGGATGAGAAATCGCAGTGGTTAGATGATGTATTTGTGTTGCGAGAAAAATGAGTGCATTACTTTTTGAAAGATGCTTTAACATTGGGTATTCACAACACTCAATTAAGTTGATTTTTTAATGCATTGCTTAAATATTACGTTCATCGTAAGTTAAGCGTTGTTGATTTCTTTAAGCATTTTGAGCGATTGTTGGAAAAAAATTGATATCGCGATACAAAGGCCGAATTTGGGATGCGGGAGAAGTTACCACGTAGTCTCTACCTTTACCATGCACTGATGTGCTAGGTTTCTACTAGATATACACCTAAGTTATTTGATTTATTTCAGCATGAATATCAAATGTTTGGTGCTTGTTTTCTGATATCGTGTATTGAAATCGGAGTTCAGTTCATTTATGTTATTGGAATGGTTGGTTGTGAAGATCAATTTTGTGTATCATATGAAGCTTCTAATGAAGCTGTTGAATGTTCTTGCCGAAAGTTTGAGTTGGTTGGGTATCTTTGTTATTATGTTTTAAAAATTTATGATTGGCTTGACGTGAGATCAATACCTGAAAAATATATTTTGGGGAGGTGGACCCGATTGACTCAAAATATTATAATGTTCCAAAGATCTTATAAAAGGAAACAAAACAGGAAAAGGGGAGACATAATCAAAAGTTTTTTAGACAATGACTGCCAAAAGCGGACACAATTGAATAAAAATAAGAACAAGTCTACTACTATGATGACAATATGACTTCATTTTACGATGCATTTCATTTATAAAAGAAATCTTATAATGGTAATGTGGTATCTGATATTATTTTTCTTTGCACGCAGGGAATTGTAGATCAAGCAATATCAGATTTTGTTGTTGCAACTACAAAAACAATTTTAAATGTATTTTTTTAGCAGCATTCCTTTCTATAAGTGTTTTAATTGTTTTGTTTCTCTGTTGTAGGAAAAATTTTCAACCAATTTGAAACTTCACCTTTGGAGGCAGACTGACACAACATTAGAAGAGACCAAGCAGTGTAGACAACATTGGATGATACTCGTTTTTCTGGGTTAAATTGTGATGTCTCTGCACCATGTACAGGCTGTTTTAAATTGTAATGACTGCATCCGAGCATTTATAGGCTACAATAATTCATAGTCTAGTTTTAGTTGTAATGAACTGGGATACCTGCATGCAAATGTGTTGTATGATAATACAATAACTGCTCTAATTCCTTTATAGGTTGGGATACCATTTCAAGAAACTATAAATGTTCTATATGCAAATGTGTTGTATGAAAATGTGAAAGTGACACCAGTGAAGATCACATTTGTTGTACTGCAAATGCGAAAATAAAAATTCCTACAAATAATATTAAATATCAGAACATGGAAAATCCATGGGTACTTTTGAATCCATGTTCATCTTAATGTTGAAACATAATAAAATAAAAAATTGATATAAAATAAGGGAAACTGAGCTTGAGGATAATTTTGAAGAGGTTTGTTTTTTTAAATATTGTGGCTTCAAATAAGGGAAACTGAAAAATGTGATACATTATTAGCATCCCCAAACTACTTCTAAACAACCAATTGTAATAACCAAAACCAAATAATTCACCCACTTTAAAAACAACTCACCAAACAAATATAACTTTGCAAAAACTTCCCCCCGAAAACACTATAATAATATAACCAAACATCAAATCCACTCAATAAACCTATATCTCAACAATAGTATAGATCCTATCATTAAGTAAATAAATGCATAAAAGAAAAACTAGTAACCTCAACATGGAAAAAACATCCCCCTCAGAAGCAGAAACTCATAATATTCCCTTCAACATTATATAAAATCAAAATAATACCTATATAAAACAAATATAACATCCATATCAGTATTTAAATATCAATATTTCATTTGGTAAATCATCAATACAATGACATTGAAGTATTAAAATACAAATATAGTATCCAATAGTATAATAGTGATGAAATTTCCATCAACCAGCAACCTAAACAATTATGAACACACAATCACTAATAATGAAATATCGATACCAATAAAAACAAACCACCATCAGTATCTATCTACAACCTAAAATAGAAACTCTATGATTATAAATTCATAGAAGATTGAAAACTTATCATTGAAACAAAACCCCCAATGAAACAATTCCATTCCACATACAACAATCAAAATCTACCATATAAACAAAAAAACATTACTCAACACCTATTTAACCAAAACCACCAGACAAAAAAACATCCATCACATCAAGAAGTCTTTATGATATTAATGATATAACCATGGAATAGTTAGATTCAATAATAATTTCTGAAATACCATGCGATGTAATAAAATTGAAATCAGAAAAAATAATTTTGAACTCAATAGAAGCATGAAAATCATTAGAGAAAACCAGATTCATAGAAATAGACAATAACAAACTTATATCATCACATGAAATAATTCCAAAGTCATTTCCATCACCACCCAATAAAAAATATACATCAATAATTAATTTTATAACTACATTTAATAGATAATACCAAACTTAATCCTTTGAATTAAAGTTATCACAATTTATAGTCCAACACTCTTGAAAAATTAAATAAAGAAGCAACCAAACCATCAGGATGTTGCACTCTCCCCTTAAAAAAACATTTCCAGTTATTCAATAGTACCCATACTAGAAACATAATAACTACTTTCATATTCCCCTCTAGAGAATATTCTATATGAGTCAAGGATCCAATATTATCCCTCATAGAATTTAAATATAAATATTAATAAACAAAATAAGAAGATATAACATAGAATAACCCATCTACATAAGGACCCCAAATCAACATTCAATTCCAGTTTCCTGTCACAACCATAAAACTGGGTTGTATAAATTTTTAACAACCTGATAACATTTATTCTTGTTTCCTGTAATAACCATAAAAATGAGATGTATAAATGTTTAAGAACCTGAGAACCTTTTCAATTTTATTTTGATGTCACAACCATAAAACCAAGATGTTTAAATGTTCTTGCTGATGTCGATGTCACTGTTTCCAAGAGAAGACTCCTACTTATAAATGACGTTTATGTCCAGCTGTTAGCAGGGTCAGTAAGGAGGCAATGTTCCATATAAAACCGTAGGTTATCAATTTCTTCATGTGCTAGCTTCTTCTTATATGCTTGATTAGTTTCCAACTTCTCCATAAGATAGCAAACAATTACTCCACAGTCTAAGGTTATATCACCCTATTGAGGAGTATCTTACACTAGGAATGGGAGTGTGGGAGTAGTCTTGTCCAAGTAATCAAGGCTCCATTTATTGATGATTTTTTCGATAAATTCTTTTTGCAGGTTGTACAAATTTAATCCACTCAGTTGGTTTATATTAAAATGGATTTCATGTCAAAGAGGATAACATTTACCATTTCTAAATCATCCTTTTGATGACAATCATGTCAAACACCACCCATCCGAGGCTGCATGAAGTTATAGTGGTTGGAATATTTTATCTGCATATAAAAAATGAGCAATGTCCAATGGATATTTGTTGTGTTAATGGGGATGGAAAGTTTTCCATTTAACCATACCACATCCTTAACTAGTTTTTCTACCAACATCTCTATAAAATTTTGGGTTTTCCTAGAAATTATGCCCTGTAAATATGAATAAAGTTAGACAGATTATTAATTAATATATTTACAACTTAAAGAATATAGAGAATAATACACTCACCATAGTCACTTGTAATAATCATCAATTTATATAGGAATATTCTAACCATCTTCCCCATTTCACACTTCTTTTTTATTATCTGAGTATAAGAATCTATAACCTAATACCATTAAAAAGGATTGCAGGACGTCACACTAATTGAATATTAGTTTATAGTAAGCTTGGTTAACTTAAATACTCACCCTGCTACTTGTCATTATTTTGTTGAAAGGAAAGAAAATATCACACATTTCTACTGAATATAAAATGTTATCAGATTCCTAGACATATTCACTACATAATAATAATAGTAATTTATAAGAAAACATGTATAGTTCAAAAGACTTTAATAGAAAAATTTAAATTTAGGGCGGTCATTCCCTTTGTTCCTAACAACATACTAAACCGGGTTCAACTGTAGAACTTTTTCAAGGTGATCATAGTTTTTTTTGGAGTCTTTGACTCTGCCTGAACCATTTTGGTATAACTGTAAACTCAGTAACAACCATTTTATGTTATGGTTTCTTTGAAACATTGGCTACATCAATGGTTTTTTCTAGCTTAGCTGGATCTTATACTGCTTTTTTTTAAGTTGTTATTGCCCTTATTCTTGTAGTTTGGGTTTCATAAAGATATGATGAATCCAATTTCTTTTTTTTATTGCTATTGATTTCACATTTTGAATCAATGATTGAGTTCAACAAGTTTCTGTTTCTGGCTATTCTTCTTGGCTGTTGTCAGGGAGAGGTGTGGTTTTTTCAGCTGGTTCTTACATGTGTTCTTCCTCCTCCTGGATCCCAGCTTCATTGGTATCTACTATACGGTTTCCCTCCATTACATAAGGGGTAGTTTCCTATATAGAAATGATAGTTTCTCTTTCACTTGACTCTTTTTTGGGGTTCTCAGTTACCAAAAACTTTAGTTTTTTAATTTTTTCAGCTTGCTTCCTAACCACTGCTTCCATTTTCTCTAGTTTTCTTTTCAACGCTGATTTATCTTTTTTAGGACCTTTTATTTTTTCATCCTTGTCATCCACCTTTTCTTGCTGGGAAACACCACATTATTTACTGGTTGTTGTCTCCTCATCAATTTCTTCATGATTTCATATCTGTAATATTTTTCTTTTTACATACCCATTGGTTGAGAAAATCATTAATTTTAAATTATAATTTGGTAGAATTACACCACTAGCTGCGAGTTGTTGAATCTTTAGTTTTTTGACACCAACATCAAAATATAACAATCTCCATTTTGTGAAAGGTGGATTTCTAGCTTGTTCATTTCCTTTCACTATTCCACTTTCTTCACAATACCAACACTACAACAATAACAATGTTATGAAGATTAAATTATACATAGAAGTGAAAATAAATATTAATCCATAACAATAATTTAACAATATCCCAAGTAATATTTGAGCAATGCTTATGAAATTCTTCAATAGATTTCATCAATTGTTGGTGGATTTCATGAGACTACTTTAGTGTTCTCCTATCGCTCAAACTATCCACAAAATTGATGAAACTCTAACTCAAGTAAGAACCTATAGTAGGGAAAAACATAGTATCACATGTGTATAAACACAGAAGTGATGTTGTGTCAACATGATTCACTTCTTCATTTCCCCATTATGGCTTCCAAAAGAGCTGTTTTGATTGCCTTTTGTGTCAATAATTTAACACCTGTTTGAAATCTTTGTATATACAACGCCGCCTTAGTTGGCATGAAAGAGTAGGAGTCCTACATTTCTATTTCACCTTTGGTTATCCCAAATATTATTTGGACATAAAATTCATAGAAATGTCTTTCCACTCCACTAATTTGAAAAGCATTTGTTGAGGGAACATAGTTATCCAGTACATAAAAAACAGAATTATCAAATTTCTTACAATCCTATGCTGATATATTATTGGATAGAAATGCCAAAAACATATTCCAACAAGGACTATTCCATAAAGAAATTATATGAATTTTTTCAATTATGGTTTGATTTCTTGTATAACTCTTTGTAAAGATGTCATATTGGACAAAAAATACACACCTTGTAACATCCCTAACTCGGGAGCTACTAATCTATTGCCCCGAGCTGGGTCGCTACATGACCTCAAGCACGCCTCCCCATATGATAGAGGCTGCCGACTATCAGCGAGGGTCTAATAGATCACATGAAGAGACTATACCCTCAATACCAGATTAAGCCACAACAGATAACAATTTAAATAACATAAACAATGGGCAAAAATCAACAATATTCATAAATAACCAAATCCCAAAACTCGGTACAACCATATACAACAATAAAGTATGTCATGCGATGCTATAGTGCCAAGTGAACAAAACCCAAAAAGAAAGAAAAACAAAGGAATCCTCAAAATGGTCCGGACTCCAAGTTTGGAACCTCACCCATACATGTCCCACATCCAACTCAACTCCCTAGCATAGGGCCTTTGCCATTTTCCTGACCTACAAGCATGGAATCTGCTCGGGTACCCAACAACGACCTGAGCGGGGTGTGATTATAACTCAGTAGGCCACTACCAACAATGTCTACAAAATATCCAGAAAAGGCAGATAGTGCATGCAAGTGATAAATAATTACAAGTAAAGATAAACATTTTAATGGTTTATTCTAGACTATGTTCCTTTTAATTATACCACCATTGAGTCTGGGTTCACTACTTAGGCATTTCATGATTTAATATACCTTTTTCACGTGTTCAGTGGATTAGGCATATTCAATGTTCACAAGAATATGTGAATAAAATCAAACCCCATCTCACTAGACATCACATTATAACATTATCATAATCCTCACCTCGAAGCACTACTACAAAAACGACCTATATCAGTGCTCAAAACGGGCTTTAATAGCGCTAAAAAAGCGCTGTAAAGCTCAGCGCTCATATAGGGGGGTCTCTTTTATCAGCGCTCTGAAAAGCGCTGATAAAGGCCCCTTTTATCAGCGCTAAAAAAAGTGCTGATAAAAGATCCCTTTATCATCGCTTTTTTAGCACTAATAAAAGGGGCCTTTATCAGCGCTTTTTAAAAAGCGCTGATAAAAGTCAAAAAAATTAAAAAAATTTAAATAATGCGCGGGGAGAGCTTTTATCAGCACTTGACCACCCCTTTATCAGCGCTAGGAGGTCTCCCACACGCTTCCCTTCCCACGCATCCTCACACACGCGCGCCACCTTTTCCTCTACCCGAACTCGAACCCGCAACCTCTCCCTTTCGCGGCTTCACCTTTACCACTAAGATATTTCGTTATTTTCTCTATTTAATGATATATCTATTTATATATATATAGTTATATTTATTTGTGTATTGATATAGATTCATATTAATATAAATATATTTATTCATATATTAGTATATATATATTCATTCGTATATTAATATATATTTATATTTATTTATTTATATATATATATTTAGTTATAAATTTTTATACGTATATTTATTTGTATATTAATATATACTTATAAGATTATTTTTAAATACATTTATGAAAAAATATGTTTTTTATGTGTGTTTATAAATAAATAAATAGATAGATACATACATACATATATACATCACATAGACACACACAAACACATATATATTTACGAATAAATACATATATATGTGTATTTGAAAATCCATAGAATGTTAAAACGACCATAACTTATAATCAAGAAGCCTGTTTAAACTCCACAACTAGTCAAATCTAAGAAAATGAAACAATATTCAATAATATGTGGTACATGCTTAATAGACATCCATATCAGAAGTTATACGTGTTTGAATGTTAACAAATTGGGGTATCCCGACTAAAAACTCAGTTTTGGAGGCCTTATGAGCCTTTTTTGGGCTCAACAAATGTGACAGAGGCTTTTCCTAGTTTATTAGTGTATAGAGCTCATCGTAGGCTTCTATTTGATATGTTGTAGAGCTCAAACAGACACCCTAATCAAAAGTTAGGACCGTTTGAAGTTTGAGTTACATTTTCAACTTATTTTAGATCTTTTATTAATTGTTTTGATTTTTTGTGTCTTAAAATTGTTATTAAATGATTTTTAATCGATAATAATTAGAAAATTATTAATTAATAATATTTTTTTAAAACATTTTAAAGCCATTTACACTAAATTTCTTATATATTAAATGTAATGGTCTATTTATACGTATATAAAACATATTTAAAAAATATATATTATATTTATATATGAATAAATATACTTATATAACAATAATTTATTTTTCATGATTTTTTTGAAATATAATTTTTTTCAGCGCTGATAAAGCCCCCCATTATCAGCGCTACTAAAAGAAGCGCTGATAAAGGGGTGACGCTTCCCTCGCCCGTTTTTGTAGTAGTGAAGCCTCAGTCCGGGTGGAATGCAACCATTAGGGGAATAGAACTGAGTCCCCTTCCCTAAACTATGCATTTAGGGGAAGATCTAGAACCTCGGTCCAACTCAACCTGTGGGCATAAAACTTCAAGTCGATACCCCACTCTTTCAAGCCATGTGCACATGCTTATTTATCATTCACCACAATTCAACATCTCACAATAAGCATAACCAATATCATTTACAACATCACAATAATATCAATAAATGTGAAATTAACATTTTTCCTCAATCCATTAACACATTAATCATTTATATTATTTAAACCTTTAGTCCTATTTTCCATCTCCCATGCCCAATTCACTAAGCATATTCAAGTGTAAACATAATTCCTTATCATATTTCCATTATTCCCTTTTAACCCATTTAAATTCCAACCAAAAAAACCATTAAAATTTAACCACATTATACCCAACTATCCACAACCCTTATAATCTATTATATTAACTAATTAACACATCTTTTAGGGCTCTATATCATCATGAATCCATTTCACACCCTGTGTTTCTATTAGTCATTCGGGAGGTTCGACGCACCCCATGGGTGGCCCTAAAATAGGTTACATCATCCTCCATGCATCCAATGGGAATCATGAGGGTTTTATTAGGTTTATTAGACACTCAATACATCACATTGTGTCAAAGGCACCAAGAACTCATCAAAAGAGGGCAAAAATAAAAACCCTACATGAAAAAATCTACACAAAAACCAAAGGATATAACCTACAGACCACTTACCTTGAATCTGTTGGCGAACGCACTCTCAAACGAAGACTTAGATCCCAATTCAATCAACCCTTTAAGCCTTAACCTAAACCTCACCGAAAAAGAAGGGTTTGAGAGCTTCATATAGAGATGGAGAAGAAATAGAAACCCTAAACCAAAAATAAAAGCAAGAGGGATATTAGCCTTACCCGGATCTTCAATCCGCAACCAATGGAACTCCAAATGGCCCTAAGATGAGGGAGATTGATCCTTAGAATCTCTTGGAGCTTTTGAGGTGTCACTATAACTGGAGGTGGAAGAAAGGAGGAAAATACTGAGCGACCCTTATTTCCCTGTAATGGCATTTTTGTAATTTTTTAAAAGTTTCCAAGCCACACGGTTTACCCGCACGGTTTACCAAACCGTGCGCAAACCGTGAGGAGGATACTGCCCGAACACCCTTCTCTCGCATAGTTTGCCTAACCATACACAAACCGTGCAGATTTATACTACCCACACGGTGTTCCCTCACACGGTTTTCTAGACTGTGCACAAACTGTGCAGATTACCCAAAACCCCCCTTTCCCCCCTTTTTCGTGTCTCAAACCCCCAAAACACCCCTTGGCCTTCTTAAGGACTTGAGAAAACATTTAATTAACCATAAAAGAGGACTTAAACTAAAATATAAGTAAAACATACCTTATGGAGAAATCTGGGATCTTACAACCTCCCCACCTTATAACGACTCGTCCTCGAGCCGCTCTTTCTGAGCATTATCGGGTTTCTGAATCAAAGAGGTCAGGCCACTGAGCCCGCATGTCAAATTCACGCTCCCAAGTTTCCTCCCTAACATTTCCATTCTACCATAGAACATGAACTAAAGTCATGACTTTTCCCCTCAAAACTTTATCACTATGATCCATAATACGAACCGGGTGCTCCTCAAAGGATGCATCATCCCCAAGCTTGACATCCTAAAAAATTATCACATGAGACGGATCAGAATGTTACTGTCAGAGTTTTGAAACATGGAAAACATCATGCATCCCACTATACCATTGTGGAAGAGCTAATTAGTAAGCCACCAGCCTGATCCTTTCCACAATCTCAAATGGCCCCACATATTTAGGTGCCAACTTGCCCTGCTTTTGAATTCGACGGTGACCCAATCTTGGTGACACCTGAAGAAACACACTATCACCCACCATGAACTCAAGAGGTCTACGACGCCGATCTGCATATGAATTATGCCTACTTTGAGCTGTTTCCATACACTTTTAAATCAAACAAACCTTCTTCGATGTCTCCTACACAAGACTCAGTCCTAACAACTCAGACTCTCTAGCCTCTAAACAACACAACAAAGATCTACATGGTCTCCCATAGAGTGCCTCAAATGGTGCCATCTAAATTGTAGCATGAAAATTATTATTGTAAGAAAACTCAACAAGCAACAAGTGCTTCTCCCACAAACCACCAAAATCTAGAACACTTCCTCTCAACATGTCTTCTAATACCTGAATTGTACGCTCTGACTGCCCGTCAGTCTGTGGGTGGTAAGCTATACTCAAAAACACCTAGGTACCAAGTGAATTATGTAGTACCCTCTAGAAGCGCAAGGTGAAATATGGATCACGATCTGAAACTATGGTTTTCGGCACGCCATGCAACCATACTATTTCTTAAACATACAATTCCCCCAACTGGTCGACTATGTAGGTCTCTTGAATCGGAAAGAAATGATCCACCTTTGTCAACCGATATACCACTACCCAGATTGCATCATTATTCCAAGGCATCCTTAGAATACCCACTACGAAGTCCATCATGAAGTTATTCCACTTCCATTATGGAATAACCAATGACTGCAACAATCCACATGGATGATGATGTTCAGCCTTCACCTGTTAACAGGTAAGGCATTGTGTCATAAAACTCACAACTTCTTTCTTCATTCTCGGCCACCAAAACTGCCTACAAAGATCACGATACATCTTAGTCAAGCCCGGATGCACTGCCCACTTTGATGTGTGGAACTCGCGCATCAACTTCTCCTATACATCAGCCAGTACCACAACACAACCATGAACATAAGCAACTCCATCAGCACCGAAAGTCCACCCAGAAGGTGACTACCCACCTTTAAGACTTTCCTTCATATCCAGACACTCCATATCCACAAACTGACCCTCTTTAACTCGTCTCATAAGTCCAGATTCAATCGCTATAGCCGCAAGGGTCATCTACCTATGTCCATCTTGTACCTCCAAATGCATCTCAGCGAACAAGGCTATCATCACCTGCTCTGAATTGGATTCATGAACTACCTGATTCTGAGTCTTCCAGCTCAGAGAATCAGCGACACTATTCCCTTTCCCTGGTGTGTACACTAACTCAAAATCAAAATATTGTAGGTACTCAACCCATCATCACTGTCGAAGATTCAAATCCCACTGAGAGAAGATGTATTTGAGACTTTTATGGTCCATGAACACTGTGAAAGGTTCTCCCAATAAGTAGTGCCTCCAACACTTCAAGGCATGAACCACATCAGCTAGCTCAAGGTCATGAGTAGGATAATTCCTTTCATGCGACCTCAACTATCTCGACCCATAAGCTACAACTTGATCATCCTACATCAACACTACCCCAAGTCCAACACCGGATGCATCACATAACAAGGTATACATCTTACCTAGTTTGGGTAAGATCAAAATTGGTGCGGTGGTCAAACGATTTTTTAGCTCTTAAAAAGCTTCCTCACAAGCCTCTGACCAATCAAACTTAATCCCTTTCTTGGTTAGGCCTATGAGTGGTGCTACCATATGAGAGAAATATCTAATAAACCTTCGGTAATAACTGGACAAACCCAGAAAAATCCAAATATCAGAGACATTCTTGGGATGTTCCCAAGACGCCGTAGCCTGCACCTTTTCCAAGTCCACCGACACACTTGACTAAAAAATTATGTGCCCCATAAAGTGCACCTCATTAATCCAAAACTGACATTTTGATAGCTTGAAGTGAAGCCTATGATTTCTTAGTGTACTCAAGAAGATTTCAAGATGTTTGGCATGATTATCATGAGTTATGGAGTACACCAAGATATCATCAACGAAGACAACTATGAACTAATCCAGATATGGGTGAAATACCCAGTTCATCAAGGCCATGAACACCGCTGATGCATTGTTCAAACCAAACATCATCACCAGAAATTCATACAACCCGTACCTGCTTTAGAAAGATGTTCGGGGTATGTTAGAAGGTATCACCCTTAGCTGATGGTACCCTGATCCCAAATAGATCTTAGAAAACACTGAGGCACCTTTGAGCTGACCAAATAGGTCATCGATTCTAGGAAGAGGGTATCAGTTATTAACTGTCATATGGTTAATCTTCCTATAATTGGCACATATCCTCAGTGACCCATCAACCTTTTTAGCAAACAATACTAGAGATCCCCAAGGTGATGTACTAGGATGTATAAACCCCTTACACTCTAATTCCTTTAACTAAACCTTTAGTTCTTGGCACTCTTCTGGCGCCATTCGATAGGGTGGAATGGAAACTGGCTCTGCTCCTGAAAACAATTCGATCGTAAACTCAACATCTCTCTCGGGTGGTAACCCCGAGAAATCCTCAGGTAACACATCCTAAAATTGGTCCAAAATGAAAGTGAAGATCAACTGTCCTTTCTCCCCATCATCTAATATAAGGAATGCCACTTGGACTATGAGTTCCCCCAACTGTTGGCGTAGTGGCCCTGCGTGACCCGCTCGAGTATCCCACTCACCACGAAGGAAAAAAGTGCTCCCATTGAGATATGTGAACATTACTTGATGTTAGTAACAGTCGATATGATATTGATATAACACCAACCAATCAATTCCCAAGATTAGGTCAAAACCTAATATCTCTAGGACAAATAGATCCCATATAAAATGATACCCACCAACCTCCAGAGCACAACCCTTACACTGCCTAGTGTCCTCAACTCATACCCCTAGCAGAGTATCAAGCGACATTACCCCACATGTAGTCTCTACAGTTAATCCCAACAAAAATACCAATTGAGAAGAAATAAAGGAATGCATAACACCTGTATCAAATAAAGCACTAGAAAGCGTGGAAGCTATAAGAATTGTACCTCAAACAGTAGACGATTCTGCCTCACCACCTTCAGGTGTAGTCTGAACTACATGGAGATGACATGCCCCTTTACCTAGGGCTCCATCCTGAGTACCATATTATGCACTATTCTATTGGTAAGGATGATCTCTCCCTAGAGTTTCACATACACTGCCTCTAACAGTGTGACTTGTGGAGCTCTAATTTCCTGCCTGATATGGGGTAACTAACCCCCTACCTACACTTGACATCTGCCTTTGACCTCCATCATTCCCTGACTATCACGGGTTTCTGTAGAACCTCTGCACATGAACTAACCTGCCACATGCTTGGAACTCAAATGGTGGGTGGGGACACTGGTCACACTTGTGCCCTGACCTACCACACTGATAACAGAAGACCTGGTCACCACCTTGAGAAAATGACCCCCTATTCTAACTACTCTATTCACTTCCACCTTGATAAAAGGTTCCAAAGTGGTGCTTCCTACTATCAGAAGCTGCATCACTTGCTCTCCTAGCTGGTGCCACAAGTTCACTACCTGAAGCTCCCTTCAGGTTCCCCTCTGAGATAAGGTCTTGATCCACCACTTCTACAAACCCTTTCAAAAAGAAGATATTCACCTAAGATCTGATCTCGTGTCTCAGCCTATCCTGGAAACGTTTCTCCATGACTACCTCATATCCTGTCAACATCAAAATGAAGTGTCTTAAATTGGTGAAATGACTAGAATAGTCCATTACTAAGATTGTCCCCTAAGTCAAAATCATAAAATCCATAACCTTCTCCTACCTCAAGGTTTTTGGGTATAAGTGCTCAAGAAACTTCTCCTAAAAATCCTTCCACATCATTCCCTAAACCTTCTCTATTTGGACCATGATGTCCCACCAACGCTTTTCTTGACCCATCAACATATAGACCGCCAACTTGACTTACTTCTCGAGAGGTGTCTCTAGATGGTCAAGAATAATTTGGATGGACTCTATCCAGAACTTTTCTGCCTCTGGCCCACCCTCTCTGGTAAAGGTCGGAGGGTGATACAACTGAAACTCCCTGTTTAGTTAAAACATACTTGGTTCAACCCGCCTTGAGTCTTGTTCCATAATCTACATAAAACAAGAGAAGTTCTCATGGAATTTCTCTTCCCTATTTTCTTGGATCACCGCGTTCTACTTCTCCACTACTGGAGGAGAATTCTCGTAAACATCCTCATGTCGCCCAACCGACACACATCTTTGAGGTGGCATTTCTCTATAATACCAAGCATAATCTTTAGCACACAACCATCTCACTTTTACAAAGGGGAAAAGACATATAGAAGGACCCATCACTTGCCACAACCGAACTAGTTTGCATGCACTTCCCAAAAGATATCACTCACAACTGGATCACTACCTTTGGCCATCTCTCCTAAGTCCACAGCTAACATGAGATCTAATTTATATAGTTATAAGTCTTATATTTCACACCAATTTAAAACCATTTCCATATCCCCATTTACCCTTATGATAGGTTAATCCACCTTTCTTCTTTATTAAGCACCATTTTCTACTTATTACTTGACATTTTCACTTCCCTTTTTACCCATTCATACCATCCAATTAGGCACAGTTTCATTACTTTTAAGAAAACATATGCATCCTAACCTTTATATCCTGTACACCCATCCCGTGTGTGTGCCTATCATGATGCATGACACTTACCTACATAGGTTCCTAGAATGACGCATGAATTCACAACCTCATACCCTTCCGACCACGAGAGAAATATCACAAAACTGTAAAATCACACAAAAAGTGAATCACCCAATGGTGAAATATCATCAAATATAACAACACACAACAAGAACAACAATCCCCTCCTAGGGTAACTTGGGCTCTCCCTCATACATGGGTTAGCTGCTCCCAAGCATGAGATCATTACCAAGGCCCGACACATTCCTAACCTCATGTCTACCATCCAAAAATAGTAATAAAGAGAACATAACTCCTCTGATACAACTTTGTAACATCCCTGACCTAGGATCCATTAATCTGGTTCCCAAGCCGGGTCACTACATGACCTCAAGTGCACCTCCCCATACGCCAGAGGTTATTGACTAATAACGAGGGTCTAATAAATCATGCGGGGAGACTATACCCTCAATACTAGAGTAAGCCACAACAGATAAAAATTTAAATAATAGAAACAATGGGAAACATTCAACAACATTCATAAATAACCAAATCCCAAAACTGGGTACAACCATATACAACAGTAAAGTATGTCATGCGATGCTATAGTGACAAGTGAACAAAACCCCAAAAGAAATAAAATAGTGGAATCCTTGAAATGGTTCGAACTGTAAGTCTGGAACCAAACCCATACATGCCCCACATCCAACTCAATTCCCTAGCATAGGGCCCTTGCCCTTGTCCTGACTAGCAACCATGAAATATGTTCAGGTACCCAACAACGACCTGAGAAGGGTGTGAGTATAACTCAGTAGGTCACCACCAATGGTGTTTACAAAATATCCAGCAAAGGCAGATAATGCATTCAAGTGATAAATAATGACAAGTAAAGATAAATAATTAAATGGTTCATTCTAGACTATGTTCCTTTTAATTATACTACCATTGAGTCTGGGTTCACTACTTAGGCATTTCATGATTTAATATACCTTTTTCATGTGTTAAATGGATTAGGAATATTCAATGTTCTCAAGCATATGGGAATAAAATCAAGCCCTATCTCACTAAGCATCATATTATAACATTCTCATAATCCTCACCTCGAAGCCGCAGTTTAGGTGGAATGCAACTATTAGGGGAATATAACTCCACCCCCTTCCCTAACCCATGAATTTAGGGGTGGAGCTAGAATCTCGATCCAACTCAACTCATGGGCATAGAACCTCAAGTCGATACCCCACTCTTTCAAGCCATGTGCACATGCTTATTTATCATTCACCACAATTAACCATCTCACAACAAGCATAGCCAATATCATTTAAAACATCACAACAATATCAATAAATGGGAAATTAACATTTTTCCTCAATATATTAACACATTCATCATTTATATTACTTAACTCTTTAGTCCCATTTCCCATCTCCCATGTTTAACTCACTAAGCATATTCAAGTGTAAACATCATTCCTTATCATATTCCCATTATTCCTTTTTAACCCATTTCAATGCCAACCCAAAAAACCCTTAGCCTTTAACCACATTAGACCCAACTATCCACAACCCTTATAATCTATTACATTAACCAATTAACACATCCATTAGGGCTTTATATCAACATGAATCCATTTCACACCCTATGTTTCTGTTAGCCATTCAGGAGGTTTGGCGCACCCCATGGGTGGCCCTAAAATACGTCACATCGTCCTCCATGCATTCTACGAGGATCACTAGGGTTTCATTAGGTTGCTTAGACACCCAATACATCACATCATGTCAAAGGTACCAAGAACTCATCAAAAGAGGGAAAGAATAAAAACCCTACATGCACAAATCTACACAAAAACCAAGGGATATAACTTGTAGACCACTTACCTTGAATCTGTTGGAGAACAAACTCTAAACCAAAGCCTTAGATATCGATTCAATCAACCCTTGAATCCTCAACCTAAACCTAACCCAAAAATAAGGGTTTGAGAGCTTCAGGTAGAGATGGGGAAGAAATAGAAACCCTAAACCAAAAAGAAAAGAAAGAGGGAGATTAGCCTTACCTAAATCTTCAATCCACAACCAACGACACTCCAAACGGCCCTAAGATGAGGGAGATTGATCCTTGGAAGCTCTTGGAGCTTTTGGGGTGTCACTAGGGCTAGAAGAGGAAGAAAGGAGGAAAATCCCGAGTGACCCTTATTTCCCTATAATGACATTTTTGTAATTTCTTAAAAGTTTCCAGGCTGCACGGTTTACCCACATGGTTTGCCAAGCCGTGTGCAAACCATGCAAAGGCTACTGCCCGCATGCCCTTCTCTTACACATTTTTCTATAATCTGTGCAAACCTTGTGGATTTCCACTGCCCGCACGGTCTTCCCTCACACGATTTTCTAGACCGTGTGCAAACCGTGCATATTTCCCAACCCCCATTTTCCACTTTTTCGTGTCCCAAACCATCGGAATACCCTCGAGCCTTCTTAATGACTTGGGAAAACATTTCATTAAACACAAAAAAGGACTTAAACTGAAATATAAGTAAAACATACCTTACAGAGAAATCTGAGATCTTACACCCCTGAAAATTGAAAGTAAGGCCTTTCCTTACGAATCAAAAAACTTATAATAGGACTATAAATAATAGAACAATTCCATGCTGAATCCTATAAAAATTTAACTACAATATAGAAAACATGTTTTTTGGGGGGATTCCACAAATTATAGTATAGGTTTGAAAGGTATAATAAGACTATAACTTCCAGTGGAAGATCCATTGGAATTTTTTGGATCGTGTTCTACGAAATATAAAAAAGAGGGGGGGGGGGTGAATTGTGTATTTAAAAACTTATTCGGAAAATCTTGATGATAATCAATTATTTCCTTTTATCTTTATTAATTTTTTTATGCAACTAAAATAAACAGATATCAGGATGTAAAGATTTATAGTGGTTTAGGGCACAAAGATCCCCTAGTCCACTCCACCAATGCTCTTCTCCATGAGCTTGTTGATTTTCACTAGTCGGTCCTCTTTTCACAAGACCATCCACAACTGAGTTCTAGTTGACACCTTTACAACTTAAGACTAAAACAGAGCCTTATGGTTCTAAACATAGAACTGGTCAAAACAACTTAGAACGATAAGACGATACTCAAAATAAAATAGTATTTGTTTTAAAATACTTTCTATTTGTTCTTCATAATTGTAGCAGTACACAACTGATAGTAGATGGATCATTGTCTTTAGAAATGATGTTCTTCAAGTAAGAGCAGTTCTGAATCAATTCAGTTGCAATTTGATCTTGAAATGAAATCAAAAAATTATCATTAGTAGACTTACAATTGATCTTCAATGTATAATAGGTAAATATTCAACGTTTCTCTTTCTGATATAAAATAGAATCTGATCGTTCTTTGTAGCAGTAAATCTGTAAAAGATATTTTTAAAGAATTAGCGTATCTCTATTTTTTTGAAACTCCAATATCTCCAGATTTGAATCTTGTAATCACCGTGAATTCAAGAGATATCTTATTACTTCCCTTATTTGAAAATTTATATACAAAAGAATATATAGAATAAGAATGATCACTTGCTTCATAAAATTCAAATCCACAAAGATCACCTGATAGATCGCGATATTCAAAACTTTGAAAACAGAGCAGTCGTAACTCCCCTTAATAATCAGCACAAAATCTTCATATTAAATTGATCCTTTGAATCACATATAAACGGATTTAAATCAGTCAAAGATGCGCTTTAAAATAAAGTTTTGAATTGATCTTGAAATCAGCTTGATATTCCACAAAATACCGTTGTATGAAAAAATTCACAAATTCAAATCTCCGATACTTGAAGAAGTCAAACGCAGGGTTCCAAACGTAAGGTTGATTACAAATGTAAGGTTGATGATCCATATTTTTTTTCATTGACTTTTAAACATATGGTATATGATCTATACTTTTCTTTGCTTCAGAATGTAAGGTATATGATCCATAATTTTTGAGAAAATGTAAGGTTTATTACAAAAGTAGGGTTAATGATCCATACTTTTGTGAAACAATCTTAAGGTTCCATACTTACGTAGGGTTCTTCATCCATACTTTTCTCATATAAAAAATGTAAGGTTCCTTAAAAATGTAAGGTTATTTTACCATACTTTTCTATCAACGTAAGTTTGATTAAACATGATTTCCTGAACTCCCATAAAATAAACGTAGAATATAATCCTTACGCTACGCTCTCCAATGTACAGTATGAATAGTGTTTCCAGAACATGCTGAATAACTTTCCAAACACTTTGACAAATATTTCACACAAATCATATTCTTTAATAATATTCCAAAATTGGGAATATAAATAATATTAATTTCCTGGAATACAATCAAAGTAAAATCATTAGAATAACAAATAAGGGTATTTGTGAGCATCAAAATCATCATAAAAATATAGAGTATTGTTGAAACAATACATTCTCAACAATCTCCCCCTTTTTGATGATAAAAAAACCCATAAAATTATTTACATATAATTTAGAATTTTGCAAGGATAAAAATAATATTTAATTTTTACATCCAAATACCTCTTTGAAAATATACAATATCGGTTTATCCAAATTTTTCTCCAAAGGTTCTCTATTTAAAAATTTATCCCAAAAAATTCTATTTAAAAACAAAGGTATCTTCATTTTAAAAAATGTTGTGTTTATCCAAATTTCTCCCCCTTTTTGTGATATTAAAAAGAATTATAGAATAAGAAATATAACACATTTAATGTAGCACTAAACTTTTAAGAAAATGTTATGATAAATTGTTTATCAATAAAGAATCTGGATTTTTAGGTAGTCTAACATAGAAATAAACAAAGTAAAAACCCATAAAATATGATAAATATGAAATTTGATTGAGAAAAAAAAAATATAAAAGTACATTAATGAACAAGAATCAAGGTTGTTGGGCTAAAGGTTTGAAAAAGGGTATCTCGGAGATTCTGAACAACATCCTTCAACTCTGCCAACTGTAACCTTAATATCTTCATAATACCATCTCCCAACTGAATTATTTGATCCCTTCCTTCCCAAATCAAATGAATATCTTCAATGAGGTTCACTCTGAAAAACTCATGCAATATTTCTTCATTCTCCATAAACTGATTGAGCTTCTCAGTGAATCTGTTCAACAATTCTTGAATACCTGGTTCACCTGAGGTGATCTACTCAACAAGATGATTTTGATTATCCAACAGTACTAACAAAGGAGTGCTATTACATTTTAAATCCTGCAACATGGCATTCATACTGCTCATTACAGTTTTAATGGCTTGGAATCTCTTGATCAAATCAGGAGAAGTACATGATGTACTTTCTTGACTTCCACTGATAGTTGCAAACTATTGCTCCATAAAACTTTTTAGTTCTGCCAAATCTGATTTCAACACAACTTCATATTTTAATTTTGCAACTTATGCCAACAAGTATTTATTAAAAGCATCAACTTCTTTCTTTGAAATATAACTATCTTTCAGATTTTGAAATCTCTGTTTCTTATTTTCTAATTTTCTTCTTAAAGCATCATTCTATGCTTGAGATCTGTTAAATTTTCTAACAATCTCCTCAACATGATCATACATAGAATCAGAGGAACCCTGTGCCTGATTCACAACTGGATCTACCAAGATCAGTGGTAAATATTGAGCATCTGATCTCTCTTTTTCATCTTTCTCTTATAGTTTTTCAACTGACTTCTCTCTAGAATCCTTAACTGAATCCTTAAAAGAAAAACTTTCATTCAAAACTTATGTATGAACTTCAGAAAATTTTTATTTTTGAATAGGCTCTACTTGCACTGGTTCTTCCTGAAACTGAGCAGTAGTAATCTGATCAACATATTGTTCCATTTCTTGTGATTTTTCAATTTTAGGTACCTCCTCAGTTCTTGTATCTGCCTCAATCTAAGGCAAAACTTCCACTTCTTCTTGAGATGCATCTTTCTCTTATCTTTCTTCTTGAACAAGTTCTCTCACAAAATTATAACTTAAAATATCTCCTATCGTAAGAATTTTCTTAGGAGTAGATTCTCGACCAGTTTGAGCTATTATGTGCCTAGTTTAAATTCCTCCTTGTCTTTATTCATTAGTAAGGACATCTTCTGTTACAAATCTAAGTCTCCTTCCAGTCTTTGAAACTTCCCCTATTCTTGATTCAACCATACATTCTTTAGATTTTGTAGGTTTCTCCCCCTAAGCAGATTCTTGATCCTCATCAGCCCCAACCAACATGAGTTTTCCTTTAAAGATACTACAGAAAAATCCCAGTTTCCTCAAATTTACAGCATTAAACACATTGCTATGATGACATTTGACTCTTGCATCAACTAGTCTTACCATATCCTTCTTGAACAACAATTTTGAGACAAATCTTCCATAAGGATAAAAATTCATTTGAGCCTCTGGTTGACAACAATAATTCTGATATCTAATTAGATATTGTGGAAAATTCAGCTTAATTTCACTTAAGAACAAAAACATTATATACATATTAGGAAAAAGAATCTTCTTTATCTTTGACATTCTTGGAGCAATCCTGGTTTGAATAAACTTAACCGATATTTTCTGATCTGGTTCTAAATCCTTTACTAGCATTTTTCTAATGTTAGTAGAACCAAATAGAAACGACATGATATCCTCAGATTTATGGTTGCTATCCCTGATTGACTTTAGATCAAAATGAAAAACTCCCTCATGAGGACAATTCAAGATCCTTGCTATTTCAATAGAAGAGATTGAGAAATCTTTATAAAAATTAAGTATTTCATAAGAATATATTTATTAAAGTTTAATTTTTATTAATATATTCCTTAGTTTTAGACATACACTGCCTTCTTATAGTGTGTAACTTCTTGTGGAACTTCCAGTGGAAAATATATTTAATATATTTTATAATTTTTTTATTTATAATTTCGGAAATATAATTATAATTTATATATTTGTAAATAATTATTTTCCTAATTGTATAATTGCTAGTTACATTTTTATTCATATAGTTTATACATTTTCAAACGAATTAAATATGGTTATAAAATTAATGTACTTTTCTTGAGTTTAAGTTTTTTTGTTGCAGGTTGTTCCAATACTGATGATGTTGATGTTGCAACAGCTTCTATTAAACCAGTTGTAGGAATGACGTTAAAATCACTTGATGATGCACAATGTTTTTATGTCATGTATGAGGGGGTAAATAAGTCCAGTGTATGCTGACAATAATCGAATAAAAGGAGAAATGATAAATCAATTGTCGCGTCAAAGCTTTATGCATGTAGCAAAGAAGGTCACATGAAGGTTGATAAACATGATACCATGGTGAAATTTCACCGGGCTGAGACACGTACAGGTTGACTTGCTATAATGTTGGCTAGTTTGTTGTCTTCTAGGTGATATGCATGTACTGTATTTGTTGAAGGGCATAATCATCCATTGCACAACCCTGAATTGATTCATGTGATGGGGTCCCAAAGAAAAATAACAGAAGCACAAACATCTGAGTTAAATGTGAATGCTTCACCATGTATTGGACCAAATGATTCTTTCTCCTCAGTGACAAATATTGTAGGGGGTCGAGATGTTATTGGGTGCACACATGTTAATTATTTGAAAAATTTAAGGTCTAAATGGGAAAAATAATTGGTTCATGGTGATGCATGTTGCATGTTAGGGTACCTAGAAAGACAAAGTCAGGACAATCCATCATTTGTGTATACTATGCAGTTTGACATGAATGAGAAAATTAGTAATATTTTCTAGGCTAATCCAAAAATGAAGACATATTATGAGTTGTTTGGAGATGTTATTATTTTTGACACCACTTTCAGCACTAACAAATAGTACAGACCCTTAGGCGTCTTTGTGGGGTTCAATCATCATCGAGAGATTGTCGTTTTTGGGGTAGCTTTACTATACGATGAAACCGCGACTTCGTTGGTTGTTTCAAAAAAAATACAGGTGCGTCACATGAAACGACCTCAAACTATACTTACTAATCAAGATACGACAATGGGAAAAGTCATTTTTGAAGTTTTAGTGGGAACTCGACATTGCCTTTGTTCGTGACATTTGATGTAAAATGACACTAAACATTCAGGTAACTAAATGAAAGATGAATCTAGTTTTCTAACTAGATCTAAGAGGTGTATGTTACAATACCATGATACCCATCAATTTGATCAGGAGTAGGCTTCCCTTAGAGCATAATATGGGGATGAGAAATCGCAGTGGTTAAATGATGTATTTGTGTTGCGAGAAAAATGAGTGCATTGCTTTTTGAAAGATGATTTAACATTGGGTATTCACAACACTCAATTAAGTTGATTTTTTAATTCATTGCTTAAAGATTACGTTCATCGTAAGTTAAGCGTTGTTGATTTCTTTAAGCATTTTGAGCAATTGTTGGAAAAAAATTGATATCGCGAAACAAAAGCCGAATTTGGGATGCAGGAGAAGTTACCTCGTAATCTCTACCTTTACCATGCATTGATGTGCTAGGTTTCTACTAGATATACACCTAAGTTATTTGATTTATTTCAGCATGAATATCAAATGTTTGGTGCTTGTTTTCTGATATCGTGTATTGAAATCAGAGTTCAGTTCATTTATGTTATTGGAATGGTTGGTTGTGAAGATCAATTTTGTGTATCATATGAAGCTTCCAATGAAGCTGTTGAATGTTCTTGCCGAAAGTTTGAGTTGGTTGGGTATCTTTGTTAATATGTTTTAAAAATTTATGATTGGACTGATGTGAGATCAATACCTGAAAAATATATTGTTCCATTTTATTTAACAAAATATATAGTGGAAATTAAAAGTAAAAGAAACAACAGTTTTATAGTGTTTCAAGGTAAAAATGTCCCGTAGTTCACTCTACCGACTGTAAAGACCTGGAAATTTCAAGGAATTTTTTTTCTTACTTTTCTTTGGAATTTTACAAGAATGCAGTTTCTAACGGCGCCTGATTCTGAGGCCCGGTGTGCCCAGAATCAATTTCTGAAGTTTAGCTCGGGTACGTTCAGTGAACGAACGAACGAGTTTTTATAACTCTTGAACTGGTGCTCAGAATCAAATTCCGAGGGCACTGATGGAATCACAGCGCCGGTATTTGCTTAGAAATGCCTTTTCCGGAGTTGCGTTTTCTCGGGTG
Organism: Viscum album; assembly: GCA_963277665.1. Lineage (NCBI taxonomy): Eukaryota > Viridiplantae > Streptophyta > Magnoliopsida > Santalales > Viscaceae > Viscum > Viscum album. The sequence continues at coordinate 339,188,911 of OY728161.1, read as the reverse complement.
TGGTTTTTAATTTTTGGGGTTAAGTTAAGAAATAAAATAAAGTGGTGCGACAACTTTATTTTATTTCACTTAAAGCCACTTAAAGCCACTTAAGCTAAGTTAAGCGGATATGGTGGAACCAAAAATATCCTACCCACTTGGTAGGATATTTGTGAGGTGGGGCCTGCACGAGCCCCACCGTTTCTTTCCTCCTAAGTAACGCACCCACAACCCCCTCTTAATTGAAAGTCAACCGTGCGTTTTTCTGATTAAGAAACGCCCCAATTAATTGGGTAGTTAAGTCATTACCATTAATTCATAGAATTAATGGGTTGTTACTTAACTTTGATTTTCTAATTGTTGGCTTGAGAATAAAATAAGACCAATACTTGTTTCACTTGAGGGTTGCTTGTTGAGAGGATTGGGAGAAGCTCTCAAGCTTGAAGATCTTCATCCTTCTTCGCGAAGAACGTGAAGAACGCGAAGAATGCGAAGAACGCCGAACCCTTGGAGATCGACGATGCGACGCCATGTTTCATGATGCCGACGATTCTCCTTCCACGACGTTTCTTTCGCGACGTTCCTTCCCCGCGATAACCTTCGATCAACAACCGATTGAGGTAGGGGATTGCGATTCTTTTAATTCTTTGTGAATTATATCCTCAACGTGGTTTCTTTTGGGGCATCTTAAATCTGTGTGATTTTTAATCCTCGGAGTTTGACTACGTGACGCCGTGTACCGTGACGACAGCGACTCCCCTTCCGCGACGCGACGATCCTCTTCTTCTGCGACGGTAAATTCTGCGACGAACTCATGTTCGACGACAACGTTGAGGTAGGGGTTTGATTCATTTAAATCTTGTGATTTATACCCGCGGCGTATGAGTTATAAAAACCCACTTGGTAGGATATTTGTGAGGTGGGGCCCGCACGAGCCCCACCGTTTCTTTCCTCCTAAGTAACGCACCCGCAACCCCCTCTTAATTGAAAGTCAACCGTGCGTTTTTCTGATTAAGAAACGCCCCAATTAATTGGGCAGTTAAGTCGTTACCATTAATTCATCGAATTAATGGTTTGTTACTTAACTTTGATTTTCTAATTGTTGGCTTGAGAATAAAATAAGACCAATACTTGTTTCACTTGAGGGTTGCTTGTTGAGAGGATTGGGAGAATCTCTCAATCTTGAAGATCTTCATCCTTCTTCGCGAAGAACGTGAAGAACGCAAAAAACATGAAGAACGCCGAACCCTCGGAGATCGACGATGCGACGTCGTGTTTTCCAACGCCGACGATTCTCCTTCCGCGACGTTTCTTCCGCGATGTTCCTTCCCCGTGACAACCTTCGATCAACAACCGATTGAGGTAGGAGATTGCGGTTCTTTTAATTCTTTGTGAATTATATCCTCGAGGTGGTTTCTTTTGGGGCATCTTAAATCTGTGTGATTTTTAATCCTCGGAGTTTGACTACGCGACGTCGTGTACCGCGACGACAGCGACGCCCCTTCCACGACGTGACGAACCTCTTCTTCCGCGACGGTCAATTCCGCGACAAACTCACATTCGACAACAATGATGAATTATGGTAGTCTCCTTTAATTCTCATTAAAGAGAATATTATGAGTTATAAATTTAAGAGAAATTATATTATTCATGTTAGGTTTATTTTGGGTTGGAATATATTTGTTATGTTTTTACTTAACAAGAAAACATGGGTTAACCACTTGATCAAGAGGGATCATATCAACCCCAATCATGCAGTATGAGGACTCTACCATGTAGGGGAGCTATCAAAAAATGCATCTCATGGAGGTAGGTGATGGAATATGCACCTTGTTGGGTAGATATGGACTTACTGGTGGATGGAGAGTGCACAACTGAGCATGCGGGCGCGCGAGCTAGCCCACCCTATATAAGGGCGGTGTAGTGTGTTTGGTTACTGACCCATGTTTCAGGGATCGAACAACTAGATGAATAGATTATGTTATTAAGGAGCGAGATTAAATATAGAGAATCAATGTGGGTTGGATTATACGGGTTATTGTACACTCATTAAAAAGATACAGATACAATGTTAACCATCTGATCGACTACATCTTAGTCATCTAATTATCATGACACATCATCTTCAACCTCACATAGTCCATAATGTCATCCTTTAATTTCTAAAATATCTATAAAAGAGCAAAGATCAAGCTCGCGATAGTTGATAACCAAGTCCACATTTCAAATCAAAAGGGAGAAGACATGCAATACACCTCGAAGCCATGCATGCAACTTCCTCTAGCATGCATTCTATGAAATGAAGAATAGTGATGATCGTGAGAGGTGATATTATGATATCTTCATGTGATTTTATATGGATTTTAGAAATAAAATTCCCTTTATGATTGAATTAAATGACTTATTATGTATTATGGTTATAGAAAACACATATACTTATTTGGTTTTATTATATCCTATCAGATTTAAAAGAACATTAAACATCATAACTATTGATAATATAATTGTTGAATAGTGATCATATGATTAGTATAAATATAGGGTTTTGATAAATCCAATTGACATGGATAAAATAAGTGATGAGCTTGACCAGTATGATCATGCTCTATGAATCCCATTTATAGGATATTAAAAAGGAGATAAAATCACTGTTATTTTTCATTTACCAAGACCAATCTAGGAACTAACAACTAAATCATGAGAAAAACCATTTACAGGGAAAGTTCAAGCTCATCGAGATCACGACCCAAACCATGTACGTCGAACCACCCCATTAAAATCTCACCATTGTACACCTTAACCTTAGGGAGTTTGTTGGTGTAATAAAGGGATATATTTTAATACCCTAATAATATGAATATTTATATTTTATTTACAATATAATAATGGTTATATTTACTTCTTATTATTGTTATATTATAAATTAATTTGATTTCAGTTTGATAAAACACAAATTGTATTTTTGGGTAATATGAAATTTCAAATAAGACATTCCTTTTGACGAATTAATGGATTTTTGAAATAAAATATATTTTAATAAAATATTATTATTATATATTTTTTATTAAATATAAATGATAATGTAACTTTTATGAAGTCAAATGTAATTTTTATAAGGGTTCGAAAACTATTATTGTCATAAAAACCCACCATTTTCTAAATAAATATCAATTATTATTTTAAAAGTTAAAATTCACATATTTAGAAAATGATTTTGATAAAATAAATATTATTTTTTTTAAAAATCATGTTGAAATTATCCAATGGTTATTTTTTTCATAATTTTCTGAGACAATTAAATTTTCAGGTAAAAAATAAATACGGTATAAATATACAATATATATTATGACATCATAATGACCCAAAATTGATGTAATAAATTATATTAAGGGAATTAATGACCAAATATATGTTTACCTTTTAAAATAATTTGATTTTTAGGCTATTTTATTAATTTTTAAATCCATTATGAATCCTCCAAAACCTATATTATATTTTAAGTTTTTTAAATCAATTCTTTATAAACATGACCCACTTCCACATCACTAGGGGTAATATTTTAATAATTTAGGATCTTAGACTTATAAAATAATTAAAACCACTTCAATTTGGAATAAAATATGGGAAAAAATCATTATAAGGTTTGTGGTTTTGATCACTTTATTATAGAGTCCAAAACCTAAGTTTGAGAAATGGTAAAGAACTCCCCGCTCTTTTGCTATATAAACCCACCAAATATCCATTTCTCACTCACTAAAAAAACCTTGGATCACATATTCACTCTTACATTACCTCTCTATAGTCCTCCCAAGGTTACCCCAAGCACTCAAGAAGCTTTTTCCAAGCTTTTGGAATCACCCGCTCACGATAAGGGATCATTTCCTTCTCCTCTTTATTCAAGCATATTCTTCATTTTATACATTTTATTTCCAATTCATAATGTTGGGATATGTTTTTACACATACCTATTACTGTACATTTTATTTAAAAATGAATATATACCCCTTTATATCTCATCAATCCATTTTATGAATCTTTAAGTATTGTTGTTGTGCTACTGAAATTTCACTGTGATTTTTCCATGCCAGCATATTGTATTGTGAATACCATAACTATGTACACTCAAGGGTATTCACCTAGACATACCTATACTTCTTTTATTGGGTAATTACATGTATATATTCCACATTCCTTAACTGTGGAATTAAATTTTATGAAATATGATCCTATTTTGAATGATCTATGTGGCACACTTATGCATGTACATGATATGAAAGCGACGAGTGAGCTTGGAATTATATAGCACTCCAATGAATTGGGTAATGTTTTAGTCTCATGAGATGTCATGTAAGGGATTATGGAGTGAAAATAATCTATCATAGGACCTTTTCCACCATGTTATGATGTCTTGGTGGTTAGCCTTGAACTATGTTTATGATGTCATGTTTAAAGTTGTTGCCACTTTCCCATGTTGCCTTTATGTTGTCATGTTATGTCATGACTATTTATTCATGTTCATGATTCTAAACCATTTAATGTCCCAATAAAATTCATATTCTCTAACATGTTATACTTTCTTCATGTTATTCCATGTTTATTCCCTTATTGGGATTTATAGCTTACTCATTTCTTATATATGTTCTATGGTTATCCCATGGAGTTTTAGGTACGATGGAATATTATGAGCATGTTAAGAAAGTTTTCAATAATGGTGATGTATCCCTATTTTAAGTTATGTAATATACATAATTAACAAAATACACTAGACTTATTGATCTTCTCAGTTGCATTTTTCATACCTTTATGTAATAAATAATGAATTAATGTGTAATAAAGACAAGGGTTGTCATAATGTTGACATGATTTGAGAGTTATAATTTACTAGTAACTAATTCTTTTAATTACAACAATAAATGTTTAAATAAATGTTTGGTTCAGTCTACAACAATGTTTATAGGTATTTTGTACAATCTATATCAATGTTTCAGTGTTTTCATCACATCACACTAATACAACATCTGTTTTATAATTTTTCTACTATTAATATACAATAACTATGACATGATTTGGGAATTATAATATTATTATGGTAAATAGTCATTTCTCATATGGAATCTCTATCTATCCAACATTATATAATATGTGTATTATTTGTTTCAATTACTGCTAATATATTATTTAGAATCTACTAATCTTTTATTTGTCATTTTTTATTAATTTCAATTAACATAATCCGTTATTTATCATACAAGATCTGCCATTTTATATAATTTGTTATTCATGTGTCTGCTAATATGTTATTTATATACCTCATAATATATTATTTGAGTATAAAGTGTAATATATTATTTATATATCTATTATTTATGGTTGATTCAATAGGTATTCATCAAGAAGTTATTATTTCAACAATATTATATGGAATTTTAATTTATGTAAACTATTTTCAGAGTGTGCATTAAATTGTTTCTGATTTTGAATCAATCCTCCACATCTAATGATTATTTGTAATTTATGACTAGATATATAATTGTTATAGATCACTATTATAATTCAAAATGCATTTATTTTCTTCTTATAACTCCGTCCAAGATAAATAAATATTCTATTGGTGAACCTATCAACAATTAGTCCAGTATTGATGTATTTGACATTAAATTTCAAATTAGTGAGAATACTACTTCTAAAAAAATCAGTGTATTAACTTGCTGATCCAAGTTTCCAAATAGGACCACAATTTCATCATGTCAAATAAATTCTATGCATTAACTAATATCAATAATGATTATATAGTTCCCTTATGTTAGTTAATGAAATAGAAGTTATTGAGCTTCTAAAAAGGATAGGTACTTCAATGATGTATCTACTATGTTCATAAAATAAAGTTCTTGTAAGGGATTAATATTTTGAATTAAAATGAATATAATTTTCTAGAGTTCTTAGGGGATTATCAAATTTGTAACTGCTTCAAACCTCACTAACTTAATAATACAAAAAATTAATTTATTATTTGAATAAATGAGATAATATTTAAAATTGAGAACTTATTTTTTTTTTATTATTGTCTAAAATTTGTAGCTAAAATAGTATTGAATTTTCTCAACCTTATTATTTATGGTTTCATTAAACTGCACACCATACATGTTCACTCTCATGCCGAGAAATCAAATCTAGAAGTAAAAAAGAGTTTTCATTTTGGATGAAAAAATTCCAAGTAAGACTAGAAGGTTTGAAAGATAGTAAACCAGTTTAGGTATGGTATCTTCCATACATTATTTGTTTGTTTTTATATATTTTAAATTTTATTTATTTAATATGTATTCAAGCATTTGTTTCCCCTTTTATATTTCATCAACTTTTATTTTTTATAAAACTATTTTTTCTTATGTATTATTATTTCTTCTAGAGGAGTGAAATGTTTCCATGTGATTATATCCCTAATTTTTTTTCTCTCCATAATGAGAAAATCCTACTTAATAATATATAATTTCATCAATCTAACTGGTGTGGAATGAAAGGTATTAAGTTAGGGTTTTTATTTCCCATTTTTCATTGTGAATTTATAGTAGTTTATAAAAAGAAATAATATATTTTTAGCAGCATGAATTTGTAGAATATGTATTAGGAGTTCATTACTAGCATGCATTTTATAGTAGCGTGAATTTTTATCATATGAATTAGTGTAAATTTTTATTATATGCATTAGGATTTCAGTTTTAAGATTAAGTGGTATGATTTTTTTATTATCATCATGTATAGTTTATAAAAATTTGTAATGGTAATTCTTTCTCAGTGTGAATTTGTTGCAGTGTGAGGGAGAGAGATAGGTATGAGTCATAGATGATGGGGTGAATATTTTTTAGGGGTTTAATAATCCTATGTTTGTAATAAAAATAAGTTTAAAGGGGAAATATTTAGGGGTTCAGTAATCCTACATGAATAATAAAAATCTTAAAGGAGAAATCATGATGGGTTCGGTAATTATACATTTAATTCCATTAAATATAGAGCATTTTTTTAGTATAAATTTGAATTTAATTTTGTCTACATATTACTTTCATACAACTATTCACCTTTTTTTATAATCATTTTTACTTATTTTGTAGATACTTATTTATTTTTTTGGTTGTATGCTGGAACCCAATATGGTGAGAGGTTTTAAATGTTTCTTTTCATTGATTCCTTCAAATTGTTGACATACCAAACATAATAATTCTTTTTTATTTCCATTTGATTACTCTGAAATAAAATTACATTAAATTTTTATGCGGCTTCAAACATGATATTACATGGGTGTGGTAAAACACAACTTCTTGCTACCAACAAGATCCTTTGATATTCCAACTTATTTATTATCATGTATCCAATAGTTATATATTATATTATTGTGAATTTTATAAATATTAATCTTCTTTATATGCTATTTTTTTTGTAATTGAACACAATAAATGTAATGAACCAAACTATTATAAATAAAATTCCCCTTATGATTTAATTTAATGTCTTATTATGTAACATGGTTATATAAAACACATGAAATCCTTTGGTTTTATCCTATATAATTTAAAAAACCATTAAGTATCTTTATCATTGATAATATAGATTTTGAATAGTGATTACATGATTAGTATAAATATAGGGTTTTAAAAAATCCAATTGACACAGACAAAGGAAGTGATGGCCTCAACGAGTAGGATCATACCCTATGAATCCCATTTATCAAAGCTTCCAAGGGAGATAGAATCCATGGTATTTTTCCTTTACCAAACCCAAGCTAATATATAACAACTTAAGCATGAGATAAACCATTTATGGGAGAAGTTCAAGCTCATTGAGATCACAACCCAAACCATGTTCGCCAAACCACCCCATGAAAGTATCACAATCACACACCTTACTCTTAGGGAATTTTCTGGTTTATTAAATAGATATGTATCAATACCATAGTAAAATTTTTATGTACATTATTTTATAAGATAATTAATAAATTTTCACCATATTATTTTTACTTTATAAATGATTTTTATTTTTATTCAATAAAAGAAAAATTATATTTTCTAGGTAATATTCAAATCCAATTAAAGAATTTATTTTGATGAATTAATGGATTTTTAAATAAATAATATTTTAATAAAATATTATTATTAAATATTGTTTATCAAATATAAATCATCATATAATTTTTATGAATTCAAATGTAATTTTTATAAGGGTTCGAAAACTATTATTGTCAAAAAAACCAGCAGTTCTCAATAAATATCGATTATTATTTTAAAAGTAAAAATGAACATATTTACAAAATTATTTAGATAAAATGAATATTGGTTTTTTAATTATAAATTTTTAATTATAAAATGGTTAATTTTTCATAATTTTCTAAGACAGTCGAATTTTTGGGTAAAAATTAAATACCGTATAAATATACGTTGTGTATTATGACATCATAATAACCCAAAAGTGATGTAATAAATACTATAAAAGGTATTCAAGACCAAATATATGTTTTATATTTAAAATAATGACATTTTAAGTTTATTTGATTAATTTTATAAATCAATTATTAATCCTACAAAACCATTAATATATTTTAAGGTTTTAAAATCATTTCTTTAAGAGTATGACTCACCTCCACATAAGAAAGGGTATTATTTTATTAAGTTAGGCCATTGGAATCATAAAATAATGAAAACCAATCCCATTTGGTAGAAACCATGGGCAAAAACCATGGAAATATTTGTGGTTTTTGTTATTTTATTATATAGAGTCCAAAACCTAAGTTTGAGAAATATTAAAGAAATCCCCTATCTTTTTCTATATAAATCCACCCAAACTCCCACTTATCTTCACTAAAAATACTTTTAGCACATACTTAATCTTCCATTACATCTCTAGAGTCCTCCCAAGGTTCCCCAAGCTCTCAATAAGCCCCTCTCAATCATTTGGAGTCACACACTCAAGTAAGGGTTCTTTTTTTCTTCTTCTCTTTATTAAAGTTTCCTTATTATCTTATGCCTTTTATTTATAATTCATAATGTTGGGACATGTATTTACATGTACCTATTACTTAACATTTTATTTCCAAATTATGAGATACCACTTTCTCTCTCATCAACCTATTTTATTAATTTTTAAGTGACGCCATTATGTTGTCGAAATTTCACCATGATTTTCCATGCCAAAACAATTGTATAGTGCTAAACTTTATACACTTATACCTATTTTAATTTAGACTTACATTTATGTATTACACAATTCTTAATTAAGGAATATAATATTATTATTAATGAATCCATGTTGTATGATATATGTGGCACACTTAAGCATGATAATGAAAGGAAAGTGATGGGTGCACCCAAAAATATATAGCACTCCAATGCATTGAGTAATGTTTAGTCTCATGATACATCATGTTGGTATAGGGATTAAAAATAATTCCTTTATGAGACTTTTTACTTCATGATGTCTTGGTAGTTATCCTTGACCTATGTTTATGATGTAGTGTTTTAAGTTGTTGCCATATTTCCCATGTTGCCTTTATGATTATCATGTTATATCATGCCTTATAATTTATGTTCCTTTTTATTCCCCACTGATATTCCTATTTTATAACATGTATTATATTCTTCATGTTATTACATGTTTATTACCTTACTAGGCTATATATCTCAACCCTTTATTATGTATGTCCTCGGGTTATCCCATGCAGTTTTAAGTGTGAGCATGTTAAGGAAGATTTCAATAATGATAATGTTTTTACTATTTTAAATTAGTATGTAATGTACCTAATTACCAAATACACTTTAATTATCGATCTTTATTTTTTTTATTAAGTGTAATCCTATGTAATAAATCTTTTATTAATGTGAAATAACGATTAGAGTTGTTATAGTTGGTATGAAAGAAAAAGTTTAGTTATTTTTGGGATTAGGATTAGAAAACTATAGTGAAATCATCAGGGATAAGACTAAGTATAAGAAAACATCCCTAAATTTTGGTAAGTACAGATTAAGTGTTTTATCAAGAAATTAAATCCCTTTTTTGATAGTAAAATTGGATATGGTTCTGGTATATATGTACCTATGGGTACCAACTCCGAAAAGGTACGTCAGGCCTGACTCGGCGTAACCTAGTACACGACAATGGGCTTTACTGCACACCTGGTTTGACACTCTCAAGGGATATACTTTCGAAAAATCAAAAGCTCGTTATGAACCATCATTAAGGGAATAAAAAAATTCCCATTAGAATATATATTAAGAAATAGATTATGGATAACATAGATTGAAGCCTAGAAATTCATAAGTTAAGGAAATAAATGTAAGTTATATGTTATCTCTTTTAATGTCATTAAATTCTTATTTATGTGTTTAATAGTTTAAAAATACTCATCCCTAATTTTCCTTTTATTCTATACAATGACTGTAAATAGGAGTAATTGGGTAAACAACCAAAGTGGAGGGCAATGTGATGACTGCCCCAATGAGATGCCCAACCTGATAGGAGTGAGAATCACAAAATTTATGAAAATAATCTCTCAGCTGACTTAGGTTTTGAATAGAAACCTAGATCAAGAAGTGTTTCCAAATCCCCCTAAGAGAAAAAATCTTCAATTGAGTCTTTTATGTGATAAAGGACCCCAACTTTCAATGGGTCATCTAATCCCTTAATCATGGAAAAATGGATCAACTCCATTGTGAAGATATTCTCCATCCTTCAATGTTTATAAAAAGAGAAGGTTCAAATGGATGTTTATCATATAGTGGGAGAAGTTGATTAGTGGTGGATATTGATCAAGAATATAAAGATCTAGGAAGAGATCAAAACAATGTGGTGGAAGGAATTTTGGAAAATGTTTTTTGATAAATATTTTCCTTTCACCCTTTGACTTAAAATGGAATGGAATTTCCTTTCCCTCAATAAAAAATATGACGAATCTATCAGGGCGTATGAGGAAAATTTCACAAGACTTGAACGATATGCCTCAATCTTTGTCATTACCCCCAAATTCAAGGTTGACTTCTTCTTTGGTGGGATAAAACCTATTATACAAAAATCACTAGCGATCTGAGACTTTGATAACTATAAGGAAATTGTTCGATGTGCCCTCAAAGTAAAAATGGAGGTCAGTGAATCTCAAGGGCATCATGGGGATAAGAAATGAAAATTGGAGTTTAATTCTAGCAGTCTGATGAAAAAATATAATGGTGCTAAGAAATTTCAATAGCCCACTTGTCAGAGGTATAGAAAGAAGCACCCCAAAAATTAACTATGGAGGAAAAATAAATGCTTTAAGTGTAGGAAGGAAAGACACCTAGATAGTGATTGCTGACAGGAGAAACCCACTAATTCATTAGAGGAGAGGAATTCTCTAGGAAACCCTTAACACATTCTTCATTACTTTAAATGTAAGAAACCAGAGAACTTTTCAAACTAATTCACTAAGACAAGGGTTTTTTGGAGACAACCAACGAACTCCAAGGTAGCAAGGGTGAGCTTTTACCATCACAACTACTGAGGTGGATACTAAAAATGAAGTGGTGATATGTACACTAGTTATTTATTCAAAAATAACAAAGATAATTTTTGATTCTGGTTATACACATTCCTTCATATCATAAATGTTTAGTAGAACTATTCAAATATCACCAGAAATCATGGAAGTAGAGCTATCAGTGAAAATGAAAAATGGTGAAATTATTGCATCCCAAGTATATAACTCACCCCCTATCAAAATTTTTGGGCTGAATTTCCCATATAAACTTATCATACTTACTTTGGTGTAATTTGATGAAATTTTTGTCATGGATTGTCTTTCCCTATATGGAGACAACATAAATTTCCGTGATAAGGAAATTACTCTTTGTATTGAAAATCATCCTCTGATTCCGTACAAGTGCAAGGAGGAGGATGAATCTTCTTTATCACCAACATCTCAAGCAAAGATATTATTACCCTATAAGAAAGTGTATCCATCCCAAATGATTAATTCTAAATAAATAATCATCCTTTAAGACACAACCATTATGAAGGACTACACTGATGTGTTTCTCGAGGAATTTCCTAGCCTTCCTCCTAGCTGATAGGTTGATTTTTCAATCGATCTTATACCTGAGGCATTTCCATTACCCAAGAATCCATATAGAATGGTTATTATATAACTTGAGGAGATGAAGAAACAACTATAAGAGAATCTGGATAAAGGATTCATACACACAAGTGCTTCACCATGGGGTGCACCAGTCCTCTTCGTCAAGAAGAAGAATGGGTCAATGTGCCTTTTAATAGATTATCATGAGCTTAACAAGATCATAATAAAGAAAAATTATCCTCTACCATAGATTAATGGCTTGTTCGATCAGATACTTGGAGCATAGTACTTATCCAAGGTGGATCTTTGGTCAGGATATTATTAGTAAGGGTGAAGAATGAAGATATCCCCAAGACTACTTTTTTGTATAAGGTACAGGCACTATGAGTTTATAGTGATTCCATTTGAAAAATTAGTGACGTGTTACCTTCCTTGATAATTCCCATATCCATATTTACTAGATCCATGAACAGAGGATCCCTTTCAACTCTCATATTGTTCAGAATTCTATGGTCCTTTCTACTCAAAGCGTCTGCCACCTTATTTGCCTTCCCGGGTTGGTAGTGTATTGTGAAATCGTAGTCTTTGAGTACCTCGATCCATCTTCTTTGTCTCGTGTTGAGTTCTTTCTGTGAGAGTATATATTTCAAACTCTTATGATCTGTATATATATCACATTTCTCTCCATAAAGGTAATGTCTCTAGATATTCAGAGAAAAGATTACTGCTGCTAACTCAATATCATGAGTTGGATAGTTTTGTTCATGAATTTTTAGCTGCCTAGATGCATGGGCAATCACTCGATCATTCTGCATAAGGACACAACCAAGTCCTTTCTTTGATGCGTCACTATAGATAACAAACCCATCATTCCCCGATGGTAGGGTTAGGATCAGAGCATTCACTAACCTCCTCTTCAATTCTTCAAAACACTCTTCACATTCCTTGGTCCATCCGAACTTAACCCCTTCTCGTGTGAGCTTGGTCATTGGGTTGGCTAAACAGGCGAAGTTCTGAACGAAACACCGATAATAACCTGCTAAACCAATAAAACTATGTACCTCAGTTAGGTTCGTTGGAGTAGGCCATTCTTGCACAACCTTTGTCTTCACAGGATCTACAGATATACCATCCTTAGAGACAATGTGGCCTAGAAAGGAAACTGATTGGAGCCAGAACTTACACTTGTTTAACTTCCCATATAATTCATTTCTTCTCAGAGTCTTCAGAATGGTGTGCAAGTGATTTTCATGATCTTATTAGCTCTTAGAGTAAACCAGGATATCATCGATAAACACCACTACAAATTCATCAAGATATTCCTTAAAGACTCTGTTCATGAGATCCATGAAAACATATGGTGCATTGGTTAGTCCAAAAGGAATTATTGTAAACTCATAATGCCCGTACCTGGTTCGAAATGCTGCTTTTGGAATGTCTTCCTTTCTCACAAGCAAATGATGATATCCAGATCGAAGATCAATCTTTGAAAAATATTGGGCTCCATGAAGTTGATCGAATAAATCATCAATTTGTGGTAGAGGATAGTTATTCTTTATTGTAATAGCATTGATTTCCCTATCATCAATGCACAACCACATAGACCCATCTTTCTTCTTAACGAAAAGAACAAGAGCTCCCCATAGAGATACACTAGGGAGAATAAATCCTTTATCGCTCAATTCCTCTAGTTGTTTCTTTAACTCCACTAACTCCACAGTGGCCATTCTATAAGGGGTCTTTGATATGGGTCTTGAACCAGGAATTAAGCCAATGGAAAACTCAATTTACCGCTCTGGAGGATGTCCAGGTAAATCCTCTAGAAAGACATCAGTATATTCTTGCACAACAGGTACATCTTCCATTTGAACATTCTTTTCCTCACTCATAGTTATTTCATTCTCTTCATCCTCAATAATTGAATTTAGTTGAGCTACTGGGGGTGGGTCTAGATATTAATCAGGTGGCAACGTTTCTGCTCTAAAGATAAGGTACTCCTTATTATCATCGAAAATTGTAACCTCCTTCTTCTTACAATAAATTTTCGCATCATGGTCCAAAATCAAATCCATACAGAGGATTATATCAAATTCAATCATGGGTATGATAATGAGATCAGTAGATAAAGAACATTTATATGCCCTAATGAGAACTGATTCACAAAACTTTGTTGCAATGATACTTCCCTTAGGAGTTTTGACTGACAACTCCCTTGTTAAATCAAATTGGAAATATCTAATTTTCTTAGAAAACTAGAAAGATATGAAACAATCCGATGATCCAGAATCAAATAAAACATTGGCTAAGTTTGATGAAACGATCAAAGTACCTACAACCACGTCATTCGGAACTTCAACCTCTGTAGTTGTGATTGCATAAGCTTGTCCCTGATCCCTTGTTCTTTTCTATTGAATATTTCCTTGACGCTTTGTACAATCATTAGCATAGATTCCCATCTACCGACAATTATAACATTGAACATCATTGGATTCCTTCTTCCCTCTGCAATCACCAGCAAGATAGCCATTCTGACCACATTTGTAGTATACTCATTTTCCTTTTAAGCATGCACCAGGGTGTTTCCTTCCACAATTGTCACATGGTGGAAATTCAACTCTTCCCTTATTCCCCATTTCCTTATTTCCTTTCCCAGGGTTTTCAACGACCCTCTTCTTTTCTTACTTTCCCTTAAAGTCATAAGACTTAGAGAATTCTTTTTCTGTCTTGATAGCACATGAAACTATATCCTCATATGATGAAAAAATTTGGGAGACCAGTGCCCACTGGAGGCCATCAAAGAATTGATCATTTTTTCTTCTTGGATTTCGTATGTAGTCCACAATATGTCTTGCTAACCTTGTGAAGTTAGCTTTGTACTTTGCAACATTTTTATCTTCCTTCAGCCTCAGATTCAAGAATTTTCTCTCCATATCAGCTCTTTGTTCACAAGGAAAGTATTTCTCCAGGAAGATTTCCTTAAAGTCCCTCCATTCCATCTCCTCTATTTCCTCCCCCTCATTTGTGTTTTGGATTAATGACAACCACTGATCCGCATCTCCCGATAGACGATAGACTGCCATGATGACCTTCTATCTTTCATTACATCCCAAGGCAAGAAATATCTTCTTAAGGGAACATATCCACTGCTCTGCTACAAAAGGGTTTGTAGTCCCGTTGAATGATGGAGGTTGTTGTCGCATAAAGTGATCTAACATAGCTCCTCTACGTGGTGGATCTAGATGCTCCATATGGGTAAAGTTGTTATTCATAACCTGAGCAAGTTGTCCCAGTATAGTTATAAGTTGCTCAGCACCCGTCACAGCACCAGAGCCAACATCATTATCTTGCATCGGAGGGAAATCCTTACGCGCGTTCGTGCGGTTTCCATTCCTTCCACTAGGCGCCATTTCTAAATAATGGCATGCACTAGATTAGGGTATGTATCATAATTTATAATCTCAATGTAGAAAAATACTAAGCATAAATTGAAATTCTACGCATAGCTAATCTCTTAATCATAAACATGGTATCTTTGAGGAAACTTTTACATTTAAATCCTTCATAATGGCTTGTAAAGAAAACATGAATTATCCTAAGCATATCCCCCGGGAGTGTTGTAACCAAGAGTGCAACAAGGCCTGTTTTCGTATACCAGGATACCCCAGGTCAAGCCCAAAACTCCTTATCGGAGCTTTCACTCCTATATATATCTGTGTCAGAGCCACCTCTACCTGCTCATATCCAAACAGAGATGTATTGCTTGAAATATCCACATTTACTTACCAAAATACCAGGAAGTTCTTGTATGTTTATACTAAAATACCATCTTAGGTAATCTTCCCAAATCCAAGTTTGCTAAATCTAGTTTCCAAGTTTTCTACAAAACTTCCTCTAATACCAACTGTAAGGACCCGACCCCAGTTACCCGGAGCCCGTGCCTTATTTGATTACATTGGCATACAAACAAGGAATAATCATCCCGAAGGACCAAGTAGTTTAGTATTATTGGAAAGAAGATACATAAATAAGTTCAAATTTACATCAAGAAAGGAAATACAACGCTAATTTATTCCATTAGAAACATTCATGCTTCCTAGATTATGCTTGCAAGTCATTCATAATTTACTTCTTTATATCCTGGGAAAAATGAAACATAAGAAAGGGGTGAGATCAAATGCTCAGTAAGAGTAAGCAATACAGCAGAAGATAGAATAAACATAAGACATGGTGCATAATCGAAAACACGTTCCCTTAACAGTAAACTTGAACACATTATGACAAGAATATGAGCTGAGAAAACAATGTCATAATAAAACATAAACATGTGTATTCTACTAGTCGAATAACCACATGAACTTTCATTTACTAGCTTCATAATGAGGGAAGTGCATATGTCGGACATTCTGAAACATTTTTTCAAGGTCTCTGCGAAGGCGTCTAATGATTAAGGCCTCGCCAAAAATCCATATAACACATTGGGAAAAGCCTCGGCCAATTCCATGTCTATTTGTCTCATGAGACCTACCGATGCATCAAGGGGCTATAGCGGGTCTCACCTATCACATAATAAGTCCAATTCATTCCTCATATGAGCGGGGATAAACATAAACAACATATACATTCATATTGAAACTATCATATGAAATGTAACTATCTTTCCCCAATCATTAAACATAAAACACAAACCATTCTGAGTAATATGGTGAATGGTTTTAGGATAGATCATCCACAATAGAGTTAGTCATAAACCATTAAATCAAATATGGTAGATGACTTCATAACTGATTAAACCCAATAATACCATGGAATCAAAAAGTGTGTTGAATTAGATGAAAACACTCTTATAAAATCATTAAGCAATTCTGGAGATAAATACTCTTTTATTTTGAAAAGAAGAGTTCTTTTGGAAAAATATTTGTATAAAACCAGAAGTGAAGTAAGATAGTATTTTCATAATAAAATGAGTGATTTTATAAAGATAATGGTTTCCAAAAAAAATTATAGAGTGCCCTTGAAAATAGGTAAGAATTTGAGAAATTCCCTTGAATCAGGCTTGTATTTTTTGAAACAATTTTGAAAGTTCCTTTTTAAAACATGTAACTATCCATAAAATAAGGAAGGATTCTGGTTTGTAAACATATATATGATACTCACACAGAACATATGAGGAGTACATAACAATACATAAGAATTTCATTGAGGTAATTAGACAATGAAAGTATCCTGAATGAAAATGGAAGTTCGGGTGGAAAAAACTCTTACCTTAACTCCAAACGTGTTCCGCTCTTGAAATTAAGCTTCTGGAATATGAAATTATACTTATTAATAAATTATTTAAGAACTTATTAGACATGTATTTAGTTTATCATAATTATATTTAGTTCATTTATACCCTTATTTCTAAGTTATTATATTGAATTTCGTTGTTCTGGGGTGTTCGTTTTCTTTATTTTCATAACCGGTTCACTTGTTTTTAAGTAATGGAGTTCATGTGGAATGGTTATCAATCTCCAGGATTGGAATTATATTTTATTTATGAACATAAAGAATTGATAATGATAATTTTGATCATTTGGTTACATGGAATGGGGATGAATCATTAGATGACAACCATTTTGATTATTCGGCGGTATTTGGATTATTACGAACTAGTTTTATCATATAACTTAATTATATGTACATATTCTAGTTCCTGAATATTAATTATGTTATAATACATATATTATAGTCTGGTTCAACCATAAATATAGTTTCATGACCAGTAATGAAGAATAAATTGAAGAACGAAACTCCGTCGTCCACGAAGGCTATAAATTGGAACCTCATAGACGTTGATTTCGTTTATAAAAATAAAAGGGAAGGATTAAGAATATTTATGATGGTTCTTCCATTCACATGATATAATTCCAGTATATAGATGATAATGTATTTAACATGATCATTTGGACAGATGAGGTGAGGTGAGGATAGAAAAAGAATATAAATTGAAATGAAACCAAATAAAAAAGAAGGGTGCTTTACCTCTTGAAATAACCTCCTTGAGAATCTCCTTAAGGAAAGGGGTTTTGGTATTTTGGAAAGACGAGGAGATTATTAGACATTGGGAGAGAGTAGGTAAGGGTAAATGGGCAGAACTTTGAAGAGCTTCAAGGCTTAGAGGAGTGAAGAGAAGACGGAGTGGTGAGGGGTTTTTATAGTGGAGGAGAGGAGTAAATTTTGAATATTTAATTTATTATTTTATAATATCCCTCAAGACAACCAATAGCGTTGTTTCATGTGACCACTAATAGTAATAAGTTCATGTGAGTTTGAACCGAGTGGCCTTACATCACTTATGATTTCATAAATAGTGTATTTAACTAATAATTTGTATATACGGTATTTTATTGTATTTCACTATTTATCAAAAATTCAAGAATTTCAGAAAAATCCCAAAAATTCCCCCCTACCATTTTTCGACGTGCAAAATTCATAAGTGACCTCCATTTTTCGAAAATAATTTTCTAAATATTATTAATTTAATTTTTAAATAAAGTCATAGTTAATTCGGAAAAATAACAATCTTAGAGGTATAATTAGTTTTATGTGACATTGAAAAATTAATTAAGATCTCATTATCATATTACCTTATAAAAATAAAATAATATCATTATTTACTATTCATAAGGGTCATATTACTATTCATATTACTATTCATAAGGGTATGTTACTATTCACTAAAAATCAAGTTTGTTCTATCAGACTCCAAATGACTTACTGAACCCAATTCTAGATGACCATTTTTCGAAATTCAAAACATGGAAGAGACAAAGTTGTGTTTAATGGATAGATTATAAAATTGTATTATATATTTATTTTCAAAACCTTGGGGTGTTACATTCTCCCCTCCATACAAAAATTTCATCCTCAAAATTCACAAAATATTTTTCTAAAAAGATTCGAGTATGTCTTTATCATAAACTCCTCAGGTTCCCAGTTACTTCCTCCATCTTATGGTTCCTCCAAAGAACCTTTACCAGACGAGTCGTCTGATTTTTCAATACTTGTTCTCTAGTATCAAGAATCTTGATAGGCTCTTTCAATAAGATAGATCGAGCTCAAGTTCTACTTCTTCACAAGTGAGTACATGTGTTGGGTCTGACATGTACTTTCTTAACATTGACACGTGGAACACATTGTGAACCTTAGAAAGACTTGGCGGTATTTCCAAACGGTAAACTACGGCTCCAATTCTGTCCAGAATTTCAAAAGGTCCGATGTACCTGGGACTTAATTTTCCCTTCTTACCGAATCATATAACACCCTTCTATGGAGATACCTTTAAGAAAACGTGATCACCTTCTTGAAATTCCAAATCCTTCCTTCGGTTATCAGCATAGCTCTTTTGCCTACTTTGAGCTGTTTTGATACGGTTCTAGATAATCTTCACCTTTTCTGTTGTTTATTCAACAAGTTCTAGGCCCATGAGCTTTCTTTCACCAATATCATCCCAGCAAGTTGGTGTACGACATCTCCTCCCATATAATGCTTCATAGGGTGCCATCTGAATACTTGAATGGAAGCTATTGTTGTAGGAAAATTCCACGAGAGGTAAATACTGATTCCACATGCCTTGAAAATCAAGTGAACAAGACCTCAACATGTCTTCCAATGTTTGAATAGTCTGTTCTGATTGTCCATCAGTTTATGGGTTGTAGGCAATGCTCAAACGAAGATCAGTATCTAGGGCCTTCTGAAGACTCTTCCAGAATCATGATGTAAAATGAGGATCATGATCGAAAACAATTGATGAGGGTACACCGTGAAGTCTTACAACTTCATTAATATATATTCTTGTTAAACGTTCAAGTGGTAAATCTTCCCTTATAGTAAGAAAATGTGCAGATTTTGTAAGACGGTCAACAATGACCCATATTGTATCATTCTTTCTTGGAGTCTTTGGTAGACCCATGACAAATTCCATCATAATATCATCCCATTTCCACATAGGTATAGGAAGGGGTTTCATGACTCCACTAGGGTATTGTCTTCATGCCTTCACCTGTTGACAAACTAAACATCTCGACACGTAATTAGCAATCTCCCTCTTCATGTTTTCCCACCAAAGTTGTTCCTTTAGATCTCTGAACATCTTTGTGTTACCAAGATGTATAGAGAAATTAGAGCTATGAGCATCATCCAATAGTTCCCTCTTTAGCTCAGGAATAGAGGGAACACAAATCCTTTTTCTGAATTTTCAAAATTTCATCTTCAAATGAAAATTCAGTCAATCTACCATCATTTATAGCTTTAATTTTCTTTTGAAACTCCTCCTCATCAGCCTGAGAACATTTTATCTTTTCCAGTAAAGAAGGTTTGGCAACCATTTGAAAAAGTAGTGACGTGTTACCTTCTTTGATAATTCTCATATCCATCTTTACTAGATCCATGAACAAAGGATCCATTTCAACTCTCATCTTGTTCAAAATTTTGTGATCATTTCTACTCAAAACGTCTTCCACCTTATTTTCTTTCCCGGGGTGGTAGTGTATTCTGAAATCATAGTCTTTGAGTACCTTGTTCCATCTTCTTTGTCTCATATTGAGTTCTTTCTATGAGAATATATATTTCAAACTCTTATGAACTGTATATATCTCACATTTCTCGCCATAAAGGTAATGTCTCCAAATATTCAGAGCAAAGATTACCGCTGCTAACTCAAGATCATGAGTTGGATAGTTTTGTTCATGAATTTTTAGCTGCCTAGACGCATAGGAAATCACTTGATCATTCTGCATAAGGACACAACCAAGTCCTTTCTTTGATGTGTCACTATAGATTACAAACCCATCATTCCCCGATGGTAGGGTTAGGATCGTAACATTCACTAACATCCTCTTCAATTATTCAAAACACTCTTCACATTCTTTGGTCCATACGAACTTAAACCCTTATCGTGTGAGTTTGGTCATTAGGTTGGCTAGACGGGTGAAGTTCTGAATGAAACGCCGATAATAACCTGCTAAATCAATAAAACTACATACCTCAGTTACGTTTGTTGGAGTAGGCCATTCTTGCACAGCCTTTGTCTTCGTAGGATCTACAGATATACCATCCTTAGAGACAATGTGGCCTAGAAAGGAAACTGATTCTAGCCAGAACTTACACTTGTTGAACTACCCATATAATTCATTTCTTCTCAGAGTCTTCAGAATGGTGTGCAAGTGATTTTCATGATCTTCGTAGCTCTTAGAGTAAACCAGGATATCATCGATAAACACCACTACAAAGTCATCAAGATATTCCTTGAAGACTCTGTTCATGAGATCCATGAAAATAGATTGTGCATTAGTTAGTCCAAAAGGCATTATTGTAAACTCATAATGCCCGTACCTGGTTCGAAATGATGTTTTTGGAATGTCTTCCTTTCTCACAAAAAACTGATGATATCCATATCAAAGATCAATCTTCGAAAAATATTGGGCTCCATGAAGTTGATCGAATAAATCATCAATTTGTGGTAGAGGATACTTATTCTTTATTGTAATAGCATTGATTTCCCTATAATCAATGCACAACCTCATAGACCCATCTTTCTTCTTAACAAAAAGAACAGGGGATCCCCATGGAGATACACTAGGGCGAATAAATCCTTTATCACTCAATTCCTCTAGTTGTTTCTTTAGCTCCACTAACTCCAGAGTGGTCATTCTATAAGGGGTCTTTGATATGGGCCTTAAACCAGGAATTAAGCCAATGGAAAACTCAATTTACCGCTCTGGAGGATGTCCAGGTAAATCCTCTGGAAAGACATCAATATATTCTTACACAACAAGTACGTCTTCTATTTGATCATTCTTTTCCTCACCCATAGTTATTTCATTCTCTTCCTCCCCGATAATTTAATTTAGTTGAGCTACTGGGGGTGGGGTCTAGATATGAATCGGGTGGTAACGTTTCTGCTCTAAAGATAAGGTACTCCTTATTATCATCGAAAATTGTAACCTCCTTCTTCTTACAATAAATTTTTGCATCATGGTCCAAAAGCCAATCCATACCGAGGATTATATCAAATTCAATCATGGGTATGACAATGAGATCAATAGATAAAGAACATTTATATGCCCTAATAGGAATTGATTCACAAAACTTTATTGCAATGATACTTCCCTTACGAGTTTTGACTGACAACTACCTTATTAAATCAAATTGGAAATATCTAATTTTGTTAGCAAAATGGAAAGATATGAAATAATGCGATGATCCAGAATCAAATAAAGCATTGGTTAAGTTTGATGAAAAGATCAAAGTAACTGCCACCACATCATTCGGAACTTCAACCTCTGCAGTTGTGATTGCATAAGCTTGTCCCTGGTCCCTTGGCCTTTTCTATTGAATATTTCCTTGATGCTTTGGACAATCATTAGCATAGTGTCCCATCTCCTGACAATTATAGAATTGAACATCATTGGATTCCTTCTTCCCTTTGCAATCACCAGCAAGATGGTCTTTCTGACCACATTTGTAGCATACTCCTTTTCCTTTTAAGCATGCACCAGGGTGTTTCCTTCCACAATTGTCACATGGTAGAAATTCAACTCTTCCCTTCTTCCCCATTTCCTTATTTCCTTTCCCAGGGTTTTCAAAAGCCCTCTTCTTTTCTTGATTTTCGTTAAAGTTATAAGACTTAGAGAATTCTTTTTCTGTCTTGATAGCACATGAAACTATATCCTCATATTATGAAAAACTTTGGGAGACCAGTGCCCGCTGGAGGAATGGCTTTAGTCCATCAAAGAATCGATCAATTTTTCTCCTTGGATTTCGTATGTAGTCCACAACATGTCTTGCTAACCTTGTGAAGTTAGCTTCGTACTTTGCAACATTCTCATCTTCCTTCTGCCTCAGATTCAATAATTTTCTCTCCATATCAGCTCTTTGTTCATGAGGAAATTATTTCTCCAGGAAGATTTCATTAAAGTCCCTTCATTCCATCTCCTCTATTTCCTCCTCCCCCTTTGTGTTTTGGATTAATGACAACCACTGATCCGCATCTCCCGATAGACGATAGACTGCCATGACGACCTTCTCTCTTTCATTACATCCCAAGGCAAGAAATATCTTCTCAAGGGAACATATCCACTGCTCTGCTACAAAAGGGTTTGTAGTCTCGTTGAATGATGGAGGGTGTTGTCGCATAAAGCGATATAACATAGCTCCTCCACGTGGTGGATCCGAATGCTCCATACGGGTAAGGTTATTATTCATAACCTGAGTAAGTTGTCCCAGTATAGTTATAATTTGCTCAGCACTCATCACAGCACCAGAGCCAACATCATTATCTTGCATTGGAGGGAAATCCCTACGCGTGTTTGTGCGGTTTTCGTTCCTTCCACTAGGCGTCATTTCTAAATAATGGCATGCACTAGATTAGGGTATGTATCATAATTTATAATCTCAATGTAGAAAAATACTAAGAATAAATTGAAATTCTACGCATAGCTAATCTCTTAATCATAAACATGGTATCTTTGAGGAAAATTTTACATTTAAATTCTTCATAATGGTTTGTAAAGAAAACATGAATTATCCTAAGCATATCCCCCAGGAGTGTTGTAACCAAGAGTGCAGCAAGGCCTGTCGTCGTATACCATGATACCCCGGGTCAAGCCTGAAACTCCTTGTCGGAGCTTTCACTCCTATGTATATTTGTGTCAGAGCCACCTCTACCTGCTCGTATCCAGACAAGGATGTATTGCTTGAAAGATCCACATTTACTTACCAAAATACCAGGAAGTTCTTGTATGTTTATACTCAAAAACTATCTTAGGGACTCTTCCCTAATCTAAGTTTCACTATTGAAAAAATGGCCTATACCCACGGTTTTGAACCATGGGTATAGGGGTGTCACATGTGGCACACAACAGACCCCACGGTCTGAAAACTGTGGGGTATTTAAATTCAAAAAATTTGCCCAGTAGGTTTCGAACCCGCGACTCCCTTTATCCCTCATAGGCTCGCCACCAACCGAGCTGGACACTTCATCTGTTATTTATATATATAACTGCTTATATATATTGATATTCGGTATATATTTGGTATTTAAATTTAAAAATTGTACGCTGAGGGATTCGAACCCGGGCCTCGCGCAAACAACCTGAACTGCCACACCAACCGAGCTGGAATTCACATTTATTCAAACCGGGGACACGCGCTAATAATCACAGTCGCACCACTAACCGAGATGTTTTTCTACATGTGTAATATGAATATTTCTGCTTATATATATTAATGTTCTGTATTTAAATTCAAAAAAAGAGGTCGCGCGGAATCGAACCTGCAACTCACGCAGAACATGACAACCGCAACCCAACGACAGACCAATCGAGCTAAGTAACATTTGTAATATTATATTTATATGTTTATAAATATATTAATCTAAACTGTGAAAAATATCCTACCAGCCAAATTTTTCCCGTCTCCCGCCAAAATTTCTTTCTGCACCATAACGCGGGAAAGCTATACCCACGGTTCTGGAGAACCGTGGGTATAGGTCTTCAAAAAAACCCGCAATACCTAAGGTTTTCAAGAACCATCGGTATAGGTCTTTGGAAAATACCCTATACCCACGGTTCTCTCCAAAACTGCGGGTATAGGTCTTAAAAGAAAACTATACCCACGGTTTTTGGCACAACTGTGGGTATAGGTGGCCTATACCCACGGTTTTGGAAAACCGTGGGTATAGGTTCACCTACTATCCCTATACCCATGGTTTTTTGCAAAACCGTGGGTATATACCTGTTTTCTAGTAGTGTTTTCTAAATCTAGTTTCTAAGTTTTCTACTAAACTTTCTCTAATATCAACTGTAAGGACCTGACCCCAGTTGCCCGGAGCCGATGCCTTATTTGATTACATTGGCATACAAACAAGGAATAATCATCCCGAAGGACCAAGTAGTTTAGTATTATTGGAAACAAGATGCATAAATAAGTTCAAATTTACATTAAGAAAAGAAATACAACACTAATTTATTCCATTAGAAACATTCATGCCTCCTAGATTATGCTTGCAAGTCATTCATAATTTACTTCTTCATATCCTGGGAAAAATGAAACATAAGAAAGGGGTGAGCTCAAATGCTCAGTAAGAGTAAGCAATACAACAAAAGATAGAATAAACATAAGACATGATGCATAATTGAAAACACGTGCCCTTAACAGTAAACTTGAACACATTATGATAGGAATATGAGCTGAGAAAATAATGCCATAATAAAACATAAACATGGGTATTCTACTAGTCGAATAACCACATGAACTTTCAATTACTAGCTTCATAATGAGGGAAGTGCATATGCCGGACATTCTGAAACATTTTTTCAAGGTCTCAGCCAAGCCGTCTAATGATTAAGGCCTCGAAAAAAATCCATATAACACATTGGGAAAGGCCTCAGCCAATTCCACGTCTATTTGTCTCATGAGACCTACCGATGCATCAAAGAGCTATAGCGGATCTCACCCGTCACATAATAAGTCTAATGCATTCCTCATATGAGCGGGGATAAACATAAACAACATATACATTCATATTGAAACTATCATATGAAATGTAACTATCTTTCCTCAATCATTAAACATAAAACATTAACCATTCCGAGTAATATGGTGAATGATTTTAGGATAGATCATCCACAATAGAGTTAGTCATAAACCATTAAATCAAATATGGTAGATGACTTCATAACTGATTAAACCCAATAACATCATGGAATCAACAAGAGTGTTGAATTAGATGAAAACACTCTTATAAAATCATTAAGCAAATCTAGAGATAAATTCTCTTTTATTTTGAAAAGAAGAGTTCTTTTGGAAAAATCTTTGTATAAAACCAGAAGTGAAGTAATATAGTATTTTCATAATAAAATGAGTGATTTTATAAAGATAATGGTTTCCAAAAACAAATTATAGAGTGCCCTTGAAAATAGGTAAGAATTTGAGAAATTCCCTTGAATCGGGCTTGTATTTTTTAAACAATTTTGAAAGATCCTTTTTAAAACATGTAACTATTCATAAAATAAGGAAGGATTATGGTTTGTAAACATATATATGATACTCACACAGAACATATGAGGAGTACATAACAATACATAAGAATTTCATTGAGGTAATTAGACAATGAAAGTATCCTGAATGAAAATGGAAGTTCGGGTGGAAAAAACTCTTACCTTAACTCCAAACGTGTTCCGCTCTTGAACTTAAGCTTCTGGAATATGAAATTATACGTATTAATAACTTATTTAAAAACCTATTAAACATGTATCTATTTTATCATAATTCTGTTTAGTTCATTTATACCCTTATTGCTAAGTTATTATATTGAATTTCGTTGTTCCAGGGTGTTCGTTTTCTTTATTTTCATAATCAGTTCACTTGTTTTTAAGTAATGGAGTTCATGTGGAATGGTTATAAATCTCCAGGATTGGAATTATATATTATTTATGAACATAAAGAATTGATAATGGTCATTTCTATCATTTGGTTACATGGAATGAGGATGAATCATTAGATGACAACCACTTCGATTATTCGGCGATATTTGGATTATTATGAACTAGTTTTGTCATATAACTTAATTATATGTACATATTCTGGTTCCTGAATATTACTTATGTTATAATACATATATTATAGTCTGGTTCAACCATAAATATGGTTTCATGACACTACTGGAAAACTAACCTTTACCAACGGTTTGGAACTGTTGGTATAGGCCTCCAAACCGTTGGTATAGCCTATACCAACGGTTTGAAGAACCATAGCCAAGTAAGCCGTTGGGATAGGTCTATACCAACAGTTTTCCAAAAACCGTTGGTATAGGTAATATGAAATCTATACCAACGGTAATGGAACCGTTGGTATATAAATTCCAAAAATAAAACATCCGTTGGGATTTGATCCCAGGACCCCTCGTTTATCATTGAACGACTGAACCACTAACCTAACATGACTTTTGTGATCATAATTACATAAATATATATATGTATTCTCATAAATATTTTAAATTTTGATTTATATAATGTTCTCGGTACGAAGGTCCGATAAAAAATGAAAGTACATATACCAACGGTTGTTAAAACCGTTGGTATAGACCTATACCAACAGTTTTAACAACCGTTGGTATAGGTCTTTGGTTGTGATTTTGATTCTGTGGAGGATGTTGAATTTTGGCCCACTTTTCCCAACAGTTTGGCCAAACCGTTGGGAAAAGTGGTATATTTGGGGACCTTGCCCAACGGTTTGGCCAAACCGTTGGGATATGTCCACCTTTCCCAACGGTTTGTCCAAACCGTTGGGAAAAGTGTCCAATTTGGGGGCCTTTCCCAACAGTTTGGCCAAACCGTTGGGAAAAGTGGCCAATTTGGGGGCCTTTCCCAAGGGTTTGGCCAAACTGTTGGGAAAGGGGACCTATACCAACGGTTTTTGCAAACCGTTGGTATAGAAGCGTTGGGAAAGATCTAATTTCCAGTAGTGTGACCAGTAATGAAGAAGAAATTGAAGAACGAAACTTCGTCGTCCACGAAGGCTATAAATTGGAACATCATGGACGTTGATTTCGTTTATAAAAATAAAAGGGAGTGAGTAAGAATATTTATGATGGTTCTTCCATTCACATGATATAATTTCAGTATATAGATGATACTGGAGTTAACATGATCATTTGGACAGATGAGGTGAGGTGAGGATAGAAAAAGAAGATAAATTGAAATGAAACCAAATGAAAAAGAAGGGTGTTTTACCTCTTGAAATAACCTCCTTGAGAATCTCCTTAAGGAAAGGGGTTTTTGTCTTTTGGTAAGACCAAAAGCTTTTTGGACGTGGGGAGAGACTAGGTAAGGGTAAATGGGCAGAACTTTGAAGAGCTTCAAGGCTTAGAGGAGTGAAGAGAAGAGGGAGTGGTGAGAGGTTTTTATAGTGGAGGAGATGAGTAAACTTTGAATATTTAATTCATTATTTTATTATATCCCTCAAGACAACCAATAATGTTGTTTCATGTGACCTCTAATAGTAATAAGTGCATGTGAGTTCGAACCAAGTGGCCTTACATCACTTATGATGTCATAAATAGTGTATTTAACTGATAATTTGTATATACGGTATTTTATTGTATTTCACTATTCATCAAAAATTCAAAAATTTCAGAAAAAACTCAAAAATTCACCCCTACCATTTTTCGACGTGCAGAATTCAAAAATGAACTCCATTTTTCAAAAATAATTTTCTAACTATTATTAATTTAATTTTTAAATAAAGTCGTAGTTAATTCAAAAAATAACAATCTTAGAGATATAATTAGTTTTATGTGACATTGAAAAATTAATTAAGATCTCATTATCATATTACCTTATGAAAATAAAATAATATCATTATTTACTATTTATAAGGGTCATATTACTATTTCTAAGGGTATGTTACTATTCACCAAAAATCAAGTTTGTTCTATCATACTCCAAATGACTTATTGAACACAACTCTAGATGACCATTTTTCGAAATTCAAAACATAGAAGAGGCAAAGTTGTGTTTAATGGCTAGATTATAAAATTGCATTCTATATTTATTTTCAAAACCTTAGGGTGTTACAATAAATATAAAATATAAAATTTCATAAGAAATTTAAATTGAAAATTTACACCATAAACTCTTAGTGGAAATTTCAGTGGAAAATTACAATTAAAATTTCCATTTAAATGTCTAATGTAAATCACTAAATTATATTTTCCATACACCGAAATTTTAATGTTATCAATGTAAATCTATACTCAAAATTCGCACTGAAATTTTACACTGAAAATTTGTATTGGAAACTTGATTATCAAAATTTTAAAATAAATATACGCTTGGATTTTCAATGCAAATATATTAATACTTAATATTATTATATATTTATTATTATTGTTTCTTATTTTTATTTATCCTATTTATTATTATTTTTCAAGTTACTTTTAAAAACTCGTAGTAATATGTTTATATTTTGTTAAAATGAGACAATGGACGTATTTTTTTTCTGTATGATGTAATAAAAAATTATGCAAATAAAAAACATATGTTAACAAAGCATTGTATTAGAAACAGAAGATTAGTTTTGTACATCCGTTTTTAGAATTATTTCATCAATTTTTTAATATATCAATCCTATTTATTAATCTGGTGCTACGCTCCAAATAAACACATGCATCATTCGTCTCGCGGTTAATCAGACCGTCAAGTTTAAAACCTAATATGATACGATATTTTTATTGATTTATGTATGGTTGTATTAAAATTGAACTATTTTTTTTCCTACACTCAAGTTAATTTATTGTATTACAATATTTTTCAAACACAATTTTTTTGAATACTAATAATTAAAGGTCAAATGGAACCTACAGACACCCAACAGGCTACTCCAGGGCTGAGGGTTTTGCAGGTTGGATCAAATTCGGTCTGAATTTTTACAGGTTTAAATATTCAAAGCCCTAACTCACATAAATTTACGGGTTAGCGGATCAGCCTCCGGTCTTGCTGCTTTTTTAACAAAGTATATCTAACCTGCATGCATCAAAGAGTCGAACACAAAGTATATCTAACCTGCATGCATCAAAGAGTCGAACATGAGACCTCTTGACGAGGTATTGGTGGGTGCCGCATCCTGTGAGTCCAACCCATCGTCCCAATCTAAATGTGAATGTGGCAGGACTTGGTCAAAATAATAATTTATTACTTCTCAACTCAATTATATTGTATTTATAAATGAACATGCATCCAACAATGATGAGATTGATCTAATCAAGTGTGGTAAGACAAATCCAAGGACAAAAGGGTTACGGTAAAGACACATGTATAAATATAAAATGAAAGTTAAATAAATATATAAATAATATATATAAACTAGAAAACTTTTAGGTATATGTTCTAAAAACTATAAATAATTTACAATAATAAAAACAAAAGATATAATGAAAATGATTTTATCCAAAATAAAAAAATGATATTATGTTGTTACTGTATGAATCCAATCAGAGTCACCGCCGATTTTGGTCCAGATCCGGTCAAAATATTAATTAATCCTTTAAAAACGACCAGATTGTTATTCAATATATATATAAAAAAATAAGTTCAATAGTGCAATATTTACGACATTTATCATATTGAGCCAGCCCTCTGACCCATTAATAAATGATCTATGTGATTGAACATACATATATACAGAATGAGCCCTTCACTCTTAATTACAAATAAAAAAACAAAGATTTCTACTGCACTTATAAATAGTAGACTCGATCTTAAAACCGGTCACGAAACCCCTCAAATGACGTAACCATTAGGCAACACCTTGAAACCACACAGACATATATATATATATATATATACAATTATAAATACATACATATAAAAATGGAACCGTGATCTCTTATATTTCTTCAAATCACATGATTGAGTTTTCGACCAACATTTTGTCAAAGCACCAACCCTTACATTTATACCTGGTCCAAACTTCCAGTCGGCGGCGGAAATCTAAGCTTCTATTGGACAACACTTACTAATCACTTAGCATGTAGGATATATTTTCACCGTTTATCCCCTCCACGCACCAAAGTAATATATAATAAAAAGTTTTCCAGTGATTTTTTTCTGAAATTCGAGCGCACCTCATTTTTTCCCACTGCCTATCATATGTGTAAGTGTTGTGAACAGTTTTTTAGTTATTATATATTTATATTATTTAACATAATTCATCATACTTTTTACATGCATATAAAACAAGCAATTGATTCACCAATCCTTCTCATTCCCTCTCCATTTCTATCAGAAAAGTTCCCTCATACCAAATGAGGCCTTAGTCCATGTCTAGTACCTGTGGATCTGAGTAGATTCCGGCCAGGCTTGAACCGCAGAGAAGAAATGTTAAAGCCGAACTCAAGCGCCAAACTTCAATGCACATCTTGACAAGTTGTGAACCAGATTGAATTGCTTAATAACTCCTCAAACAAAGCCTGGAGGCAAATCAGGATCATCGTCACTGGCACTACAGGGTTGCTTTTCCTCCATGGCAGCAGAATTCCCAGGGACACTAGCATCATCGCCCTTGTCTTGTTTCAATCCAGTCTCTGAGCAGAAAGGCCTTGCTTCTGGCAACAAGGTCAGCTCTGTATCATTGGGAATAGAATTCCCATTATCTTGCTCCGTATGGTTGTTGTTAGGACGATGATCATTCAAGGAGAACCCAGGTGGCTCATTTGGCTCATTTTCAGGCAATAGGTCGTCAGCTACATTGAGCACAACTGTGTTTGGCTTATCGTTGTCGTTTTCTTTCTTAACAGTCATTTCCTGCTGATGAGAAGGTGATCCGTGCTCTTTTCCAGCTGGGTTCACTAACTTACGGTATACAGATTCTACCATTCCTGTAATTTCACTCTTCATGCCATCACGGGACCGAATAATTTCCCACAAACCATCAGATATCTTGCTCCTTACTCCATCCCTGACAAATAAGAATTGCAAGACGGATAAAAATGACCTCCTAAGTCTCTAATATTGATCCAGGATGCAAAAATGACAATGTTATATTTTCAATGGCATGGGATGGTTTATGGCACAAGACAGTTCGGGAAAATAAATTAGAAAGCCATTCCATACCCTTATTGTCCTGCCCCTCCAAGTTAGGGGTCAGCAATGGAATGGCCTGAAAAAAATATGTGTATGGTTCCAAAAATATTCAAAAAAAAAATGAGGGCAGAAAATAAATAAATATACGAAGGGTAATTTTTGTAATTTGAGGGAAAAAATTGACAATTTCATCTATTTTACAGTAACTTCCAAACAAGAGTCATGTTTCTAGCATAAAACCATGAAACAATTTATTTCTCTTCTACTCTATTCTGCTTCATTCCACTGTTGACCATTCCATGGTTGTATCAAAACTCTCAAACATAGACACAGACAGTGAAAAGAAAAGAAACACAAAGGACCCATAATAACGAAAAATGAAAACGACAGTCGATGCTACTTTGAAAATCAAGCTGATCGAGCAAGTATTTTGCTGGAAATAACCGCACCATTGCACCAGCTTAAGTAAAATGAAGCAGCTAGCTTAGTCATACAAGTAGTTAATGAGATTCCACTACATGGAAGTGTAGTTCTTTAGCGCTTTGGCCCTCCATTATAAAAACCAAACACGATGGTTGGTCAATTCAACCCAAGGTCAAGAATTGTAGCCTATGAAGAGCAAGAATATCATGCTCATGGATGTTTGGGAACTTCAAATTAAACTGTCAAGCCAATGCATGGAAGTTGGATGCTGCTCAGCCACTATTGCACTATGTTTGTTCTGTTGCTTGTGGGTTTTGTTTCGAACAGGAGTTGCATAAACGAGTCAAAAATTTCTATTTCAAGTAAACATGTGGACTTTCTATTTACAAAAAGAAGTATTTACATTCTTTTTTCTGGCTTTGTGAAAGAGGATTATTATTTACTCATTTTTATATATTTGCATTGTGCCATTGTAAGTCCTATGAAGAAGACCCTTCAACCTCCATCGAGTCTCTTGTCAACCAATATCCCATCATTTAACCATTGTATTTGAGCACAACTTGTCTGGTGAAGAACTCACAGATGACTTCCTTTCAAGGTAACTAATAGACAAATTTCCTCCTCCCAAAGGCTCAGCCCTGAATCACAATTCCAAACAAACATTCAATGAAAATCCAGCACCTCCTTAGAATGCCTCTAAACAAGACTATAAATTGCTACTTAGCAGCAGATAATGAAAGATGCAATTGCACAACAAGTACCAAGGCATCCATCTTTTACATCCCTCGGTTTATGAGAGGGAGGTCATTCTTGGCTATTCTTTCAAGCAAATAACGCCACCAATGTCAAACAACAAGTACCAAGCCATGAACTCTCCCATAAACCAATTTTGATAAATTTCTATATAGTTCCTTGTTGAGATAAGCTATTGGTTGGCATGCTTGCATTAAAACTGCCCCAAACCCATTCCAGGAAGCAACACGCCCAACTTCAAAGGGTTTTCAGAAATCCGACAAAGCCAAAACATCGGCTGTGGTCGTAAGTCATTTATGAGTTTCAGCTGCCCATTTGGCTGCCTCGCCACAAACAAAATTATGCTTCTCAGTTAAATCAGTTGAGGACCCTGAAATGAATTTACGATAATATTCACTTAATCAAAGTAAAACCTCATACACCTCTCACGTTCAAGGAGTTGAAAAAAGTAATGGAGGAAATCACAGTAGGATCCACCAACACTCCCAAGCTAGATGTCAAATGCCCCAAAAGACCTATTGTCTGCTGGAGAATGGGACTTTTCTTGTCAAGCACAAATTAATGTTCCCACAACATATGCAGCACAAGCCCAGGTGGCAAAGATGTCATTCCAAAATAGGAATATAAACAAGACAGCCATATAGGAATACAAGGAAAAATTCATGTGGCAAGGAGCGGATTGCCTCATTCATGTTGGCTTGTGTTAGGAATAAGTGTGAGATGGTTTGTGTGGGCTGCTGTCTGTGTAAGGGAGTAGTAGCAGTTGGGGGTTGTAAGGGCAATATTGTACTTTGTATCATGGAATAGAATTAGCCAGCTGTAGCAGTGGGCAGGTGGGGTATTAAAGAGGGCAGGTAAGGATACGAAAGGATTGGAAATTCAGCAAGGCTGCTGGGGCTGAGACGTAGGGATGTTCCGGCTGTTTTCTCGGAGAAGTGGTCTTCTCCCGGGTTTCTTCTTCTTCCTCTTCTCCTTTTCTTCTCTTCCTCCCCTACTGTAATTCCTTTTATTTTGTTGGATCTATACAGTAATTAAATCAATATATACTGTTGTTCTCTTTTTTCCCTCTCTCGCAATTTTACATAACAATTGGCGACTCTGCTAGGGAATCGCGTTTGCTGGAGAGAGACG
This sequence comes from Viscum album, assembly GCA_963277665.1. Lineage (NCBI taxonomy): Eukaryota > Viridiplantae > Streptophyta > Magnoliopsida > Santalales > Viscaceae > Viscum > Viscum album. The sequence goes on along the minus strand of OY728161.1, from coordinate 339,154,915 downwards.
CCAGCATGGGGGAAGCACGCTGGGGAATCACGTTCACTGGAGAGAGACGCCAATGCCGGGGAAGCTCGCTGGAGAGACGAACGCAGAGGAGATGACGGGAGGGGACGATCGCAGTGGAGAATTTTTCTTGCACAAACCAGAGCTATCAAACGGAGCTGGAAAAACCGGGGAACATGTGACCGGAACGCGCGGCTGCGGTGGAGGAGAAGTGCGAACGCTAGGAAGTCGCGTTCGCTGCTGAAGACACGTCGCAGTGGCTAGTGGTTAGCACCTACGAGGGAACGATCACAACTGAGGAGCAGTCGCTGGAGAAACGCAGTCATTCTTTACAGGCTGGACGTGGGGAAGTAAAACACACACTGTCGAGCAGGTTCTCTCTCTCCTATACCAATTTTTCTTCTGTGCGATCAACTGTGGACGAGTTAGCTGTTGGGAGACGCACAAGTTGAGCGGACAAACACCGTTAGTACGTTCGAACTTAGTAAGAACTGGACATCGAGTTTCGATTGTTGAGAGGTCGTTTAGTGCTGACGACTGGACAGAGGTGGTCGAAAGCACCTTTCTGTTTGGTTGGCTGATCAGAATGGCAAGAGTCATGCTGCTTGATTTTTAAGGTGAAGATCCACTTAGTTGGATCACGACAGCAGAGGCGTATTTTAAGGAGAATCGGACGACGGAAGAGATGAAGCTACACTATGCCCAGTTTTACATGGAAGGTATCTATTCTGTTTTTTTTCTTGGCACAAAGCCACACCGGGATCATCATAGGAATTGTTTAAGCCGACTCTTGTGGAGAGGTTCTAGAAGTCAAATGACGGGGCTCTATTACGGAATTTGAAAGCGCTGCAACAACAGATTGATACTGTGAAGGAGCGGATTAATTCTAGTTTGTGCTTGAAACTTCTTGCTGGAGAAGCAGCGAACTCGAACATAACACCAGCTGCACAGGATCGACAAGCTTGTGAAGATTGTGTTCTGGGAGAAGGAAAAGAATTGGAAGCATTATGACTGGAATTGTGCCGGATTGGTCAGAGAAAGATCGGTCTAGTGCAGAATGACTCCAGATTTGTTCGACTGGAAGAACAGATGCAACAATCTGTGAAAAACGCTTCACTCGGGTTTTGTGATTTGGAAGACCTCAAGACAGAAGAAATTAAAGTACTAGAGCTGCAGGTGGAACACAGTTCAGAAACTGGAGGACAGAGAGAGGTGACCACAAATTTTCTAAGTAAATGCGGGAGTAGAAAAGCAGAGGAAGACCGAGGTCAAGGTGGAAGCAAAAAGCTAGTGGAGAAAATTGTCTCCAGTTCGGCTCGGCTGGAAGGGGGGAAATTAGAAATTCTTGAAGAAATTGTATTTGGATCGAGTGCTCACAAGTTGTCAAAAGGTGGGAAACCTATAGCGAAAGGAGCTGCGCTGAGGCTACGTCCATTGCTGCTATGGGTTAATCCTTGGCGGGGTCCTCTTGCACTGCACACTAACATTGACAAGGTTTCCAAGTCAACGTTTCAGACAAAAGTCCAGGCAGCGGCTCTTATGTGGAGTGCAAAGGTGAGGAGTGACGATGTGGAGGTAGACAGAGGGATATGAATCGCGGCACCGGAAGGAGCTACGACATGTTCCACATACTCCTGAATTGGAGGGCAAGAAGGTTGCCACAGTTAAAGACACAGTTCCTAGTGGTGCTTATAATGTTCTATCTAGGAGTAATAAACCAGCCAAAGACAGATGGAGCTGGTGACAAGGATATTTCTCATTTGATTCATCTAGTTGCGACTTGGAGATGCTCGTGTGGCTGGATGAAGAGTATCCTTTTACAGTGGGCAGTTGGCATACACTGGGCAATTGGAAAGATGGGGTTGCTGCAGCAGTTGTAAATTCCATGTTTTTTGTCTTTGGAGGGCTAATGACTCGATCTCTTCATCGTTGCATATCCTGGACGCATGCTCCCTACAGTGGGATGGAGTAGGCTCCCGAGGGGAATGGTCTTCTGTTTGCATACAAATAAAAGGTTTAAAGCAGGGAAATAATAGAAAATTATTGTCAGCTGCATTTCAGCCCCTTGTCTCTTTGGTCCACCAATATGGTGTTGATTTTCTGAAGGTGAGTGATGACTTAAATGAGAGTGTAAATCTCACTAATCTTGGACAGCTATTGTCAATCCTTCAAGTGGAACCTGAACTGGGGAAAATTCTAATAATGGGTGCCATTTTCCGCTGCTGCAATCCTGTGCTTATCATTTTGGCTGGACTTAGTGCGAGGGATCCTTTTGTTTTTCCGGATAAAAAGGGGCATAGCTGTAATGATAAAATTCAGATTTTCTGCGGAGAATAATAGTGATCAAGTGGCTATTATCCGAGCTTATGAGTGACGAAAAGCAGCTGAAATGGAAGGAACAGCATATGAGTATTGCCGGGCTTTCATGGCTGCAAATCTTGGCTGTATTTTAGAAGATTTTGGGAGATGGCATCCCCCCCCCGTTAGGAAGCTGGGACAGGTACAGGGGAGTTAAGTACCTTTCGCGACATTGGTTTATTGTCTGCAATAAGCCAATTTAGCAGATGGATGCAGAGCGAAGGGAGTTTGTGGAACGCACTATGGAATACTGCAACACCTATTCCAGCTGTTAAACAGACACCTCTTTATTTTAAGGATCTGGCAGTGGGGGTGTCTTGGATGACCTGGAGCACGTCCTCCCGTGTGTGCTTTTTAAAGACATACAATTTGCTTAGAGAATTTTGAAAGAAGAGTCACTTGGATCTGAAATTATGAGAATGCTTAAGGTTGAAGATGCATTTAGGCTGAGGCCACCGCCAAACCCGCCTCCAGGTGCTTCCATTCCGGTATTCAGAAGCCGAACCTTGCTTTGGAGTTCCACCTTGAGGACAAGGTGATTTTTCAAGAGGGTGCGAATGTTAGGAATAAGTGTGAGATGGTTTGTGTGGGCTGCCGTCTGTGTAAGGGGGTAGTAGCAGTTGGGGGTTGTAAGGGCAATATTGTACTTTGTATAAGGGAATAGAGTTAGCCAGCTGTAGCAGTGGGCAGGTGGGGTATTAAAGAGGGCAGCTGGGAGGTTGGGAAGGATGCGAAAGGATTGGAAATTCAGCAAGGCTGCTGGGGGCTGAGACGTAGGGATGTTCCGGCTGTTTTCTCAGAGAAGTGGTTTTCTCCCGGGTTTTTTCTTCTTCCTCTTCTCCCATTCTTCTCTCCTTATTGTAATTCCTTTTATTTTGCTGGATCTATACAGTGATTAAATCAATATATACTGTTGTTCTCTTTTTCCCCTCTCTCGCAATTTTACATAACAGCTTGGAATGTCAATGTGTCGAGCCCCCAAGCTTGAGAAAATTTTGTTTTGGTGACTGGATCTGCTGTCAAGTGAAGCTTGGTGTGGGTTAATGTTTCTGAGAAGTTTTGGGGGTTGGAATTGATGCCAGCCCATGATTGAAGATTTATGAAGCATATAGTTGGAAGGGTGGTTGGAGTCAGAGCTTGCTTCAAAAAATAAGAGTGAAGGAGAATGATTGGGTTTGCTGGATATTGCTGTTTGAGATCAATTTTTGCTGCCAAAGTACGGAACTAGGCGAATGATTGGGTTTGCTGGATTTTGCTGTTTGAGATCAATTTTTGCTGCCAAAGTACGGAACTAGGTGTTTAGCTGGAAGTTATAATAACTTCATTTTTGTGAGCTGACACCTCAAAATCAATGAGATGATTATGTGTCCCCTTCCAGAATATTCATTGAACGCCTGAACGGATCCCATGAGGCAATTACAGGTTGGTTTGCTTATGGCTGTTGATCAATAAGTATAGTGAAATCTATGGGATAAACTGATTGAGAACCCAGTTGGCCGGGCAAGAAGAAGAATAAAAAGATAGTTCGAGAGAACTTCAGAGAAGATTTTCAGAGAAAAATGAAGAGCAGATTAGAAAATCAGAACAAGGAAATTCAGTGTGACTGAAAATCAATTTCAAGAGACCATCTTCACTTCCAGATTGAAGAATTGCAGTGAAGGCACATTTACAGGGCTACAGTGATGCACTAATCCGATGGGCGCTCGCTTCATCTTATCATCTTATTAAGTTGACTAATGTAATTGAGATTAATTGGCAGTGGGCCACTTTGACTAATGTAAGAGTGAGCCACAGATCACTCATTGGTAGTGAGCCACTTTAGTAATAGGCAGTGAGCCTCTGAGTAAAGCGAATCTTCCTAAATTTGTAATCTAAATCATTGAGATTTTGTGATTTATGTATGAGAGTAGCAAACTCACCATACACCTTGGATTAGCCTCCATGTTATTGGAGGTAAAACAAGTAAATCTTAGTGCTCTTACAATAACATGTTCCGGCTGAATCCAGAAAAAAGATCCATTTAAATGATGAGAGATTCTGATAAAGTAAAATTGTTTTAAACTGTTCACTGTCTTGATTCACCCCGCTTCTTAGAACACTCTTCATGATGTGGAACCAACTCAAACCACTAACAAAATGTAGCATGGAATGGTCCAAAAGATATAACCAAAATGTGGTTTTCTCAACACCCTCCTAACACATAATGATATAACAAAATCAAGAATAGAGGTCTATTTTATTTTTGTACAACCAAGACCCTTCCAGTTCTTTGTAGTCCACGCACACATTAGCTGAAATCTTTTTTCCACATTAATAGGTACCAGTACTAGGTTGAATCATAGTTATTTGCGGCGCATGACACGCAACGGCGACAAGGGCTTCCGACGCAAAAGCCCCCCACACGTGCCAATATTAACTTGCGGCGCACAAAAGAGGTGTATTCATATGCCAACAAACAAAAAATTATACAATATATACATAAATACAAAAAAATTAAGTCAATAATTCATATTCCATACATCAAAAAACAAATGAAGTCAACAATGACACCTACAATTAAATATTAAAAACCATATATCTCAAAAGACTAAGTTAGGTCTTGGCCTGGCTTGCCTTAAGACATTTTGGAATAAATCACAATTCCTGAAATATATAAAACTGTAGGTTGAGAAACCCCCTTGCCTCCTTACCTCAAAGTGAGGCGGAGACATTCTTTTATAATGAATGAAAAGGACCACATCGGACCACAAGTCCGATGTGGGATACAAACGCTAACACTCCCCCTCAAGCTGGACATGCCCAACTTGATGACAAATACAAAAAACAGAAAAAACGGAAATAATAAAATTGTTGTTGATGTTGCTCCCCCTCAAGATGGTAATGTGATGCCGCTGAAAAAAAAAAGGATGGGTCATCGCCGAAAAAGTGCGGGGCCGGACAACAGAGCGCCGGGAAATCCACACTGGCGGGCGGTCGTCAGAGCGTCGGGAAATCCGCACTACGGGCCGGTCAGTCAGAGCGCCGGGAAATCCGCAATGTCGGGCCGATCGTCAAAACGCCGAGAAATCCATACTAGCACCGGGAAAAACCGCACTTGCGGAGCCGGTGACGAGAGGTGGGGATTCCGCAGAATTGTTGCGGGATCTGGCGGCGCCAAAGGGCCCAATCCTAGGTGGTCGAGCTGTTGTGCTAGCACATGGGCGTGCCGGCGGACAAAGACGCGGCTGTCGGGAGTCGTCGGGAGATGTCGGCGAGGCGGGGATGTCGCAGGAGGTGCCGGAGAGCCGAAACTAGAAGCAGGGCAGCCGATGGGAGAATCTAGAGTCGGCTGGCAGACGGAAGAGGAGGGGTCGGGCGACGGGACGCGTCGCAGCGGAGAGGAGGAGGGCGGCCGGGAAACCGCACAAGGTGGCGTCGGCGATGAGCCGTCAACGGAAGCCGGGAAAGCCGCGTGAGGGCGGGGCCGGGACGCGTCGCGGAAGGCAGGGCCGGCGGGAGCCGGGAAGCCGCAACGTAAGCAAAGAGCCGGCTGGAAGAGAGAGCCGCCGTCGGGGAAGGGAGGTCGCCGGCGCAGGGAGCCGTCCGGGATGGAGCCGCCGAAGAAGGGAGGTCGCTGGTGAAGGGAGGGTCGGCGCTGGGAGTCGTCCGGAACGGAGCCGCCGGGGAAGGGAGGCCGCCGAGGGAGCCGCGGGTGAGGTGCTACGCGCACAGGAAAACCGCCTGGGGAGGGCGGTCGTGCGTAGCGGGAGAGGCGGAGCCGACCGTTTCGGTCGCCTGGAGAAGCGGGAGCTCGTGCGGGCAGTTGCTGGATCCGGAAAGACCACCGGGGAATGCGGGAGCCGTTGAGGAGGTGGGCGCAGGTGGAGCCGGGAGGTTGCGCGCGATCGGGGATCGCGACGGGACGTGCGGCCGGGAGGTGCGCTGTAGGGGAGAAGCTCTGCAGGACCAAGGGCGGGCGACACGACGGGATGCGCCGCGACGGGATGCGAGGCCAAGAGGGAGGTCGTCGGGTAGAAGCGGCGCTGGTGGGGAGAATCGCCAGAAGGGCAGGGATCCGCGGCTGAAGGAGTCGCCGACAGGGGGGAGGTCCGCCGGGAGGGAGGGCCTGTGCGACCGAGGGTAGGTCTGTCGGGCAGGGTGTGCCAGGGAAGGAGGGTGCAGGCCGCGACGGAGGGGCGCGCTTGGGAGGAGCCGTGCTCGGAGAAGGGCGTCGTGGTTCACGAACGCACCGGGGAGGCGGGGCCGGACTGTGCCGGGAAGCCGCTGGAGAGGGCGGGCCGGTCTGTGCCGGGAAGCCGCGAGAGAGAGAGGCGGGGCCGGTCAGTGTCGGGATGCCGCCGGGAGGAAGGGTCGGGATTAAGTTCCCTCTGATACCATGTAGGTTGAGAAACCCCCTTGCCTCCTTACCTCAAAGTGAGGCGGAGACATTCTTTTATAATGAATGAAAAGGACCACAGCGGACCACAAGTCCGATGTGGGATACAGATTCCAACAAAAACAAACAATTAGATATTAAAAACCATATACCACAAAAAAACAATAAACAAAAAAAAATAAAAACAAAACATTAAAAAAAAGCATGAAGAAAACATAGCAGTAAAAATAACAATAGGAGTAACTCAAAAAAAAAAATAAGAGGCAAGCAACATAAATAAAATGGAATTAAAAACAAAAAAAAAAAGTTATTGGTTCGCACAGAAGGTGCGCCTGCCCCGAACGACACCGCGTATCTAAGTCGCAGCGGTCAAGGGAACTTGGCTAGGTCATGGCGGTCGAGAGAGCTCGGCTGGGTCACGGTGGTTGATGTGGTCCAACACCGTCTGGGTCACTGCGCTCGTGGGAAGAGTAGAGTATTTCGCAGTGTCGGAAGGGAAAGTTGTTGTTTGACCTCAAAAGACGTATTTTCAACCGGAGAGTATGAGTTGGAAGGTTAAAAAAAATAGAAAAAAAATCAAAAAGGCGCAATGGCGTGTGTTGTGCCGCTGCACGCCATAGCGGAACATGTCGCGCGCCACAGCGAGCCATCTTAGATGCACCATGACGTGGCGCACCACACCTGGGGCTAGCTGATAGAAAGGCTAGTATATAGATGGGAGGGAATCAAAGGCCTCTGGTTCTGCACACATATCAGAGGAGGAAAAGGGCTGGAAAAGGGAGTATACCTTAATATTTTTAAGAGGGGCACAAATGTAATTTTTAGTCTTTCTTTTGCTAGTCTAATAAAGGGGGAAACCCGAGGGGGAGTGGGGATTATCGGGCATTCTGGAATTTCTGCTGGCCTGCGCGCGAGAGAGGGGTGTCTCCCAGGAATAGTCCTTCATCTTTTCATTCGGTTAGAAATTCTAGTCAAATTTCTACAGAATTACCACTGTTAAATAAGAAGGAATTCACACTCTATAATCTTGTTCGATCCCAATCATTTTGGTGCTTTCATTGAGAGAGACACCTTTCTTTTGATCAAGCTGGAAGGGATAGAAAGTTGAGGAACAATTTGTTGTCTCATGTCCACACGAATGGAGACCAGAGTGGGTAGAGTAGAATCGGTGATTACAGAACTGCAAACCAGAATGCAGCGCCACGAAGCAGGACAGTTGCGGCATGAGAGTTTGCTCCAACGATTGGAGATACAGGTACGAGAACTTACTACTTCTCTTTCTAGGTTAGTTTCGATCTTAGGAACAAACGCGATGGACTGAAGACAAAGGGAAGAGTGTTGATGATGGAGGTAGTGTTAGAACGGAAGTGGTAGTCGAGGAACAGCATTGTGTCACGTCTGAGACTGAGCCAGGAAGGAGGCCTTTACCGCTGGATGAGTTGCAACGTGAACTTACAAAACCTATCGAGATGTCGTTACTTTCTAGAGACGATCATGTTTCATGAATAGTTGGAGCGAAAATGTACTCCTCAATTTATGGAATTCGCGAGGAAATGAAGGTACCGATAGCGCAACTATGCATGGAAGGCCTTGCGCGGTACTGGATTATTTCTTTGAAATCTGTCAAGACAGATTTATCTTGAGCGTAGCTAAAGGAAGAACTCCTTGGAAGGTATGGCAGTGCAGAAGAGGAGGATTCGATAATATTCTTGAAAGGTTTACGCCAAACTGGCACAGTGGACGACTACATCAACGAGTTTAAACAAGTGGCTCTCTGCATACCTGACTTAACGAAAAAATGGTACGTAAGCTTGTTCATAGGCGATTTGCGTTGGAGATTGGAAGCATTGTTCTTACACATGAACCGCGAACTAAAGCCCGATTAACACTTTCAAGACGAGTTGAGCAAGAATTAATTGTGAAAAGGAATATTAAACCTATGGAAGTTCGGGGAAAGGGAGTAGCAACTGGAGGAATGGTGTGGCAAGGAAGTTCCAGCACTATGAAAATTGTTTCTCCTGTTGTCGGTAGAGAGAGGGAGAGAACAGGAGAGGTCGTACCATGGTGGAGAGGAGTTAAAAATTTATCTAAGAGGAATTTGAGGAAAGGAGAGCCAAGGGATTATGTCTTAAATGTGGCCAATGATTTCAGCCTGGACATAAGTGTCCGGAAAAAGGCTTCAAGTTTATGGTCAGGGAATGTGTGGAACCTAGTAACGAAGAAGTAAGAGACACGAGTTTGGTAAAAGAAAATGCCAGGGGGATTTCTGAGCTGAGTGACGAGCAGTGGGAGATGGTTATGTAAGGAACTACGGCAAGTGTGGAAAGTAAAATACAGGAAGGGGGAACAAAATCTATGATGATGGAAGGGAGCATTGAAGGAATACCGATTCTGATTTTGGTAGACAGCGGAGCTAGTCACAACTTCCTTTCCAAGCATTTGTTGAAGCAATTAATGACACGGGTTGAAGATACTAAGCCCTTCAGTATACCATTAGGGGATGGGCATCGAGTGGTATCTCAGAGCATGTGCAGATCTCTTAAAGTGTATTTGGGGAATGAGGAATTTGAAGTGGATAATTATCATTTTGACACTTCTAGCCCTGATTTAGTGCTTGGGATCTCGTGGTTAGAGACACTTGGGTATGTTACTTCACACTCGAAGGAGATGACCATGAGTTCCACATGGCAGGGGAGGGCGGTCATTTTGCATGGAATCAGCAATAAGCAGAATTTTCCAGGAGCTTTACAGGATTATTTGGTGAACAGGAGATTAAGGGTAAGTGGGTTGCAGTGTACCACAGCTGAGGAAGAGGAAAGGGGCAGAACAAAATTAATTCCAGAACAGACTGAACTGCAGAAAAATCTGGAACAGTTTGGAACAATATTTCAATTTCCTAAAGTTTTGCCGCCGCAAAGGGATACCGATCATTCTATAAGACTGAAAAATGGGGCAGAACCAGTGAATATCCTTCCTTACAAGCATGCTTATCATCTTAAGAATCTTAAGAATGAAATAGAAAAGCAAAGTTCAGGAGCTTTTGGAGCAGGGGTTTATCAGAGCTAGTACCAGTCCCAATACGAGCCCTATTATTCTGGTAAAGAATAAAGATGGAGGATGGAGAATGTGTGTGGATTATCGTGCTTTGAACCAAAAAACAATTCCCGACCGGTTCCCTATTCCTGTAATCGAAGAACTGATGGATGAGTTGTACGGGGCTGCATACTTTACTAAAATAGATTTGAAATCGGGGTTTCATAAAGTACGAATGAAAGAGGAAGACGTTGAGAAAACAGCCTTCAAAACCCATGAAGGGCATTACGAATACCTCGTAATGCCATTCGAACCAATGAATGCTCCAACAACTTCTCAGACGACCATGAATTCTGTGTTTCGAGGAATGTTACGGAAACTCATTGTGGTATTTTTTTATGACATTTTGGTGTTCGGCAGTAACTGGGAGAACCATTTAAAAGCCTTGTGTTTGATGTAACAAACAATAAAGGAGAATGCCTTGTTTGCTAACCAAAAGAAATATTCTTTTCATAGTAAATCAGTGGAGTATGTAGGGCATATTATATCAAATGAGGGTGTTTCCATGGACTCAAAGAAAATTGATACGGTCAGAAATTGGCAGCGGCGGCGAAATGTCAGGGAAGTCTGGGGATTTCTGGGTTTAACCGGATATTACAGAAAATTTATTAACTATAGAAAGATAGTTCAGCCCTTAACACAAATGACCAAGAAAAAAGGTTTCTTATGGACTTCAAAGTCTACAGAAGCATTTCAAACTTTAAAGCAATGTATGACTGATCATCGAAGCCTTAAACATTTGTTAAATCAGCGGGTAATCTCAATGAACCAACAGTGTTGGCATGCTAAACTTCTTGGATATGATTTCGAAGTTCAGTATAAACCAGGAAAACACAATAATGCAGTCGATGCTTTGTCCAGGATGAATGAGGGAGCAGAATTTTCGCAGATGGCCGTGTCTGAACCCTCCTGGTTGGATTTTCAGACTGTGCAGAAAGAAGTTCAGCAAGATGTCCGGTTGCACGAAATAATTAAGGCTTTACAAAGTGGCAACTTGGTCCGACCAGGCTATGCTTTACGGGGGGAAATGCTTTTCTACAGGAATCGGTTGGTTTTGTCCAAAAATTCTGTTATGATCCCAAAGTTGTTGCATCATTTCCATTCTTTAGCAGAAGGGGGACATTCAGGTATTTGAAAACTTACAAAGGGCTCACCCAGATTGCATCATTCTTCCAAGGCGTTCTCGGAAGACCCATCACAAAATCCATCGTCACATCGTCTCACTTCCATTCCGGAATGGGCAATGGATCTAACAAACCACCTGAGCGTTGATGCTTGGCCTTCACCTACTGATAGGTAAGGCACCGCGCCACAAAGCCCGCAACTTCCTTCTTCATTCTCAGCCACCAAAACTGCCTACGGAGATCACGGTACATCTTGGTCAAACCAGGATGCACTGTCCATTTTGATGCATGGAACTCACGCATTAACTCTTCCCGCATGCATACCGGCACAACCACACGACCATGAACACAAACAACCCCGTCCACACCGACGGCCCAACCAGAAGGTGACTCCCCACCTTTAAGTCTTTCCTTCATGGCCAAACATTCAGGATTGTCGAGCTGACTTTCCATAACTCGACTCAAAAGCGTCGACTCAACCGCCACGAAAGCAAGAGTCACCTGACCATTCTCATCCCGCACCTCCAGGTGCATCTCCGCGAACAAGGCCATCACCTTCCACTCGGTGCCGGATTCCTGAACCACCTGGTTCTGAGCCTACCTGCTCAAAGCATTAGCAACAACGTTCCCTTTCCCCGATGTATATACCATTTCAAAGTCGAAAGACGGGAGATACTCAACCCATCTTCGCTGTTGAAGATTCAAATCCCGCTGCGAAAAGATATACTTTAGACTCTTGTGATTGGTATACACCGTGAACCGTTCCCCCAACAAGTAGTGCCTCCAACACTTAAGGCATACACTACTGCACCCAACTCAAGGTCATGAGTGGGATAATTCCGCTCATGGGGTCTCAATTGCCTCGACCCATAAGCCACAACCCGCTCATTTTGCATCAACACAGCCTCAAGCCTGATACCGAACGCATCTCAAAATAGGACATACTTCCTACCTGGCTCAGGTAAGATCAAGATTAGTGCGGTCGTCAATCGCTTTTTCAACTCTTGAAAGGCATTCTCACAAGCCTCAGACCACTCAAACCTAATTCCCTTTTTGGTCAAGCCCAACAGAGGTGCTACCAAGCGAGAGAAATCCTGGATGAACCTCCGGTAATACCCGGCCAAACCTAGAAAACTCCAAACATCTGAAACACTCTTGGGCTGCTCCCAAGACACGACAGCCTGCACTTTCTCTAGATCCACCGACACACCTGCCTCAGAGATGATGTGACCCAGAAAATGCACTTCTCCAATCCAAAACTGACACTTTGACAGCTTGGCGTATAACTGATGCTCTCTTAGTGTACTCAGAACGATGTTGAGATGTTGGGCATGATCGTCATGAGTTTTCAAGTACACCAAGATGTCGTCGACAAAGACAACCACAAACTAATCCAGATAAGGATGAAAGATTCGATTCAGAGCCATGAATACCGCCGATGCATTGGTCAAACCGAAAGGCATCACCACAAACTCAAATAACCCATACCGACTCCTGAAAGCTGTCAGCAGTACGTCAGAAAGTCTCACCCTCAACTGGTGATAACCCGATCTCAGATCAATCTTATAAAACACTGATGCACCCCTCAGCTGGTGAAATGGGTCATCAATTCTAAGAAGAGGGTACCGATTTTTCACCGTCATCTGATTTAACTTTCGATAATCAACACACATCCTTAACGACCCGTCAGCCTTCTTTGCAAAAAGCACAGGAGATCCCCAAGGAGATGTACTAAGACGTATGAACCTCTTACGCTCCAACTCCTCAAGTTGAACCTTTAACTCCTGGAGTTCTGCCGGTGTCATTCGGTATGGTGGAATAAAAACTGGCTCTACTCCCGACAGCAACTCAATCGTGAACTCAACATCCCTCTCGGGTGGCAACCCGAGAAATCCTCAGGAAACACATCCTGAAATTGATCCACTACTGGAGGGAAGATAGAATGTTCCCCTCTTTCATCATCAAGCACAAGACAAGCTACTTCAGCCGTGAGCCTACCCAACTGCCCACAAAACGGTCCTGCGCGACCTACTTGAACATCCTACTCTCCACGATGGACATAAGTGTCACCCTCAAGTAACTTGAACGATACCCTGCGACGGTAACAGTCTATGTGCGCCCGATACAACACCAACCAGTCCATACCCAAGATCAGGTCAAATCCTGACATCTCGAGAACGAACAAGTCCCACGGGAAACGATACCCACCGACTTCTAGAGCACATCCCTTACACTGCCTGATATCTTCATTTTGCACCCCCAACGGAGTGTCAATCGACATAACCCCATACACACTCTCCACAGGCAAACCCAACGCTACCACAAGCTGAGCAGAAATAAAAGAGTGTGGCACCAGTGTCAAACAACGCACTAGCAAACGTAGAAGCTACAAGGATCGTACCTTGAACAGTCGATGGCCCAGCCTCGCAATCACCGAGTGCAGACTGAACTGCATGAAGCTGACATGCCCCTCTACCCTGGGTTCCAACCTGATATCTTCATTTTGCACCCCCAACGGAGTGTCAATCGACATAACCCCATACACACTCTCCACAGGCAAACCCAACGCTACCACAAGCTGAGCAGAAATAAAAGAGTGTGGCACCAGTGTCAAACAGCGCACTAGCAAACGTAGAAGCTACAAGGATCGTACCTTGAACAGTCGATGGCCCAGCCTCGCCATCACCGAGTGCAGACTGAACTGCATGAAGCTGACATGCCCCTCTACCCTGGGTTCTAACCTGTGTGCCCTCGCTTCCCAACAAGAGTCTCCTGATGATCAAGTATTGTCTGAACTGCATGAAGCTGACATGCCCCTCTACCCTGGGTTCCATCCCAACGAACCTTAACATTCTGAAAACATCACCCCGACCATCCCTACCGCGGGCCATGGTCCACAAGGGGTAGACAACCATACACCACCACAAGGCTCACACAACATGTTACAGCAACATTTTCAATTAATTACAAACCCTTAATTACACATATTCCTTAATCATCACTTATCACTCTTTTATCTTCACCCACTTGCATTGTTTCGTTTACGATATTTTCCCTTTTCAATTATCAAGATGCAAGGTGCGTTCTATCTTTCATGCCTCACACACCCAACCCGTGTGTGCCTACCATGATGCATGTCACCTATCTCTCTAGGTGCCTACAATGATGCATGAATGCACAACCTCGAACCATTGAGGCCACAGGCCAAATATCATAAAACCACCACATCACACAACTTGTGCATCACCCAATGGTGAAATATCATCAACTGTAACACCGCACAATCAAGAACAACAATTCCCACCCTGGGTGACTTGGGGTTTCCCTCGTACATGGGTTAGCTACTCCTAAGCACGAGCTCATTACCAAGACCCAACACATCCTAACTCCCGTCTACCATCCCAAATAACAAGATTCCAGAGAAGAAGAACAAAGGCCTCCTTTGATACCACTTTGTAACATCCCCGACCTGAAAGCCACTAAACCGGTGCTCTGAGCCGGGTGGTTACATGACCTTAAGCGCGTCTCCTCGTACGCCAAAGGTTACCGACTAGCAGCGGGGGTCTGAATAGTCAATTGGAGAGACTATACCCCCTTTTTATCAGAGTAAGCCACAACAGAAGATAAACAAAATAGCGGAATAATAATCAATAATACAAGAGTATGCATAAACCATTCCCCAAAATGGGGTACAACCATGTCCAACAGTAAATATGTCATGTCATGCTACAAGTGCAACAGTAAACAAAACCCAAAATGAAGACAACTGCAAAATCCCCCAAAATGGTCCTGACACCAAGTTCGGATCCTCCGCCACGTACACCCAGGCTAACCCAACTCCCTAGCAAGAGCTTTTGTCCTTCCCCTGACCTGCAAACATGAAGTCTGCTCGGGTACCCAACGCGGCCCAAGCAGGGTGTGAGTACAACTCAATAGGTCACCACCAACGATGTCTACAAAATATCTGGTATAAACAATTGTGCATGCAAAGGGAAATGAATAATAAATAACAAAGAAAAGAGTAAGTGCCCTTAACCAGTTTAGATTTATTACCAACATTTATTACCATTTCCTTATCTTGCCATTTCACCCCATTTACCATTACTTACAATTTCCAATGCACTTATCATGGGTTCAAACACAACAAGTTACGCGGCTTAAAGTACACAATCACGTGCATGAGGAAAAACACACTGTTATCCTATCTCACTAGGACCAACTTCCTCATGTCAACCATATCCTCACCTCGAAGCCTCAGTACGGGTGGATGCAACTGTTAAGGGAACAGAGCCTCAGTCCTCTTCCCTAACCCGTGCATTAGGGGTAGAGTTTAGAGCCTCAGTCCAACTCGACCTGTGGGCGTAGAACCTCAAGTCAATACCCCACTCTACCAAGCCATGTGCAAATGCTACATATATATATGTATTTCTATCAAACATTCACACAACATCACAACTATTGCTCAAGGCAAACATAAATCATAACAATAACATGAGAGTTAATACCATGCCTTAACCCATTAACACATTTACCACACTTCACATCATTTAGGCATTTAACCCTATTATTTCAGAGATCCCTCTTACCCTCAAGGTGAGGAGAGGGCCTATATTTATAAAAAACTGAAAGAGGAAGTTACAAGGGAAGTTACAAAAGAAGTGGGGCAGGAAGTTACAAAGGAAGTGGGGCAGGAAGTTACCCATACTCCAACACTCCCCCTCAAGCTAGGTGTACCTAGCTTGGACACATAAAAAAAAAAAGACCGCAACACTCCCCCTCAAGCTGGGCGTCAGATGCTGTGGATCCCCAGCTTGGAACTAAGAGAGGCGAGGCGAGCACCGGGGAGGCCTTTGGTGAAGATGTCAGCAAGCTGGTCTGCCGTGGAAATGTGGCTAAAGCTGACATGTTTGTGCTCCAGGTGGTGGCGAAGAAAGTGACAGTCCACCTCTATATGCTTCGTGCGTTCATGGTAAACGGGATTCGAAGCAATTTTAGTGGCTGCCTGATTGTCACACCATATGTGAGTAGAAGTCTGCTGAGGAAAGCCAAGCTCCTGGAGGAGGTGTTGAAGCCATAGGATCTCGGTAGTGACGGTGGTCATGGCACGGTACTCAGACTCGGCACTGGAGCGAGAGACGACCGTCTGTTTCTTGCTTCGCCAAGAAATGAGATTGTCTGCCAAGAATATGGCAAACCCAGATGTAGATTTCCGAGTGGCAAGGCAGCCAGCATAATCCGCATCGCAGAAGGCCTCAATATGCTGATGAGGATGCTGGGAGTAATGAAGATCACGGGCAGGATCGCGCTTGATGTATTTGGCGATGCGGATGACAGCATCCCATTGAGAGGTGGTTGGATGCTCCATAAATTGACTGACTTTGGCAACCGCACAGGAGATGTCGGGTCGAGTCATGGTGAGATAATTGAGTTGGCTCACCAACCGACGGTACCGCTCGGGATGTGGGTACAGTGCTGAGGAGGCATAAAGAGACCGCTCCCCAGGCTCGAGAGGAGTATCGACCGCAGTGGCCTGAGTCAGCCCAGCAGCCTGTAATATATCCAATGCATACTTCCGTTGGCAGAGGGAGATGGTGTCCGAGGAATAGGAAACCACGATGCCGAGAAAGTAGGTGAGAGGACCAAGATCCTTCGTGTTGAAGTGGTGGTGTAGATGGGCCTTGAGGTGGGTGATACCCACAGAGTCGTTGCTGGTGATGACGATGTCATCCACATATACGACCAATAAGATGCAGCCACGTGCACTCGTCCGGTAGAAGACAGTGTGATCCTTCATACTACGAGAAAGCCCAAAGTCGCTAATGACCGTGCTAAAGCGGCCAAACCAAGCACGGGGAGACTGCTTTAGGCCGTAAAGAGAGCGGCGGAGACGGCAGACTCGAGATTCAGCGCCGAAGGCACAAAATCCGGGGGGCTGCTGCAGATAAATTTCTTCCTCAAGGAAGCCATAGAGGAAGGCATTCTTGACATCCAACTGATGAAGAGGCCACTGATGATGGGCAGCAATAGAGATGAATAACCGGACAGAGGCCATCTTGGCAACCGGTGAGAAGGTATCAAAGTAGTCAACACCGTACGTCTGTGCAAAGCCTTTGGCAACAAGGCGGGCTTTGAGGCGGCGAAGAGTGCCATCGGGATTCAGCCTGACGGTGTAAATCCACTTGCTGCCCACTGCCTGTTTGCCTGCTGGAAGAGGTACAAGATCCCAAGTATGGTTATCCTCTAGAGCCTGCAATTCATCCCGCATTGCAGCTAGCCACCCGGGGTGAGATTTGGCTTCACCAACCGTGCGAGGTACAGAGACTGTCTCCAGAGCGGACAAACCCTTGTATGAAGATACAAATAGAGGAGTACTCTGGCAGGAGCGAGTACCTTTCCGAAGGGCAATTGGCAAGTCCTCAGGTGGCGGAGCAGGAGCAGCGGACGAAGCGGGAGCGTCAGTGTCATTGGCCAGGACGGGGAATACAGTCAAAGGACGCCGGGAGTAGACCTGACCAAAATGGGTGTCAACAGGGGTTGACGACGGTGGAGGATGGATGATGAGAGGAAGACAATCATCGATGGCAGGGTCGGGATCTGGAGAAGAAAGGATGAATGGAGAACTCTCAACAAAGGCAACGTCGGCCGAGATGACATACCGCCGTAGGTCGGGGGGGAAACAGCGATATCCGCGTTGAGTGCGGGAATAGCCTAAAAAGATGCAGCGGAGGGATTTGGGAGCGAGTTTGGAGAGACCTGGACGTGTGTCACGAACGTAACAGAGGCACCCAAACACGCGAATGGGAAGGGAGTGAAGAGGGGGAGAGGAGAACAAAGTCCGAAAAGGAGTCTCCCCTCGAAGGATAGTGGAAGGAAGACGGTTTATCAGGTAGGTGGCGGTGAGAATGGCATCGCCCCAAAACTGCAGAGGCACCTGTCGGTGAAAGAGGAGGGCACGAGCAGTCTCCAGAATATGTCTGTGTTTCCGCTCGGCCACGCCATTCTGCTGGGGTGTATCAGGACAGGAGGTCTGATGAAGGATGTCTTTCGTCTGGAGAAACTGCCGAAAGGAATTGGAGAGATACCCACGCCCATTGTCGGAGCGGAGACATTTGACCGAGAGGGAAAATTGATTCTGAATCTCAGCATAAAAGGTTTGGAAGGTGGAAAACACGTCGGAGCGTTCTCGAAGGAGGTAAAGCCAAGTCATTCGCGAATAATCATCGATGAAAGAGATATAGTACTTATATCCCAAATGACTCGAAATGGTACAAGGACCCCAAACATCTGAATGAACGAGATCAAAAGGGTTTGAGGCCCGTGTATCCACCCGAGGAAGGTATGTAGATCGATGATGTTTTGCAAAAGTACAGGACTCACAATGAAAAGAAATATTCCGACGAAACTCTGGAAAAAGCTGATGAATGGTGGATGCTGGCGGATGTCCCAACCGGGAATGAAGATCCAAAGCTGGAGAAGAGGTAGATGAGCAAGCGATGGGTGCCGGTGCATCGAACAGGTAGACCCCGTCTTGAAGTCGGCCTCTACCAAGTTCCCGGTTCGTTGTCTGCTCCAGAAAAACAACACCAGAGGAGGAAAATATGGCAGCGCAGTTATAATCTTTTGTCAGCTTACTAATGGAAAGAAGATTAAATGGACTGCGGGGTACATGTGCCACAAAGGGTAGGTGAATCGTCGGAGTCAGAGAGCAGGTGCCGAAGCCCACAATCGGGATAGTGGAGCCATCAGCGACCGTGATGGCTGAGGGACCGGTGTAAGGGCAGTAAGAGGTCAACATACCAGCATCACCGGTGAGGTGGTCGGAGGCACCTGAGTCCAACATCCAAGCAGAGGAGCGACGGCCGACAAAGGCAGTGGAGTGAGCAGAATGGGCTATAGAAGCTGCTGATGGGCCGGGTTCGGCAGAGTCCCGAGGATCATGAGTCAGCCGGATGTCGGCCATCGAAAGGTCCAGAGAGTGGGGAAGAGTGGCGACTGCCGATGGCGCTTCCTGGACCGCTGTCTGTCCCTGCCGCGGGCGCTGAGATGGACGTCCATGTAGGACCCAACATCGGTCGATCGTGTGGCCAACCTTGCCACAGTGTTGACAGAGGGGACGTGGACGACTTTCCACACGACCACGTCCACGAGGACCAGATGAGCGGCCACCACCGTGACCGACGAGAGCTGAGTGGTCGATAACGGGGGCGGGAGGAGGAAGAGCCCGCTGGGCCTTGCTGAGCCGGTGATACACCTGTGGGATCTCCAACGTCGACGAGCTAGCGAGCAATTCGGTTGCCGTGGTGGCAAATTTTGGAGCGAGGCCGTTGAGAAGAGTGAAGAGGCAGAGCTGGTCCCACTGGGTCTGAGCTTCGGCCGGTGTTTGTGGAATGGGCCACAATTCCTGCAATTCATCACACAGCCCTATCCATTCCAGGAAGTAGGTTGTAAAGGATTGGGCCTGTTGTCGAACATGAGACAGTCGCTGAAGGATATCGGACACCCGAGCGAGGTTATTGGTTTCGGAGTACATTATATTCAAGGAGTCCCAGAGCTCCTTGACGGTATTGGCGGTGCGGGTGACATCTTTGACCGATCGTTCCATGGAATTGACCAGCAGAGCGAAGATCTTGTTGTCAGCAAGTTTCCAGGAACGATATTTGGGATCAGCCGTGGCTGGGGGAGGATCCTCAAGATGATGATCGAGGTCCATGCCGGTGAGGGAACAGTCTTCCGCCAGATGGAGAAATTTGTGGAGTCCAATCGGTCATCCACAAGGCGGGTAGAAGCGGTGATCATCGGCAGCAGAGGGCAGGAGTCTGCCATGGAAGCAGCGCGTGGATAGCGAAGATGCAGCGGAGGGAAGAGCCAGAATCAGGGAGGCGTGCCGGGAAGCGGAGCACGCCGGGCGCTAGAAAAAAAATTGAAGGAGCCTGGGTCGGTTGGAGGGAGATTGTCGGGGCGAGGGCGCCGCTGGGCGAAGGAGAGAACTGTCGCCGGGGAGCCGCGCCAGGCAGAAGGGCGAAGCGGGGAGCCGCGCCAGGCAGGAGTGGGCCGCCGGGAGAGAGGGCGGGAGAGGAGGGCCGCCGGGAGGAGGGAGCGCGACGGGAGGAGCGGCGACTGGGTGGAGGTGCGCCGAGGAGATCGCGCACCAGGGAGGAGGCGCGACGGGGAGGGCCTGTCCGGAGAGGAAGGTCGTCGTCAGGAGCCGCACGTCGGAGGAGCCTCGTCGGGGAGGGAGGCGCGTCTGGAGGAGGCGCTACAGGCCGTCGGGTTCGGGAGGCCGCCGCCGACGAGGAGGGTCGTGTCGGGGAGAGCGCGCGCCGGGAGGGAACGCAGCGGGGCGACGGTTTGTCGTGCGCAGGACGGAGCGCGCGCTGGGAGGGTCGTCGAGACGACGCTGCTGCTCGGGAGGGAGATCGGCAGGAGCTACACGCTGCTGCTCGGGAGGGAGATCGGCAGGAGCTACACGGGACGTCGCACAGGATGTCGGGAAGAGAGCTGTTGCGCGGGGGGGCAAAATTGGAGGGGGGGTCGTAGCCCCTCTGATACCATGTTATTTCAGAGATCCCTCTTACCCTCAAGGTGAGGAGAGGGCCTGTATTTATAAAAAACTGAAAGAGGAAGTTACAAGGGAAGTTACAAAAGAAGTGGGGCAGGAAGTTACAAAAGAAGTGGGGCAGGAAGTTACCCATACTCCAACAAACCCAATTCCCTTTTATTACGTTTATCTCACTAAGCATTCATTCATTGTGCCTATCTCACTAGGCTCCGTTCATTAACTCATTAGGTTTCATTACCAGGCCCATAATCCATTCCATTATGGTCTTTAATCATTTTCACATATTAACCCATTTAGCCATTCATCGTTCTCATGTGTCAACCCATTTACACATTCCAACACTATTCACAATTCATCTAGCATAACCATGTCCAACCCATATAAACCACTTCCATGTTAACTCAATATCCCTTAGGTTGCCTATGTGCATCACCTAGCTTCTACTCCAACACAATCAATCACATCAACATGTTTATCAAGGGCTCTACATAGATACACAACAATCTCACTTGTTCTTTGCAGACGAGGGAATCCCCCTTGCCTCCTTGCCTCAAAGTGAGGCGGAGGCATTCTTTTATAATGAATGAAAAGGACCACATCGGACCACAAGTCCGATGTGGGATACAGACTCCAACACTCTCCCTCAAGCTAGGTGTACCTAGCTTGGACACATAAAGAAAAAAACACGCCAAACAAATGAAGACAAAGCAATCAACAGACTGCAAACAAGAAGCGCGAGGAGGCGGACCCGGGAGACGCCGCTGGGAAGGGCGGGCCAGGATTTTCCAGACGAAGCAGGCGCGCCGCATCTGAGGGAGGGCGGTTGCCTGGAGAAACGAGAGCCGCTAGGTGCGGGAGCCGTTTTGCGGAGCCGACAGGTGCGGAAGCTGGAAATGGGGGCGGGTAGGGGGGAGCCGTTTGAGACGAGCCGGAAAGTTGCAGGAGAGGCGACGGCGGGAGCGGTGCAGGAAGGGCGCCGAGATGCCGAAGGAGGACGGGGCTGTCGGCGAGAGGGCGTCGAGCCGGGTTTTTTCGTGCGAGAAGGGGTCGGAAGCCGGAACGGCCGCCGGGGAAAGGAAGCCCGCCGGACAGGACGGCCGGAGGATGGTCCGTCGCGCGGGAGGGGAGAACGATGCCGGAGGAGGCGGCGCGCAGAGGCCAAGCCGGCGGGGAAGTAGCTGAGATCCGCCGCGAGGGAGGTCCTGCGCGACCGGGAGGAGCAGCGGAGGGGGGGGGGGGGCGACTATTTGGATGGGAGCCGCCGCCCCCCCGGACGGAGAAAACCCTAAAGGATGATGGGAGAAAAAAAAAAGGGAGGGATCGGGTTTCGAAAACCCTCTGATACCATGTAGACGAGGGAATCCCCCTTGCCTCCTTACCTCAAAGTGAGGCGGAGGCATTCTTTTATAATGAATGAAAAGGACCACATCGGACCACAAGTCCGATGTGGGATACAGACTCCAACATTCTTCACAAATCCCTAGGTCCGGGGAAGTAGACACACCCCAAAGGTGGCCCTAGATTAGCCCAATCACCCTCGACGCATCCCATGGGGATCGTGAGGGTTTCCATTTACCTTCTTGATAACCATTTTACCTAAACATGCCAAGGGTGATCAAAACATACCAAGTGACACCCAAGAACAAAGCCACACATGCACAGATCCACAATAAACCATGGGATATAACTTGTAGACCACCTACCTCAATTCCGCGGGTGAACGCACTCTTAATCGAGCCCTTAGATTCCGCTTCAACCGACCTTTGAAGCTTCAACCTAGATCTCACCCAAAGAGTAGGGTTTTAGAGCTTCGAAAAAAGAGGGGGAGAAGATACGAACCTTAAACTCAAAAGAGAAGCAAGGATGAGATTGGCCTTACCCGAAGCTTCGATCCGCAGACCGTGCGGCCTACCCAGAAAATCCCCCTTTTTCTCCTTTTTCGTGTCCCGAACCCTCGGAACACCCCTGAGCCTCTTTAAGGACTTGGGTAAGCACTTAATTAACCAAAACAAGGGATTCAAACCAAAACTTAAACGAGAACATACCTTTCCAAGATTCGGGATCTTACAGTTGTTGAAATATTCATGAAAGAAATTGTACGATTGCATGGGATATCGACAACCATTGTCAGTGACTGGGACCCTCTTTCCACTAGCCACTTGGCAAAAATTATTCAAATTACAAGGGATTGTTCTAAAAATGGGCTCTTCGTACCACCCTGAGAGTGATGGGCAAACTTAGGTGGTAAACCGATTTTTAGAAGCTTAAAAATGTTTTTCTTCTGACCATCCTAAACAGTGGGCATATTGACTTCCTTGGGCAGAATTTCATTATAATACAACGTTCCACAATTCCATTGGACGGACTCCTTTTGAAGTAGTTTATGGTGGGGCACCACCAAATGTTCTACATTATGTAAAAGGAGAGGCGGTTGTTGAAACTGTTGCAGCAACTCTAATAGATCGAGATGAAGCATTAAAGCAACTTCGTGTGAATTTATGGACGCAAGGTTAATCGTTGAAGTAAAATCCACTTGATATTAACAAGACATGTAAAATGCTAAAATAAGAAAAATTACACATAACAAATAAAACCCCTCAAACATTTATTAATTCAACTAAGTCTTCCAATTAAAAATGCAACCATAGAACTAAGTGTTTACATGGCCATAGTCTAGACACTTTTATCGAGGAGTTATCATGAGGATTTTGGATCGAATTGATCAAACTTGTATTGAATTTAACGGTCATTGTTCTTTCAATACAAATTTGGAGACAAGTGTTGAGAAAATCTGAGTCGGGATTTCAGGATTGTAGAGTTCCCTTAACTGAACAAGGAAATGCAAGCTCGCTGTTGGCAAGACCGCCTACCTAAACACCTTATGGTTTTCATGGCCTTAATATGGATCATAAGGAGGGAAATATGAATTCTTGGTACTAGAATGTCCAAGTGATGGGACATTCCGAGTTCAATGGTGAGGGTGGTTGAAACTTGATAAAATAGTATAAGACATGATAAAATAACAAAATTATTTCACCACATTCATTTTTGGTAATAAAGTAAAGTGTTATTGTATTTGTTTTAATCATTGTAGTAAAAATAGCAAGCGAAACCATGCAAAACACTGCGACCATTCTTTAAACTCATGGCATGTCCTCACGGGCACAAATTTCTCGGTAGTGGGGGGTGAGGAAGGAGACACGAAAAATATTGCATGTTCGGGAATCGGCCATTGTGGCTTGGGCTGGAGTGCAACAAGCCTCCTTTCATTCCCCCTCATCCTTCTTCCTTTTTCATAATACAATCGTTTGCTCTTGTTTCACTGTCGGTATTTATCAGGCTTCCATTTGGATAAGAAATTATCAATTAATCTCATGTTATCATCCTCGCTACCAAAGTTATCTTTATTCATCCAAGAACGGATGAACAGTATGGATAAATTGCTCATGAATCTTTTGACACTGCTTTATGGTTGAATTCGAGGAGGGGTATACCGGATTTGATGTTACATAAATCCAAACCTGAAAGTTTTAAAATGTCATTTTTCATGTTTCCGCAAAACCCTGGGTTCCTTCACAATAGGTCCCCACAACATACGCCACCCCATCAATATTATGTTTCTCCCCTTCACCAAACCAAAACACATGCAACCCCCCCTCTAGACATTTGTGATGAGGCTAAAGGATTTGCCGCATCAAAAACACAACTTTTTCACGCATTATTCTTGCCAATTTCACAAAGTGAAGTGCCACATATCCTACAAAATGCATATCAACTGGTTTAGACATTTCCCAACTTGGGTTGCTTCTTGGCGATTGTGCACGACCCACCCACCAATCAGAAGACGCAATGAAACCCAATCCAACAATCCAACGATCATGACCCACAATGAAAACAACCCGCTAAAGGTGATAATTCAAAGGAAAGACCATGAAATTTAAACACCAAGGAAGAAAGGAGGTAGTGTCTCCAAAGTACCAATTCAATGTTTTGTGCAATTCACATCACCTTCAACTTGGAATTAGCATTCTCTAGGAAAAACCACCCTCAAATATGGAAGGATCCAACATATTGTGTCTTCAACTAGCAAAAAATCAATAATGTGGGAAATGTCAAGATACACCAGTTAGATTCTATTCACCCTAAAATATGTTTCAACATCGATGAGTCACCTATGACAATTGCTCAGGCAACAACTCAACTTTCTTCACGATGTGTGGTGACTAATTAGGTTGGTTGCTTTGGTGACATACATTGGGTTCACATCTCAACCAACTCTTCAAGGATGTGACCATCATGTGAGATTTGAAGACTGGCGCAGAAGCAGAGGGCAGCTCCACTTCTTGGTGGGGAGCTTGTTTCTCTTGGCATTTTATCCATTAGGTGATTATTTTGTGGAATTCCCCATGATAGCTTTTTTGCATTCGTAAGGTGTATTGTGTATTAAAAACATCTTAGTGATCTCTTGTATGTGAATATTTGCACCATTCATTTGATTATCGACACCATTGCATCTAATAAGTGTTAATAGAGCCCTAGTTTCTATTGATTTTGATGATGTGGGAGGTATTCAAGAAGTCTAATTAGTGATGAAAAACTCACTAATGACTCCCCCTTCAAGGTAACAAAGAGGAAAACTCCCACAACCCAAGAGTGTAAGCTCATATTACAGCTCTGGCTTCAAATTCAATGAAAACCCAATTACATGTCCATATAATAACATCCCCTCCAAGAGGCCCATGAATTCATAATTAGCCACCCCCTCTCTCAAGACACTACATGGGCCATAAAATGAATATATAACTTCCAACTTCAGAAATTTTAGCTGAAGAGGATCTTGGGTGCAAATTCCATCATAGTCACAGCAACTTTGTTGAGACCGGTCCAATGAGTGGAAATCGATTGTTGCTTGGGTTTTGAATCACATTCTGACCGAATTGATGTCGACATGAAGATGGCAAAGGTTGGATTTAGCAAGTTTTTCTGCATGGTAACCCAAGACTCACCAAAGACTCAAGCCGTAATGTATAAAGAAATAAACAAGCTAGCCTAACTCCTTTATCAATCTTCCTCGTTACTTTACTCAAAACCTTAATAAACTGCTCTTGCTTTGAAGCATAACCCATTAGAAAATGAGGTAGAGGAATCTCAGTAGCATTGAATGATGATTTGTAAAATGGGATGATTTTAAAGATGGCCAGCAAGAGAGGCGGATACAATTTGCACAATAAAACACTGGAGTATGAGTAACTTTAGATATTGTCACCAGGATACAATTTTGCACAATAAAACACTGGAGTATAAAGAATTTTAGATGTTGCCACCAGGTGGAAAAACAAGTGGTTTAGCAGCATCGTAAAAGAGATCATCCAAATAAACAGTGAATATGGCCGAGAAACTGCAAAGTTGGATTTTTCCAGGAGGAAATTGACGACCCGAATGATTCTTCTGAGAGGCGACGACATGCACTTATTTAGCACGGACAGGGATTATTTTTTCTATATCATTGAAATTTTAGATAAATAAGAATCATACCCAACCTCTTCGTATATGGCATCACTAAGCTGTCTAGGTTTCATATTTTCAGCACCCGGCTGATTGAGTATCGAGGATTGCTTCACCGTCGAAACAATGCTACTACGCAAATCTTCCTGCGAAAGAGGAAATTTTTTAAAGGGATTCTGAAATTAAAAAAAAAAAACGAAGCTACGAGATATTTTGGCAGAATAGGTCTGAATAGGCAACGTCGTCCTATTAGAAAAATTACAAAGATCGAAAGCGATAAACGTGCAATCCAAAACGGAAGCCCTAGACTCGCAAGGGAATAACTCTTGAAACTATTGAAGAAGCATACATTGTCCTTGAGCATGCGGGTAATTTTAAGACGAAGCCTGTCAAAATCGCCGTCGTCCTTGAGCTTCGCAACGACCTCCTTCGAGCCGATCACGCGATTGCTGCTCATGGTAGAGATCGCGGAAGCTCCCCCGCCAATGTTCGAGAATCCGTGCACCCTGAGAAAACCCTGGTTCACCGCATCAAGTATACGCATATACCCTGGTTCAACGCATCATGTATACGCATATACTGGTTTGCGCTTCGCTTAACCGGAAATGAAATTAAAGTGTGAGATGGAGGTTGGACTCAAACCACTTTTATAATACTATCTTCGTGTTAATATCCAGAGCACTGAATTCACATCCAATCAAATATCAGATGAGATAAATTTTAAAAATGGAATGAAAATTTATTGTTTATTATACATAATAGTTCGAATTTCAAAGGATGTTGTTTTTAATAGGAATTTCAAAGGAATGTTTGTAAATAAACGTTTATGATTGTATTAAGTGACGTCGCTCCATGTGTCTCAACATCTTGTTGTCTTTTCAGTGTTTCCACCTCCACTCTCGCATTTTATCACCTCTTGTTCCTTTTATTACAAAATGCTCTAACGACGTGTTGCAATCTTAACATATGTTCATTTTTACACGTGGCAATACCTCGTTGCGGTGATTTGCTGGAGGGCATTTTTGTCTCACGAGAAATGAGGGATCGCATGGCAGGGATTTGGCATTTTCGTTGGGTTTCGTCGAGCGAGCTTTGAAGGATTGTGGGATTACGCCGCAAGATTTGGCATTTTCACTGGGTTTCACCGGGCGATATTTGAGGGATTGTGGGATTGTGCGGCAGAAGACGAGAAAACGCGACCCCAGATCGGATTGCGACGCACAGTTTGACATTTTCAGTGGGTTTCGTTGGACAAAGTTTGAGGGATTGCGGGATTGCGCGGCATAATTTGACATTTTCACTAGCTTTCGTCGGGTTTGGATTTCATCACTGTGTAGATCGATGGAGTCCCTGGAGTGCAGTGTGGAATGCATGTCATTTTTGATGCAATGCGAATCATCAGAGCCGTGGGAATGTAGTATCAACAACATGTGATTCTTTTTTCCAAGTTTTACGGTTGTGGGGGCAGTAGGCGCCTTCAGTCTATTGCATTTTGGAGTTTGCATTTTTGTTTTTGCTTATAATGGCTATTGATGAAGGTATTGCAGATTATATTTGAAGCATTTTTACTGTTAGTTTTGTGGTAAATCTGGAATTAGTTTTTATCCATGACCGTATGCTGAATTTTTAAGTGGATGTGAAGGTATTAGATATTATATTTGAAGTTTGTTTACTGCTACTTTTGTGATAAATCTGGAATTAGTTTCTGTCCAATACCGTATGCTGAATTTTGCAGCGGATGTTTTACTGAAATAAATATACAGTTTTGTTGTATTGCGGAAGTTCCACTGAAACGTCTACTGTAAAATAAATTCAATTTCAAATTGTTTATACAATTTCAAATACTAAATTAAATCATTTTTATAAAAATTACGTAACAATTGCAATTAATATTTTTTATAATTGTATTTAATAAAAATGTAATAATAAAAAGTTCAACTGGAAGTTCCACTCGTATTATTTTTCCAATTATATAATTTTTATTTTCGTTTTTTTTTCAAATAGTTTATACATTTGTTAATGTCAAATTAAATCATCTTTATAAAAATTAAGTATTTCATAAGAATATATTTATTAAAGTTTAATTTTTATTAATATATTCCTTAGTTTTAGACATACACAGTCTTGTTATAATGTGTAACTTCCAGTGGAAAATATATTTAATATATTTTATAATTTTTTTATTTATACTTTCGGAAATATAATTATAATTTATATATTTGTAAATAATTATTTTCCTAATTGTATAATTGCTAGTTACATTTTTATTCATATAGTTTATACATTTTCAAACGAATTAAATCTTGTTATAAAATTAATGTACTTTGCTTGAGTTTAAGTTTTTTTGTTGGAGGTTGTTCCAATACTGATGATGTTGATGTTGCAGCGGCTTCTATTAAACCAGTTGTAGGAATGACGTTAAAATCACTTGATGATGCACAATGTTTTTATGTCATGTATGAGGGGGTAAATGAGTCCAGTGTACGCTGACAATACTCGAATAAAAGGAGAAATGATAAATCAATTGTCGCGTCAAAGCTTTATGCATGTAGCAAAGAAGGTCACATGAAGGTTGATAAACATGATACCATGGTGAAATTTCACCGGGCTGAGACACGTACAGGTTGACTTGCTATAATGTTGGTTAGTTTGTTGTCTTCTAGGTGATATGCATATACTGAATTTGTTGAAGGGCATAATCATCCATTGCACAACCCTGAATTGATTCATGTGATGGGGTCCCAAAGAAAAATAACATAAGCACAAACATCTGAGTTAGATGTGAATGCTTCACCATGTATTGGACCAAATGATTCTTTCTCCTTAGTGACAACTATTGTAGGGGGTCGAGATGTTATTGGGTGCACACATGTTAATTAGTTGAAAAATTTAAGGTCTAAACGGGAAAAAGAATTGGTTCATGGTGATGCATGTTGCATGTTAAGGTACCTAGAAAGACAAAGTCAGGACAATCCATCATTTGTGTATACTATGCAGTCTGACATGAATGAGCAAATTAGTAATATTTTCTAGGCTAATCCAAAAAATGAAGACATATTATGAGTTGTTTGGAGATGTTATTATTTTTGACACCACTTTCAGCACTAACAAATAGTACAGACCCTTAGGCGTCTTTGTGGGGTTCAATCATCATCGAGAGATTGTCGTTTTTTGGGGCAGCTTTACTATACGTTGAAACCGTGATTTCGTTGGTTGTTTCAAAAAAAATACAGGTGCGTCACATGAAGCGACCTCAAACTATACTTACTAATCAAGATACGATAATGGGAAAAGTCATTTTTGAAGTTTTAGTGGGAACTCGACATTGCCTTTGTTCGTGACATTTGATGTAAAATGACATTAAACATTCAGGTAACTAAATG